>CM076575.1:869268800-870468800 GCA_034641835.2 Pinus albicaulis | reverse complement strand
TAAATGTAGAGGCACATTTGTTGATCCGAAGGGCAAGGTTGAAGGAAGAAGAGATGAAAAACATAGATCCGGAGAAATCGACATATCTAGAGGTAAAGCTTGACATGTTAGTAAGTGCAATAGAAGAGATGATGCAAAAGAACACCACAAGGAATGAGTATAATGTTCAAGCCCATGACTTGCCGATTGAAGAAGAACAAGTGGCTAATCCAAAACATTTTGTTTCTTATCCCAGTTGTCATAGTGATTGTTTTATAGAACATTTTGAAGAAGAGAGAGCTATTGATATGACATGTATGCTTGATGATGTGTTGTATACTGATGATTTGCCTCAGTTTGATTAGTATTATGATGATTATGTTCTCCAAACAGAAGCTAATCTTGTAGATGAATCAACAACTAGTTTGTGGGAGGAAGAAGTTCACTTTCAACAGCTTGAGTACAGTGATCAACTGATGCATATTAGTTGTGACAATGATGAGAAAAGTGCAGCAAATTTTGAAGTAAGTGAAGGATCTTTGCCTTTTTGTTTTGATTCCTTTCAGTTAATCAGAGACAACTTCCATGCAATCAGAAATCAACTATCGACAAGTCTTGATTTGGACCATCTTGAGGGCAATGAAAACTCTATTCAGGACTTCTCATATTCAGATTTGCAGCCCCCGATTGCCATTGATTTTCAAGTTGCAGATGAATACTTGGAAGATGGCACATACGATCAAATTATACAATATGATTCCGTACCATTTTGTTTTGAATCATTTCAGTTTTTGAAGGGTAAATTGCATAGTAAATCCTCAAATGAGCCGCTTGTAGGAAATCAACAATCTCTCAGTTTTAATGTTGAGGATGAGACAAATATTGAAATTCTTGAGCAAGTTGTTAATGATAAATCTTCCCCTAAAATGAATGATGAAATCATTTTGGATACAAAACCCTCCCTAGCTCTAGATTTGCAGCCACCAAACGAAATTGAAGGTCAGATTGCGGATGAAGGCGTGGAAGCCGAAATACATGATTTAATGATGCAAGAGGATTCTGTACCCTTTTGTTTCGAAGCATTTTAGTTTATAAAGAAGAATCTTCGTAATATCTCTAAAGAAAAAGATGAACAGCCAGTAGGATGTCATACATTTTTAATGGATACATTGCAGTAGTCTTCTCAATTTTTTGATGATCCTATTGCTCGTGTGTTGGATGATGTTTGATGTAAAAGTTCTTCTCCATTGATTAACCATGTGACAGAAAATAATGTTGATAATAAACTTATTCAAAAGTCGTCGTTATTCATAATCTCATATGACTGCAAACCTTGGTATGGGCTTTGTAGTGAAAAATCTGTTAAACAAGAAAATGAAGGAGACTTTTGTTCTGTTTGGAATCAGCAATAGAGTTTGGTTATTCACGAAATTCGGGATCCTTTTGACAGCTTGCTGCTGTCCCCAAAGAAAGACAGCACAGATGTGAGGAAAATATTAATATCTAGCTATGAAGATTACCTGGACCAGAGCAGTAATGTGTTAATGGAAATCAATAGCTATGTTTATGAAGATCCTTTCGCAGTTTTCTTGAAGTCATCCAGTCAATTCATGCTTTGCAAGTTTATCAGCAGTCAACTTGATTCCAAGTTTCCATGGGAGTTGCCTTTCAATTCTTCCCTTTTACTGCGCATCAGAAAGCATTTGGAAAGAAATCAAATAACAGCCAGGATGCTTACATGGTTGCATTGGCTGTTCCGTTTCACTTGATCGGGTGGTGAAAAGAACAATTAGAGTAGGTTTGATGAATAAGCTCAATTATGAGCATCTTTCCAGTTTGTTAGTTATGTTTTAGTTATGTTTGGTTTTATTATGGTTTTCAGTTTAGTCTTGAGTCAGAGTCAGTCTACATAATGTCAGTTTTTCGTGTTTTGATTCCATTGCCCAATGGATGAAGGCACTGTCTACTCTCCCAAAGATCTGTAGTTCTTGGCACCTCCAAGGAGCTACCATCCCCATTGGAGCCAATGTTAAAGTCTGTCTCTTCATCTCTCCATCAGGGATCAAAATCTCTTTTGTTGCATTTCATTTTTAGTTGTCTCATTCAGTTTAATCATCTTCATTCCATTAGGAGCATTAGTCTTCTGACGGGAGGGTTTTGTCACTCATGTCCCTCATGTCATGTACCTTCTGGTCCGTGTCTATTCATCAAAATCAATTTTTAAGTCATTTAAAGTCCGGTTTGGTCTCTTGGTCAGCAAAGAAGTCATTTCAGTCATTAGGTCTAGGATTTCGCAAATTTTGTCTTCAAAGTGTTCAATAATGCCAGCAGGCCAGAGGGAGGTTCAAAATAAGTTTTCATTGCAAAATTTCATTGTCATATTGCTTGATCATGACTTTTCTTCAAAACTTTGTTTTGAAGAAAAAATTTCATTTTGTCCTTTGTAATAAAAGCCATGTAATTTTCAAAGTTCTTCGGTTTTGAAATTCTTTAGGCGCAGCCCTGGTCACCTTTGCCAAACACCATGCCATCCATCCCTGCAGAACAGACAAAGAGATTCATCATTCAGCTCCAAAAAATCAAAGTGCAAGCAAAACAGAATTCTCTTGTAAAAGTGCTAAAGTTTTCAAATAGTGGGTTTTCTTCGAATCAAAAATCAAAGTTCATGCCATAAGAGATATGTTTGTGTTATAATCCAATTACACGCCAAAGACATCAGTGAAACAAAGAGAAAATCATGGAGTAAGTAAAAGCCAGTTTGTAAAGCTGAAATTGTGGGTGAGTTACCTGCGCGGCGCATTGGGTGAAGGTCGCGGTGCATATAAAGTGCGCGGCGCATATATCCACTTTTCATAGTGTATTTTTGTTCCTGCGCGACGCATATAAAGTGCGCGACGCACTGGGTTTTGCGCGCGACGCACAGGGCTGACAGTTAAATTTTGTCATTGCCTCCAAACAAAATTCAAATTTTTTAGTCCCATTTGTCCAAGTAAGTTTATGAGATGTTGTAATTTCCATTTAAACAATGTTTGGTGTGGTTGGAGATTGGATATGAGAGTTGAATGTCAAAAGCTAAACGCTATCATTTGGATTGGAAAATTGCTCCTTAGGGTTTTGTGTTGAAGCTTCAAAATAGTTTTGTGTCACTCCCCACCTTGTTTGCCCATCTCCCATGATCTCATTACTACAGTCTATTCTCTCCTATCCCAAGTCACTCATTCCTAAGTCCCACTATCCCTATCCCGAAAACTACATTTCCTATCACTCTCCCTTTCCCATTTCATTTGTGAAAAATTCACAAACCCCAAGTTCCCAAACGGTCAAGTGACTGTCTCTTATCCCTACATTATCAAATCTCACTTGATTAAACCCAATTATCGTCGCTGCCCTATTTCCCATAGTCCCATATTGACTTTGATACATTTGGCAATCAGGACAAAGACACCAAACTCTTCGTATTCACCTCAGGTAGCATGGATGAAGAAGGCATCAAGGAGGCGTGAAAAAACATGACCTTGGACGAAGCTTCCTTGGATGAGCATAGTACTTGATGAGGGACCTTCAGTCCAAATTTCAAGGAATTTGGAGAAAATTTTTTCATTTTTGATTTTTTTGGTCACAAAACAGGGTTTCCTGCCCGACGCGTAGCGCCACTTGGCACGCGCTTACGATTGGGAGATCCTCTGGAGAAAAAATTGGTATTTCTGGATTTTTTATGAAAAGTTATGCATGCTCAGGAATGGCCTAAGAATTTCATCAAGTTCTCGGTTGCCTAAAGGGTCAAAAACACCTTGAAAATGGTGTTTCTGCCACTTTTTGCACACACAAGAACCAGTCTTGGGAGATTGAACTTTTGGAGGGGTAAATGGACACCAAATATAGAAATTCCACTTTGGTTGGAAAGTAGACAGGCAATTATTTCCAACGAGCTATCATGAGCTCAATTTTGACTTCAGGAAGGGCCTCAAAATCAGCTCCAAACTTGTGCTACGCATAGAGATTTTGGGCGCAGCGCATAGAGATTTTTGGCCTATTTTTCACTCAGCAGCTCAGAATTTCGCCTAGTTTTGGCCAGTTTCACTTTTTCATGTAACTTTTGATCTACCTTGATGTAATTTCATAACCGTGATGTAATTTTGGCACATTTTTACTTGTTCTATAAGATTCATTCACCAAAAGGTGAAATGTGAGTGAATGGATCAGTTTCCTAGCATAAAGAGGCAAGTTGTTTCATGGCCTATTTTCTAGTTCCTAGTTTAGATATGGTTGAAACGGATCCTAGAATGATGAGCTCGACCCCTAGAGGCATGGGAATGGGTTAGGCTTGTCTATATGATGTATTTTCTCAGTCATTTTCAGGGTTGGACATTTGGGATTGCTAGCACTTCATTGTACATTTTCATTCTACAATTTTGGCAAAGGAATAGACCAGGGTTTGCAGCCCTCTTTGGGATCCTTGTGGCTCTGTGTTTTGATGGTGTTTTTCTCTATGTATCTGTAAGTTCACTGATGTTTATGTGTACCATTTTCATTTCTCCTTTCTTCTTAAACTGAACAAACAAGTTATAAAGGTAGAATTCATTAGCTTGCTTTGCTCTGCCTTCAGTTTGGTTTAGTTTTTCATGTTTTCATATGTTTGAGGAGGAATATTGAGACCCTCTTGCCCTATTCAGCTCCTCACCAGTCTTATCCATCCATGTACTCAATCTAAAGCATCAAAACTATTGCCTTCCTTTCCCCAATCAGAACTCTGCAAAAGCTAGGCCTAATCCCCGCACCTAAATCTACCTCAGGCTGAATGAAGGTAGAGTTTAGGGTAATAGAATCCATGGTGTATTTTGAAAAACTAGAGGAGGTTTTTTTCAATACAAATTTTCCAAAGAAAAACCTCTCTTGGTTTTTTTAAAAACATCTCTAGTTGTCCTGAATTAGCATTTGAAAAACATGTAAAAAACAGGAAAACTTTATTTTCTAGAAATAGGGCCCAAAGAAATCCCTTTATATCCCAATTGATAGCACATGTGAGAAAAGTGAAAGAGTTTATTTTTTAGTGTTTTTTTTCTTGACAATAACCTCGCTCATTATTTTCAAATTCATCTTTTTTCATCCATAATCCTCTCTTTAAACTTACTGCTCAAACAGTTCAAAAACACAGCAATTTCCTTTTTAGCTCCTGCAGAAATTCAAATAAATTGAACTGATGCATGCTTTAGCAAAGATAGGGTCATCCACGAATATATTAAGGTCCATGGGCTTCTATATTATCCACAAAGCCACCTTTGTATGCTTTCTTGTGCATGCCCATCTCCTTTTATAACCAAGCTTCCCTCTTAAAAAGGTGACACTTCTAAAGACAAATTGGATAGCAGGCTGCTTGGTGTGGTGAGGCACCTCTTAAAAAGTGACAGTGAGATGATTCACATGAAATAATGAATGTTGGATGACAAATAAAAACTTAGGGTAAGGTTTTATTTTTTAAATGACAGCTCATGCTTTAATCATGACACATACATGCAAAAAGGGTAATGATGACCTTAGACATGGCTATGTACCTTTGAGTTAACTATAAGAGGCTCAAATTAAATTTTCCTTAACTCCTCCAATGATGAAATGATGCCTTGCAAGAGACAGACAGAAAAACCCTTTTTCATAGCGTGGTTAGTTCATTTCTTGACAGTTTCGCTACGAAACTATTAGGCAGTTTCGTAGCGAAAACTACTATTTTACAGTGTAAAATGCTACGAAGAGAGGAAAAAATAGCTAAAGTGTCCTTTTTGAATTTGAACGCTTGGGAAATGAAATTACACACTTAATGATGATTGATGGGACATGACATGACATAAATGGAGGTGACCTTGAACCTTAGGATAGGTTAAACATGTAAAAAAATGAAATTTTCCTATACCAACTTGTCACAAATGAACTCTATGACCTTACCTTTGACAAATGAACTCTAAGACTGTGTCAAATAATGTTTCACTTTTTCTGAGTGATAACAGAAACCATTCCCTAAATTTTAGCTATGAACTAGGAGTGTTTGCCCCTTACATTAAATTACATATTACCTCGTGATAGGAGGCAAAAACCAACTCAATAACTATAATGAAAACTCATAGGATAGAAAAACCTCGAATTTATGACATTTTATAAGCTTGAAAAGTGTCCCGAGGAATCCAATGTTGATTTCTGGCATAACCGTAGCATTTTTACAAATAAAGGTAGTGAAACTATCATAAAGGTAGTGTGGTCTTATGCAACCAATTTGATGATGCTCCCATGCACAATTATGACTCTACAAGTTTTTGTAGATAGGTGAGTGTGTCTTCTATCCATCTAAAAAATTTTCAAACAAAAAACATCCTCCAATATCTTCAAATACCAATTTTCCCAAAACTGGTGCTATAGAGGTAGCGTGGCTCTGCAACTGAGGCAAAGAGCTAGTTTTTAGCTAGTTCTTTATCCTCCTAATTAGAATAAAAATTGATGTAGCAATAAAAGTTTATATCAATTATGTATTCATCACTCCCAATCCAAAAATATATTTCTTTCATCAATTATATGTTTTTACAATAAATGTAGTGTGAACACACTGCATTTATGTTGCCTGCACAAATTGTTAAACTTTGCAAAAATAGGGCTTAAAGATGGATCAATATCTCTCTAACCATAATGGTTTTTGAAAAAATGAGAGAGGTTTTTTTTTTTTTTTTTCGAATATTATGAACAAAAACCTCCTCCATTGTTCCTAAATACATTCCCGGTTTCTTAGAATCCAAGTTTGAAGTTGATTGCTCAAATTTTGCAGAAGCGTAGAGCCTAATTTGAGAGGGAGTTTGGAGGCTTTCCTAGAGGATGTTTTGGCTGCACGTGGTATTTTTGGAAATATTAGGATGTATGCTATATAATGGAGTCATAAAGCACTACAAAACCCTACTCCAGACCCCTGAAAATTTGATTTGAAGACAACCTATCCAAAAGTGCAAAAAATGACCTAGAGAAACTATTTTTTTAGCATTTATCTAAAACCATAACACTTGTGCATAAATTGAAGGAATTTTTTTTCTTTGGCCTATGATTGACAAAAATCTGTTTCAATTTTGTAAAATTCATCTCCATTATTTCAAAAACTGATTTTCAAGCCAAACTGTCCCTATGTGCAATGTAAACCCTAGCTTGATCATGAAGCTCTAAAAATGATGCCATGGGTTCGAGTTGGCTCAAACATACTGAATTTTCCTCCCTTATTATAGGTATTCTTTTTTGTATCACTGATTATAGTATCCATTTTGGAAATCCTTTCTTGGTTGCACTACAAAACAAGGGATTTAACAACTTTTGTTTTTTTAAAATGAGAGGAGATGAGGGGGATAGGGCCACTCTAAATTCTTGAGAAAATTTACAGGTATAAGGAAGAGTGTTAGGAAGCAAATGGAATTGAAAATGGAGGAAATTGGCAAGGGGAAAGGGCCCAAAAAATAGAAACACAGACCCACACTATAAAATTATAGTGTAAGCCTAGGGTTTAGTGAGGAAATGGTGAATTAGGGTAGAAATGTATTGGGAAAGGGTTAGGGAAGGTAAGTTCAATGTAATTTAAAGAAAATCATCCAAAACTTCAAGGAAATTCATATGATGACATCCAAAATTTTACCAAGATGATAACCAGAGCAAGAAAACCCCAGATATGAGCCATTTTGGAATTTTGCATATGAAAAGGCAAGGAGCAATATTTATAGATGTTAACCTATTGAGTGAGTGAAGAAGACTTCAACTTGTTGACTTGTACCATTGCAACCAGTTGCTTGGCCCTTGAACTCAAAATTTGTTGTGTATCCACATAAAGGTAATGATTTTTCTAATAACCATAGCATGGAGTGATCTGAAAATGGGTTGGAAAACTTGTTATGCTTTTCAAGAACCTCCCACTCAGTTAAATAAATAAAAAATCTAGCTTATACTTAACTTTTTACATAATTTTATACTTGAAACAGGTGTATGTTTGTTTTACTGTTTAAGTGCTTTAATTCCATTTGTTTTTTCTGAAATTAAACATGTACAACAGCCATATAATGCAGCAAATAAACATCAACACATAACATCAAATTTAATCTATGATTTCACCTGAATATCGCGGGCTACGTCTCCTTGAGCTCTAGTCATCTTGACTTGGCTCTTTGGGATTATGGAAAATTTATTTTACACGTTACAAAATCAACTCCAATGGTTAACTGAAATGAACCAATGGGCTCAGAATAAAATCTATATGCCTGTCACGGCTGTCATCACTCTGAAAATAGATCTAGGCTCCCTTAGAGTTGATTCCTTTTGTCGGTGCACTTGAGCTACCCTGAGCTTATCTATGGCACTAACTCTAGAATTTTTTTCTATCCCTAAAACCTCACCTATTGTCTCCATCACACATCAAATTTCCAAAATGGACTGATCGTTTGCTACAAAAGTGCATTGGCTTCCCAATCTAGACCTCCTTCCATAGTTGGCCCAAGGCTACCCAAAACTTCCCTATAGGTTCTTGAACTTTAGAATTATTCAAATGGATCTGAAAATCCCTTCAATGGATTTAGAATGCCAAAGATAGTCAGAATAGACTATTGGTTCACTGAAATCGAACTCTTACTGCTCCGGTTTCGCGTCCAACACTTGGTGGCACCCCTTGGCACTCGAGTCAAAGAAAAATTATTTGTGGCTTCTCGAGCTCTATAAGTCCTAAAAATATTTTGAAACCTCCATCAATGGATTCATAATTCTCATTACAATCATAAATGACTATTGGTTCGCTGAATAAGGCCTCTAGCTACCCTGGCTAGGCCCCAAACTGTTGTTGCCACTTGTTGGCCCTAGTGGCCCCTGGAACTTCACTGAAGCATTTCGGCCCTAAAAATTCCTTTGTAGGCTCTAAAACCCATACCATTAGTTCCAGAACATCTGAAACATCCAAAATTGACTATTGGATTATTGAGAAAGGCCTCTAGCTGCTCTGGCTAGGCCTCAAACTACTGCTGGCCCATGGTGGCCCCTAGAACTTATCTGAAGAAAATAACTACTCAAAAGTCCTCTAATGGCTTTGAAACCCTAACCCATGAGTCTGGAATGTCTGAGATAGTCAAAATTGACTATTGGAACTCCAAAATGTGTCGAATCTAGCTCAAGATAGAGTCTGAACTCATTTTTTCCAATGACCTCTAAAAATCCTCCACTAAACTTGGAGGAACTGGACTTAACTCTAGTTAAAAGTGGAAATCATGCCAAATATGGAGTGCCCGCCATAAATACCACTAAGTATTGTCCGTGGCAATAAATTTTAACTGTAACTATAACTGTCGGCTTAACCGTCGCACCTGACCACGGTTTTTTGGAGCCATGTGACAGGTTTTAACATCCATTAACACTGTCAGTTTTGGGGCTTAAGCCCTTGGTCTTGGGGCCATGGTCTTATGGGAGGGGTTGGCCCCTTCAAAACCCCAAATATGAAACCATATCACAATAATTAAATATGGTGCACCATACAGGGTAAGAACTACTATACAGCCCAGGTGGTAAAGGCGTGGGCGCTGCAGGTAGGAGGTCGCAGGGTCGAGCCCCAGAGACCCACAAAAATTTTACAGTATTGTGCATGGGCCACATGGTGGCCTCCGGGCTTGCCATGTGGCAGCCTCCCATTGGATAGAACCTAAAATATTCAACCCACTACCGAATACCAATGTGCCACTTGTCATGACTTGATTGGTTCGAATGGAATATTCAAGGAATATTCCAAGAATATTCCCTAGAATATTCTCTTTTTAATTTTCTCAAAATTTAATTCAAACTTGGTCAAAGTCCAAAATTTTTAGTTTATTGGACTTTTCAAACTATGATAACTTCTTCATACGGTGTTGGTATTTCGAATCGTTCATAGCGCCAGAATCAGGAAGACGAGATCTATCTGGTCACTTAGGTTTGGCACACTTCTAAACACTTTAAATTTTGAGCTATCACTTAGGTCCTTGATCCAAATCTGATTACACCTCCCCATTGGCAATATTTTGGACCCAAAAATACTGATATACTGATCTGTACAGTAGAGGAGAGTACAACACCCTCTTCTTTTCAGCCTCCATACAATTTCCTTGCATGGCTAGTGCCTTTGAACCACAACTTGAAGGTAGTCGACACTTCCCTTCCTGAATGCGCTTGTCCTCTTGTCAAGAATTTTCTTCCTTGCAGTCACTCAGAAATTTCTAGCAAGAAATTTACATAAGGTAGCTGAACATCACTTCCTTGATCATTGATCCAAGGTGGCTCAAACAAATGAGAGATTACAATAGAAAACATGCATACATAACTGAAATTTCCATATGTACAAATGAGTGTATGCCATACTATGTCACGAAGTCAAACTGCTTCTTACCAAGCCACTTCCACGATGATTTTTGCTGCTGCAAATCTTCTTCATGTGAAACATCCATTCTCACATCAATGATGGAATCCCTGGTTCCACTTTCGCCAGTATTTCTATCCTCTTGCCTCATGTGTTTGGGATGATTAGTTGGTTGTAATGTCCAACATTGGGAAACAACATGTCCCCTCTTCTGGAAATTTTTACAAGTCTTATGCACCTTCTTTGCAAGTTGCCTTTGTCTCAACTATTCCTGTACGCCTTCATCCTCTTCCAACATTTTGAAATAACATGGTTACACAGACCACAAAATGCACAACGACTCTTTCTTCCATTCAAGCATGCATAATTGTCATGCCTTGTAGAAACATAATGAACTTGACTATGGGAAGAGTTATACCTCAAATGTTGCTTTGCATGTCCATCCTTTTTACCTTCTCAAGGAGATGAACTTGTAGAGGTTCCAACTTTATTTTTCAGACCAACATCAGTGTTTATGTATTGAAAGCTGTCTGAACTCGGATGCTCTCCATAAGCTGCATGTATACACACATCTTGTTGCAACATAGGATTCAAACAATGACAATAAACTTGAAAACAAACTTGACATGTTTATGATTTAGAACTTGCGACAAAATTTCTCTTTGAAGTTTCCTCACATGTCTTCATGACTTTGGAGTCTTCGCCATTAGATTGAACATAACCAAGACCAAAATTCTTAGGTCGTTCCTCAACCAAAATAGGATGAATCATGCCTTGTACCCTTCCCTTCATAGTCCATTTTAAACATTAACTTGGACCCTATACCTCTAGTGTGCTTTTCAAATGAACCAACACATCTTTCTGAAGATGAAATTGAAGACAAATTAGAGTGAATTACCTCTGCTTCATGCATGTTCTTGGTTAAAGCCTCTTGGGCTTGATGGAGCTGCATCTTCATCTCATGCATTCTTTGAAGAATTTCTTCCTTCTCTTGCTTCATAGCAACCAATTTTTCATTAATTCTAGTGCTTTCCATTCTATCTTCAAATAGAATTCACACCATGTCCTTCAAGATGTAGAAGTCTCGCTTCTTGTCTTCATCGAAGAATCTTGTGAAGGAGGAGGATTTTGAAACCTCACTTGAAGAAGTTTTCATTACAAAAATGAACAAAATAACTTCAAAAAAAATCACAAAGCTTTCAAAAACAATTGACAAAGCTTCTGAACAAAATGGCTGTAGAGTCAAGCTCTTATTCAAGTAGCCTTTTGCAAACAAACCCTTTTGTGCTTCAAGGGTTGCCTTGAGGTCCTTTAGGTAAGGAAGTTTCTTTCAACCCTCATTTCTTCTTGTCCTCTTATAGAATTAGCTATCATTAGCTTTTCCTTCATCTCTAGCAAACTCAAACTTGTAAGCAATAATCAGTTTGCAAACAGTTAAATCCTTTGTACAGTTTAAACACCTTTCAAGTCAAACAAGCAAGCTATTTCTCTGTCAATCAAGCAAACAAGAGCTCTGATATCAACCTGATCTGAAAATGGGTTGGATAACTTGTTATTATTTTCAAGAACCTCCCTGTTGGGGCCCTTGTTTTTGATTATTTTTGAAATATTGGTTGGAACATTTTGAATTTTGACCTTTTTTGAGTTGCGGCATGAAGACACATGGCAATCGCGATCGCGTCACAACTACCAGGAGTTGCGGAGCTATCAAGGTGGTGTGGAAGCATGAGATAGCTGAAGGTAGAACACACACAAGTACAGATGAAGAAAACACACAGCAGAAGACAGAAAGTGGAACACGCAGATAACAGGAGAGAAGCTGGGAGCAACTGAAGAACAGACACAGAGGAACTGATAGTCGCGAGAGCGGGTGAATAAATAACAGTCACCTGGCTGGAAGAAGAAGAAGATGAAGAGGTTGCGAGGCTCGTGACAGGGGAAGACACACAGAGCAACTGCGGAAGAATCATGCATGACCTTCCTAGGGTTCCTCATCTTCTCTATTCTACCTTTCTGTTCCGAAATCCATCTGTATCAGATTTGTAAGCTATCAGTGAGAATGCCATGTAATCATGTGGTTGGCTAAGAGATTAATACAATGGAAGGTTGTTGTCTCAATAAGATGTTTATGTGCCTGTAATGTGTTTATGTTGGTTTAAAATTTTATTTTCAATTGTCTGAATGCTTATTTAGTGATCTTGCGTATATAACTATGTATATGTAATCGATGCACTGTCCTTCATGAGTTGCGAATTGATTCCTTGCCATTGATCTCATCCCCTTCTGCATGTGGTTGCGGCATGCCTCGGGTGAGACGCACTGCTCTCCGGAGCAGGGTGAAAATGCCGGCGTGTTCCTAGACTACACCGGACCCCTTTGTTGGCCATAACTCTTGAACCTGGGTCTTGTCCACGAGACCTGACTAGTCGCCAACAAATGGTTCTGTTGCTAGGACCTGCATGTTCTGAGGGGACCTAGATCATGGTATCATGGCTAGGATCCCGACCTTCCCCTGGTACTGTATCAACCTTTAAGTAATATTTTTATTCGGTTACAAGCATTGAGTCAGTCATACAATAGTTCATCAGCGTCAGTAACGTTCCGTAATAGCAGCGTTACTAGTAGCGGTATTTTTCCTAGTGGGACCGTTACACAACCAGGACTTGGAGGATTTATCCTGGTCAATTCTCCACAAGCACACATGGCTGGATCTTTCACTCGGTATCCAGAGTTCTCTGGGTGGGGAAATGATGATGTAGAGCAACACTGGTACCTGTGCGAAGCCATCTGGAGGGCTCGCCAGATGCCAGATGCAGGGAAGTTAATAGAATTCCAAACCACGCTCAGAGAGAGGGCTCTGCAATGGTTTATTAAGTGGTCCGAGGCTCATCCTAACCCCGTAATTGCAGATGTGAAGCGGGATTTTGTCCGCGAATTCAAGCTTCCCCAGACAGACCAGCAGGGCCTGTCAGAGCTATGGGAAATCAAGCAGAAGGAAGGTGAGACTGCGTGGGAGTTGATTCGGTGATTCAAGGATGCGATCAGGAAACTTAGCTACCCGATCGATCCAAACCACCAGAGGGAATGGTTCATCAAGGCTCTGCTTCCCTTGACACGAACCCCTCTCACTCAGCAGAAGATTGATAATCTATAGGATGCTTTGGAGCAGGCCATGAAGATTGAAGCCATGGCAGGCTACCCCCAGGAATATCGGGGGGGGCCGGCCCCGCAAGATCCTTCCTTGATAGGGTTGCAACACCAGATTGCCAGCTTGACTGAGAAGCTCAAGGAGCTTTAGCCGGTGAGACCATCATGACTGAATGTTTGGTGTACTCACTGCCTGGTCGAGGGACACATTGCAACCGAGTGTCCTCGGTTGCGCAGCACAGGAGCAGGACCCTCGGTCGCAGCAATCCAGGGGGGTACACCACCCGGGGGTGGCGCGGCGATGAATCCGCAGGGGGTATACCAGCCGCAACAGACTTACGTAGGGTTCCCACCTCAACCGGGTTCCTCCACCACAGAGTACTACGAGATTTGCCAGATGCTGGGGCATTCTCCTCGGATGTGCCCAATATTGCAGAAGTACTCCACGGTCCCGAATAATGTGTACTACAAATTTTGCATTTCCACGACTCACAACACTGAGCAGTGCAGGGCGCTCGACGCCCTTGCGGATCGATTGGATCGTCCCTCCTACAGGGTGAATGAGGCTGCAAGGGGAAGAGGCGGCGGCATGCGGGGAGGCCGCACAGGCAGACACGGTCTGGTAAAATGTTACAACTGTGACAAGGACGGTCACGTGGCTTGATAATGTCCCCTCCCACGACGACCCTGGTGTTCCCAGTGCCAAGTCAACGCCCACACTACAGAGGACTGTCCGGAGCTCATCAAGAAGTGGGAAGAACGGGCGAGGCAGAGGGGAGCGAATCTGATAAACTCAGAGCCGCGAGGGGCTGCAACCCCAGACTTGCAGAACGTCGCGATCGTGACAAGGGGCAGAAAGAAGACTGGAGAGTATGCCCACATGAAGGAGCCAGCACGAGTGGTTCGGTCGGCATCCCCGAAGAAGTTGATCAGGCCCGAAGTCCAGAAGAAGTATTTCCAGGAGGCAGTTGAGGCGTTCGCCCAGTTGCAGAATGAGGGAGGTTTGGAGGAGCCCATGCTGCCAGAATCTGGGGCGCAGAACGTCGCAGGTACTATGGTCGAGGATTGGCTCCGGCTATTCCTCAGGATTTTTGACAACACTGCGCTGCGACAGCAGCTCAAGTCTTATTTGGAAGGAGCACTGAAGGGGCACACAAGACTTAGAGACCCGGCGGACGCTGGCCCTCAATACGTGCAGCATGTGAAGCGGAACAAGCAACGAACAGGCAAAGAATTCTGGCTTAACACGCAGGTTGCGGGATTCCAAATCAGCGACACCATGTTGGACTTGGGGTCCGACGTCAACATTCTGCCGCGGAAGACGTGGGAGGCTCTTGGAAGGCCACGGGTAGCCTACTCACCAATCCAACTCAGGATGGCGAACCAGTACTGTATTCTACCAATCAGCCAGCTCGAGGGTGTCGAGGTCGACGTTGCGGGGGTGAAGACATACACCGATTTTGAGGTTATTGATATCATGGGCGACAAGGATCCCTATCCCGCCTTACTCGGCATTGATTGGGCTTTTGAGAATTACGCCATCATCGACCTTAAGAAGGAGCTGATGATCTTTGAGGATGGGGAGGTACGGGTCACCCAGCCTCTCGACCCTTATCAGGGCCCGCGATATACGGAAACAGTGGACAATCGGGAGGATGCTCAGATGATGGACCACCTTTATCAGATGACCGCAGGAAAGCAGGACGACTATATTAACCTGACCGCAACTGGCTCTGTTAGTTGGCGGAGTGTGCAGAGCTCAGAGCTCGGATCCGAACTCGCTTGGGAAGACTGGCAGCAAGGGGGGTATGAGACCACCATGCGGAGATGTGCCTCCATTGCCCAAGTCCGATGGGTAGGGACTGAGGGCCGCGGATATCCCACTTTGTCGAACATGCAAGCAGTCAATACTTTTATTACCAAGGTAGAAGACCTGGTCCCAGCTGAAAGCCGGATGCCTCTTTTGGATGTGGCCTTGCAATCCACATCGACCCGATGGTGGAAAAATCACCGCAACACTCTGTTGCGATGGGAGTGCGTGGCGGATGCTCTGTGGGCACGCTTTAAAGAGGACGAAGGACCTTGCAGTACGCTTAGGTATCACGGAACTTCCGACCCGCGACACCATTTGCGGGCATGCGAGGAATAGTGGCGTAGCACCTGGTACCCTGAGGAGCTATGGGTCCACAGGTTTATCCACTCCCTGGGTACAATTCCCCAGGCCTGGTACTTGGAGGAAGAGCGAAAACGGGGAACCCGCTCTTGGCAGGCAGTTGCGGACAAGTTCGTTCGGTGCTTCTTGTTCAAAGGGGAGACGGTGCAGGAGTCTCAGGCCCTACAGGCAATCAAGGAGGTATTTTTTTTCCGCCATCCCGAGCCTGACGAGGGCCCGGTTGTGTCACGACCTAAGGTCAGGCGTGAGTTGGTCTACCACCGGATTGACGGCGATCCGGACGACGATAGCCTGGAGGACCTTAGGCATCTCTACTTTGACGAAAGGGAAGGCGAGCGGAGCATCAGTGAAGAGCCGACGACTTAAGGAGTCCATTTACAGCCACTAAAGACAAAGAAGCTGAACATTGGAACAGACGAGAAACCCAAGCTCGCAACGGTGGGAGATTACTGGGATGAGGAAACGACGAAAGAAATTTTCAGCCTCCTCAGGGAATACGAAGATTTGTTCCCGTCCTCGGTTGCAGACCTGAAGGGGATCAAGGGGGACCTGGGTGAAATGTGCATCACGCTGAAACCGGGGGCCAGGCCGGTGAAGCACCGACCCTACCGGCTGAACCCGCGTATCAAAGAAGAGGTCAATACGGAGATCGACAAGATGCTGGCTGCAGGTCTTATCTTCCCAGTAGAAGAAGCAGAGTAGGTGAGTCCCATTGTCATCCAGAACAAGAAGGACAAAGTGGAGATCCGTGTCTGTGTGGACTACCAGAGCCTGAATAATGCCTGCATCCACGATCCGTTTCCCACTCCTTTCAGCAATGAAGTTCTAGACCATGTTGCGGGAAACGAAGCTTATTCCTTCACTGATGGGTTTTCGGGTTACCATCAAGTACGCATCGTCGAGGAAGACAAAGCAAATATGACATTCACCACTAAGTGGGGATCATTCGCATACCACGTGATGCCATTTGGTCTGAAGAACGCACCGGCTGTGTTTTCCCAGATTGTCAGTGCTGCTTTTCGGGAGTACATTCACAAGTTCCTGGAGGTCTACATGGACGACTGGACCGTCTACAGCCTGTTGAAGAAACACGCGTCCCTGTTGTGCATTATGTTTGACCGGTGTCATCAGCTACAGATTTCCTTGAACTTGAAAAAAAGTATTTTTGCAGTTCCATTTGGCACACTCTTAGGCCACGTGGTGTGCAAGCAAGGGGTTTGTGTCAATCCCGCCAAGGTCGCGGTCATCGTTCACATGGAAGCCCCCGAGACCGTGAAGCAGTTGCGGGCACTGCTCGGCCACACAGGATATTACAGGCGGTTTATTCGCAACTACGCAAGGATTACGACCCCTTTGGAGAAACTGTTGCGGAAGTCAGAGGTGTTCCAGTGGATGGCGGAGTGTAGGAAGGCACTTGACACCTTGAAGGAGAAGTTGGCGACGGCACCCATACTTGTTCATCCCGACTGGGATAAGCAGTTCCATGTGCATATCGATGCGTCCGGTATTGCACTTGGGGCTGTATTCGCGCAACCCGGGGAGACAACAGTTGACCACCCCGTATACTTCGCCAGCTGCCAGTTATCGAATGTAGAGAAGAATTACACCACAACCGAGCGGGAGGCGTTGGCGATGGTGTACTCCCTCCAGAAGTTCCGCCACTATCTTCTGGGCGGCAAATTCACATTCTTCACGGACCATTCTACATTGAAGTATCTGGTGAATAAGCCTGTGTTGGAAGGATGGATCTGTCGCTGGCTTCTACTTTTCCAGGAATTCATGTTTGAGGTGATTGTCAAGCCCAGCAGGTTGAATGTCGGTCCTGATCATTTATCTAGATTGGAGATGGGAGAGAATGAGGGCTCGTTGGACGATCAGCTGCCAGATGCCGACCTCTTCCGAGTCGAAGTAGTACCGGATTACCTGGCTGACATTGCCACTTATCTGACCATGGGACAATGCCCTTAGGATTATACCCCGCTTCAGAATCGCCACCTGGTTGTCTGGGCAGTCGACTACCAATTGATCGCAGGGCAGCTATACAAACTTGGCCTCGATGAGGTGTTGCGCAGATGTGTTCTAGACCATGAACGGGAAGCGGTGATGTGGGAATGTCACAGTGGTGTTGCGGGAGGGCATGTGGGTGCGAAACCCACCGCAAGGAAAGTGCTCCAAGCTGGCCTCTGGTGGCCGACGGTACATGCTGACTGTAAGGCCTATGTGAAGCGTTGCAATGTTTGCCAGCGGACGGGAAGGCCTTCGCACCGGGATGAGCTTCCGCTACACCCAGTGCATGTGTTGCGGCCATTCGAAATTGGGCTGTTGATTTCGTAGGTCCCATCGCCTTGATCGCTAGACATTCCAAGGCCTGGTACATCATTACCGCCACGGATTACCTCACCCGGTGGGCTGAGGCAGCAGCGGTACACGACTGCTTGGTAGAGACCGCTGCCCGGTTCATTTTTGAGCACATCATCAACCGGTTTGGCTGCCCACGGAGCTTGACCAGCGATCAGGGTACGCATTTCATTAATGCCATGGTCAAGTCACTACTGGACACATTTATGATTCAGCATCATAAAAGCAGCCCATACCACCCGCAGGCCAATGGTACCGTGGAAGCATTCAATAAGATTCTTGAAAAGGGCTTGACTAAAATTTGCAATGCTCAGCGTGACGATTGGGACGAGTGTCTCCCAGTGGCATTGTGGGCCTACCAGACCACGGTGAAACGTTTGACCAACCAAACACCATTCCAGTTGGTGTATGGCCGGGAAGCTGTGGTTCCCGCCGAGTTCACTGTACCCAGTCTTCTGATCGCAACGTCTCTTGAGTTCTCAGAAGAGGAGTCACTTCGGGAACGCCTCTAGGAGCTACAGGAGTTGGATGAGGCCCAATTACTAGCGGAATTCCACCAGAAGGTTCAGAAGGCCATGCAGAAAGTGTGGCATGACCGCCACATCAAAACCAAAGCCTTCCAAGTTGGCGGCAAAGTTCTCTTGTATGATAGCCGATTCCAGAAGTTTCCCGGAAAGCTCCAGATGCACTGGTTGGGACCCTACTTTGTCATTGAGATCCGTGACTCAGGAGCCATTCGGTTGGCACAACTGGATGGTACAGTTCTCCCTGGGTGGGTGAATGGCGCACGCCTGAAACCCTACCAGGAGTAGGTCCCTTTCACTCTCATCAATAACTCTCGCAACCGAGAGAACCCATAGAGTAGCTTAGTCAAATAACTCTACCACAACCGGGATGAGCGTAGGGAGTCTTTTCCGTTCATAGGCAGTGAGTCAAATAACCGGTCAGTTGCGGTTACCTCACCGCAACCGACTGTGGTCGGGGCAGACCAGTCCAGCGTGTCATGACGCCCATCCAGCGTGTCGTCCTTATAGAATCCATCCCCGTGCCAGTGTCAGTCCAGGTCATTTCCATCAGTCCTTTTGTCAATCCATAGGATCACTCAGATTTGCATCATAAATTACCATAAGTAGACAGTAATCGTACCATAATCATTTTCCATCACCCGCAGTTCCCTCAGCCGTCGCGTCCGCCCATCTCCCCATGACACCGTCAACAACTGTCAGATTACACACAGGCATGCGATTGATCGCACGATTATCGCAGGCAAGAAAGATAGCAAGAATTAATTGTTGTTATGGAGTCTCATCAACTCCACTCATGCCAGGGAATGCCATAACTTGCATGGAGACCAATCGCTTGAGAATGACGAACCAGTTCAATTTGGCAATTGCAGCGACTCCAGAGCAATTGAAGCCTCAAAGCGCACCGCACCTAGAAGGAAGCTCCCGAAGATTTCTCCAGGTTTACCAGCGCCGAGCCAAGATGCCGAGGGCTCTCTTATCTATTCCTGAACCAGTGCTGGACAGCTGAATCCACCGAACAGAATCACTGGTTGGCAAGTATGACAGTGCAGTGATGATGGACACCAACCTGTCCGACCCAACTGAATTCCCCCACCTCCATTGGCAGACGTACATGGAACACCACTATACACTAGGCAATAGCTCCAGTAGCCGAATGCGACAAGAATACAGGGGCCTCCAACAATCGTCCTTGATGAATTTAAGGACTCTCCCTGTTTTCAGAACTACAGGACCGGCCCTGCAATGCACTCGGTTCCTCCTCAGTCGAGTACAGAACGACTCTCTGTGGCTCAACGAAGAAATCCCCATCCACGCCGAGGATATTCATCGGCTTACAGGGCTGTCTCAGAATGGTGCTGATGACTCTGCTGCCGGCCAGACATTGTCCAAGTGCGCCCGAAAGTTGGGTGACACAGACCTGTACACCAAGTATGGCACCCGCCGGGGGGGGAAGGGTGCCAAAATTGATTTGATCAATAAGCCAGAAATTCGGTTCGCTTGCTACCTCATTGCTAGCAAGACGATGCGGAACTATACTAAGGGAGAGTGCACTTTGGATACAATCTCCATTGCGGAGCACTGTATCCAGGGCATCATGTTGAATTGGTGTTCTTTCGTGCTAAAAGAGCTCTTCGCGGTCTACGAAGAGAACTACAAGCGCACCACCAGTTTCATTTACGGTTACTTGCTTTTAGCTTTCGCTATGTGGAAATGGCACATTCCTCCGGTACGGATGCCGACAGAGACTACCGCGAGCCAGCCTCTCGCGATGAAGTTCACTCCATGGCAGGTGTCCTCGGACCCCAGCACCAAACAGGTGAACGCGAAAGCATTTCGGGCGTGGTACGGGCTCATGAGAGACGTGGTGGCCAACCAGCAATGGGTGCCTCGGCACCTGTTGGATGAGTACAGTGAGCAGGTTTGGTTCAAGGTAAGCCATAGGCACACTTACCTCCGCCCAAATTGCGTGCCGGAAGCCACCTTCCACATGGCGCCCCTCAGATTCCAGTTGAATGATGATACCTTTCACCGCGAGGTCTCTGCATGGCCAGGGGTCACCAAGCACATCCGCGACGAGATCCCCCACTATAACTTTGAGCGGATGCTGCCGACGCAGCGGCCTGCCGAGACAGGCACAGCGGGGTCCTCACAGGTTGCAGTGGGACCTCCACAGGATGCAGCTGAGACCGCACAGGAACTGCCCAAATCACTGGTCCCCGTTGTACAACACCTCAACGCCCAGGTACGATGCCTTAACGTGGTAACCCAAGTTGTTTCAAGTGGTGCCCCTTTATTTCCCTCATTTTCTGAATTTCAGCTCGGTCGGTCTCTTGCTCCCTCCCATATCGCCCCTCTCACCTCTCCCATCCCCACCAGATTATTCACCTCTACCAGCCCTATCATCACCCTGATGGGCGAAATGGGCCCAGAACCTGATCCATCAGACCCCCCTCCATCCAAGAGGGCCCGCACTGCTGTCACAGATCCAGTGGTGGATATTACCGACAATGATCCACCATCCACTCCACTCCTAGGGACGTTGATTCCGGAGGAACCCCTGATTGATCCGTCAGAGTTCCTCAACATTCGTCTCCACCATACCTCTTTCACCCCATCCACCGCTCCCTCCACTGGCCGTCCACCTGCCACCTCCTCTAATCCATCCAACTCATCGGCCACTGTATGAGATCCTCTCATCCGAGAACTTTTCAGAGGTGACCACGGGGTGAAAGTCACCTCCAGTACTGAAGCCGTAGTACCGCCGGTTGACCCCGTGGCCACACCCCAGGATCCTGCCTCTACTATATCTACCCGGCTGGCAAATGTTGGGGTTGATTCGGCCGACCCTCCCCCAGACCAGACCATTCAGCAAGACCGGCCGGAGTCCAATATGGCCACTTCAATGCAGCAGCAGACACCGGTCCTTCTTCTTGAGACCTCCAACCGATCAGCGGTCAGTGGCCAACCTTCGCAGGAACGACTGCCGGAGCAGGGCATTTCCGACACGGCCAATGCAAAAACATGGGGTACAGGGCAGCTGTACCTACTCATTCAGCGGGCGGCCCTCAAGGCTGAACAGATTCATTTCGAGCTGCAGCAGCGGTGCACTGTGCAGCACCAACAGATTACAACACTTACTGAACATCGCGATCAGCTAACCAAGGAGAAGACCTACCTCCAGGAGCAGGTCACCATTACTGCTCAGGTGTTCTCCGACCTATGGCCCACTGCAAGGGCTCATCACGCCCCACTCCCTGAAAATATAGCGGAGGACAGTGTAGCAGTCCAGGCTTACCACCTTTGGACTGCTTTCACTGATCTATGTAGGGAGAATCAGGAACTCCAAGCGGCGTTAGCCGCACGGCCTACCCATCCAGATCCACAGATTTTCTACTCAGAACAGGTGACTACCAAGCAGACTCAGGCAGTTAGTATGCAGGCGACTCTTCATTCCACTGCGGGCGAGGCTTACGCCCTTCTGCAAAGTCTGCAGGAGTGCTCACTTCACACTCACTGTCAAAACGCAGCCTATTTCTGCCCAGCTGTAGCAGATTTCCCGTGAAATTCAAGAGACTGCGGACCCAACACGGTTAGATCAGCTCTATGCCCAGGCGGACGAGCTTGAAATTCAAATGCAACAGACTGAGGCCGACTCGGCAGCGGCCAAACAGGTCATTCAGGAAATTCGTCCGCCCATTCGAGCCAGTGCCGAATCCATACAATAGCTGGATGCCAAGGCCGAGTCCCAGCTTGCCACGATGTTTGGGGCTATCCCGACGACTATAGAGGAGGCCGTCGCCACCAGGATCTCGGAAGAAGCAGACTTGCTTATGCAGGAATCGCAGCAAGCGGTGGCGGACTTCACCGGGCTTAGAGATACAGCGCTCCGCAGGGTCCCAGAGTTGGGGCCCTTGTTTGAACAACCGCTTGGCGGAGCACAGTAGGAAAGGGTGCGGGGCGAAGGCACAGCAGAATAGAGCACGGGAGCCAGCGGGGCAATGGAAGTGGAGACTGTTATTTGTGATTGACTTGGGGACGAGTCAAGGAATTGTGGTTGGGGCCTGTTGGGGCCCTTGTTTTTTATTATTTTTGAAATCTTGGTTGGAACATTTTGAATTTTGACCTTTTTTGA
Organism: Pinus albicaulis; assembly: GCA_034641835.2. NCBI lineage: Eukaryota > Viridiplantae > Streptophyta > Pinopsida > Pinales > Pinaceae > Pinus > Pinus albicaulis. The sequence continues at coordinate 870,446,106 of CM076575.1, read as the reverse complement.
GTTGCAGCATGAAGACACATGGCAATCGCGACCGCGTCGCAACTACCAGGAGTTGCAGAGCTATCAAGGTGGCGCGGAAGCATGAGATAGCTGAAGGTAGAACACGCACAAGTACAGATGAAGAAAACACACAGGAGAAGACAGAAAGTGGAACACGCAGATAACAGGAGAGAAGCTGGGAGCAACTGAAGAATAGACACAGAGGAACTGATAGTCGCGAGAGTGGGTGAATAAATAACAATCACCCGGCTGGAAGAAGAAGAAGCTGAAGAGGTTGCGAGGCTCGTGACAGGGGAAGACACACAGAGCGACTGTGGAAGAATCATGCATGACCTTCCTAGGGTTCCTCATCTTCTCTATTCTACCTTTCTGTTTCGAAATCCATCTGTATCAGATTTGTAAGCTATCAGTGAGAATGCCATGTAATCATGTGGTTGGCCAAGAGATTAATACAATGGAAGGTTGCTATCTCAATAAGATGTTTATGTGCCTGTAATGTGTTTATGCTGGTTTAAAATTTTATTTTCAATTGTCTGAATGCTTATTTAGTGATCTTGCGTATATAACTCTGTATATGTAATCGATGCACTGTCCTTCATGAGTTGCGAATTGATTCCTTTCCATTGATCTCATCCCCTTCTACATGTGGTTGTGGCACGCCTCGAGTGAGACGCACTGCTCTCCGGAGCAGGGTGAAAATTCCGGCATGTTCCTAGACTACAATGGACCCCTTTGTTGGCCACAACTCTTGAACTTGGGTCTTGTCCACGAGACCTGACTACTCGCCAACACTCCCACTCAGTTAAAAAAATAAAAAATATAGCTTATACTTGACATTTTGCAGAATTTTATACTTGAAATAGGTGTATGTTTTTTTTATTGTTTAACTGCTTTAATTCCATTTGTTTTTGTTGAAATTAAAAGTATACAATATCCATATAATGGATCAAATAAAAATCAACACATTACAGAAAATTTAATCTAGGAGTTCACCCGAATATCGTGGGCTACGTCTCCTTGAGCTCTTGTCATCTTGACTTGGCTCTTTGGGATTATGGAAAATTTCTTTTACAAGTTACAAACTCAACTCCAATGGTTAAATGAACTGAATTAATGGGCTTATAATACCATCTATATCCCTGTCATGGTTGTCATCACTCTGAAAACAGATGTAGGCTACCTTAGACTCGATTCCTTCTGTCGATGCACTTGAGCTACCCTGAGCTTCTCTATGGAACTAACTCCTTCAGAATTGTTTTTCTATCCTTGAAACCTCACCTAATGTCTCCATCACACATCAAACTTCCAAAATTGACTAATCTTTTGCTCCAAAAGAGCATTGGCTTCCAAATCTAGACCTCCTTCCACAATTGGCCCTAGGCTGCTCAAAGCTTCCTTGTAGGTTCTATACCTTCAAAATTATTCAAATGGCTCTGAAAATCCCTTCAATGGATTCATAATGTCAAAAATATTCAGAATATACTATTGATTCACTGAAATCGGTCTCCGGCTGCTCTGGTTTCGCCTCCAACACCTTGTGGCACCCTATTGCACTAGGGTCAAAGAAAACTTATTTTTAGCTTCCCAAGCTCTAGAAGTCATCAAAAACTTCTAAAACCTCCATCAATGGATTTATAATTCTCATTAGAGTCATAAATGACAATTGGTTAGCTAAATAAGGCCTCTAGCTGCCCTAGCTAAGCCCCGAACTACTGTTGGCACTTGCTGGCCCTAGTGGGCCCTGGAAATTCATTGAAGCATATAGGCCTTCAAAATTCCTCTAAAATATCTTTAAACCACACCATTAGTTCCATAACATTTGAAACATCCAAAATTAACTATTGGATTACTGAGAAAGGCCTCTAGCTGCTCTGGCTAGGCCTCAAACTGCTGCTGGCCCATGGTGGCCCTGGTGGCTCCTAGAGCTTCTCTGAAGAAAAAAACCTACTCAAAAGTCCTATGATTGCTCTAAAACCCTCACCAATGAGTCTGGAATTTCTGATATAGTCAAAATTGACTATTGGCACTCCAAAATTGGTCGAATCTAGCTCAGGATAGAGCTTGAAATCATTTTGCTCAATGACCTCTAAAATTCCTCCACTAAACTTGGAGGAAATGGACTTAACTCTAGTTGAAAGTGGAAATTGTGCCAAATATGGCACACCTGCCATAAGTACTGTCAAGTATTGACCATGGTAATAAATGTTAACTAGCATGTGGGCACATGATCGGAATATATGCAGTTAAATAGCTGTAACTGTCGGCTTAACCGTCGCACCTGACTGAGGTTTTTAGAACCATGTGATAGGTTTTAACAACCGTTAACGCCGGCGGTTCCGTGGCTTAAGCCCTTGGTCTTGGGGCTGCGGTAATATGGGAGGGTATGGCCCTTAGTGTTGGCCCTTCCAAAACCCCAAATATGAAACCATATCACAATAATAAAATCCAGTGCACCATACAGGGTAAGAAATACCATAAAGATCGGGCAGTTAAGGCATGGGTGCTGTAGGCAGGAGGTCTTGGGGTCGAGACCTAGAGACCCACAAAAATTTTGCAGCACTATGCATGGGCCACGTGGCGACCTCTGGACCTACCACATGGCAACCTCCCATTGGACAGAACTTAAAACAGTCAACCCACTGTCAAATACCAAAGAGCCACTTGTCATGACCGGATTGGTCCAAATGGAATATTCTAGGAATATTCTAATATTCCCTGGAATATTCTCCTTTTAATTTTCCCAAAATTCAAGTCAAACTTGGTCAAAGCCCAAAAATTACAGTTTACTGGATTTTTCAAACTCTGATAACTTCTTCATACGGTGTCGGTTTTTCGAACTTTTCATGGCGCCGAAATTAGGAAGACAAGATCTATCCAGTTTCTCAAGTTCAACACACTTCTGAACCCTTTGAATTTTGAGCTATCACTTAGGTCCTTGATCTAAATCTGATAATGGAGGAAGCTTGGGCACCTTCGAGGGAGAAAGAATGAATGAGAAACATATGGTGGGGTTTGTTGAATGGATGTGCAACTTCACACCTCAAAAAATTGTAGGGAATAGGCTTTCCAATGACGAATTTACCATAAAGGTAGAAAAATTTCAGCAATGGGAGAATTTTTAATTATGATGGCAAAGTATGGCTGGCCTGAGGTCTAAATTGAATTTTCTTGTTAGAGAGGTGAAACATGAACATGAAATGAGATAATGAGAGGATTTTTTTGGTCTTTATATCCTTGAAAAGACCTTTTTTTCCTTGCAATGAAACAATAAGACAATTTTGACTTTTTGACATTTGAACCATTTTAAAACAAGAGAACTTGTCTTCCTTTACTCCCTAAGCATGCTAGCTTCCTTTTTAAAGGTTTATGAGTGAAATGAAGGGTGAGTACCTTGTTTTGATGACAAATTAGATAGTTTTCAATTGCAAATGATGACCCCTAGACAATGAGCTAGGGCAAGTGGAGTAACATGACCCTAAACCTTTAAATTACAATGAAAGAGATGGCCTTGAAATTGATGATGAAAATGAAATGAGACGAGGGAGAAGCAAATTTGACATAGACCTCATTAGTGACCAAAATTATTTTTTGAAGACTTGTTTGAAAAAGTAAAAATTTTGACCTATGAATTTTTGGAAAACAACTCAAAGAGTTATTTTTGATCACTGACATAATGACACTAACATTGGCTCTGGTTGGAGATGGAAAATACTTCAGGAGGTGTCAATAACATCGTATATCGGTAGCCTTACCATTGGGAATCTGATTCACTGCAGCTATAATCCTCAAACTGACTCAAATCAAATTGAAAGTTGAACTGTACATCATCAACTACAAACTCTACTGAAACTAACAATGAAAAATTTGCTCAGAATGTTGAGCTTATTCATCACACCTTACCTACTCTATCTGATCCATAAATCACTTGATCAAGTGAAATCAAAGATCCAATGTAACCAATCAAGTCAATTAATACTTGACTAATGCTTGCATTCATCTCCACCATGCATAAAGAAATATGGAGTAAATGGAAACTCAAAATGAAATCTGAACCCAAAACCTATGTTGGTGAACAAAACAAACTCCACCTTTTTTGATGCTTGCAAAAGGCTGCCCAAGGGGTCTTGAAAATCATGAAACATTACATCTTTTTGTTCAGAAAAATGAAGGGATATGCTTTCAGATATAATGGATTATTTTTCTTCTTCATTTGGCTGACCCCTTTTAAATAAAAATGCAGAAATGTTATCTTCTAGATCATCGAGATATTTGTATGTTCTCGCGGCTCTTCAGATGATGTAGCAAAATTATCATGAACACAAATATCTACAAGTGGATTTTCATGTATATCAGAAAGAGAATTGTCTTGCCTTTGGAAAAATTCTATATCTTTATCATTTTAAGGTTATTGAACATGTTCATCAAACTCAAGACAAAAAACTTCTTATACACTGTTTTTGATCTCAATGGATAAATCATGACACTTTAGAGTTTCTTTACAAGAAAACTCAAAATTTTGATCTGCACATGTTTCTTCCTGAATTAAAAACTTAGAAGAGGAAAGGGATGAAGGGTAGGTAGACAGAACATCTTCATATATATCTTGATCACTTTAATATTGGCATGACCACTACAAATTATCATCAACTTCAAAAGATGGAAGATCAATGTCATCCTTTGAAGAATTCTGCTCAAGTTTGCTGTCATCCAATGAAGAATCCATGATCTTCTCATGGCGGTGAAAATGGTTTTCATTCAAAGCATCCAAAAGTTCATCATCCATAGACTCTTCATCGCCATAAGAAATTTCTAGCTCTTGAATAAAATTTTCAAAGTGATCACGACAATCCTCAATCAAAAGCAAATAAGGATAGGTTTCTCTATACTTCTAAAAAAATACTGAGTGAAAATCCTTTAGAGAATAAATACAAGAAAGAGGCAAGATTTCATACCAAAACCATGGTTTTTCTTCTAATGTGATCATGAACATATTCATTAAACAATCTTCATGAAAATTAATCTTCAGCTTACGCACATGCATATGAAATCTTATTAAATGAAGTGTAGCATCATCACCTTTCCCATCTCTGAATTTTGGCAAATATGTTTGCCAATATACCTAAGGCATAGGATTTGGAAAGCCTGGAACTTGATATCGATGCATAGGAGCATACCATCATTCCTTATTGCAGTTGAATCCATCTTGAAAACAGTGAAGTCACCAATAGTTCTTGAAGCTTCCAGATTTTTAACAGTGGAGTCACCATGAAAACTTCCAACCTTTGGATTATTCACCACTGGAGTCACCAAGTGAAAGATGCACAACCTTTATTGTGCCTGACCATTGTTCACCATCAACAATCAGAGCTAATATTTGTCATTCTTTCTTGAGAAAAATTGAACCTTTGCTCCCTGGAAACGATGCTAAAAATGTTATCACTCTCCCCAACTTCCCAAGGTTGAAAATGGGGTTTAAGAAGGTAACCACAGATCAAATTTTAGGTCAGGTAGCTAGCCCTACTAGGACCAGAGAAGGTTTTCTCGTTGTCACTTTTGCAATAAAAGGAATGACTAAAATATCTAATGATCTTAGGCTAGGCATGTAAGACCAATAAATAGGATTTGTTTGATGTTTTAAGTGCTGGATAGAAAGGTCAGTGAGAAAACTTTGTAGGGTATTTAAGTATGAATTCCAAGGTCAATTTGCAGAGAATATGTGAGGCTAGATAGGTAGTTTTAAATCATGTTTAATATGTAATTGAGTATATGATGAAGTAAGGGAGAGTTTGAATGAGCACTAAGGTGAGTTAATTCATTTAGAAGAAAATAAACATAACATGTAAACCTTGTCTAAAACTGAGCATGAAAAAACATGATTTCTTCTCATAAAATTCCAAGATAAAAATATGGAAAGATGTATATGAAAAATAAGATATATAATTTAGAACTAAATGATAAACATAGATAATAAGAACAAATGCTCCAATGCATAACACAAGTATCTCAACACAAGTTCTGCAAATTTGCCTCTTATTTCATTCCAAATTGTTGATTACAAAATCTCCACTGCAAAATGAGACTATCCAACCCCACAAAAGACTAAGAGAGTCTACTTATAGAAAATATGGACTATGAAACCTCATTAGGTTAAAATCCCATCCAAAATGGATCATAAATACACAATATGAGTCATTTCCAAGATTCTAGGGTGGTTAGAAACTATTCCCTAAATTTTAGCTATGAACTAGGAGTGTTTGTCCCTTACATTAAATTACATATGACCTCATGATAGGAGGAAAAAACCAACTCAATAAATATAATTCCAACTCATAGAACAACAAAACCACAAATTTGTGACATTTTCTTACCTTAACAAGCATCCTGAGGAATCCAATGTTGATTTCTGGCATAACCGTAGCATTTTTACATATAAAGGTAGTGAAATAATCATAAAGGTAGCGTGGTCTTCTGCAACCAATTTGATGATTCTCCCATGATAATTTTTGGCTCTGCAAGTTGCTGTAGATAGGTGAGTTTTTCTGCTAGACATCAAAAGTGTTTTCCTAGCAAAAAACACCCTCCAAGATCTTCAAATACCAATTCTCCCAAAACTGGTGCTATAAAGGAAGCCTGGCTCTGTAATTGAGGCAAAGAGCTAATTTTTAGCTAGTTTTTTTATCCTCCTGAGTTGAATAAAAATTGATGTAGAAAGACAAGTGTATATAAATGATTTATTCATCACTCCTAATCTAAAAATCTCTTTATTTCATCAGTTGGATTTTCTAAGAATAAAGGTAGCGCGAACATGATGTGTTTATGTTGTCTACTGAAATTATTAAACTTTGCAAAAATAGGGCTTAAAGATGGATCAATATCTCTCTAACCATAATGGTTTTTGCACAAAAGAGAGAGTTTTTTCTTCTTTGGTATGGTATGATAAAACACCTACATGTTTCCAAAATACTTTCCCATTTGCTCAAAATCCAAGTTTGAAGTTGATCACTCAAAATTTGTAGAAGTGTAGCGCACTCTGAGCAGAAGCATAACACCTAATTTGAGAGGGTGTTTAGAAGAATTCCCAGAGTATTTTGGGGCTACAAGTGGTATGGTTGTAAATATTAGGATTTCAGCTGCATAATGGAGGCATCAAGCACAACAAAACCCTAAACCAAACCCCTGAAAAAATTATTTTAAGACAACATGTCCAAAAGTGCCGAAAATGACATAGAGCAATTGTATTTTGAGAATTTCTCTCAAACCAGAACACCTGTACATAAATTGAAGGAGTTTTTTGTTTTGTGGCCTATTATTGATGAAAATTTCTTTCAATTTTGTAAAATTCATCTCCATTACTTCAAAAATTGATTTTTAAGCTAAATTGTCCTTGTGTGTAATGTAAACCTTGGCTTGATCACGAAGCTCTAAAAATGATGCCATGGGTCTGAGTTGGCTCAAACCTATTGAATTTTCCTCCCTTATTATATGTATTATTTTCTGTATCAATGCTTATAATATCCATTTTGGAAATCATTTCTTGGCTGCACTGGAAAACAAAGCATTTAACAGTTTTTTTTTTTTTTTAATGAGAGTATATGAGGGGGATAAGGTCACTCCAAATTATTGAGAAATTTTAGAGGCATAGGGAAGAGTGTTAGGAAGAAAATGGAATTGGAAATGGAGGAAATGTGCAAGGGGAAAGGGCCAAAAAAATAAAAACACATACTCGCACTGTAAAACCATAGCATAAGCCTAGGGTTTAGTGGGGAAATAGTGAATTAGGGTAGAAATTTATTGGGAAATGGTTAGGGAAGGTAAGTTCAGTGTAATTTAGAGCATATCATCCAAAAATTCAAGGACAATCATGTGATGACATCCAAAATTTTACCAAGATGATAACCATAGCAAGAAAACCCCTAATATCATCCATTTTGGAATTTTTCATATGAAAGGGCAAGGAGTTGATATTTATTGATGCTAAAATGGTGAGTGAGTGAAGAAGACTTCAAATTTCTGAATTGGACCACTGCAACCAGTTGCTTAGCCCTTGAAGACAAAATTTGTTGTGTATCCACATAAAGGTAGCAATTTTTCCGATAACCGTAGTGTGGAGGAAGCTTGGGCACCTTCAAGGGAGAAAGAACGAATAAGAAACCTATGGCAGGGTTTTTTGAATGGATGTGAAACTTCACACCTCAAAAAATCGCAAGGAAGAGGCTTTCCAATGACAGATTTACCATAAAGTAGTGAAAGGCAAAAATGCTACATTTTTGCATAAAGGTAGCGAAATTGCAGGATGGGATAATTTGGACTTCTAATGGCAAAGTATGGTTGGTCTTGTTAGGTCCTTGTAATTTGGCAGATTGGCATCGACCAAATAGACAAGGGTAACATCAAACCAACTTTGGAGTCCTAGGACCTAGCCTTCCTGGACTCAGAGAGGGCTCTCTCTATATTTGTATAAAAGATATGACTTGTTTGTTTTTAGGATGCTAATTTTAGGCTAGTTATAAGGATAGGGTTTGTTTGTTTTTTTTGTTTGGTTGGGTAGGTTGTCAAGTAGAACAGATAGAGTAAGAGATGTTCAAACCATTGGGCTATGGTGTATGTTAAAGGCTTGAAAAGACAAAAATGAATCAAGGGTGTTTCATAGGGCAAGTTAACAAAGCCAAATGGATCTTAGTAGCTTATGTGAGTGAAATGAACATTAAATTTGCGAACATAGTTGGTTTAAAGGGAAATTAAGAATCCTTTAAAAAATACTATAAAAATAAGGGATTTCAAGATCACTATGCTTAAGAAAAAACCAAAGGACAGGGTACACCATAAGCTTCTCTGGTCAAATTTCACCAAGAAAACTTTAAAAACAACAATCCAGTAAACCCTAGAGTGCAGGGAACTCCTAAATTCTCTAGTTATTCACCTTCAGAGAAAGAAAACATGTAAGATAACACATAAATAATGATTAAAGAGCAGGGAACTCCTAAATTCCTTAATCAAACTATAAAATACCTTCAAAGAGACTATTCAAGATGGACTAAAGGACAGGGAAATCCCTAAACTTCTTCAGCCAAACCCTAATTAGTAAACTTCAAAGAAAAGGCCTCAAAAACAATGTTTTAAGCTACACTAAAGGACAGGGCATACCATAAACTTCTTTGGCTTGACTCCATTAAATCATTCTTAAGACAAAAAGCTAAGTGGAACTAGAGAGCAATCAAGAATTCTCCAATCAGACCTAGCAGAGGAAAACATCTAAGCAATAGAAGGCAAACAGACTTAAGGTGCCTCTAACAACATATATTAACCTAATTTTTTTTCTCTATTGCATGAGAAAGATGAAAAATCATGGAAATAGAAGGAAAAAATTACTAAATTAGAACAACATCACCATTAACCAGGCACATGAATCTTATGAATTTGTTTGCTCCATTGATGCTCAGTCCAAAACAAACACAAAGCTCCAAGACCAATTTCTTCACAACTCAAAATATATATCATATTCCTCTCAATAATCAACCAAACAACCAAAATGAGGCTTACATGCAGTATTTAACTGCCAAATGATGAAGTAAACCCTAGCTAGGGTTTTAGAGGTCATTAATTATATAATAAATGTATTTGACCTTAGAGACCATGCAAGGCCTAATGCACAAATATCCCAAACTCAATAAATTAAAAAAAGAACTTCTAACATAAATTCTAAGCTAACTTTGGAGTTATTTGTTTTCAAAATATCTTTTTAAGTAACTTCTGATGTGTTTTTTTGACTTTCAGGCAAGGGCGCAGCTCCAGGCCAAGGGTGCAGTGCCAAAACTGGAAAAATAACCAGTTTTGCAGCTGAGTTTTGGAGGCCTTACCGGTGTCCAAATGAGATCCATGATAGCTCATTGGAAAGCCTGTCCTATATAGTTTCTAGATCTAACTTTATTTTCTAGATTGGTGCCGATTTTCCTAGTCAAAAATCCATTCTCTGAAGACTGCTAAGGGCGTAGTACCAGTGTTGAAAAGAGGGTGGAAAGGCATTGTTTTTGGTGGTTTTTGGCCCTTTTGAGGGACCAGTTTTGCTCCAATTGACCTGAAATTTTTTAAAGATGATGTCCTTGGCATGAGGATCATGAATATGTAAACCATTTTTTATTTGAGTGCCCCAAAAAAGAGTGCAGTGCCAATGGCGCTACACGTTTGGCCCTTTTTTCTATTAGCCAACTATCAAAAATCAAAATTGTGCACCAAGTGCCAAAATTTTGAATTTACCTTGCTTATCATGGTTGGGATGCTTGGAAGGATACATAATCAAGGATATAAAGTTTTTCCTTCTCCTTTTTCTTGGCTAGGGTTTCCTTCAATTTTTTCTTCAACTGCATGAGCTTGATGTTGCAGACCTTGTTTTTAGTGATGCACTTGTTAGACATGTGTCTAAGCATCTCGTTATCTTTGTTTTCCTTATGGAGGAGCTTCTCAATGTGTAGGTTAACTATGTATATCCATACCTCTTTTTCATCTTCAACTTCCTTAGCAATATTTTCCTCAAATCTAAGTTTCTTTGCCTCATGTTTTTCCTACTCTAAATCTCTCTTAAGACCTCTTCTTTTTGGTCTTGACTTGATGGTTTGAGTATCATAAAAGTCAGAGTCATCAGGTGCCATCATTTCCTTACCCTTATGATCATGCCTCTTTGGAATTTGTGCCTCAACACCACTTTCTTCTCCTTCTAACATTGTAGACTCTGTTTTCGAAACCCTAGGGCAAATGTGAAATGAGATGAAGGGAGGGTATGAAATTGTAGTTTTGAAATGAAGGGAATGAGTGAGAATGAATGGAATGGATGTTGTGACAAGCAAGATGAATGAAAACCCTTAAGGAATGTAATTTACCTATCTATCACTAATTTTATTCAAGGAGTATGAAATAGGGTTTAAACAATGATCTCAAGCTTAAAAATTAATGTTTGCTTTAGGGTTTCCTTTCATTCTATTAAAAGTGATCAAAATAGTTTCAAAGTGGGTTATGGCATGCACTTACCTCTTATAATTTCCTTAGAAGGCTTGAGCCAATATTTGAAGGAAATTTGATGTGATTTGAGAGGTTAGAAGAGTGAGAAACCCTCTCTGTCCAAGCGTGCAGTGCTAGTGCTAAGGGTGCAACGCCAAGGGCTGAGGAAGCAGTGCCAGTTTCTGAGCACACAATGCCAATTTCTAAGCAGTGACACCTTTTTTTAGACCATATTTAGAGGCCTTCCCCGTGTCCAAATTGGACCCAAGATAGCTCTTTGGAAAGCTATTAAAGTATAATTTCCAAATACACCATTTTTCTTCTGATTGGAGTTTTTTTGATCTATCAAAAGTTGATTCTCCCAAGACTGTTCAAAAAGTGTTGAATGATGGTGCATTAATGCAGAGTGCTGGTGCAAGCAACGTTTGGAGGCCTTCCTCAACTCCAAATTGAGACCATGATAGCTCATTGGAAAGATCTTCCAGTATAGTTTTCATTTGACTCATAAAGAAAGTCATTTGGACTCTCCAACAGTGAGAAAACATGAGTTTCCCAAGTTCACTCTAGAAGTGAAACAAACCTCTTGTAGCACCTGTAAATTTAACATTTCTCCCAAACCATGATACCTATGTAAAATCTGAAGGAGGTTTTTCTTCCTTTACCTATGATTGATAAAAAAAATTCTCACTTTTTTCTAATTTATCTTCTTTTGTTCAAAAACACAATTTGAATCGAAACTAGCCTTGTGTGCTTCCTCCATGTCATTTTCCTGCAAGTAATCACTACTTTGGCACTCAAGTGGACTTAACCAGTTTACAAACCCTATTCATCTACAAGACCAAGTTTTTCCTATTTCCCTTGCTGTAAATTATTTTCATTCAAGAATAGACAGTCTACATCATCAGTACCTCCCGCTGATAAATCTTCCAACACTTCTACAGAAGTGCCAAAGTTTATCCCATTTTATTACTTGCAGGTTTTGAACTGAGAAGAAAATCCTCCTTGGAAATTTTAGGTCCTTCTTGAATAATCATGTCTTGACATTATATCACATCTGATTCAGATTATAGAAAAATAAAATTAGTGCCTGAAACATCCAAGGATGACCTTGAAAGGTACAAAACCTTAATGACCTAATGTGAGTGTCCTTTGACTTGATTTTGGCTGAAATTTGACTTGGAGAATTTCAAGTGAAAACAGAGCATTATTGTAAGTTATTATGCCCAAAGGGACATGGGAATGAGTTGGAAACAAGAAACCATAGAGGGAGGATGGAATCTATTGACAAGGGAAAATAGGGCAATGAAGTCTCCAGGTAGGAAAGAAGAATGAAAATGAGAAATATAAGCCCATAATGAGTCTCTTAAGGGCAATAGCGTGACATTGAGATGACCAACTGAAGAATATTAAAAATAGGTTTATAAGGATAATGAAGACAGTGATATTTCTGAAACTCGAGATATTCAAGGAATATTGTTTTCAGAAAGCTATAAACATCCTTTAGTCATCCAAATATAGTGAAAAATACTGATGACTAATAGGTCTAAGGTCAAATTTAAATTTTCTTGTTAGAGAGGTGAAATATGAACATGAAATGAGAGAATGAGAGGCTTTTTTTAGTCTTTATATCCTTGAAACAACCTTTTTTTCCTTGCAATGAAACAATAATAAACATTTGACTTTTTGAACTTTTTCACATTTGAACCATTTTAAAACAAGAGAAATTGTGTTCCTTTACTCCCTAAGCATGCTAGATCACTTTTTAAAGGTTTATGAGTGAAATGAAGGGTGAGTGCCTTGTTTTGATGACAAATTGGACAATTTTCAAAGGCAAATGATGACCCCTAGACAGTGAGCTAGGTGAAGTGGAGTAACATGACCCTAAACCTTTAAATGATAATGAAAGAGATGGCCTTGAAATTGATGATGGCGATGAAATGAGAAGAGGGAGTAGAAAATTTGACCTAGACCTCATCAGTGACGAAAATTATTTTTTGAAAACTTGTTTGAAAAAGTAAAAAATTTGACCTGTGACTTTTAGGAAAACAACTAAAAGAGTTATTTTTTATCACTGGCATACTGACACTAACACTGGGCAGAGGCATCACACAATGATCTTATAATAGAGCATGAGTATTAACACTGGAAAATCGTAGAGGCAGAAGACATTAAAAAATGTCAAACATAAGGTACAGATAAATATTTACAGGGAAGAAATACATTAGAGTAGCTAAAAATTTATTTTTTTCCTAAGGTCAAAAGGAAAAAATTTTGGACTATGCATAGGAAGTAATGGCTCTAAACACGCATTGTGGTTTTTCCTTTGATAGTTGCACAATGCACAACTATGCCTTCGATAGTCGTGTGGTCCTGGGGATGTGGAAAGTCACCATCCGGGACCACTTGGCACACTTGGAGAAAAATATTCTCACTCAACCTAACCAAGTACAGTTTCCTTTGAGCCACCTTGAGGCTTTAGTGTAGCACACAAAGGATTCATACCCACACTCATGTGTCACCATCCATCTTGGACCAAGAGAGGAAGGAAAAATTTGAAAATAGTCTATAAAATCCAGCCATGGGAAGAGAAATAGGAGACACATTGTTATGTTGGCAAAATTGCTGCTTAGAAAACAAGCTTATGTTGTCCAACAAAAAGAGGATTGGAAGGATGCAGTTGTTGGCCATACAACACCTCAATCAAAGAGAGAATATTTCACCACATGTTTGTCGATCTACCATCCATTGAGAGGGAAGAGAGGCTTGCTAAAAACTTGAGGGGAAGAGACCCCCTTGTCTTAGATATTGAGGCTCTGTAGCTCGAAGGATACACTACAATAGATTTAGCATTCTATCTTCTTCTACTACCAGCACCTAATAAAGGGATAAAGCTCTCCATTACAGAGTTATTATTTCTTTTGATCTATTGAGTGTGTTTCTTTTGCATGTTTTTTTGTTTTTGTTTCATTGTTTATGTAGCATGCTATGTTTCCATTTAACTTAGCTTATTGCATGTTGAACTTGTTCCACTAACGTTTGAAAAACCACTTTGACCTGTGACTTGTAGGTAGGTAAGCAGCCTTCTGACTAAGAAAAGTTTATTTCATATGCCCATGTGCTGAATACACTACCACGGGAATGGATACTATACTATATTCTTTCTTTTGAGTTAATTCTTGTTGATGCAGGTCCTTCTTCCTTCTCAGCTTGCTACAAAATCACTCCTCCATCCTCTCAGCACCTTAAGTCACCCTTAGTGAGAAATTTTTCCCAGAGGAGGAGGAATTTTTTGCTTCTACCTGACCACGCACATTATGTTTAAACAAACATGTGTTTCATGCCTATTGGTGGATAAGCCACGCAGTAGGAAACAAGCCCATTTTTACTTGGTTTTTCTCATTTTTCGCAGTTGTAAAGTGTTTGGAAACCCATAATAAATTTTCCATCACTATGTTCTGGTATTTAATGACTGGTTAGGAATATTATTTGCTAGAATTTAGCTTAGCAACTAAGTAGTTTAATTTTATTTTTTATTTTTGCAAATCACACATAGTTTAAGTAGGAAAAAGTAAGTGGCCTTCAATCCACATATGTTGTCTAAACAATTGATTTGCTGATAAAAGACACATAACACATAGCATCATTAGCATAAAATTAAGTGGCCCCTATATCCATATATCTTTTTCTAATTCAATTTTTCTCAATTTTTTCATTAGATTAGTTCAATTTTGCATTAAGAATTGGGACCAGGACCAAACTGTCGAAACAAAAGAAAGTAATCTCTACCACCCTTGCATCTCACAGTGAGCCTAGGTATGCACATGAACACTTTCTTAAGGCAATTTTCCATTTCCATATAGTGAAAACTTAGCCTAACTAGGCAAGGTGTAAGCGGACCATAATCTACACATCATCTATTTTTTGCAAGGAACAATCACACATAGGGTAATTAGAAACGGATTGTAAAGGATCAATGCATATCCACAACTCATAACACTTGTGATTGTACACTCAAAATCCCACAAAAATCATTAGTAAGAATTGGACCAAAAGGCAGCCAGTGTGTTGGGACCTTTAACCCCTTCTTACAGTTACTTCAGTGAGGCACACCCTAACAAAATTGAGACTCTCTACAAAAATCACTAATCAAACTCACTAAATTCTCCCCACAGGGGCCAAAAAAAATTATATTTCAGGTTAGGACCATTGGGGGTAGGCATCCAATAAGCCGCCATGGTAATTATACATTTTTAAGCATAGATGTTTACTTTTTAGGGAGCTTCAAATTCCTTTATCCACCCACAGAACAAATACCTGAGCGTTACCAAAGACCCATTTCAGAGGGGGTTAAGCTTAGGCCTAGTGTGTGCGGTAATTTTTGGGGATACCTGACCCATCTAGTGCTTGGTACTGGTAGCTTAATACTAAGAAGCTCAAGACTCAAACACTCACATGGGACGACGATCCTTTAGTGCCCAAAACTAGGGCATCCTCCCCTATAGGTAATGGTGCAGGAAGCACTTGATCCTCTTACCATTCTTCAGCTGTTGGAAGGAGTCACCAATTATTTTGGGACATTAGCCCCAACACCCATCAGAAGAAATAGTCACAAGGCCTAGTTACATTGATAGTTTAAGGTCAAATAGGTCTATATAGGATTTTGAGTATCATACGCAAAACAAAACAAAAAACTCTATTTTTTGCTTGCTTTATCACATAGCATTAATTTAAATGAAAACTTACCACTTATTTTTTTTTCACTTCGTTTTATGCATGCGATTGTATTTTCTTTGATAAAAATATTCCTTCCTCTAGCAAACCAAAATTATCACCAAGATTAAGCTATTTGACACCATAATAGACCTAATGCGACCTTGTCGATCTAGGCGTTTCTTGGATGACACACCTCCGCCATTATAGGTTCATCCTTTATTTCCCTTTACTTTGCATAGAACCTTTAGCGCCCTCACTGCCACGCTCCTCACTTATTTTCAACTACCCATTCACCATGATCCAGGAATGGAGTTGGTGACTCATTTTAGGCAAATTCCAACTGTTCATATATCAGACCATCTCCACGAATGGCGGCCACGTCGTAGTTTGTGTAAATCCAAATTTGATGACAGAGTCTTGTTGGACTTACTTTTTAAAACTCTCACAATAGATATCTCAAAATACATGGTGACACAAAAACCTACCTCTGAGGAGGATGCCATTAGAAAATCCCAGCATCTTGAACTCATCTACACCTAGTCAGGATATATTTACAATTTCCTGCCAAACGCCCTAGCCTGCAAACTTATAGAGAGTTACTAGGAACGTTGAATATTACATACGGTTTGATCAGGTCCCTGACTTAAGGTCACCTAGGCAGAAATATCCAGTACCCAAGACACTTGTACGATTCTATCCATAATGTGTTGCAACCTCTCTACCACCGAATTCAATCTGCACCTTTGAAAAATATGAAGAATAGGGTGATATCATACCGTCAACAACAGGGTGGCTCGTACCATCCATCGTAGGGGCACCAATACTCAGCTAGGAATGTTGATGAAAGAGAACCCCCCCAACAATATTACACCAAACAAGGATAGGGGAAAATATATCCCCCTTTCCCTGCATAAAATATACCACCGCAAAACAACGCTTCGGTGAACCTAGTGCAACCATCCTAGGCTCAACAACGCTAGTCTTACGACTAGGAGAACCATAATAACCCTCCAAAAACTACAAAAAAGAATCCTGGGAATTAAAAAAGGGGGGACTCTGGACAAGGGAGTAATAATCAACAACGCTCCTTATGGTCTCAGTTTGGGGTCAACCCCAACCAAAATCAAAACCAAGAGCCAAATAAAAACTCCCAAGGGAAAAAAAAGAGATCCATTTGAAGGACAAATCATTCTTGTGCCATATGTGGTGAACACGGCCATTACAATCACCACTGTCCCAATCTCCCTAAATAGAAGAAACATCAGGGTAATCGTGGACAAGGGGGAGCTAACCAACAACATGTTTTAATGCCTGAGCCTTTCCCCCACCAAGGATTGGTTAACACCCATAAAAAACAACCAGCCCAAAATGATACTGGAGGAAGCAGTCACAAAATTTACATGACTGGCGAATAATTGTGCTTCCAAACAAGGAATAGGACCTATGATACCCCTCCGGACACCAACCCATCATGTATGAGTAGGAGTGCACCTACTGCACTATTAACTATATCCAAAGTACATATAGAGCCCCTTCCAAAAATTACCAAGGGACCAACCAGGCGCATAGGACTGCACCACTCTAAAGTTGCTCATAATTATAGCATAGTTGATTATTTGGCACAATCACTAGCTACTATGTCGGCCTTGGAAGTCCTACAATCGTGCCGAAGACAACGGAAAACCTTAATTTCCACATTAGGTGCAATCAACCCTTCTAATTCATGCCTAATGGCTTTTGACCTAGACAAAGAAAGTCCCAGGCTTCCTTCTCTGGTCGCTTTCCAAATACCATTTTTAGTTCAAAACATCACCATATACTGATGCATCATCGATGAAGGAGCATTCACATGCATCATGTCCAAAACCATTTGTAAAAAATTTAGGATCACTTGAAATGAAACCATATGACATCATGCTTAGAGCATACGATGGTCGCCCTTCAACCGCGGCCAGCCTATATCAAAATGTCCATGTAAACCTAGTTGGAAAGACAATACTTATAGACATTGAAGTCTTAGATTCATAACTAGACTACAATATACTCCTTGGGTGGAGTTATATGTACACCATGACTGCAATCACATCCTCTATCTTTAGGGTAATGATGTTTCCCAATGACGATCGGATCATAGTCATCGACCAACTCACATACTACAACAAGAAACCCATGATGACTCTCAATGTTGTGTTACCATACGTAGACACAACTACATAACCACTTACACGGTATACAAAATTTGGCCCTATCTAGTTCAAACCATCATCCATCCTAGGGTCATTCCTAGGAGATCCCCCTGTCATACTAGAGGGGGTCCCATAAAGCACAGGGGTACCAGTATGCGTGATTCTCTCATCAAACACCAAAACTAGGTCAGACATAGAAACTAGTAGTACAGAGGTCGAAGCCACTGGCACGACATTCCTACCCTGCGCCATTTTTCAAACCCCATTTTTATACCTCGCACCTAGTTTTTTGTCAAAACAAGTCTTGGAAACTATAACATTTCTAAACATGGCTTTCACAATACTTGTGTGGTATTTGGTCCCACCAGCCATGCTAGGAAGTCCATGCACACCTCTATAAGAATAACCCCTATCGCCCCTTAGGAAGCCACAACAGTTAATGAAACACCTGTAGCTGCAGCAGCGAATGCGACCAAGAAAAATAACAAAAAAGGGAAGAAAGTTGAAACCCCTAAGTTACCTAAGGCATTAAAACCTTGCACATTGTGCGATATTGTAGGCCATACTACTAATATTTTCCTGGAGTTAGACGAATTAAAACCTCTTCTACACATAGAAATAAATGTTGCGACCTCAAGTTCCCATAAAAAGTAACAGGACACGAACAACAAAGGGAAAGCATTGTGCACCAACCATGCATGTGCCATATGTGACCATTATGGGCATTATATACATCATTTCCCAGAGATGCCACGATATATGGATGCCTTGCAATCCCTAAAGCAATATTACCAATAGGACCCCTCAGCTCCACCCATGCAAATGAAAAAGGGAGAGCCTAAAACCATACTATACATATGAAAGGAGCCTACATATTTCTCGTATAGAGTCACACCAATGGACCAAAGATGATAAACAGAGGCCACACTACAAGCGCCATTTTGTGCATTAAATAACGAGCCTGATCACTTAGTTACATAGTGTCCCTAGTTAGGGGCGTTTAACTATTGGTATCAAGTCCCAACCATCACGTGCATCGTAGCCCCCATATCCACCAATTCCGGTCTATGTTGGATTTCATGCGATGCTTCATCACTGAAAACCTTGACTTAACCGGCTTGGACACGGAACTAGCAAAAAATATTACAAATCAAAGGACAGATTCAACAAGGACCCAATTATATGTGTCAGAGGAAAGACGACCACCTAAACAAAAACCTCCTCCTTGTAATCGTCCTCAAGCTCCAGTCCATCTCTGTGTGCTTTTTGATGAACGAGATCATTTCATCATTGACTGTGCAGTGCTAGAGTTATTTCAAAGGTGGTACCAACTCAACCCAATGTACTACGATGGCCTACGGGTAGTCCAGTATTCATGCCAAGTGTGTTTCGAAAACTACCTCGTTCATCGTTGTCCCTACATTCCCTGATTCCATTCGACGTTAAATTGTTTACGCCAGGCCATAACATGTCTCGCCGCAGTAGACAGATCAGATTCAAAATATGTGGAAAGTTTGACAACTCAAGAGAATGATGTAACCAAGTCCATTTTCTTCATATTAGCAGAAAAATGACCAACAACGGGGAAGATCATCCCCCCAACTGCCCTCCATGAATAAACCCAACCTACACATTGTGCGACACCCGCAACCATTTCGTCACTCAGTGCCCGGATTTAATATCATGTCGCAAATGATACCCAATTACTCCAATAGTCCAAAGGGAGTGGAGAACCAAATAGAAACAGTCTTGTCTAATTTGTCACGACAACCATCATGCTCGATATTATACTTACATCCCCAAATTTTGACCTTTTTAGAGACCATACACTCATTGGTAACCAAATACCCAGATGTAACTGGTTTAGAACCAAGGAAGCCTGGTGCAAGGAAGTTTTCCCCCCATCATTACCAAAACCTTAGGAAGGCTAAGGAGACCCATCATCCTAGCAGGGCCCAAAACTAGCCAAGAACGACATGTGTTCTATGCGATAGAAACCACCACATGGTCAATTAATGTCAGGAACTCAAGAAAATGATTGAAAGTATTCGCATGGTCACCACCATACCACAGATTCATCTCTCTAATCTGGATAAGATCACAAGCTGTTATTGCAGGATTTTCTCACAATTAAACCATACTATGAATTGTGAATACCTCCCAAGGCCACGAGTGGCAAGGGCAGCATGGATTTTGAACTCCCTAAAAGAGCTAGATCGACTAAAACCAAAGACTCGGAAATGGTAGAAGTGCAAGCATGCCCTAATTCCCAATCATCTCCAAGCATCCACTTTAGGCACAAAGAGTAGTGTTGGTTCTCACACCATCTATTCATTAGATACCTTGACACCATGCACCATCTACACAAGCCACAATCATGAAATAGAGTTGTGCCCCTTAATAGAAACATTTCTACATCTCTACGTTCAACACAAATTCCAAATCCAGAAGAGTGTGCGTACCCTTAGTACGCCGCCAGAAGAGCATGAGTTTTCTCTCAAACAAACCATCACAGCAGAAATTATTCCACGAATTAACGCTGAAGACAAAAAAAACCATATACGATTCATTTCATCATGCATGGGAATCATGAATCGTGCTATTTTCTCATATTTCATTGGTGTAGAGATTGCTACAACTACCACAATAGTAGTAGTAGTTTCGACGATGTAAACCCAACCCATCTGCACCCTGTCAACCTCATCTAGTTCCATGACATCAACCATAGAATCATATTCATGTCTGTCAACCATCATTCTTAGGCCAAACCAATTCCTCATGGCCTCGCACAAACCAATTCCCCCTTAAACCTCTTGTTTCATTTAGACGAGGATATTCTAGAGGATATTATGGAACTAGCATTTCCATGGGACTCAATGCATCACTGCTCATTGTTTCTTCCAGAAAAAAAGTTCGAACCTAACAACCCAGAAACCCAAGATATAGAATCCATTGAATCTACAAAATTCCTCTCATCTGGGAAGGTATAGTGGTTCAAAACCCCCATCCTGGCGCCTTATGAATTTGAAGAAGGGAATATGTCAAATATTTCACCAACCATTAAGGTGAATATCTCAAGGAAACTAGGCAAAATTGAATAAATCTAATTATGGGAAAGATGCTCCCAAGATGAGGTAGTTGCTTAAACAAAATTATTACAAGAGTATGGGGACATATTTGCATGGGATTATTTGGAAATGCCAAGTTTTAGCCCCACTATCATAGAACACCACATTGACACCTAGCCTGCCATACCACTAGTCTGCCAAAAGAACCTTCAATTATACCCATCTAAGGTAGAAGAAATCAAGCAATAAATTGACAAGCTTCACAAAGTCAGGTTCATCTACCCAATTGCTTACATGTCGTGGGTTTCCAAACATGTACCCATCATGAAAAAATAGGGCACCATCTGAGTTTGCATCGATTTCCGAGATTTAAATAAAGCTTGTCCCAAGGACAACTACCCTACATAGTTTATCGACTAAGTCATTGATGCTTACGCCAGTCATGAGGCCTTTTCCTTCATGGAAAGATTCTGAAATTTGGCACACAGATCGGTACAAGATGACATTCACTACCCCTTGGGGCATGTTCACATACCAAGTTATGTCGTTCGGTATTAAAAATGTTGGAGCCACCTTCCAGTAGGCCATGAACTATGTCTTCCATGACCTAGCCCGCCTCATCTTAGCTTACTTCGACGAGATCACCATACGATCCAAGAATGAAGTGACCATCTGGAGGATTTACGATTGGTATTCCAACAGTGCTGACACTACAACCTACGCTTGAACCCTATCAAGTGCATCTTTTGTGTTAACGCAGGTAGACTATTAGGATTCATTGTATTTGAACAAGGTATCAAAGTGCACCCCCTCAAGTTCTAGGTGAACAAAGAGGTTCCACTACCCAAAACTCTCAAGAAACTTCAAATCTTGTAGGAGAAATCCAACTTCTTAAGATGCCTTTTCCCCGACTATGCCACTTGCGCACAAGGATTCCTACGCCTACTCCATCAGGGCATTCCGTTCAAATGGGATGATTAGGCTCAAAAATTATTTGAGGCACTGAAAGGCACATTTTCTTCAACCCTTTTGATTAGCCCACCCAATTATGACAGAGACTACACCTTATACCTATCAGCTTCAAACATAACCATAGATGGGGTGTTAGTCCAAGATGGAACATATGGTAAAGAACACATAATCTATTACGTCAGTAAGAACTTATCTCACCCCACTTTAAAATACGAACTTATCTCTAGGGTTGAGCCCCACCTAGTGGGTCCTCTAGACCAACGGTTGCACCCGGTGCCAATAAAGGTTTAGTAGCCAAAAATGCAAGTGTCACATGGCGCAAAGTTGGGCAATGGACCTTATCTCAAGCCATACATCGTCCAAATCATCAAAAAATCCTTATGTAGGCATACCCCGGGTGATCAGGTGATCATTTCCTAAGTGAAGAAAATGCCCAAATTGGAACTAATCAAAATTGGTTGAAACCAAAATGACTGGATAGGCCTTGTCGATACGATCATGTAGTCATGAACGTCACTCAAATCTGACACTGTATGTGAAATTTATTCAAGTTTGAAAATTCACAATTTCATGCAAAAGACCAGTTTGACCATGGTTGACTTTGATTTAAAAAATATTAAAAAAATCATATTCCATAGAATATTCTGGGAATATTCCATAAAATATTCCATGGAATATTCCTTTATCATCCAATCACAGATCGACATTTTTCAACCTCGGATTGCACAGTGGAGATACTATGGATTTCAGTGGCCAATCAATGGGCACCACGTGGCCTGCCCGGAGGTCGCCACGTGGCCCCAAGAATGCATACTTTTCATTGGAAAAAGTTTGTGTGTTGGAAGGAATCGACTCCGGGTCGGGTGGCCTCCAACCCACAGGCCTGACCAGCCTGCCCATATAATAGTTCTTAATATACAATGGAACTTATGTGTATTTGAATTTTGAATATAGTGCGGGCGACAGTAAAGGGGGCCAACCCCCTTATAATAGAACCATGGGGAGGAGAACCACAGGCCTAGTATACTAGCGATAATTACAAGCCCCGACCGTTATGGTTAAGTTGAATGCATTCACATGGAATCCAACGAAGTTTGTGCATGGAGTTAATGCCACGGTTTAAATGACGGGTTCAGATGGTCCATGTGACTGCCGACCCTTAAAATTTATTGCCATATATAACCACACGGCCAAACTGGGTAGATTCTGCCTTTTTAGGCGTAAATTGTCAGGATTAACTGGAGTTGGCCTAAAATTAGAGGAGGTTTTTTCAGTGGAAATTGGGAAAATATTGTTTTGATCATAACTTTCAGTAGAAAAAACCTTTTGGAGTGAATTGTTTTTTGATTTCGGGTATTTTGAGCATCCCAAAGCCAATGGCATAGGTTGCAGAGTCAATAGAGCTGATCTTTAGGTAATTTTTCAACAGAGAAGCCTAGAGAGCCAATAGGGCCTAGGGAGTGTTGGAGCTATATTGGGCTATGGTTAACCATTAGAGGTGAAACAAAAGCCAATCTTTACTATTTTCTATGTTCTGAACTCATTTCTACAGCTTATTTTTCTTGATTAGGCTTTCTTATCACTATATAACCAATTTTAGCATCTAATAAGAGTAAGGACATGCCCATTTGGGGGCCTTGGACCTGGAAAATGTAGCCCAGGAGGGGTGAACTGCCTCATCAACTGCTATGTTATATTATGTGATTTTATCTTTCTATATTTTTCAAATTTAGTAAGTTAAACAATAAAAAGAAATAACACTCCTTCACACATAAGACTAAGAAATTTACCAAAAGCACTTTGTTTCAATTTCAAGACATATAAAATAGTTTGCACATTTAATTTTATGGAAATGAATACCTTGAATAGAAAATAAAAGTTCTAAAGCCAGAGCCTGTAAAGGGCTAGGTAGCCTTTGGATCTCATCCTTTTTCAAAGGTGACATATCCAGTAAATGCCCCTACAGTCAATCTCTGGAATAGATACAATTAGTTTCATTTTTAGATCAGTTGGTATCAGATCTATGGTTAGAGCTAGTGTTTTTACTCAGCATTTGTTTTGTGCAAAGATTAAGTCATTTGTTTGCAAGTTTTGATGTTGACTAGGTTAAAACTCAAGAGAGTTGAAGGAAACTTGGCTAGTGCACAAACTAATCCACAACCAAGAAGGGTTAGAGAACCACCTCCAAGAGCCCTAGAAGCAGCTACAAGCATGTCTTCAAGAGAAGGTGAAGCTCCTGCAGAGATGGATCCCAAGGAAGAAGAAAGGGTATTTTGAAAAGCTTTCTTAGATATGACTGAAATGGTAAGGATCCTCTATCAAGAAAGAAATGATAGGATTGCTGGAGAAGGGTCTAAAAACCAAAAAGAAGGAGAGGATTCCTCAGGAGGAAAGAAGGGTAATGATCAATCAAAGAAAGGGAATGGAGGAAATGGTGATCCGTCATCTCCCTCGTCATCCTCTTCTTCAACATCATCTTCTTCGACTTCGGTAAATCAGTCACATAAGTCGAAAACCACTGGTAAAAATCCTTTTCTAAAGCTTGATGTCAAATTTGAATTGCCAATGTTTAACGGTGAAGTTAATGTAGAGAAATTAGATAATTGGATCAGACAATTGGAAGTCTATTTAAGGATTCAAAATCTGCATGATGACGACACTAAAATACAACTATCCTTGCTAAGGATGGATGGAGCAGCTTTGGTATGGTGGGAATCCAAGACCAAGGAGGAAATTTGAAAACATGGTAAGCTTACTTTATCATGGATTTAATTTATTTCCACAATTAAGAAGCAATTTTATCCTTTTGCTCATCTTCAAAAGGCTATAATGAATTGGAAAAACTTTAGACAACTTAAAGGACAAAGTGTTCAAGAATACACTCAAGAGTTTAGGAGAAGAGCATTGTTGTTAGGAGTAGACTTACAAAGTCAAGATACTTTGCTGAAATATATAAGTGGTTTGCATAATTACCTTATACATACTATCCTCATGTTCAATCCTACTAGTCTAGACGAATTTTGTGTACAAGGTACGCATTTAGAGGCTAGAGGGAAAAACACTTTTGATGTGAATGAGGGTAGTGATTTTAAAGGCAAAGGAAGAAAAAGGATTGAAAACTCTAGAAAGGAAAAAGGGAAATTATTTTGCAATAAATTTTCAAAAACAAGCCATGATGAAGATCACTGTTGGAAGCTTCATCCGGAGCTGAAACCAGAGAAATATAAAAACAAAGACAAAACCAAAGAAAAGATAAAAAATGTTGCAACTGTTGAATAGGACTTAGGGTCTGAATCAGGTGATGAGACTAAAAGTATTGCCATGGTATTAAAGAACATAAAGGGGAAATAGGATGTACAAGAAACAAATCCCAGTTCTAGCACATTAAACTGTCACAAAGAAACTCAAAATGAAAATAGGATGATAGAGCTATTTCATATGAGGATAATCTCAAACCACACAAAGATAGACACATTTTTTTATAGTGGGTCTCAAGCTTATCTCATCTCAAAAGACTTGGTCAAACAGATGAAACTTGAGACAATTCCATATCCAAAGCCTTATCCACTTGGGTGGATATGCAAGGATGCAAAATTACAAGTCTCAAGAAAGTGCATCTTGCGCTTCAAAATAACAGCTCAGTATGCTGATTGGGTTGAACTGGATGTAGTACCGCTTGACATTACAGGTTTTGTGTTGGGTAGTCCATATTTATATGACAGAAAGACAATCTTCCATCGCCATGAGAAGAAGTATCACTTGTTCAAGGATGGAAAAGAGTACATTGTGAGAGCACATAAGAAGAAGCTAGAATCTTCTTTAGTCCATGCAGGGCAATTGAAAAGGCTAGTTAATGCAAGTCAAAATATAACTTTGTTGATGGTTAAACAACAAGATTTTGTACATTTTCCTTTTCATGATATTGCTGATATAAATGATGCTATGTTTCAGTCTGATAACAGTTCGTCTTTGGAAGAAGATGACAATATGTTTCGCAAGGTACCATTGGTGTCGATCGGTGCAGAGAATGAAGTGTTAGTGAAAAGCGGTGCAAGAGTCCATGAAATGGAAAGGCATGCAAGAAAAGAATGCACATAGTTCAGCAAGGGTCATTTTTGGTTTCAGAATGGCAGATTGGTATGGCGAGAAAACTTGGTCAGAAATCGACCCAAGTACAGAGCTCATTCAACAAAAATTCGCCATGTGAATAGTTGGCAAGGTGAATCTTATTTTTAGTCTTCTTTGAAGTTTTACCATTGTAGAAACATAATTATTTCTACAAATTATAGTTTTTGTTCTGCAAATTTCAAGAATTTGCGTCATGACTCAGTCAATGTTAGCAACGGTTGGTCAGTGGATTCAAGG
The DNA here is from genome assembly GCA_034641835.2 of Pinus albicaulis. Lineage (NCBI taxonomy): Eukaryota > Viridiplantae > Streptophyta > Pinopsida > Pinales > Pinaceae > Pinus > Pinus albicaulis. Next base: position 870,419,810 of record CM076575.1, on the reverse strand, counting down.
AACAATTTATCTTTTTATGAGAAGCTCAATTTGATGAAGTCAGGAAGATTTCAGTGGTTTAAGGTTGGAGGAGTAAAGAGTCAGTCTCCTCATATTCATTTTCTGTAATCAGAGAGATTTTGTGGGTCCAAAAGCTTCCCATTTGGGAGGTGTGATCAGGTGATCATTTCCTAAGTGAAGAAAATGCTCAAAATTGGAACTACTTAGAATTGGTTGAAACCAGAACTATTGGATAGGCCTCATCAATACAATCCTGTAGCCGTGAACAACACTTAAATCCGACACTGTATGTGAAAGTTATTTAAGTTTTAAAATTCACAATTTCATGCAAAAGACCAGTTTGACCATGGTTGGCTTTGATTAAAAAAATATTAAAAAAAGAATATTCCACAGAATATTTCGAGAATATTCCACAAAATATTCCTTCATCATCCAATCATAGATTGACATTTGTCAACCCTGGATTACATAGTGGAGATACTATGGATTTCAGTGGTTAATCAATGGGCGCCACCTGGCCTACCCAGAGGTTGCCATGTGGCCCCAAGACTACAGATTTTTCGTTGGAAAATTTTTGTGTGTTGGCAGGAATCGACCCCGAGTCAGGTGGCCGCCAACCCACAGGCCCGACCGGCCCACCCAAATAGTAGTTCTTAATATACAATGGAGTTTACGTGTATTTGAATTTTGAATATGGTGCAGGCGGAGGTAAAGGGGGCCAGCCCCCTTATAATAGAACCACGGGGCAGAGAACCACAAGCCTAGTCCACTGGTGATAATTACAAGCCCCGAATATTATGGTTAAGTTGAATGCATTCGCATGGAATCCGGCGAAGTTTGTGCATGGAGTTAATGCCACGGTTTGAAAATCGTTAGGCCAATGGTTTAAACGATGGGTTTAGATGGTCCATGTGACCGTTGACCCTTAACATTTATTTCCAAATATAACTGCGCAGCCAAACTGGGTAGAGTTTGCCTTTTTAGGCGTATTGTTCCAAAATTTTCGATCTTAACTCGAGTTGGCCCAAAATTAGAGGAGGTTTTTTTAGTGGAAATTGGGAAAATACTATTTTGATCATAAATTTTTGTAGAAAAACCTTTTGGAGTGAATTTTTTTTGATTTCGGGTATTTTGATCATTCTAGAGCTAGTGGCACAGGTTGCAAAGTCAACAAAGCTGATATTTAGGTACTTTTTCAGTAGAGAAGCCCAGAGAGCCATCAGGGCCTAAGGACTGTTGGAGCTATATTAGGCTATGGTTAACCATTGGAGGTGAAAAAAAAGCCAATATTTACTGTTTTATGTGTTCTGAACTCATTTCTACAGCTTATTTTGCCTGATTAGGATTTCTTACCACTGTATAACCATTTTGAGAATCTAATAAGAGCAAGGACATGCCATTTGGGGGCCTTGGACCCGACAGATGTAGCCCAGGAGGGGTGACCTACCTCATCAGCTGTTGTGTTATATTATGTGATTTTATTTTGCTCGGATTTAGTAAGTTAAACAGTAAAAAGAAATAACACTCCTTCACACATAAGACTTAGAAATTTACCAAAAGCACTTTGTTTCAATTGCAAGACATATAAAACAGTTCGCACATATAATTTTATGGAAATGAATACCTTAAACAAAAAATAAAAGTTCTAAAGCCAGAGTCTATAAAGGGCTAGGTAGCCTCTGGATCTCATCCTTTTTCAAAGGTGACATATCCAGTAAATTCCCCTACAGTCAATCTCTGGAATAGATACAAGTAGTTTCATTTTTAGATCACCGGGTCAACCTCTCTAACCAACTCCACGAGTCGGCTATACCTATTGCGTGAACATCAGCAGCCTCGTCCTGAGCCTCTGCCAGCAACACCCTAAGGTTAGAAGCAACCAATTGCTCCTTGACCATCGCAGCATGATCCTCGACTTTCGTTGCTCGTGCCTCAACCGCATCAGCATGGTAAAGGAGGGCAGTATCCCCTATGGGAGCTGCAGTACTAATGCCCTCCACTAAAGGACCCCTAACACCTCCTTGCCCCCCAATATGGGCTTGAAAAGCCCCAAATGGGACCCTCCTCATAGGATGATGTCCCACCAAGCAGGCAGTAGGATGCCCTGGTGAAACCACATGTGTAAGAGAAACAAAACATAGTATCAGTGTCACCATAAAATACATATAGACCTATATATGATAAAATTATCAAAAACGTAGAAAAATATCAAAGGTCATACATGTTGGGACCCATGCATAACCAGCTGGAAGACCCATATTCAGGTCCCCCCCAGAATTCCATCGCAAAGTATGGGTAGTCCAAAAACATCTGCGGGTTCAACTCGAACTGTTAGTGACTTATAAATATAGAATTCATAATTTTGACTTGACTGATGGTAATCTTGTAAATATGTATATAATTTTCCTTCTGCAAGTTGTATTCGCATATTTTGTAAAAAAATAAAAAATTCAAAAAAAAAATCAAAAAATCAAAAAGAGGGTGAAAAGTCCTAAAAGCAAAATCAAAGGACTTAGAAAAAATAAGAAACCCCAAAAGGAAAAGATGAATAAAACATGAAAGTGTGCAAGTCTAAATGCCACTACTTTTTACCTTTTGCAGTTGATTATGGTAGAGTGTCAATAAATGCCATAATCCATGATGAGTTAAATAGTTTAATCTTAGCTTGTCATGTTTCAATTTCACCTATTATAGATAGAGAAAAAAGAATTGTCATACAGTTTAATCATGATAATTCAGTATTTAGGTAGAGAATAAGTGAATCCAACAGTTTAATTTGGATTGCTGGATGAAATCAGTGTAGAATTAGATAATTTTATTTACTTTCAGAAAGAATAAATGCTGTAAAGGTTGCTAGCTCAAATGCACCTTACTACAAAGGAAGAAAAATGTTAGCATGGTAAGTTGGGTAGGTAGAAGAAGTTGATAAATCTCAATGTAAATATCATTCATTTGGGTTGCAAAATAACTAACTTCCCCTTCCCATAGTCATGAAGCATTCTAAACTATCAGTCAGAAAGGCTCAAGGCATTTCCTTGACTGTTGTTGGGACCGGACCCAAGGCTCTATGGCTGATTAGTTGAAAGTGTAAAATGTCTATATTAATCCCTTAAACATACATCATTTTCCATTCATGCATTCACCCCCCTGAATAATCCTAAGTAAAACCTCATTTTTACTTAAAGACACTATAATTCCCATTTGACTAATTTCCTTCATCACATGAGAAAATTAAACCCTCAAAATTACAATATATCATAAGTTAAAGTGATAAGATTAATGCAAATTGTCTTTTAAACTTCACTTTATTTGTTATGTTTATGTATTTTGAGTATACATTATCCCATTTCCATATTAACTTTGACTTATGTATTAATTCCCTATAGAAATGAATTTTTCCTATAGTATATAACTCCTTTTTATATAATAGCCCCAAAACCCACTTATTATAACTTTAGCCAAAGTTATTTAATCATCACATGTGTAAATAAAACACCCACATTACAACCCCTTTGGCTAAAATATATCTTTATATTAAATCTCGCCCTTATGGTAAGTAAATCGTTTTGATTTAATTACTATATAGTATATAATAAAAATATATGAAAAAGCCTTAAACATGTGTTAATATATGTTTAAAACAAAAATATTGGAAATCCAAAGGTTCGTTCAAAATAAACTTCATAACCCATTTTTCTTCCCCGAAATCCCTTTACCCAAGGTTAAAAACATAACCTAACCTTTCCCCCGATGCATATCCCTTCACTGCAAACATTAACTTTGGCTAAATCCCTTTCTAAACCCCTCCCGATCACTTTTCCATTGGAAAAATTATGTTTGTACTTAAAACTTAACCAAATCCTTTTACTCCATCGGATTGAATTTTCACCCTTCGATCTCCAATTCACTTTTGATCCGACGATCCATATTCAGTGTGACAACCTTTACCCTTCCCCATTGTGTTAGTTATCAACCGTCAGATCTTTATTCAATTCAAAATCCATGGCCCAAAATGAACCCAATGAAACCTTTTCCCCGCACCTTTACTTTTAATCGTGACCTTTCACTTTTGAAATCCTGATCCAACGACGCCGGTTCATTTTCACATTTTTAAAGTGCTCGACCAATGTTTTGTAAAAATCACGCGATATGCGTTGTTTTTTCGAAACCACCTTGTGGCGATGTGTCATAATATGATTGAATCACGTTCAAAAAATGAATTACCACTTACCACCTCAGAGTTGCGTGAATACCGCCCAGGCTAAATCCGAAACTGCTTCCGCTTAACCTGCGATTAATGTAATTAAACTATGATTTAACTTATGGTGTAATACATTAAAACTTAATTTTTTTCACCACATTTCGTCTATTTTCCAATAAAACCTTTGAAAACCTCTGCAAAGCCTTATTTCCATTACATTTTACCTATTTGCGCCATTTAACCTGTGAAAAACTTTACAGAGCCTCCCTTGACTATTTTCAAAGTTTTTTCTGAAGCAATTTTCCATTTGAAAGATCCTTTACTCTAAAATTCATTCTTGAGAGCCTCCTGCACCTCTGATTGTCCAATGAACCAGAATTGAATATTGTGAGTGGAATTCCAACCTTCATCAACAAACTACACCTTTCACAGGTATCTTTCGCCGTTTCAAACTGCAAATCCTTCAATTTCAAGGGACAATTCATCTTTTAAACTTCCAATGCCTAAAATGAGGTAAAGTAGCCATCCGGGAAGTTTAAAAACCTCCAAAATATAGGGGAAACCCTGTTAGATTTTCCCTAGAATCCCTCCTTTCCATTTTAGTAGTTTTTAGCCATTCCCGAATCATTTTCACTACTAAACTTGATCAAAACCATCCTCTATGCATTAAAAACTCTTTTTATCATCCAGAACCCTGCTCAGAGTCCAATTTTACCAGAAAAATCCTTCAAATACCCCTTATTTCCAAAAGACCATCAACTCCTGTAGAACATCTTGCACCATAAGGAAAATTGGTAGCTGCAGTATCAATATCATCCAAAGATGTTTCTACTACTAATTCCACAAATACACAAGTATAGACAGGTATAGAAACAGGTGCCTCAGACTTGATTAAAGCCATGAAAGAGATGACCTTAAAGAATAATAAGATTAAGAGTCTGCAAAAGGCTAATAAAAATTTGGAATCTGCTTACAAATATGTTATCATCACTTCAAAAGGTCATAAGCAAAGGGTAAAGACATTGGAAGAAAGAATATTGAACCTTCAAAAAAGAAATAAATTTGAAAGGAAAAGAGAAGGGAAACCATTGAGGAAATTATATTTTTACCTTACGGTGAAAGTATAGGGTCAAAGTGTATCAGAATCAAAGAGTATCAGTGAATGGTGAAAGTGAAATCAAAATTCACAATGATAAAGAAAATCATAATAGTTAAAGAGTATCAGTGGATAAAGTGTATCAGGTAAAAGTCAGAGTGAAAGGTCAAAACAAAATTACAGGACAGTCAAAGTAAAACAGTAAAAGTAAAACATGGAGGCAGTAAAGGTAAAAAAAGATAAAAAAAAACTTTCAACAACAACAATGAAGTTTATCCAAATCGAAAGTAAAATAGTTAAAAGAACAAAAAGTGAAAAGATGAAAAAGAGAGCAAGAAGGGACATTTTTTGCACAAAATTTCCTGTTTAAATCATTATTTTTCAAAACATATTGTGACCAATCCAAGATGAATTTTGCAAACATGAAGGAGGTTTATGTTTTTAAGAGGGCCATATACAAAACCCTCTTTCACTTTTCTAATAGCCATTATGGATTGGGAAATATTAAACAATATTGGAGAGCACTTTTTGCAGAAAATTCCTGTTAAGTCATCATTGTGAAGAGTATATTGTGGCCAATCAGAAATATATCATACAAAACTGAAGGAGGTTTTTGTTCCCAAGATAACAATCTACAAAAACCTATCTCACTTTTTGTAAAATTATTTCCTAATGATAGATACATGCACATCTTTACAGGCTAGTTTTCAGACTCTGTAAAACTCTATTTTACACATCGTTTGGTAGAGCCTATTGTGCACCTCTGCAGAGGAATTTTAGGAAAATAAAAGTGGTTTATCTCACCAAACTATTCATATACAATAACCTCTTTCAATTTTTACATATCTATTACGGATTGATAAATAAAACGATATCATTGGACCCCAAGTTTGCAGAATCGCTGGAGCAGAATGCACAAAGAAAGGAAGAATTTAGTGACTTGGATGCCTCATCATTAACTAAGAGTTAGATCAAATTAGAATTCTCCTCTTTTCCATCACCTATACATAAAAAATAGTTCCAAATAGATTCATTAGTTTGAGTGTCCTTTACTTAAGTTCTATTTATGTAAAACAGTTGGAGAGATTTGTGAACCAATCTTGATATTTTTTTCAAGATGTTTTAGTTTAGAATTTGTATAAATACTTCACTCTTAGAAGTATTTTGTGCGGAATAAAATTTCTCAAGACTACTATAGTCATTTTTTTGGACATATTGAATTTGGTGTGAGTCAACTAGCGAAGCAGCAGACTGGAAACGAGATTAGAGACATCATAATTAAGGATTCTCGTTGTGACAAGATAAGTCTTGTCTTCTTCCTGTTTTCAGTGTTTTTTATTTAATAAGTTTACATAAATTCATTTAATGTGTTTATATTCTTTAATGATCAACTAAGGATAATTTAAACAGGATTAGTGATAATAAGCTCCCTGTTTTAAACTAGTTGGCAATTTTATGTTTTCTGCTTGATAATCAGACTATAGAATTCTTAATTGCTCTAGGTCCCTATTTGATCCCCTCCTTCAATCCTCTTTTCTGTAACTTAAGGATTCTTAAGTGCCCTTTTGTTCATATTTCACCCATTCCATCAATAAAGCCTATTCAAAGCCTTTGAAGGTCATCTACCCCGCCCTTAGTGAATTTTCATCTTTAAGTCTTATTTCTTAGCTCTGCTTGCCTATAAAGTTGACTCCATAGCCCAATGTTCTAGTAGATCCCTCTGGTTTACCTTGAAACACTTTTTATTCCCACCACACTTTCAAAATAAATCCCACTGTTCACTCATAGCTAGCCTAAAACCCTTTACCAAAACAAAGCTAAATTTTAAGGAGAGATCCCTCTCCGGAACTCAGGAAGGCTAGATCCTAAATTCTCAAAGCAGTTCTTGGTTACCCATTGTTTTCTTAACTACAAAAATACTCATCCCACAACCTGAGAATTACTAGGGTGATAACATATTGGAAATTCCACTGGGGAACTAACCACTCTCCAGTTTTAAGTTTAATCTTGAAGGAAGATTTTTAACCATATCTTTTCTACTTTAAGATTAAGTTTAAAGGTTGTGGGTAATATAATGACAACTCTACTGAGGAAACTAACCTTTTCTTCAGATATATTTTACAGGTTCAGATATGATCTATGATGATGGACAATGATCAGACATATAAAGGTTAAAATCATCTACCTAGCGACTCCACACCAATTTCACAATCAAGACTTCACTCGAGGAATGAACCTGGAAGAACAATATGGAAAGATCAGGCTTTCAACTTGGTTCTTAATCCAAGACATTATGTTCTTTCTTGTTAAGAAAGTTTTTCAATATGTATTGTATTTTATATAAGGATCTAACTTGGTTTTACAGATACCGTGGCCTTTCGTTATGGCTGATTTTCAAGATGATCCAAGAATAAACGAAGATATGCTCCCATGAGCAGAGATCACATACCTGGATTTCCACACAAACTACTGAAGGTAAATTGGAGTGAAAATCTGCCCATGTTTCAAGATGAGAATATTGATGATCTTTTACTACATCTCATTAAATTTCATATACACTCATCAATATTGAAGGGTGATTAGCATGAGGATTGCCTCATGAAGATATTCATGGAAACCTTAGAAGGAAAAGAAAGGGAATGGTACGAAGCTTTCAAACCTGCTAGTTTGTTTACTCTAAAAGATTTTCATAAGGTGTTTTATGAGATTACAAAGAAGATTTTCCATCTTTATCATTAGCTGAAAATTGTTGTGATCAAGCTGAAGATCTTATACATTACCTTAAAAATATTGATGAATATTTTGGAAATTAGTTTCCTAAAGATTTATTAAAATAAGTCCAGAGTTTTCATTCTCAAATTAAATGTCATAATAATAAGGAGGAGTTAAACAAAGATGAAATAGATCAGGAGATGAATCAAGATCCACAAAGCCCCTCTGTATTAACAAATGATGTTTCATTTAATGTTTTGAATGAAGTTAACAAAAATATTCAACCTCATGATCAACTTTTAGATAAGAGAAAAAACAATTGTCATTTCAATCTAAGAATTCATAGATTCCCACCCCCCCTCACCGAAGAAGAAATCAATTTTCTTCTAAACATGCAACCATCCTCAAAATATTTACATAATGAAGAAATTGTTTCTACTTCTTCTAATGTTGATGAATGTACTAAAGTTTTTATCCATAATGAGGCAGAAGAAGAAGTTGATGCTCATGTTATTTTACCTTCCCAAAAAGGCCCATTGCTTGATAGCACTCCTATTGAGCAAAATAATGACTTTCAAATAGAATGAAACCAATCTAATCAAGATATATTGGGACTGTTGGAAGAGAAATATGTTGATCCAATGTTTATAATTGATGACATTCCTTATTCTGAAGACTTGCCTAAATATGATCAATATGATGATAATTATGATAATTTCACAAAACAATCACTAGCTATTTTGAGGGATGAGATATTAGAACTTCAGCTTGATGAGCATTTTCTAAGAGCTTTCTTTCTTCTTTCAAAATCAAGAAAACATTTTCCTAAACTGAAAGTATGTGTTCTTGAGATACTTTCTGAAAATTATGAAAATGAAATCAAACTTTTGCATTCTCAAATTCAGTCATACAATTTCCGAAATCATAAAAGATTCTTTGAAAATATTCCTTCTCCAAAGCAAGAAGAAATTGTAATACCTTTTTACTTGTATATTGAAGATGATTATTATTTCAAACACAAGACCAGAGAAATAGTTTCATGGTCTGATATTCATAATTCAACCGAACAATTAGTCATGGAAGGCCTAGAAGTAAATAACATACATCATGCTTTTATTGATCCTATATCAGATTATATGGAGAATATTTTTAGCCCAAATCTGCAAACATGTTTTCTCTATAAGGATCAAATACATCAAAAGTGGCCTTTACACATCATATTATTTATTATAAAGGCACATGATCATAATATACTTCCAATTTTGATCACAAGAAATCAAGTTATCCATTTATTTTTACAGCTACTTGATTGGCTTCATTGACATTTTTGTATTACCTGATTCAATAAGATTTTTAGTAGATTAGAGTTAGTATATGAGTGCCAATAAGCTTATAATTTTGAGCATATTTTTTAGTTTTTATTTTTCAGCTAGTTTTTCATTAATATTTAAAGCCAAGGATGAGGTCCTAAAGATGTTTAAGATCTATAAGTTGGTTTGAAAATTGTTGTGTGTTGTTTTAGTTTCAGATCAGATTTCAGTTTGCAGAAGATAGAAGACACTTACTAAGATCATCAAAGGTCAAAGATGAAGGCTCCTGATCTCAGAGTTCTTTACATTTCACCAGGAAATGCCATCCCCAACTGAAGTCGATGTTAGTGACCTATAAATATAGGATTCATAATTTTGACTTGATTGATGGTAATCTTGTAAATATTTATATACTTTACCTTCTGCAAGTTGTATTCGCATATTTTTTAAAAAATAAAAAATTCAAAAAAAAAAAATCAAAAAATCAAAAAGAGGGTGAAAAGTCCTAAAAGAAAAATCAAAGAACTTAGAAAAAATAAGAAACCCCAAGAGAAAAAGATGAATAAAACATGAAAGTGTGCAAGTCTAAATGCCACTACTTTTTACCTTTTGCAGTTGATTATGGTAGAGTGTCAATAAATTCCATAATCCATGATGAGTTAAACAGTTTAATATTAACTTGTCATGTTTCAATTTCACCTGTTATAGATAGAGAATAAAGAATTGTCATACAGTTTAATCATGACAATTCAGTAGTTAGGTAGAGAATAAGTGAATCCAACAGTTTAATCTAGATTCCTGGATGAAATAAGTGTAGAATTATATAGTTTTACTTTCTTTCAGAAAGAATAAATGTTGTAAATGTTGCTAGCTCAAATGCACCTTACTACAAAGGAAGAAAAAATGTTAGCATGGTAAGTTGGGTAGGTAGAAGAAGGTGAGAAATCTCAATCTAAATATCATTCATCTGGGCTGCAAAATAACTAACTTCCCCTTCCCATAGTCATGAAGCAATCTAAACTATCAGTTAGAAAGGCTCAAGGCATTTCCTTGACTTTTTTTGGGACCGGACCCAAGGCTCTATGGCTGATTAGTTGAAAGTGTAAAATGTCTATATTAATCCCTTAAACTTACATCATTTTCCATTCATGCATTCACCCCCCTGAATAATCCTAAGTAAAACCTCATTTTTACTTAAAGACACTATAATTCCCATTTGACTAATTTCCTTCATCACATGAGAAAATTGAACCCTCAAAATTACATTATATCATAAGTAAAAGTGATAAGATTAATGCAAATTTTCTTTTAAACTTCACTTTTATTATTATGTTTATGTATTTTGAGCATACATTATCCCATTTCCATATTAACTTTGAATTATGTATTAATTCCCTATAGAAATGAACTTTTCCTATAGTATATAACTCCTTTTTATATAATAGCCCAAAACCCACTTATTATAACTTTAGCCAAAGTTATTTAATCCCCTCATGTGTAAATAAAACACCCACATTACAACCCATTTGGCTAAAATATATCTTTATATTAAATCTCGCCCCTATGGTAAGTAAATCATTTTGATTTAATTACTATATAGTATATAATAAAAATATATGAAAAAGCCTTAAACATGTGTTAATATATGTTTAAAACAAAAATATTGGAATCCGAAGTTTCGTTCAAAATAAAGTTCATAACCCATTTTCCTTCCCCAAAATCCCTTTACCCAAGGTTAAAAATATAACCTAACCTTTCCCCCGATGCATATCCCTTCACTGCAAACATTAACCTTGGTTAAATCCCTTTTAAAACCCCTCCCGATCACTTTTCCATTGGAAAAGTCTGTTTGTACTTAAAACTTAACCAAATCCCTTTACTCCATCGGATTGAATTTTGACCCTCCGATATCCAATTCACTTTTAATCCGACGATCCATATTCAGTGCGACAACATTTACCCTTCCCCATCACATTAGTTATCAGTCGTTAGATCTTTATTCAATTCAAAATCAAAAGGCCCAAAATGAACTCGATGAAACCTTTTCCCCGCACCTTTACTTTTAATCGTGACATTTCGCTTTTGAAAGCCTGATCCAATGATGCCGGTTCATTTTCGCATTTTTAAAGTGCCTGACCGATGTTTTGTAAAAATCACGTGATATGGGTTGTTTTCCGAAACCACCCTGTGGTGACGTGTCATAATATGATTGAATCGCATTCAAAAAATTAATTACCACTTACCACCTCAGAGTTGCGCGAATACCGTCCAGGCTAAATCCGAAACCACTTTCTCTTAACCTATGATTAATGTAATTAAACTATGATTTAACTTATGGTTTTATACATTAAAACTTAATTTTTTTCACCACATTTCGTCTATTTTCCAATAAAACCTTTGAAAACCTCCGCAAAGCCTTATTTCCATTACATTTTACCTATTTGCACCATTTAACCTGTGAAAAGCTTTATAGAGCCTCCCTTGAATATTTTCAAAGCTGTTTCTGAAGTAATTTTCCATTTGAAAGATCCTTTACTCTGAAATTCATTCCTGAGAGCCTCCTGCACCTTTGATTGTCTAATGAACCAGAATTGAAGACTGTGAGCGGAATTCCAACCTTCATCGACAAACTACACCTTTCATAGGTATTTTTCACCATTTCAAACTGCAAATCCTTCAATTTCAAGGGAAAATTCATCTTTTAAACTTCCATTGCCTAAAATGAGGTAAATTAGCCATCTGGGAAGTTTAAAAACCTCCAAAATACAGGGGAAAACCTGTCAGATTTTCCCCAGAATCCCTCTCCATTTTAGCAGTTTTTAGCCATTCCTGGATCATTTTCACTGCTAAACTTGATCAAAACCATCCTCTGTGCATTAAAAACTGTTTTTATCATCCAGAACCCTACTCAGAGTCCAATTTTACCAGAATTGTTTTTCAAATACCCCTTATTCCCAAAAGACCATCAACTCCTACAGAACATCTTGCACCATAAGGAAAATTGGTAGCTACAGTATCAATATCATCCAAATATGTTTCTACTATTGATTCCTCAAATACATAGGTATAGAGAGGTATAGAAACAGGTGCCTCAGACTTGATTAAAGCCATGAAAGAGATGACCTTAAAGAATAATAAGATTAAGAGTTTGCAAAAGGCTAATAAAAATATGGAATCTACTTACAAATATGTTATCATCACTTCAAAAGGTCATAAGCAAAGGGTAAAGCATTGGAAAAAAGAATACTGAAACTTCAAAAAAGATATAAATTTGAAAGGAAAAGAGAAGGGAAACCATTGAGGAAATTATATTTTTACCTTAGGGTGAAAGTACAAGGTCAAAGTGTATCAGAATCAAAGAGTATCAGTGAATGGTGAAAGTGAAATCAAAATTCACAATGATAAAGAAAATCATAACAGTTAAAGAGTATCAGTGGATAAAGTGTATCAGGTAAAAGGTCAGAGTGAAAGGTCAAAACAAAATTACAGGACAGTCAAAGTAAAACAGTAAAAGTAAAACATGGAGGCAGTAAAGGTAAAAAGAGATTAAAAAAAAAAAACTTTCAACAACAACAATGAATTTTATCCAAAATTAAAGTAAAATAGTTAAAAGAACAAAAAGTGAAAAGATGAAAAAGAGAGCAAGAAGGGACATTTTTTTCACAAAATTTCATGTTTAAGTCATTGTTTTGCAGAACATATTGTGACAAATCCAAGATGAATTTTGAAAAACGGAAGGACAATTATGTTCTTAAGAGGGCCATCTACAAAAACCTCTCTTACGTTTCTAACAGCCATTATGGATTGGGAAATATTAAACAATATTGGAGAGCACTTTTTGCAGAGAATTCCTGTTAAATCATCATTTTAAAGAGTATAGTGTGTCCAATAAGAAATACATCATACAAAACTGAAGGAGGTTTTTTTTCCTAAGAGACCCATCTACAAAAATCTATCTCACTTTTTTCACAATGATTTCATAATGAGAGATACATGCACATCTTTACAGGATATTTTTCAGACTCTGTAAAACTCTATTTTACACATATTTTTTCAGAGCCTATTGGGCACAAAAAAAGAGGAATTTTCGGAAAATAAAATAGGTTTATCTCACAAAAATATTCGTCTACAATAACCTCTTTCACTTTTTACATATCTATTACGGATTTAGAAATAAAAATATATCATTGGACCCCAAGTTTGCAGAATTGTTGGAGCAGAATGCACAAAGAAAGGAAGCAGTTAGTGACTTGGATGCCTCATCATCAACTAAGAGTTGGATCAAATTAAAATTCTCCTCTTTTTTATCACCTATCCATAAAAAGTAGTGCCAAATAGATGCATTAGTTTGAGTGTCCTTTACTTAAGTTCTATTTATGTAAAACAGTGGGAGAGATTTGTGAACCAATCTTGATATTTTTTCAAGATATTTTAGTTTATAATTTGTATAAATACTTTACTCTTAGAAGTATTTTGTGTGGAATAAAATTTCTCAAGACCAATATAGTCATTTTTCTAGAAATATTGAAGTTGGTGTGAGTCAATTAGCGAAGAAGCAGACTGGAAATGAGATTAGAGACATCATAACTAAGGATTCTCATGGTGACAAGATAAGTCTCGTCTTCTTCCTGTTTTCAGTGTTTTTTCTTTAAAAAGTTTACATACATTCATTTAATGTGTTTCTATTCTTTAATTATCAACTAAGGAGAATTTAAACAGGATTAGTGATAACAAGCTCCCCGTTTTAAACTATTTTTCATTTTTATGTTTTCTTCTTGATAACTAGACTATAGAATTCTTAATTTCTCTAGGTCCCTGTTTGATCCCCTCCTTCAATCCTCTTTTCTGTAACTTAAGGATTCTTAAGTGCCCTTTTGTTTAGATTTCACCAATTCCATCAAAAAATCCTATTCAAATCCTTTGAAGGTCATCTACCCTGCCCTTAGTACATTTGCATCTTTAAGTCTTATTTCTTAGCTCTGCTTGCCTAGAAAGTTGACTCCATCTCCCAATGTTCTAGTAGATCCCTCTGGTTTACCTTGAAACGCTTTTTATTCCCACCACACTTTCAAAACAAGTCCCACTGTTCACTCATAGCTAGCCTAAAACCCTTTACCAAAACAAAGCTAAATTTTAAGGAGAGATCCCTCTCTGGAACTCAGGAAGGCTAGATCCTGAATTCTCAAAGTGGTTCTTGGTTACCCTTGGTTTTCTTAACTACAAAAATCCTCATCCCACAACCTGAGAATTACTACGGTGATAACATGAACCATGCCTCAACTTTCGCATCCCAATAGCGGCCAGTCTCTACTCCTCCACCTGGGGCATCATGGGTGCCCACCATCACATTCGAGGACATTTAGGGGGACCCAGGGGAACTGCCACAAAAGGTCTAAGAATCACCACCTTCTCATACATGATAATGCAGAATTTTCTCGCATAGGTGAAGACCTTAGAGGTCCTCCTCTAGGCCTTGCCCAGCTATGTCACCATGCCTTGGTAGACATGGTGAGCTCAGTCATAGAAGTGACCAACCTGAAGGCAGTGCAAGACTGCAATATGTGGACCCTGTTGTCGCTCCTAGAGACAACCTTGAGCTGTAAAAATACCAGTGCCTAGGACATCTTAAGTGAAAGGAGTTTCTGATATAACTGATAGTAGTAGACAATAATATGACTTCCTTGCTACTAACAAATGGTAGAAATTTGGTGATAATGGGACTAAGCCTTCAGAGATAAACGTAACAACTATGAATACTTCTAAGGATCATGTACGAGACTAAATAAGTAGATGCATCAGAAAACTACAAATCATCTTGTTGTAAAGAGGCCCGACTGTTAAAATGATAAGCCGACATCAAAGTATGTGTAAGCAGAAACTGTGAAGGAATATGAAGTGGGATATACACTATCAAATGGGCTTATATTAAAATAAGAATCCACAAAGTGTTTATCAGAAGAGTCAGAAGAGTTATGGAAATGGGTTAGGAAGTGAACAAAGTATCATGCCTGAGAAATATTTAAAGTGCTGCAAACGTAAAGATATGAGTACCAGCTATGATAAATTCACATTTAATACACAACACTCTCATTCCAAAACATTTAGATACGAGAAAATGGATGGAAATGAAGTGAACACTTATATATAATCAAATAGGAAGGAGTACAAACTGTATAGCATTTCATGTGGAATCCTTTCTCAACAGCAAAACTCTTTATACCAAGTCCCAATGTGTTCTTTAACATCAACTATCTAGGCCATACAAAAATACATACACATAATGGTTTAAGCTGATAGTCTCTCCAAAAATTTGGAACCCTCTATATGTCTTTCTTCTCTGCTTTTATAACATTATGATGTTCTATGCACGGAAACATATTTTGGGAAAATATCTTTTCCACATGCCTGTATGCAATTTCAAGTCTTAATAAAAAATCAAAATTGATGATGGGGTAAAACGCCTCCCATCATCTTACAAAGTGGGCTTAAAGCCATTTCTAATGGAAACTCAAAAAACTTACTAATAGAAGTAAAAATGCAAGAGTGGAATATGAATTTCACTCGAAATTAAAGGTAAAAAGAAAATAAAGTAGGAGGCCACGTAGGCCCAATCATGAGTTATCATTGTTTTTGGTGAGGCGGAGCTGGAGCGGCTGGTGGAGAGGGTAGTATTGTGGTTGTAGAAGAGCTAGCTTTCTTACTGGTAGACGGAGTTGACAGGGACGCAGATGCGGTAATTGATGAACTCGCATGATTGCTACACCTCTGCCAGATGTCAACTACAGGACCAGGTATTGCAAGGAAAGCATTGACCAGAGCATGCACTTCTTTTAGTTCAACATAGTTTGCTTGGGTGGGAAACCATTGCTTAATTTGATAGAGGAGAGAGAATTCTTTACCAAATGCGGTAATTATTGTTTCAGCCTTAAGTCGAGCGGTCTTCTCAGACGATGTATCTGTCTGGTCCATCACCTCTATCAATTTGCACTCGTATACTTGTAACGGTTGAAGTACATAATTTGCAGGCTCCCAGCGTGATGGGAGGTCGGTGAGTGTTAATTCAGTCCATTCTGTTTCAAACCGTCCCAAGCTTGTCACCATGTGTTCCAAACTTCCCAGTGCAAGGTTGCACACGGCTTCCTTTTCTGTCATCTTCCTGCATTCTTCTACCTCCTTGAACCTGTCTTTGATTCCCCGTTTGGCCAATTCTTCTAAGCTCAAATCATTTAGGAAGGTAACATAACTTCTAGCACTTTCAACCTTAGTTGAAGCGTATGTATGCCCTTCATGTAGGGTCCTTCTGAATTGGTGAACCACGGCCTTATTTTCTTCAATCAAGGTCAGAAAGCCCAATGCTTCTTTACCTCCATGATGATGTCTATCTAGATTAAACGTCAGGCTTCCAAGAGGGTGATATTTCCTTTCATTCAGCTCTTCAGGTCCCTGATAGTCTTTTCCTTTTGCAGCCTCTCTTGTTTCCCTTCTTCTATTTCTTTCTGCAAAGCTGCTACCATCTTGGTATTCTCCTTGAGATGGGCCTCAAGCTCGTGAATATTTTTTTTTGCAGTTTGAGCCTACTTCTCTGCTTCCTGAAGGTCAGCCAGTGCTGTAGTTAGCTATTCTGGAAGTGAGCTAGATACTTCAGGAAGTGGTGTGGAGCATACATGTGTATCCTAGGTTCTTTGCAACTCGTCCATATTCAGCTGGAGGGCAGTCATCTCGCTAGTAATTTTAGCCCTCTCCTCTTTCTCCTTAGCTAGGGATTTCACTAGGTCAGCCTTGTCCTTTTCAATCTAGACTAATTTAGCAATTTGCACATGCTAAAATCTAGGCATATTCAGTTTATGCTTCAGAGATGCAACTTGTTTTTGAAACTGTGAGATGACATGACCCTGAGGGTCTATTTTATCGCTCCCTTTACCCTTTATAGCCGCTTGAAGACTCTGTAGGTCTTTAGAGAGTGCTCAGGCATTAGTCTTCTCCACCCTAAGATTTTCGACCACTTGATTGTACTTGGTTTGCAGCTTCCTTAGGGTGAGAGAGAGCTTCACAACCTCATCCTTCAGCATGTCACCGAAACACTGGGACATATTGCATTTATCAATTGGAGGAACTTGTGACATGTTTACTGCCACCTCCAGAGCTCTGTAGCTAGTGGCCCCAGCCTCTAGGTCTAGAACCACTTCAGTCATGGCCATCAGCAATTGTTCATTGTCCATATCAATCTTGGCGGTAAACTGAGTATGATATTTTTCTACATAGCCCACTAATTCCGACCAAAGCTTCTCCCTGATAGCTATGTTCTTCCCCTTTATTTCATTCCCCACCTCAGACCTGTTTACAGAGATGGCTTGTGAAACTTCTGAGAAATTAGACGATGAAGGGCCATCATATTTTACCATGAAACCTGCTTTTCCCTTATCTGACTCTCCATACAGTGCCACTTTTTCTAGCGGCAGCTCTTCCCTGACACCTTCTTCATCGTTTGTTCCCTACCTTTTAGAGGGCAGAGAATCTTCTCCTGTGATTGCAACTTCCTCAACCTGCTTCTTACCTGATTCTCGAGTTGAAACAATGTCTCCTTTGTCCCCTATCGCAGATGAATCAGTATCCATCTGTGAAAGAAAAGGCCAGGTATCAAGATTAGCTCTCCACTCAATGAAGGGTCTAGTTTCATGAGCATATGCAGTTGATTTAATCTTCCTCCTCTTGTTTGAGATGATGCCTTTTGGATCATAAAGCCAAGCTTTCCCTTGCCTTAAATCCATACCCTTGAGCAATTTTTCCACTATGGGGAGGGCATGCCTTGAGTTAACAATGAAGGGGCTGACAGTGGTAGGCAGTTTAAGAATGAACCCCTTTTTCGCAGGGAGGAAGTGGAGCTAGTCAGCCTTCAGGGTTTGCCAAAGGTAATCCAAGGCGAAAATCTACATGGCGGGAAAAATTGGCAGTCTGTAAGGGGAAACCTCTGCACCATAAACCTTGATCTCAATGTAGTCATCAAACAGGTACCAATCTCCTGTGCTTTATTCCTCACTAAACTGTATCCAGTTCCTCTGCTCAGGAAACATCCTGGGCAGAGGGTTGTCGTGAATAATAGTATAGGTTATTGTCATGAATTCGTTCAATAAGTTTGAATATCCCACCCCATTAGCCAACTGATGCATTGCGGGGTTCCAGTGAAAGACAGTTTTTGGTTGAGCATTTATCCTAGAAACCTTTTCCAGACCCAAGCCATCGAAATTATTAGCCTTCTGGAAGAGGAAGAGGTAGCACACCATGGATCAAAAATGGAAATGGTCGGTGGCCGGGACGTCTTGAAATTGGTTTTGGATGGCGGAGGCCAAGAAACCAGGGATATCCAAAACAACACCTGATTGTGACATTAAACATAAAAGGGAAACACATTCCTCCGAGACTTGCTCGACCCTTTCTATACCTAGCAACCCTGCAATGAGAGCAAGTGTTGGTTGAAGGTCTTCCTTGAATGTATTCAGAGGCCCTGAGTCTGAAGACGGGAAATATGTAAGGTGAGAGTTGGAAATAGTAGTGATGAAATCGCTCTGCTGCCTCCAGGGTAGCTTTGAAAACTGACAGGATAAAGACATTTCAGTAAAACTGATATAATTAGAACTAGGAGGATAAAAGAGGGCTTTCCTGATGATCTCGAGAGATATACTGAATATCTTGTTTCCTTGAGTTGATAGGAACATATCTCGACGCTCATCATAAGCTTCCCTGAGCCAGCATATTAATTCCACAACTGGGTAGACGGACGGAGCAATTTGGTGGTATAGTCCCGACAAAACAACTCTAAACCTGTCCCTATTTTCTATATGTTGTAGAAATTTGAATAACTGATATGTTATCCACCAAGATTCTCTTGATCACACACTATTTTATCTTCATGCATAATATAAAATCTCTTCTACCATTGATCATCACATGCGGAAATAAAATCAATTGCATGCACACATTAAAACCATAAAAATTCACACATATGAATACAGTATGTAATGGGAAAGCTTAAAGCTGAAAACCCCCAACTATCTGTATATTATATATGTCATAGAGATCATGTAACAATCATCATACAAATCTCCTCACAAGCTCTTAGTATAATCTCCACTTGCTACACACTAATCAAGCTAGATCTAGCAAAACACATGCTCCAATCTCTGCCACTTGATAGCCTGCCTCTACTGCGCAATCCCTGCTGAAGAATGCCTCTTGATGAGAATGTATTACCCCAGCCTTGCTCACGCAGTCTTTATAGGCATCTCTACTGAGTGTTGGATGCAAACCATGCATCACTTATAGTCACAACTGATAGTCACACTTGCCCTTTCACCTATCTCTGCACTGGTCTCCACTGAAACTGTCCATGCACTGAAGTTAACTGATGTATTCTTAGTTGATTAATGAGTTTATAATTAGTGAATTAATTAATAATTAATTCACACCACTCTCACTAATTGTACCAATTAGTTAAACTGAATACAAATAGCTCAACTATGTTTAGATTAGTTAAACTGAATACAACTCCACTAACTTCCTCAATCAACTCCACCAAACTCTGTCACATGAGTTCTAACTGAAGTCTTCATGCAATAGCTCCACATAACCCTCAAGAATAGCATAATTCCTTCTGTCACCTCCTGTGCCACACCTGTGCACTTAACCGAAGTGCTCCAAGAGAATAAGATAATGTTTATAGTCCAAATATTATTAAGAGCTAATAATATTCGACATATCTATTTTTAGACTGGCAATCTAAAAATAGATTCCGCCCAATATGTCTAAAAATAGAAGTCCATCAATTTTTCCAACTTGACCAACCATCCACAAATAGCATCCTGCAACTCATAGAATATGATCCATATGTCTAAAAATAGACATAGTCTAAAAATAGACTTTGCGACAAAAATCACCTGTGTGGGCCCCACCTAGTTTAGGTGATCACTTTCCAACTAGGATCAGGAATGATGTTTCAGGATGCCTCCTTCACTATTTTTTGCTGCAATATTCAACATATGTTTCCTAAATAGGTCAGGTTTGATGCTACTGATGAAGAAAGGGTATTGTGGGTCTTGAATGTGGGCTTGCATGTCTGTGAATGGCTCAGGTCCAGGAGCAGCCCTAGACTTGCGAACTTGAGGGGTTTCGGGTTCCGAATTCTTAACCTTGATTCTACCCATGACCATTATGAAAATTGAAAAGAAAAAGGAAACTTAGACAGTGAAAAAGGCACAGAATACCTACGCAGTAACGAAAATGCTCGGGAGAAAACGATGCAGGGAAGTTGAAAGCAACTTGGCAGACCTGGTACTGGGAGCTCGCGCTTTGGCTTTATGGTATATTGTAAAAGAAAATATTTACCACAGTGAGCACAAAACAGGGTTAAACGGCTTAAGATTACCCGGAAAATGAGGCTAGGATGACACTTGTAGGGCTGACATCATAAGGATGTCGACATTGGGACGCGTGGCATCTGGCTATTGGTTATTAGAGTTCGGTTAGGTGTATACCACGCGCTGGGTTAAATACCGGTACTGGTTGTGTACCAGGTGTCCTAGGACTTACCTTACCTTCGTATTCTTTGCAACAACTGTTACCTGAATGGGCCCACTAGAAAGTCTGGCAGGGTCTTGGAGTGGCTCTAAGCCCGCGGCCATCACCCCACGGAGTACCTTTGTTGTGAAACCAGTGCCCAAAAATAGAATAAAAGAGATATCAACGCCTTAGAAATAAGCCACTTCGAGGGGTCAACTTCCAATACATTACATAAATGAACAATTCTTGGATGATACAAATTACAAAACCTCCTTTCTATATATAGGAGTCCATGGGGCCATAATGTAATCCTAGCTGACCTAACAATAATAATTTAAGGGCACAATAATAACAATATGGGGGTTATAGGGGTACAATAATAACAATAAGGGGGTTACACTAACAAAAATAAGCTACTATACTAGTAATATAGGGACCTAACATGCCCCTCTCCTTCAAAAAGGTGTTGTCCTCAAAGCTTGAGTAGCTCTGGGTGCTTATGTATAAAATTATCATCCTCTCATGTAGAATCTTCAGTGTGTAAGTTCTTCCACTTGATGAGATACTCTGAAATTGATCGATTCCATAGATTTCAAGTTCTTGTTTCTGTGATCGCTTCAGGTTCCAATATAATTTTTCCTTCCTCATCAAGTTATGGCAATATTGTTTGAATTGGAAGATTTTCACCTATAACCTTCTTTAAGCGTGAAACATGGAAAACTGGATGCACTCGTGAAGAAGCAAGAAGCTCCAATTTGTAAGCCATAGTACCAATCTTTTGCGACACCTTGTAAGGACCATAATACTTTGGTGATAATTTATTATCCTTCTTATCTTTCTTGAGGAACATTTGTTTGTATCGTTGTAGCCGTAAAAATACCAAGTCTCCTACATAAAAACTTCTCTCGCTGCTATGTTGATCTGCTTGTTGTTTCATTCGATTTTGTCCTAAATTCAGTTTATCCTTTAAGAGTTGGAGAACTTCTTGTTGATGCTCGATGTGATCTTCCACTGCTTGAACCTTCAAATTTTCTCTTAAAGAAGATGTGATGGATGGTGGATGATATCCATAAAGTGCCATAAATGGGGTCATTTTTGCTACAGTATGGAAGGAAGTGTTACACCACCATTCAGCGAGAGGTAACCACTTGACCCATTGTGTTTGTTTATCAGATACAAAACAACGAAGATATCCCTCCAAACATTTATTTACTATCTTAGTTTGACCATCAGATTGAGGATGATAATATGAGCTATGAGCTAATTGAGTACCCAAACAAGAAAATAACTCCGTCCAAAAATTTCCAGCAAAAATGGGATCTCTGTCGCTCACAATAACCCTTAGGTTTCCATGTAGGTTTTAATTTGTGTCCATAAATGTAGTAGCAATTGTACTTGCTTTAAATGGATGAGATAATTCAAAAATGTGTGCATACTTGGTAAGTCTATCAACTACCACCATGATGACACTCTTTCATTCGGACTTAGGTAAACCTATGATAAAATCCAATGAAATCTCCTCCCAACATTGACTTGGAATGGATAAGGTTGTAGAAGTATCGGGGTCTTAATTGTCTCAACTTTATTCTGCTGGAAAACCAAGCATTCCGCCACAAACTTTTGAATATCAGATTTAAGGCCATCCCCAAAAAATTATTTCTTCACCCTATGGTAAGTTTTTAAAAATCCTGAGTGTCCTCCTAAAGGAGAAGTGTGCAATTCCAAAAGAATCTTTTGTTTTAGTTGGGAATTCTTACAAAGATATAAGTGATCTTTGTACCATAAATAATCATTTTTCCAACTAAATGTATCAAATGTACTAGGATCTTACAGGAACTTTTGAATGAGTGTCCATACTTCTTTGTCCTTCTTCCATTCATCTCTTGCTTCAGTTATCCAGTCTGGTTGGATAATAGAAATGGCACAAAGAAATGCTTCCACCTCTCATTATTTCTTGAGAGTGCATCTGCAACAACATTAAGCTTCCCTTTTTTGTAGATTATTTCAAAGTCATAACCCAACATCTTTGTGACCCATTTTTGCTACCCTTCTGAAGATAGTCTTTGTTCCAAAAAGTCTTTAAGACTATCATGATCAGTTTTTACCTCGAATTGTCTTCCCATTAGGTAATTTCACCATTTCTTTAGTGCATGCAGTATTGCTAACATTTCCTTCTCATAAATAGGTTTCTGTAAATACTTTCCTTTGATTGGATGACTTTCAAAAGCAATGGGTCTTCCTTCCTACATTAAAACAGTACCAATTCCATTTCCTGAGGCATCACATTCCTGATAAAGGTTTCGTGAAGTCTTACACGTAGCTAAGGCCAGGTCTTATGACATGCCTCTTTAAGATGTTCAAAGGCCTTATTTGCTTCAGGATTCCATGAAAATGCATCTTTATTCAATAATGTTGTTATAGGTGCTGCTATTCTCCCATAATTCTTAACAAACTTGCAATAATACCCTGTTAACCCGAGAAATCCTCGCAACTTCTTTATGGTTGTGGGGACTTTCCATTCCTTGATGGCTTTAATTTTGTTAGGATCTACCTTAATGTTGGCGAGGAGTCAGGTCTTGCGGACAAGACCCAGGTTCAAGAGTTGTGGCCAACAAAGGGGTCCGGTGTATTCTAGGAACACGCCGGCATTTTCACCCTGCTCTGGAGAGCAGTGCGTCTCACCCGAGGCGTGCCGCAACCACATACAGAAGGGGATGAGATCAATAGCAAGGAACAAACCCACAACTAAAGAAGGACAGGGCATCCATTACACACACAAAGCTATATACGCGAGATCATGTAATAAGCACTCAAACATGCGCAAATAAAATTTTAAACCAGCATAGACACATTACAAGCACATGAACATCTTATTGAGACAACAATCTTCCATTGTATTAATCTCTTGGCAGAACACATGATTACATGGCATTTTCTCTAATAGCTTACAAATATGATACAGATGGATCTTGGAACAGAAAGGTAGAACAGAGAAGATAGAGAGTCATAGGAAGGACATGCATGATTCGTCTTCAGCTGCTCTGTGCATCTTTCCCTGGCTCGAGCCTCGCAACCTCTTCAACATCCCTTCGCCTTCTTATTATTTCAGCCGGGTGACTGTTATTTATTCATCTGCTCTTGCGGCTATCAGTTCCTCTGTGGCTTCACTTCATCTTCTCCCGGCTTCTCTCCTGTTATCTACGTGTTCTTCTTCCTGTCTTCTGCTGTGTTTCCTTCATCTGCACTTATCCATGTTCTATCTCCAGCTATCGAGTTCTTCCTCGCCACCTTGATAGCTCCGTGACTCCTGGTAGTTGCGGCGCAGTCGCGGTTGCCATGTGTATTCATTCTGCAACTCAAAAAGGGTCAAAATTCAAAATGTCTTAGCCAAGATTTCAAAACTAAACAAAAACAACGGCCCCAACAGGCCCCGACCACAATTCCTTGACTCGTCCGCGAGTCAATCACAAATAACAGTTTCTAATTCCATTGCCCCGCTGGCTCCCGTGCTTTGTTCTACTGTGCCTTCATCCTGTGCCCTTTCCTGCTGTGCTCCGCCATGTGGTTGCTCAAAAAAGGGCCCCAAATCCGAGACCCTGCGGAGCGCGGTATCTCTCAGCCCGGTGAAGTCTACCACCGCTTGTTGCCATTCCTGCATAAGCAAGTCGGCTTTTTCAGAGATCCGGGTGGCGGCGGCCTCATCTATAGTCGTCAGGGCAGCCCCGAACAGCGTGGCAAGCTGGCCTTTGGCCTTGGCATCCAGCTGTTGGATGGAGTCAGCGTTGGCGCGAAGGGGCGGGTGAATATCTCGGATGACATGTTTAGCCGCTGCCGTGTCAGCCTCAGTTTGTTGCATTTGAGTTTCAAGCTCGTCCGCCCGGGCGTAGAGCTGATCTAACTGTGCCGGGTCCACGGTCGCCTGAATGTCATGGGAAATTTGTTGCAGCTGCGCAGCGATAGGCTACGTCTTGACAGTTAGAGCAAGTGAGCACTCCTGCAGACTTTGCAGAAGGGCAGAAGCCGCGGCCACAGTGGAATGGAGGGTTGCCTGCATACTAACTGCCTGAGTCTGCTTGGCAGTCACCTGTTCTGAATGGACACTCGGTGGATCTGGAAGGGTAGGCCGTGCGGCTAACACCGCTTGGAGTTCCTGGTTCTTTCTACAAACATCCGTGAAAACATTCCGGAGGTGGTGAGCCTGGATTGCCATGTTATCCTCCGCAATATTGGCAGGGAGTGGGGCGTAATGAGCCCTTGCAGCGGGCCATAAGCTAGAGAACACCTGAGTAGCAATGGTGACCTGCTCCTGTAGGTAGGTCTTCTCCCTGTTCAGTTGCTCGCACTGTTCAGTAAGCGCCGTGATCTGGTTATGCTGCTCGGTACACCACTGCTCCAGATCTGTGTGAAGCTGCCCAGCTTTTAGGGCTGCTTGCTGAATGAGTAGGTACAGCTGTGATGTACTCCATGGTTCTGCATTAGTCGTGCTGGGTGCGCCCTGCTCCGGCACCTGTTCCTGCGAAGGTTGGCCACTAGCCACTGATCGGTTTGAGGTCTCAGGAGGATGGATCGGCGTCTGTTGCTGCACTGAAGTGGCCATATCGGACTCCATCCGGTCTTGCTGCGTGGTGTGCTCTGGGGGAGGGGCAGCCGAATCAGCCCCACCATTTGTGAGCTTGGTAGATATAGTAGAGGGAGAATCCTGGGCCGTGGCCACGGGGTCAACCGGCGGTACCACGGCTGCAGTACTGGAGGTGACTTCCACCCCATGGTCACCTCCAAAAAGTTCCCAGATGAGATAATCTAACACCGTGGCTGATGAATTGGATGGATTGGAGGAGGTGGCAGGCGGTCGGCCGGTGGAGGGAGCGGTGGACGGAGTGAAAGAAGTGTGAGGGAGGTGAAGGTTGAGGAACTCTGACGGATCAATCAGAGGTTCCTCCAGAATCAAAGTCGCTGTGGGTGGAGTGGCTGGTGAATCATCGTCAGTAAGATCCACCACTGGATCTGTGACAGCAATGCGGGCCCTCTTGGATGGAGGAGGGTCTGATGAATCAGGTTCGGGGCCTCGTTCGCCCATCGGTGTGATGATCGGGGTGGCAGAGGTGAACAGGTTAGTGGGGATGGGAGAAATGAGGGGGGGCGGTATTGGAGCGAGCACGAGACTGACTGATATGAAATTCAGCAAAGGAGGGAAATATAGGGGCACCACTTGAAGCAACTTGGGTTGCCACGTTAAGTCGTCGTACCTGGTCATTGAGGTGCTGGACGATGGGGACCAGCGATTCGGGCAGGCCCGGTGCGGTCTCAGCTACATCCTGTGGAGGTCCCGCCGCAACCTGTGAAGACCCCACTACACCGGTCACGGCAGGCCGCTATGCCGGCAGCATTTGCTCAAAGTTATAGCGGGTGATCCCGTCTTGGACGTGCTTGACGACCCCCGGCCATGCAGAGACCTCCCGGTGAAAGGTGTCGTCATTCAACTAGAATCGGAGGGGCGCCATGTGAAAGGTGGTGTCTAACATGCAAGTCGGCTGGAGGAAGGTGTGCCTGTGGCTAACCCCAAACCACACCTGCTCGCTATACTCATCCAGCAGGTGCCTGGGCACCCGTTGCTGGTTTCTCACCACATCTGTCATCATCCCATACCACGCCCGAAACTTTTCCGCGTTCACCTTTTTGGTGCTGGGGTCTGTGGACACCTACCAGGGGGTGTATTTCATCGCCAGTGGCTGGCTTGCGGTCGTCTCCACCGGCATCCGGATGGGAGGAAGGTGCCATTTCCACATGGCAAAAGCTAAAATCAAGTACCTATAAATGAAACTGGTGGTACGCTTGTAGTTCTCTTCGCAGGCCGCGAAGAGTTCTTTTAGCACAAACGAGCACCAATTCAACTTGGCACCCTGGATGCAGTGCTCTACAATGGAGATTGTGTCTAGAGTGCACTCTCCCTTCATGTAGTGCCGCATTGTCTTGCTAGCGATAAGGTAGCAAGAAAACCGAAGTTCTGGTTTATTGATCAAATCAATTTTGGCACCTTTGCCCCCTCGGCGAGTGCCATACTTGGTGTACAGGTCTGAGTCACCCGACTTCCGGGCACGCTTGGAGGATGTCTGGCCGACAGCGGAGACATCCGTGCCATTCTGAGATAGCCCTGTAAGCCGATGAATGTCTTCTGCATGAATCGGAATTTCCTCATTGAGCCACAGGGACCCGTTCTGTAGCCGACTGAGAAGGAACCGAGTGCATTGCACGGCCGGTCCCGTAGTTCCAAAAACTGGAAGAGTCCTCAAATGCATCAAGGATGATTGTTGTAAGCCTCTGAATTCAGGTCGCATTCGGCTGTTGGAGCTGCTACCTGGCGTGTAATGGTGCTCCATGTAGGTCTGCCAATGGAGGTGGGGGAATTCCGCTGGGTCGGACAGGTTGGCGTCCATACATGCTGCATTGTCATACTTGCCCACTAGTGACTCTACACAGTGAATTCGGCTGTCCAACACTGGTTCGGGGATGGAGAGGAGAGCCCACGGCATCTTGGTGCGGCGCTGGTAGACTTGGAGGATTCCTCTGGAGTTTCCTTCTGAGTGTGGTGCGCTTCGCTGCTGCAAATGCTCTAGAGTCACTGCAACTTCCAAATTGAACTGGTCCGTCATTCTCGTGCTGTTGATCATCATGAAAATTATGTCATCCGCTGGCACGAGCGGAGTTGATGAGACTCCATAACGGCAATTAATTCTTGCTATACTTCGAGGCTGCGATAATCGTGCGATCAATCACATGCCTGTGTGTAGTCTGACAGTTGCTGACGGCGTCATGGGAAAATGGGCGGACGCGATGGCTGAGGGAACTACGGGTGATGGAAAATGATTACGGTACGATTACTGTCCACTTATGGTAATTTATGAAGCAAATTTGAGTGATCCTACGGACTGACAAAAGGACTGACGGAAATGACCGGGACTGACACTGGCACGGGGACGGATCCTACGCGAACGACACGCTGGACTTGTCCGCCCCGACCACAGTCGGTTGCGGTGAGGTACCCGCAACTAACCAATTATTTGACAGATTTCCTATGAACGGAAAAGACGCCCTACGCTCATCCCGGTTGCGGGAGAGTTATTCGACTAAGCTACTCTACGGGTTCTCCCGGTTGCGAGAGTTATTGATGAAAAGTGAAAGGTACCTACTCCTGGTAGGGTTTTAGGCGTGCGCCATTCACCCACCCAGGAAGAACTGTACCGTCCAGTTGTGCCAACCGAACGGTGCCTGAGTCGCGGATCTCGATGACAAAGTAGGGTCCCAACTAGTGCATCTGGAGCTTGCCTGGAAGCTTCTGGAACCGGTTGTCATATAAGAGAACTTTGCCGCCAACTTGGAAGGCTTTGGTTTTGATGTGGCGGTCGTGCCATGCTTTCTGTCTGGCCTTCTGAACCTTCTGGTGGAATTCCGTGAGGAATCGGGCCTCATCCAGCTCCTGTAGTTCCTGGAGGCGTTCCCTAAGTGACTCCTCGTCCGAGAATTGAAGGGACGTTGCGATCAAAAGGCTGGGTACTGTGAACTCGGCGGGAATCAAAGCTTCCTAGCCGTACACCAACTAGAATGGTGTCTGGTTGGTCAAACGTTTCACTGTGGTTCGGTAGGCCCATAATGCCGCTAGGAGGTGCTCGTCCCAATCGTCGCGCTGAGCATTGCAAATTTTATTCAAGCCCTTTTCGAGAATTTTGTTGAATGCTTCCACAGTACCATTGGCCTGTGGGTGGTATGGGCTACTTTTATGATGCTGAATCATAAACGTGTCCAGTAGTGATTTGACTGTGGCATTAATGAAATGCGTACCCTGATTGCTGGTCAAGCTCCGTGGGTAGCTAAAGCGGTTGATGATGTGTTCAAAAATGAACTGAGCAGCGGTCTCTGCCGAGCAGTCGCGTACCGCTACTGCCTCAGCCCACCGTGTGAGGTAGTCTGTGGTGGTAATGATGTACCGGGCCTTGGAATGTCGAGCGATTGGTGCGATGGGACCTACGAAATCAATAGCCCACTTTTCAAACGGCCGCAACACATGCACTGGGTGTAGCGGGAGCTCGTCCCAGTGCGAAGGCCTTCCCGTCCGCTGGAAAACATCGCAACGTTTCACATAGGCCTTACAGTCAGCATGTATCATCGGCCACCACAGGCCAGCTTGAAGCACCTTCCTTGCGGTGGGTTTCGCACCCACATGCCGTCCCGCAACACCACTGTGACATTCCCACATCACTGCTTCCCGTTCATGGTCGAGAACACACCTGCGCAACACCTCATCAAGGCCCAATTTGTACAGCTGCCCTGTGATCAATTGGTAGTTGGCCGCCCTGACAACCAGGTGGAATTTCTGAAGCTGGGTGTAATCCTGAGGGCACTGTCCCATGGTCAGATAAGTGGCAATGTCAGCCAGGTAATCTGGTACTGCTTCAACTCGGAAGAGGTCAGCATCCGGTAGCTGATCGTCCAACGAGCCTTCATTCTCTCCCGTCTCCAACCTGGATAAGTGATCGGGACCAACATTCAACCTTCCAGGCTTCAAAATCACCTCAAATGTAAATTCCTGGAAAAGTAGTAGCCAACGACAGATTCTTCCTTCCAACACAGGCTTATTCACCAGATACTTCAATGCAGAGTGGTCTGTGAAGAATGTAAATTTGCCTCCCAGAAGATAGTGGCAGAACTTCTGGAGGGAGTACACCATCGCCAACGCCTCTCACTCGGTCGTGGTGTAGTTCTTCTCGGCATTTGATAACCGCCGACTGGCAAAGTACACCGAGTGGTCAACTGTCGTCTCCCCGGGTTGTGCCAGTACAGCTCCAAGTGCAATACCGGACGCATCAATATGCACATGGAACTGCTTATCCCAGTCGGGATGAACAAGTATGGGTGTCATCGCCAACTTCTCCTATAATGTGTCAAGTGCCTTCCTGCACTCCTCCGTCCACTCAAACACTTCTGACTTCTACAATAGTTTCTCCAGAGGGGCCGTAATCCTTGCGTAGTTGCGGATAAACCGCCTGTAATATCCTGTGTGCCCGAGCAATGCCCGCAACTGCTTCACGGTCTCGGGGGCCTCCATGTGGACGATGACCATGACCTTCGCAGGATCAATGCAGACCCCTTGCTTACACACCACGTGGCCCAAGAGTGTGCCGAATGGAACTGCAAAAATACATTTCTTCAAGTTCAAGGAAATCTGTAGCTGGCGACACCGATCGAACATAACACGTAACAGAGAGGCGTGTTTCTTTAACAGACTATAGACAGTCCAGTCGTCCATGTAGACTTCCAGGAACTTGTGAATGTACTCCCGGAAAGCAGCAATGACAATCCGGGAAAACACAGCCGGTGCGTTCTTCAGACCAAACGGCATAACGTGGTATGAAAAATATCCCCACTCAGTGGTGAATGTTGTCTTTTCTTTGTCTTCCTCGGTGATGCGCACCTAATGGTAGCCAGAGAACCCATCAGTGAAGGAATAAGCTTCGCTCCCCGCGACATGATCTAGGACTTCATCACTGAAGGGAGTGGGAAACGGATCGTGGATGCAAGCATTATTCAGGCTCCGGTAGTCGACACAGACCCGGATCTCCGCTTTGTCCTTCTTGTTTTGGATGACAATGGGACTCACCCATTTTGCTTCTTCTACCGGGAAAATAAGTCCTGCATCTAGCATCTTGTTGATCTCCATCTTGACCTTCTCTTTGATACGTGGGTTCAACCGGTAGGGTCGGTGCTTTACCGGCCTTGCCCCCGGCCTCAACATGATGCGCATTTTGCCCAGATCCCCCTTGATCCCCTTAAGGTCCGCAACTGAGGATGGAAACAAATATTCGTATTCCCGGAGGAGGCTGAAAATTTCTTTTGTCGTCTCCTTGTCCCAGTAATCTCCCACCGTTGCGAGCTTAGGTTTCTCGTCCATTCCAATGTTTAGTTTTTTTGTCTTTAGCAGCTGTAAATGGACTCCTTCAGTCGTCGTCTTTTCACTGATGCTCTGCTCGCCTTCCTTTTCGTCAAAATAGAGATGCCTGAGGTCCTCCAAACTATCGTCCTCCGGATCGCCATCAATCCAGTGACAAACCAACTCGCGCCTGACCTCAGTTTCTGACACAGCCGGGTCCTCGTCGGGCTCGGGCTGGCGGAAAAACAAGACCTCCTTGATTGCCTGTAGAGCCTGAGACTCCTACGCCGTCTCCCCTTCGAACGAGAAGCACCAAACGAACTTGTCCGCAACTGCCCGCCAAGAGCGAGTTTCCCGTTTCCTTTCTTCCTCCAGGTACCAGGCCTGGGGAATGGTGCCTAGGGAGTGGATAAACCTGTGGACCCATAGCTCCTCAGGGTACCGTGTGCTTCACCACTATTCTTCGCAGGCCCGCAAATGGTGTCGCGGATCTGAAGTTCCATGATACTTAAGCATACTGGAGGGTCCTTCATCCTCTTTAAAGCGTGCCCGCAGAGAATCCGCCACGCACTCCCATCGCAACAGAGTGTTGTGGTGATTTTTCCACCACCGTGCCGACGTTGACTACAAGGCCACATCCAAAAGTGGCATCCGGCTTTCAGCTGGGATCCGGTCTTCCACCTTGGCAATAAAAGTATTGACTGCTTGCATGTTCGACAATGTGGGATATTCGCAAATCTCAGTCCCTACCCACTGGACTTGAGCAATGGAGGCACATCTCCGCGTGGTGGTCTCATACCCCCCTTGCTGCCAGTCTTCCCAAGCGAGTTCGGATCCGAGCTCCGAGCTCTGCACACTCCGCCAACTGATGGAGCCAGTTGCAGTTGGGTTAATATAATCATCCCGCTTTCCTGCGGTCATCTGATAGAGATGGTCCATCATCTAAGCATCCTCCCGATTGTCCACTGTTTCTGTATATCGCGGGCCTTGATATGGGTCGAGAGGCTGGGTGACCCGTACCTCCCCATCCTCAAAGATCATCAGCTCCTTCTTAAGGTCGATGATGGCGTAATTCTCAAAAGCCCAATCAATGTCGAGTAAGGCAGGATAGGGATCCTTGTCGCCCATGATATCAGTAACCTCAAAATTGGTGTATGTCTTCACCCCCGCAACGTCGACCTCGAATCCCTTGAGCCGACCGATTGGCAGAATGTAGTACTAGTTCGCCATCCTGAGTTGGATTGGTGAGTAGGCTAGCCGTGGCCTTCCAAGAGCCTCCCATGTCTTTTGTGGCAGTATGTTGACATCAGACCCCAAGTCCAACATGGTGTCGCTGATTTGGAACCCTGCGACCTGCGTGTTAAGCCAGAATTCTTTGCCTGTTCGTTGCTTGTTCCGCTTGACACGTTTCACATATTGAGGGCCGGCGTCTGCTGGATCTCTAAGTTCTGTGTGCCCTTGCAGTGCTCCGTCCAAAGCATGCTTGAGCTGCTGCCGCAGCGCAGCGTTATCAACAATCCTAAGGAATAGCTGGAGCCAATCCTCAACCACAGTCCCAGCGACGTTTTGTGCACCAGCTTCCGGCAGCATGGGCTCTTCCAAACCTCCCTCGTTCCGCAACTGGGCGAATGCCTCAACCGCCTCCTGGAAATACTTCTTCTGGGCTTCGGGCCTGATCAACTTCTTCGGGGATTCCAGCCGAACCACTCGAGCTGGCTCCTTCTCGTGGGCATCCTCTCCAGTCTTCTTTCCGCCCCTCATTATTATCACAACGTTCTGCATGTCGAGGGTGGCGGCCCCTCATGACTCTGAGTTTATCAGATTTGCTCCCCTCTGCCTCGCCCGTTCTTCCCACTTCTTGATGAGCTCCAGACAGTCTTCTGTAGCGTGGGCGTTGACCCGGCATTGGGAACACCATGGTCATCGCGGAAGGGGACAGTCTCGAGCCACGTGACCCTCCTGGTCACAGTTGTAACATTTTACCAGACCGCGTCCTCCTGTTTGGCCTCCCCGCATGCCTCCGCCACCTCTTCCCCTTGGAGCCTCGTTCACCCGGTATGAGGGACGATCCAGTCGATCTGCAAGTGTGTCAATCGCCCTGCACTGTTCAGTGTTGTGAGTCATTGACACACAAAATTCGCAGTATACATTATTCGGGACCGTGGAGTACTTTTGTAGTATCGGGCACATCCAAGGAGGATGCCCCAACGTTCAGAAAATCTCGTAGTACTCTGTGGTGGAGGACCCCGGTTGCGGTGGGAACCCCGTATAAGTCTGTTGCGGCTGGTAGAATCCCTATGGGTTCATCACCGCACCACCCCCTGGTGGTGGACCCCCCTGGATTGCTGCGACCGAGGGTCCTGCTCCTGCACCGCGCAACCGAGGACACTCGGTGGCGATGTGGCCCTCGACCAGGCAATGAGTACACCAAACATTCGATCGCGCTGGTCTCACTGGCTGAAGTTCCTTGAGCTTTTCGGTCAAGTTGGCGATCTGGTGTTGCAACCCTATCAAAGAAGGGACTTGCGAGGCCGCCCCCCCCCCCCTCGATATTCCTGGGGGTAGCCTGCCATGGCTTCAATCTTCATGGCCTGCTTCAAAGCATCCTACAGATTATCAATCTTCTACTGAGTGAGAGGGGTTCGTGTCAAGGGGAGCAGAGCCTTGATGAACCAGTCCCTATGGTTGTTTGGATCGATCGGGTAGCTGAGTTTCTCGATCGCGTCCTTGAATCGCCGCATCAACTCCCATGCGTTCTCACCTTCCTTTTGCTTAATTTCCCACAGCTCTGACATGCCCTGCTGGTCTGTCTAGGGAAGCTTGAATTCGCGGACAAAATCCCGCTTCACATCCGCAATTAAGGGGTTAGGATGAGCCTTAGACCACTTGATAAACCATCGCAGAGCCCTCTCTCTGAGCATGGTTTGGAATTCTATTAACTTCCCTGCATCTGGCGTCTGGCGAGCCCTCCAGATGGCTTCACATAGGTACCAGTGTTGCTCTACATCATCATTGCCCCGGCCAGAGAACTCTAGATACCGGGTGAAAGATCTAGCCATGTGTACTTGCGGAGGATTAACCAGGATAAATCCTCCAGGTCCTGGTTGCGTAACGGTCCCACTAGGAAAAATACCACTACTAGTAACGCTGCAGTTACCAGACGTTACTGACGCTGATGAACTATTGTATGACTGACTTAATGCTCTTAACTGAATAAAAATATTTCTTAAAGGTTGATACAGTACCAGGGGAAGGTCGGGATCCTGGCCATGTAGAAGGTGGGAAGTAGGGCTGCCTGGAGGGGTGGGTGCCATTTGATCTTGGAACATCTGCTTCATCACACCGTGCCATTCGTCATCGGAACTCTCTTCGGGCTGCATCTTTCCATTACCTTCACTGGTCATCATCTCTCTTTCTCGCGTCGCTGGGCTCCCATGCACCCACTGCATGTCCACCGCTGTCTCGTCTTCTTCACAGGTGTCCAATCCCATAGTTCTTATCTTCGGAGGTGCCTCCTTCTGATTTTTCCTCTCGATCTCCCTTCTCTTCAAATCTCGCATTACCCTTCTTCACCACCTATCGGCGATTTGTGCCTGCCGATGCGCACGTCGTTCCCGCAACTTGCATGCGGCCTCAACGTCCATTTCCCGCTCCCCACTTTCACATTCTACACAGCATCAGTCCCCTCAACCCTTCCCCCAGCATGGGTGGTTTACGCTTCCATCCCCGTTTTGTGGAATTCAATCAACCCTTCGTCCACCATCAGGGCTTTGATCCACAGCGGAATCTCCTTCAACAACTTCCCTCTTAGCCCTGAGTGGAAAACAGCCTCGGCCTTCGAGAAGGATTGGTAGCACTCAACAGCAAACTCCACAGCGTATCCTTCCAACATGGTCCTTACCCAAAAATCCACTGCGCGGGTTAATTCAGTGTCTAGCCGATGCAGTGCCACCAGGTCTTCGTGCGCCCACCTACGGTTTATCTTCCGCAATCCTTCTTGGGGCAGCGTCGCTTGTAACCTCCGCAACCAATTGTAAAGGTCCATAGGGAACCTTCCCTAGAAAATTTCGTACGTATCACTGGCTGCGTCAGAGAAAAGAACAAGCTCCTTGATCGCCGCCTCCTTTTTCTTGGTCAGCTCTGCTTGCTGAGCAATGAACTGGTCAAGATGATCGTCCCACCATCGCCGTATCGCTCCTTCAAAGATCCTTGATACCATGATCTAGATCCCCTCAGAACATGCAGGTCCTCGCAACAGAACCATTTTTTGGCGAGGAGTCAGGTCTCGCGGACAAGACCCAGGTTCAAGAGTTGTGGCCAACAAAGGGGTCCGGTGTAGTCTAGGAACACGCCGGCATTTTCACCCTGCTCTGGAGAGCAGTGCGTCTCACCCGAGGCATGCCGCAACCACATGCAGAAGGGGATGAGATCAATAGCAAGGAACAAACCCACAACTAAAGAAGGACAGGGCATCCATTACACACACAAAGCTATATACGCGAGATCATGTAATAAGCACTCAGACATGCGCAAATAAAATTTTAAACCAGCATAGACACATTACAAGCACATGAACATCTTATTGAGACAACAATATTCCATTGTATTAATCTCTTGGCAGAACACATGATTACATGGCATTTTCTCTAATAGCTTACAAATCTGATACAGATGGATCTTGGAACAGAAAGGTAGAACAAAGAAGATAGAGAGTCATAGGAAGGACATGCATGATTCCTCTTCAGCTGCTCTGTGCGTCTTTCCCTGGCTTGAGCCTCGCAACCTCTTCAACATCCCTTCGCCTTCTTCTTGTTTCAGCCGGGTGACTGTTATTTATTCATCCGCTCTTGCGGCTATCAGTTCCTCTGTGGCTTCACTTCAGCTTCTCCCGGCTTCTCTCCTGTTATCTACATGTTCTTCTTCCTGTCTTCTGCTGTGTTTCCTTCATCTGCACTTATCTCTGTTCTATCTCCAGCTATCGAGTGCTTCCTCGCCACCTTGATAGCTCCGCGACTCCTGGTAGTTGCGGCGCGGTCGCGGTTGTCATGTGTATTCATTCCGCAACTCAAAAAGGGTCAAAATTCAAAATGTCTTAGCCAAGATTTCAAAACTAAACAAAAACAAGGGCCCCAACAGGCCTCGACCACAATTCCTTGACTCGTCTACGAGTCAATCACAAATAACAGTTTCTACTTCCATTGCCCCGCTGGCTCCCGTGCTCTGTTCTGCTGTGCCTTCATCCTGCGCCCTTTCCTGCTGTGCTCCGCCATGTGGTTTCTCAAACAAGGGCCCCAACACTTAACACCCTCATGAGATACAATATGACCTAGATATTCCACCTCTTGTACTCCAAAGAAACATTTGGATGTTTTTTCATATAATTGTTTCTCCTGCAATAGTTTGAGCACCCTCTCAACATGTTCAACATGATCCTTCCAAGACCTACTGTAGAATAGTATATCATCAAAAAATACTAGCACAAATTTTCTAAGGAAGGGTTTTAAAATGGAATTCATCAACCCTTGAAATGTAGAAGGTGCATTGGTAAGGCCAAAATGCATGACCAAAAATTCATAATGACCCTCATGAGTTCGAAATGTTGTTTTTGGAATATCTTCAGTCTTCATTCTAGTTTAATGATATCCTGAACGAAGATCCAACTTGGTAAAATAAATTTCCCATGTAATTCATCCAGTAATTCATCAATCACAAGAATGCGAAATTTGTCTTTAATGGTGAGATTTTTGAGCTCCCTATAATCTGGACACATGCGCCATGATCCATCCTTCTTGTGTACCAATACTACAGGAGCAGAGAAAGAACTTTGACTAGGTTTAATTATACCCACCTCTAACATTTCTGCAATCATACATTCAATTTCGCTCTTTTGGACATAAGGATATCTATAAGGCCTAATGTTTGGAGGAACAATTCTTGGAATCAAATGAATAGCATGATCATGATCATGAATAGGTGGGAGTCCTTTGGGAGTTTCAAACACCTTAGAATGATTGTCCAAGAATATTTGGAGATCTGCAGAAATAGATGATTTTGATGTTCAAAATTCTAGTGAGCATAATTGTGCAATTACGCCTCGTTGTTCTTTATTTAGGAGCTTTGTCATGACATTAGAGCTTATTATCTTTCCTAGATTCCCTGAAGTACCCCTTAATTTGACTTCCTTTCCTTCTGAAAAAAATTTCAAGAAAAGTTCTTGAAAATTAAAAGCTACCGTCCCCAAAGATTGTAACCATTGTACTTCTAGTACAACATCAGTACCTCCCATAGGAATGGAAAGCATTGGCCTATTCAATATATATTCCCCCATGGTTAGCTTGATATTATGGCATTTTCCAGAGAAATTTATATTTTCTCCATTTGAAATCATCACTTGACATTCTGGTGCTGGGTATAGGAAACAATTCAATTCCTTGGCTACCTTACAATGAATAAAATTATGGGTGCTACCTGAATCAATAAACATTATTACCTTTTTCTTCTTGATATGTCCTTATATCTTGAGAGTTTGAGGAATGGAAATTCTTTCCAATGCATTACACGATATGGTCAGACTCATTTCTTCCTCTTCTAGGGTTGGTTCCTGGTGTATATCCCCTTCTTGTTCATTTTCTTCTTCCTCTTCACAATCTATGTAAAATAATTTCTTCTCAGCACACTTATGACCTTTAGTGTATTTTCTATCACAACTGTAGCAAAGCCCTTTTGCTCTTTTTTATTCCAATTTTTGTGGTGTCAACCTTGTAGGTTGTGGAAATCTAGGCGTAGCAACACTTCCTTCTTTATAGAATTGAGTGGTAGGCTTCCTTGTCGCCATAATTTTACATTCAACTTTTCTTGCCAACCTGAATGCCTTCTCCAATGAATCGGGTTCCAAAACACGAACTTCATGTTGGATGTTATCCTTTAGAGTACCTAAGAAGAGATCAATCCTGTGTTCCTCTGGAATATTAGTTACCCTTATATTCAATTTTGGAAGTCCTCAATGTGCTGCCCCACTAAACCCTTTTGTTTGAGATTTATCAATTGGCTAAAGAAGGTGTTGCTCTTTGTATCCTCATAATGTGCTATCATTTCCTCCGTAAAAATTGACCAAGTGACAATTTTTTTACGGGAGCAAAGCTATCGATACCACACAAATGTATTTTGTTCTAAATGTGAAGCTGCAATGCATACCCTTATTGTGTTTTGCACATTATGGAGATCAAAATATTGCTCCATCTGTAGTATCCATGTTACAGGATCCTTTCCATCAAAATTCCTCATATTCATTTTTGGAATATGGTGGTTCTTCCTGCCAAAATTAGAGTTTATGAAGTCACCATTAGGAAAAATTTCTTGTATCAACTTTGTCAAACCTTTCATGTTTGCTTTTAGATCATTCTTCATGTCTTCCATGTTGTCTTTAATTTTTTCTTCAATGTCATCCATATTAGCTTCCATGCCAACTTCCATGCCATCCATCTTAGCTTCCATGCATCTCTTCAAACTATCCATCTTCACTTCCACGCCTTTCTTCAAAACTTCTATTTCATTTTTTGTTGCTCTTTGCGAGAGCGAAATTTGGTGCACTTGCTCTTGTAATTTTGATAGATCATGTTGCAATTCTTCGAGTCATCCGAGAGCTTTCTGGTGTTTTTGCTGGTGTTGAATTATTTTTACAAGGCATTTTTTATAACTCAATACCTATACCTATTCTGGTTAAGAGCCCTCCGAATCAATTCAAATTGATTCTTCAAACAAGACTTATGCAATTCGGAAAAAATTACACACCTTTTTCTTGCTTTTGAAGAGCTTGATATTTAAATTGGATTATCTCTTTGGTTACAGCTCTTCAATATATGACATTTGGCACTGAGGTAGCCTTATGAATCCTCTTTTGAATGCCACAAGTCTAAGTTGATTTGGATTCTTCAAGTTAAAGTTATCTCCAATCTCCCACAATGACCTAATTATGGCCTATTTCAGTAGATCGAACTTATACGACTTGCCACATGTCACTGTTTCATCTTTTAGCTCTAAAATTGATAGCAAAGAAACTACAGACCGTGTCATTATGTCCAATTTTTACGGCACTCCAATCCGATTCTTAGAGAGAGAGTTATGAATATTTTCCCACGATCACCTCTTTGAGATGAAATTCAAGGGCCTAAACAAGCACTACCTTCCATAGATCATATCTCCAAAAATATTATGAACCAAGCTCTGAAATTTTGTGACAAGTTTCCTTAGGATTTTAGCTTCACGCCCTAAAAATTTTAGATTCTGAACCTTCGTAGAAAAAACGTTTTAGCGCAAATGCCACGATGACATGTTTAGATTAAATTGAGGAGCCTGCAAAAAGACCTAACTTCCACAGATCATATCTTCAAAAATATTGTGAACCAAGCTCTGCAATTTCACGACAATTTTCCTCAGGATTTTGGATTCGTACCCTAAAATTTTCAGCTTCTGAAACTTCGTAGAAAAAATTTATAGCGAAAATTCCACGATGACCTGTTTGGAGCAGCGAACCCCTAGAATCCAAAGCTCTAATACCAAATGTTGTGAAACTAGCTCCCAAAAATAGAAGAAAAGAGTTATCAACACCTTATAAATAAGCCACTTCGAGGGGGCAACCTCCAATACATTACATGAATGAAAAATTCTTGTATGATACAAATTATAAAACCTCCTTTCTATATATAGGAGTCCATGGGGCCACAATGTAATCCTAGCCGACCTAACAATAATAATTTAAGGGCATAATAATAACAATATGGGGGTTACAGGGGTACAATAATAAAAATAAGGGGGTTACAGGGGTACAATAATAACAATAAGGGGGTTACACTAGCAACAATAAGAGACTATACGAGTAATATAGGGACCTAACAACCTGTCTCGGGTCCCACCGTATGCCACGTCACCACCATTCTAGGGGGGTGAGCTTCCGCCTTCCCCCTGCCATCCTTGATCCCCCCAGAAACGCCCAACACTGCCTTCTCCTCTTGACTACTCGTAGCTCGAGCAGGTCCCACTCTTATACAGTTGTATGGCATATATGTAATCTTTTGTTTTGGGTAAATTTTTACCACAAAGTTGAACTTATATGTCCTGTTCCCCTTTTGTATGCATTTTCATTTATGCCAACTCACTCACTCCTTTAAGAATTTCCCCCCTTTATGCTTCGGGTGATCCCCTTTTGAAGTTTCTTAGGGTGGTGGTGAATTATATAACAACATTGGCTCCATTTGAGGATGACACGCTCATCCTTGAACGTGTCAAGAACTCTACAGATCATCTGTTAACCTCTTTCTGTGAACACACCCTCACTGGCACTTCTACCTTCCTTAACTCTTAATAAAAAACAACAAGCATAAGAGTAAAAGAAAATAGATATTGTACAATATATATACAGCAGGCCTTTTGACCCAAATTAGTACTGGAAATTAGGTTTTAGGAATTTCCCATTTACAGGGGCTTCAAGCAAGTCCCCTTCTAAATTTTCCAGCCTGAAAGTGTTATTTCCTCCAACTTCTGCAATTTTAAATGGACCAAACCACAATGGATCGAACTTCCCATGCTTTCCTTTCTCGTCTCTCTTGACATGCCACCTTAGTACCAGATCTCCAACCTGCATTTATTTTCCTTTGGTATGTTGGTCGAACAAGTCTTTCATCTTTTCTTGATACTTTGTAAACCTTTGATTTACTTGACTTTGGGTTTCCTCCAACTCAACCAACTGATTCATTCTTCTGATAAGATAATTTGGCTCCTCCCGACTGTCTTGCAGGAAACGAGCTATAGGTAGAGCTAGCTGTATTGGAAACACCGCTGCTCGTCCATAGGCCAATTCATAATGAGATTTTCCAGTTGATCGTTTGCTGGTAATTATGTTTGCCCATAGTGCAAACTTGAGCTGAGAATCCCAGTTCTTCTGGTTTTCGTTTATGGCTTTTTTCAATGCTCTTACCAATGTCTTGTTAGAGGATTCCTCTAGCCCATTTCCCTATGGATAGTATGTAGTGGAGTGTCCCAACACAATATTATATTGCTGGCAGAATTTGATGAACTTGGTGGACTTAAAAGCTTGTGAATTTTCAGTTACAATCTTAATAGGGAAGCCAAACCTAGATATGATGTTATCCTCCATGAACATGATCACTACTGAATCTATGGCATTCCTTGCTGGCTCCACCTCTAACCATTTAGTAAAGTAGTCTATGGCTGTCAGGATCCACTTGTGTTGTCCACTGGATGCAGGGTGAATCTCTCCTATGAAGTCAATTCCCCACTGTTGAAAAGGCTCCTTTGTACTGGGATTAGGGCAAGGGAGCAAAATTTTGCTTCTCGGCGAATCTTTAACATTTTCCACAAGCCCTCACTCGAGCATGAATGTCTCCAAAAATCTTAGGTCAGAAAAAACCTGCCTTCAAACTTTTGTGGGTTGTGGACCTCCAACTATAGTGTCCTCCACAAATGCCTTCGTGGAATTTAGCCATAACTTCCTCTACCTCGGGCTCTGTGAGACATAAGAGCAAGATTCCTGAGGGGTCTCTCCAATACAACCGACCATTTTCTATAATAAAATTTTGGGATTTTATCCTCAAAGTTTAGTATTTCGTCTTATCACAGCTTGGGGGGCACCTGAGAGTTAGAAGATACTCTACAATCTCCATGTACCATGCACTATGTAGGTATTTCATGTGAGTCTTTTGAATGGCAGTTTCTACACTATGCTGCTCGCTTGTGCCTTCAAGTACCTCTTCAAATCCCATGGTTTAGTTTATTCCCAAGGCTTGACAGTTAGATTCGGATAGGATCTTTGCTAGTCCTTGTCCCTTTATAAGCTTGGTGGGACGAATATCCAACTCCTATTCTTGGATCTTTGCTATCCACTTTCCCCTCTTACCCTCGCTGTCACCTTGGATCAAAATATATTTCATTGCAGCAGTGGGTATGAAAGCAGTTATAACTGACTGCAATATGTACATTCGGAAAGCCTTCAGGGACTTGACTAGGGCATAGGCTTGTTTCTCCAAAATATTATATTTCAGCTCAGCGTCTTGAAGCACCTGACTAAAGAAAGCAATGGTTTGCTTGTACCCTTCCGCATTATTTTGTAATAGTACCGTTGCCACAGTGTGAGGAGATGCAAACGAGAAAATCATGAAGGGCTTACCGTAGTCAGGACCTACCAATACCGGGGCTTCTGCGAAAGCACTCTTGATTCTATTAAATGCTTCCCTTGACTCTATGGTCCATTTCACATAATTTTATTTCTTCAACATTTCCATTATGAACCGAACTATCTCTGCGTAATTCGGTATGAACCTCCTCAAAAAATTTGTACGTCCAAGAAACACTTGAACTTCCTTTTTGTTTCAGGGTAGGGATATGTTGTTTATTACTTCTACCCTTTTTGGATCAATTTTGACCCCAGCTTTAGTTACAATATGACCCAACAACTTTACTTCTTCTAAAGCAAATAGAGATTTTTGTGGGTTCAAAGATAGCCCATACCTGTGACATTTGTCAAAGGTTCTTCACAA
Source organism: Pinus albicaulis (assembly GCA_034641835.2). NCBI lineage: Eukaryota > Viridiplantae > Streptophyta > Pinopsida > Pinales > Pinaceae > Pinus > Pinus albicaulis. The sequence goes on along the minus strand of CM076575.1, from coordinate 870,377,464 downwards.
GTGATCGATGTGCTCGGTATCATCCTTGGAGAAGACTATGATATCGTCCAGATACACCACCAAAAAATTGTCCTGCTCACCTACAAAAGCGATGTCCACGGCTCTCTGGAATGTGGCACCCGCGTTTATCAACCCAAATGAAATTTGGGCATACATGAACGTACCCCATGGAGTGGTAAATGCCATTTTATTTTGGTCTTCTAGGATAATTGCCACTTGATTGTACCCTGAGAAACCATCCATCATGGACATGCATGAGGATCCCACCACCTTCTGTAATATGTGATCCATTTTGGGCAGCAGATAATTGTCTTTAAGGGATGCTCTGTTTAAGTTCTGAAAATAAACACACAACCTTATATCTCCATTCTTCTTTCGAATTGGGACCAAGTTGGCTACCCATTCAGAATACCTCAATGGTACAATTATTTTGGCCTTCAACAGTTTCTTGATCTCCTTTTCTATGGATGGAAGTAGTAAAGGATTAATCTGTCTCAACTTTTGTTTGTGCGGCTTAGCATCTCCTCTTAATGGGATCTTGTGTTGTATGATGCTAATGTCAAAGGTTTTTAGGTCTTGATAAGACTAGGTGAACACATCCTTGTATGATTGGAACAATTTCAGATATTTTTCTTTGTACTCTTTAGGGACCTTCTTTGACAGCTTCACAATTTTGGGCTCTGCCACTGTCCCAAGGTTTAATTCGTCTACCATATCCTCTTTGATCACCTTATTAGAACTGGCTAGGACACAATTTTTATCAAAAAACCTTTCCAAAGGCACCAATCCTCTGGGAATCACATTCCCTTTGAGCTGGAGTACCTTATGGCCAGCCACAGTATCTTGCCACTTATTCTTGGGTGAATCTTTAGTTTCCTCTTCCTCTGCATCTATGGTCAAATTGGAGAATTCTCCAATAGTCTCCATGAATATTTTCACTTGTTCTTCATCTTCAAACACCTGCTAGTATTTGATATTATCTGGGATAGAGGGAAGATAACAAACCTCTATTTCATACCTCAACAGGGGGTTCTGAGGGGGTCTGAAATTACTAGTTGCAACAACAAGAGAATCGGCCATTCTATTTTTGTCCCTTGGCATGAATTGAATATTGAATGCCAGGAAGAAATTTTCCACTAGATCCCACACTTCATTCCTGTAGGCCCTTAGTCGATTTCATTCTTGTAGGCCCTTAGCCAGGGGTGCTTTGCTTGACACTGATTCCTGATCTGCCTCACTACTAGTTTCAAATCCCAAAAGACTTTCAGACTTTGAATGTTCATGTTTTTGGCTGTCTGCAATCCCAGCAGTAGCGCTTCATATTCAGCTACATTTTTCATGGCTTCATACTCCAACTTGAAAGAAAAAGGGACTAACTACCCAGTTGGAGAAATCAACAGGACACCAGCTCCTTTCCCTTCTCTGGAATTTGCTCCATTTAAATGTAGGGTCTAGATACCCCTTTCTTCCCCACTTGTCGACTGTTCAGCCTTCAATTGGCAGAATGACTGTTCTTGTATGAAATCTTCGTCTTCTTCAAGCATCAAACAAGAAAACTCCTTGTATTTACTATATACTAGTGAATTCACTGAGTTATCATCCTTGGTCACCATATTTACAAACCTTGTCTCCCGGTACAACCTTCTCTCTTGGCCTCCAAATACCGGAATGGTTGCATAGTTCAGATCCAACTTGATTGAACCACCAATCTTTGTTCCCCATGATATAGATAGTAGCATCCAAAAATGAGCCGGGATATCAACAACCACTATATCCATTACCACACTCTTGGCTGGGATTTCGGCCAGATTTACAACCAGATCTTTGATCATCCCCAAAAATTTGACCCTCTTAGAGTCAAAGGAGTATAGGTCTTTGTATGGATGAGTAATCTGCAGTCCCAATTGTTCCATTACTGACAGAGGTAACAGGTTATGGGATGCCCCTGATTTCAACATACAATTATGCAACAACAATTCATGAATCACTATGGAGACATAGAAAGGAGGGGTCGATGAATCCAGTTCCTCCACATGAGCACCAAAAACTACCATGGGCCTTTCCTCCTAGAGGTTTAGACTATTTGGGATTGAGATTACTCCCTGAGGAAGCATGAACTGAGACACTTGAGCTTGGTAGGCAGGCTATTTCAAAAGCTCAGCTAAGGGGACTGGGATCTTGAATTTCTCCAGCTCTTTTTGAATACAAAAAATAGTATAGGACTTCTCTATTGGGTTTTCTTTGACTTCTTTTAGTATGACTTAAGGTTTCTCCCCTACTGGAATATGTTTGACCTTTTCCTGGGAATTAAATATAGGTTTAGAAGAAGGGGTGGAATTATTAGAATGCACAGGTTCATTGATAGGTTTCTTACCTTTGCCTTTGACTTTTTGAACAACTTACTCTTTTTGAGGCAACTCTTCTTCTAGCTCTTGTGTTTGATTCCTTTTCCTAGAGGAATGGAGATCATACTTTCAGTGAATTTTTGCTTGCATGAAGTCCACAAATTGTTTGCAGTAATCATCAATATCAGGATCTTCAAAAAAACCTGTTTTGTCAGGTTCTTCTTGCAAAGGAAGCTCAACCTCCTCATCTTCTTGCAAAGAGAGCTCCACCTCATCTTCTTCTAAGTAGGTGAGATATTGATCATATTCCCCATTAGGAACTTCTTCAGCAGATCCATCCATTTTCCCTTCGAGATATAGCGAGGGATGTATGTGATCTTGTTGTTCCTTCCAGTCTCTCTGTAATATTTGCAAAGGAGGTTTTTTGTATTGAGGGTTATAGCCTTGGTTTGGAGCAGCTTGGGGTGGCCTTGATGATGAATTATTTGCTTCCAGCTCAAGCTTCACCAGCTTTCTGGAGAGGTTCTTGATCGTCTTGTTCATTTCCTCAATCTTATAATCTGTTGCCTCCCTTTCTTGATTTGAGGTAGAGGCTTCTTCTTTACCTCTTCGTCTAGAATCGTGGCCCATTCTCCCTTTAGATTTTCCCGTAGAATCAAAGTTAGCTTCCACTTCTAAAGCATCAGTCTGAGCTTCGTCTAGGGTGGCGGACTTTCTTTCCCTTAAGGAGAAACCGAAATCTGATTCGAACGCTGCTACAAACACCACCTTAGTAGCAATTTGGTGAGGCTTAAATTTTGTTGGTAGACTTGTATACAATTTATTAAATCTCTTAATGAATTTAGACACATCTTCATTATGTATTTTCCTCAGAGAATTTAATTCAGTAAGACAATATCCATGATCCTTTTTCTCCCCCCATTTCATGGTGAAAGCATTTTCCATTTCCTCCTAGATATTAATAGAGCGGTCTCCCAGGGTCTTGAACCATTTACGAGCTTCACCATCTAAAGACTGAAAAAAGAGCCTCAACACAACATCTATATGCTCAACATTGAATTTCTCTGTGAAAGCACAAAAAACCTCCAAGTGTTTTTGGGTGGCAGTATTATCCTCCCCGTTGAAGCGAGGTAGGACCTTCAGGTAATCTTGAGGCATGTCATTCAGGATCTGTGGTAATACCAAGGGGGCATATTTTTTCAACAAGAAACTAGGGAAAGCCATGATAGGGGGTGGAAGTGGAGGAGGATTCTGATGAGTAACAAGAGGTGGTGGAAGGGGAGTGTGTATAACAATAGGGATGTACTGAACGACAACTTGTGGGGTTTCTTGCACAGATGGAATATGTGAAGTGGTAAACTCTGTGACTTCTTTCACTTCTTCGACTTCAGGAGTGGGATGCAGAAAGAAGCCTGAAGTGTCTACCAACTTAGCCTCATCTTTGACTTCAATGTTTTCAATGGAGGGATGACCTGGAGAGTATTCAAGGATTCTGGCAGTGGTCTGAGGACCTTGAACTTGAGCCAACTACAAGGAGGATGGAGAGTCTTCCAAGGAGAATCTTGGTATATCAATATGAGCAGTCTGCTTTTCTCTCCAATTTATTTTGTGTAATATCTTCTCAAGGTCAGATACCAAATAATTTCTCAGTTGAGACGTGTTCGACCTCAGGTGGGGCTTATTTTGAGCCAGGATTGCAAAATGGATTTAAACTTTGAATTATAGTGGAATCGCCAAGGTAAGGTATCTACAACTCTCAACCCTTCTGACTCACCTATTTTGAAGGGTGACGATGTTTTTTTCGTATCCCAGGGATTTAAATCTCTAACTTCGTTTCCCCGGCAATGGCGCCAGAAAGATGTTGTCACTCCTAGAGACGGCCTTGAGCTGTAAAAAGACCAGTGCCTAGGACATCTTAAGGGCAAGGAGTTTCTGATATAACTGATAGCAGTAGACAATAATATGACTTCCTTGCTACTAACAAATCGTAGAAATTTGGTGATAGTGGGACCAAGCGTTCAGAGATAAACGTAACCACTATGAATACTTCTAAGGATCCTGTATGAGACTAAATAAGTAGATGCATCAGACAGCTACAAATCATCTTGTTGTAAAGAGGTCCGACTATTAAAATGATAAGCAGACATCAAAGTATGTGTAAGTAGAATTTGTGAAGGAATATGAAGTGGGATATACACTATCAAATGGGTTTATATTAAAATAAGAATCCACAAAGTGTTTATCAGTAGAGTTATGGAAATGGGTTAGGAAGTGAACAAAGTATCATGCCTGAGCAATATTTAAAGTGTTGTAAACGTAAATATATGAGTACCAACTACGATAAATTCACATTTAATACACAACACTCGCATTCCAGAACATTTAGATATGAGAAAATGGATGGAAATGAAGTGAACACTTATATATAATCAAATAGGAAGGAGTACAAACTATATAGAATTTCATGTGGAATACTTTCTCAACAACAAAACTCTTTATACCAAGTCCCAATGGGTTCTTTAACATCAATTATCCAGGCCATACAAAAATACATGCACAAAACGCTTTTAGCTGATAGTGTCTCCAAAAATCTGGAACCCTCTATATGTCTTTCTTCTCTGCTTTTATAACATTATGATGTTCTATGCGTGGAAATATATTTTGGGAAAATATATTTTCCACATGCTTGTATGCAGTTTCAAGTCTTAATCAAAAATCAAAATTGATGATGGGGTAGAATGCCTCCCATCATCTTACAAAGTGGGCTTAAAGCCATTTCTAATGGAAACTCAAACAAATTACTAACTGAAGTAAAAATGCAAGAGTGGAATATGAATTTCACTCGAAATTAAAAGTAAAAATAAAATAAAGTAGGAGGCCACGTAGGCCCAATCATGAGTTATCATTTTTTTTGGTGAGGCGAAGCTGGAGTGACTGGTGGAGAGGGCAGTACTGTGGCTATAGAAGAGCTGGCTTTCTTACTGGCAGACGGAGTTGACAAGGATGCAGATGTGGTGACTGATGAACTCGCATGATCGCTACACCTCTACTAGATGTTAGCTACAGGACCAGGTATTGAAAGGAAAGGATTGACCAGAGCATTCACTTCTGTCAGTTCGGCATAGTTCGCTTGGGTGGGAAACCATTGCTTAATTTGATAGAGGAGAGATAATTCTGTATCGAGTGCGGTAATTATTGTTTCGGCCTTAAGCCGAGCGATATTCTCAGACGATGTATCTGTCTGGTCCATCACCTTTGTCAGTTTGCACTCGTATACTTGTAACGGTTGAAGTACAACATTTGTAGGCTCCCAGCATGATGGGAGGTCAGGGAGTGTTAATTCAGTCCATTTTGTTTCAAACCGACCCAAGCTCGTCACCATCTGTTCCAAACGGCCCAATGCAAGGTTGTGCACGGCTTCCTTTTCTGTCACCTTCCTACATTCTGCTACCTCCTTGAACCTGTCTTTGATTCCCCATTTGGCCAATTCTTCTAAGCTCAAATAATTTAGGAAGGTAATATAAATTATATCACTTTCAACCTTAGTTGAAGGGTCGGTATGCCCTTCATGTAGGGTCCTTCTGAATTGGTGAACCATGGCCTTATTTTCTTCAATCAAGGTCAGAAAGCCCCAATGCTTCTTTACCTCCATGATGATGTCTGTCTAGATTAAACGTGAGGCTTCCAAGAGGGTGATATTTCCTTTCATCCAGCTCGTCAGGTCCTTGATAGTATTTTCCTTTTGCAACCTCTCTTGTTTCCCTTCTTCTATTTATTTTTGCAAAGCTGCTACCATCTTGGTATTCTCCTTGAGATGGGCCTTTAGCTCATGAATCTTTTTTTGTGCAGTTTGAGCCTGCTTCTCTACTACCTGAAGGTCGGCCAGTGCTATAGTTAGCTGTTCTGGAAGTGAGCTAGATACTTCAGGAAGTGGCATGGAGCATACGTGTGTATCCCAGGTTCTTTCCAACTCATCCATCTTCTGCTGGAGGGCAGTCATCTCGCTAGTAATTTTAGCCCTCTCCTCTTTCTCCTTAGCTAGGTATTCCCCTAGGTCAGCCTTGTCCTTTTCAATTTGGGCTAACTCAACAGCTTGCACATGCTGAAAGCCAGGCATATTCAGTTTATGCTTCAGAGATGCAACCTATTTTTGCAACTCTGAGATGACATGACCCTGAGGGTCTGCTTTATCACTCCCTTTTCCCTTTACAGCTGATTTAAGACTCCGCAGGTCATTAGAGAGTGCTTGGGAATTAGTCTTCTCCACCCTAAGATTTTCGACCACTTGATTGTACTTGGTTTGCAGCTTCCTTAGGGTGAGAGAGAGAGCTTCACAACCTCATCCTTCATCATGTCACTGAAACACTGGAATAGATTGCATTTATCAATCGGGGGAACTTGTGACATGTTTACTACCACCTCCAAAGCTCTGTAGCTAGTGGTCCCAACCTCTGGGTCTAGAACCGCTTCAGTCATGGCCATCAGCAATTGTTCCTTGTCCATATCAATCTCGGCAGTAAACTGAGTATGATATTTGTCTATATAGCCTGCTAATTTCGACCAAAGATTCTCCTTGATAGCTCTATTCTTCCCCTTTATTTCGTTCCCCGCCTCAGACCTGTTTATAGAGACGGCTTGTGAAACTTCTGAGAAATCAGACGATGACGGGCCCTCATATTTTACCAAGAAACCCACTTTTCCCTTGTCCGACTCTCCATACAGTGCCACTTTTTCTAGCGGCAGCTCTTCCTTGACACCTTCTTCATCGTTTGTTCTCTGCCTTTTAGAGGGTGGATAATCTTCTCCTGTGACTGCAGCTTCCTCAACCTACTTCTCGAGTTGAAGCAGTGTCTCCTTTTTCCCATGTCGCAGATGAATTGGTCACCATCTGTGAAAGCAAAGGCTAGGTATCAAGATTAGCTCTCCACTCGATGAAGGGTCTATTTTCATGAGCATATGCAGATTTAGTCTTCCTCCTCTTATTTGAGATGATGCCTTTTGGATCATAAGGCCAAGCTTTCCCTTGCCTTAAATCCATACCCTTTTGTAGGTTTTCCATTATGGGGAGGGCATGCCTTGAGTTAACAATGAAGGGGCCGACAATAGTAAGCAGTTTAAGAATGAACCCCTTTTTCGCAGGGAGGAAGTGGAGTTGGTCAGCCTTCAGGGTTTGTCGGAGGTACTCCAAGGTGAAAATTCGCATGGCAGGAAATACTGGCAGTCTGTAAGGGGAAACCTCTGCACCGTAAACCCTGATCTCAGTGTAGTCATAAAAAAGGTACCAATATCCTGTGATTTCTTCCTCACTGAACTATAGCCAGTTCCTCTGCTCAGGAAAAATCCTAGTCGGAGGGTTGTCATGAATAATAATATAGGCTATTGTCATGAATTTGTTCAAGAAGTTTGAATAACCCACCCCATTAGCCAACTAATTCACTATGGGGTTCCAATCAAAGATAGTTTTTGGTTGAGCAGTTATCCTAGAAACCTTTTCCAGACCCAAACCCTCGAACTTATCAGCCTGCTGGAAGAGGTAGAAAACCATGGAGAAGAAACGGAAATGGCCGGTGGCTAGGAGATCTTGAAATTGGTTTTGGACGGAGGAGGACAAGAAACCAGGGATATCCAAAACAACACCTGATTGTGACATTAACCATAAAAGGGAAACACATTCCTTCGAGACTCGCTCGACCCCTTCTATACCTAGCAGCCCCGCAATGAGAGCAAGTTTTGGTTGAATGTCTTCCTTGAATTTATTCAGAGGCCCCGAGTCTGAAGACAGGAAAGATGTAAGGTGAGATTCGAAAATAGCAGCAATGAAATCGCTTTGCTGCCTCCAAGGTAGCTTTGAAAACTTATGGGATAAAGACATTTTAGTAAAACTGATATAATTAGAACTAGCAGGATAACAAAGGGCTTTCCGGATGATATCGGGAGATATACTGAATATCTTGTTCCCTTGAGTTGATAGGAACATATCTTGATGCTCATAATAAGCTTCCCTAAGCCAGCATATTAATTCCACAACTGGGTAGACGGCCGGAGCGATTTGGTGGTATAGTCCTGACAAAACAACTCTGAACCTATCCCTATTTTCTATATGTTTTCTAAATAGTTAAGGTTTGATGCTACTGATGAAGAAAGGGTATTGTGGGTCTCAAATGTGGGCTTGCATGTCTGTGAATGGCTCAGGTCTAGGAGCAGCCCTATACTCGCGAACTTGAGGAGTTTCGGGCTCCGACTTCTTAACCTTGATTCTACCCATGACCATTATGAAAATTGAAAAGCAGAAGGAAACTTAGATAGTGAAAAAGGGACAAAATACCTGTGCAGTAAGGAAAATGCTTGGGAGAAAACAATGCAGGGAAGTTGAAAGCGACTTGGAAAACCTAGTACTAGGAGCTCGCGCTTTGCTTTATGGTATATAGTAAAAGAAAATATTTACCACAGTGAGCACAGAACAAGGTCAAATGGCTTTAGATTACCCAGAAAAAAAGGCTAGGATGACACTTGTAGGGCTGACGTCATAAGGACGTTGAAATTGGGACGCGTGGCATCTGGCTATTAGTTATCAGAGTTCGGTTAGGTGTATACCATGCGCTGGGTTAAATACCAGTACTGGTGGTGTAATGGCTGTCCTAGGAATTAGCTTACATCCATATTCTTTGCAACAACTGTTACCTAAATGGAACCACTAGAAAGTCTGGCGTGGTCTTGGAGTGGCTCTAAGCCCATGACCATCACCCCATGGAGTACCTCTCTTAGGTCCCACTCTATCCCACGTCACCACCATTTCAGGGGGGTGAGCTTCCACCTTCCCCCTGCGATCATTGACCCCCCCGAAAATTCTCAACGCTACCTTCTCCTCTTGACTAATCGTAGCTCGGGTGGGGCTCGCTCTTATATAGTTGTATGGAATTTATGTAATCTTTTGTTTTGGGTAAATTTTTACCACAAAGTTGAACTTATATTTCATGTTCCCCTTTTGTATTCATTTTCATTTATGCCAACTCACTCACTCCTTTAAGCATTTCTTCCCTTTATGCTTCAAGTGATCCCCTTTTGAAGTTTCTTAGGGTAGTGGTGAATTATATAATAATAGACCCGATGCCCTATTAGGCGATGATGACCCTGTCAGGCAAAATATAATCACTAAGGCACCCCTCTTAGCTAAATCTGTCATAGATTTGATACAGACACATCCCTGTGTAATCGCATCGGGACTACAGTGATCCCGAGCCTAGCGAAAAATGTTCACTCCCCCAGTCGAGAGTGGATGTGAAAGAGCCTCTCCCTAAGGCAGTAGACCAGTCACGAAGTAAACATCAGTATCCATCTGGATGAAGACATCTCTATGATGCAACAGCACAACACGTCATCTCATGTTCGAACAACGGACCAGGTATCGAAGCAAGCCATCCTGTGACCTCAGCAAGTTGTTCTCTAGGAATTTTTGAAACCCATACTGTGCCAAATACCCCCGAGCACTGAAGTTATTGAGCTAAAACTGCTCGAATATCGGGCCTATCTCTCTCACACCACAACATCCTATCACCAAAGAAAAACCAAAAAATCAATGACTAAAACCCCAAAATTGAAAATTTTTAAAAACTTTTTAACCTCATCGCGCCTGTGCAAAGCTTGGGCATGATGATCACACATCTATATCATATACAAATGCATGAATAATCATGCACATTCTTCACCGGGCGCGAAGGCCTCACGCGAAAATTCATTTCTGTGCAAGGACCATGTGGGTTAGCCTTGATCACCCATGCAGTCGAGGCAAAAAAGAGGTATAAAGTTTGTAAAAATCCACATTTGTACAGACCCCCCAGGAAAAATAGTACAAACTTGAAAATTTGGACATTTAGAGCCCTACCTGATATTGATAGCATGAATCCTGGGTACTCAGGCTAACTACAATGGCAATAAAGGCTCGAGAATTGGGGCTTAGCTTTGACCTCAGACTCACAAAACACATAAATGAGTTCAAATGAGCCATATTGGCCCATATATCAACCTTTTCTCATTTTTCAATAGACCATAACTGAAGCTCAGAAGGCCCAATTGAAAAAATGTGAGAAACACATTGATCAACACTTCATCATGTTCAAGCTAGGCCCCATAAATCCATGCCTTAGAAAAAGTGATTTTTTCAGTCACAAGAGGTGTGCCCTCTCTTATTAATTTACATTCAAAGTTATTTCAAATATTTTTATATGAAAAATATGCTTCTACTTGGGGTATTTTTTGGAGGTATTATAAACATGCCAAATCACCATATGCCCCAGCCAATAAAGGTACAATAGTAGGTATCATTCTATCCCTAGCATGGTAGGATCCCCAAATAAGTTTTTCATATCCTGACATCATTTCTGCAAAGAAATAAACCATAGGTTTCATTCACCCAACCACATTTATCATCACCTCACCTTGCACATGATAAACATCCTCGCAGGTCGGTAGAGCCTTACCCTCCATGGCATCCTTCACTCATGTAGACCATATGCCAAAAATTTGGAGCCATGGCCATAAAATCCAAGCCCTAGAATTACTTTATGTTCATTAATCCATCATACGTCAAGTCAATGTTTACCCATATCATGTTAAAACCCCTTTCCCGAGCTACCATTCGCATAAATGGATCAAAAATTCGCCACCACGTCTACCACTTGGCCTATCAAACCCCCATCAACATAGCCCATCTGCAACACTTTTCATCTGCTTCATCACCCCTGCACTGAGACTAACCAATGAGGCCCCCACCCTTAGCAAAACACACTCCTCACACAGATTATTTTCATGTTTTTAGGGGCACTTGTCTCAGTGCTTGTACAGCCAAACCCATTTTGTATTCTTTTGGCAAGTGTACAAAGATTTTTTAAGAGAGCACTCCCACCCATCCCTTCACATTTCTATCCTCTCAGCAGTACTTAATCACCCTTGGTTGGAGCTATGAAATATCTACCACACCCCACCATGACACTCATAACAACCATACACCCACCCTAGATGTCCTATCGACTCTAGTGATTTCCTCACTAGAAATTGTTATGACTGCCGCCACTCGCATTTACAACTCCAACCTTAGGTCACTTAACTACCATCATCAGTAAAAACCATGTCTCATCATCATTCCTAGTTAACCTATCACACCATTCCTTGCGACATCAGGAAACCTGGTCCCTTGCATTAGTACTCATCTCAGTCGGTTGATGCTTCCTTCTTGTTGAATAAAGCAAACATTTTCCAAGAAGGAGGTAGTATCTTAGATAACTCTTCACCTCAATAAGGGCATCCCTAGATGGCACAATGGGAATCATCATTTCCCATTGATGTTATCGATCCTCTTGATATTCGACTTCAAGATAGGCTTTCATGTCAAGATGGTATCATACTTTATAATTGTTTCACTCTGTCAAAATTCGTCGAAGACCCATGACTTAATAAACATCTTTTTCAGCAATGCTTACATGGGAAGGTTCCCGACAATCAAAGACCCATGCATACAATGAGAATGTGTTCTAAACAAATGTGCCATACCAATATTATGCATGTGGGCACCACATTCAACCTTCTTTCAAATAAAAATGCCCCTAAGGGTGTAAACAACCATCATCATCAACCAACAATGGGTCACTACCAAAAAGTAACCTAAATAGAACCACTTTCTGTCAGATAAACTTAACTAGTCAAAACAGCACGAGCATGGGACATGCCTGCCTCATAGAAATATTTTATTCATTTTATCTCTTGTAGCTTTCCAACATAGCACGGTGTCTTTTTGACTCACGGCAAGGGGTCTCTCAACTAAGTTCTCAAGCAAGTTACTCTCTCTCTCTCAAAAGGACTACACAGAAAAAGAAACTATAATGTATTTCAGCTATACATTTCTTCCTAGACCTCATACATTAGGGGGAAATTATTAACATTGGAAAATTGTACAAGAAGAAGACACTAAAAAATTTCAAGTAGAAGGTACAAATAAAGATTTACAGGGAAGAAATACATTAGAGGAGCTAAAAATTTAATTTTTCCTAAGGTCAGAGTCAAAACTTTTGGGCCGTGCACAGAAAGCACTGGCTCTAAGTGCGCATTGTGGCTTTTCCTTCAATAGATGTGCACTTCGCAGCTATCCCTTCGATAGACACACGGTCCTGCAAATGTGAAATGTCACCATATGGGACCACTTGGCACACTTGGAGAAAAATATTCTCACTCAGCCTAACCAAGTACAGTCACCTTTGAGTCACCTTGAGGCTTTAGTGCAGCACAGAAAGGAATCATACCCACACTCTTATGTCACCATCCATCTTAGACCAAGAGAGGGAGGGAATTTTTGAAAAAGGTCTATAAAAGCCAGCCATGGGAAGAGAAATAGGAGACACATTGTTATGCTGGCCAAATTCCTCCTTAGAAAACTAACTTGTGTTGTCTAGCAGCAATAGGATTGGAAGGATTCAGTTATTGGCCATCCAACACCTCAATCCAAGAGAGAATATTTCACGACATGTTCATCGATCTACCATCCTTTGAGATGGAAGAGAGGCTTGCTAAAAAATTGAGGTGAAGAGACCCCCTTGTCTTGGATATTGGAGCTATGTACCTTGAAGGATCCACTACAAGAGATTTATCATTCTATCTTCTACTACTACTAGCACCTAATAAAGGGAGAAAGCTCTCTATTTTTGAGTTATTAGTGTGTTTCTTGTGCATGTTGTTTTTTTTTTGTTTCATTGTTTATGTAGCATGTTATGTTTCCATTTAACTTAGCTTATTACATTTTGAACTTGTTCCATTAATGTTTGACAAACCACTTCGACTTGTGACTTGTATGGAAATTTAACCTCCCTAGTAAGAAAAGTGTATTTCGTCTACCCATGCGCCAAATACACTACCAAAACGAGCACCAAAAACGACAGATACTATCACTTACTGAGGAGCACGAGCAACTGCAATAAGAGAAGAACGATCTGTGCAACCAACTAGAGCAAATCATAGAGAAGTATCAAGAACTATGGTTGATAGTTGCAGATGTGGTAGAGACTGCGTTGGACGACATGACTGCATGCACACTGGTAGAATGTTGCGACCACATAAAAGCGGCATGTAGTGTCCTGTAAACCAAAAACTGTGATCTCAAGCAGACTTTTTCAGCAACACGACAAGTATTTCCAGACCCAACAAAAACATATGAGGCAGAGATTGAACTAAAGACAACCGAGCTGAGCCAACTTAAAGATACATAAAAAAAACACAACAGAGGAGGCACACACATTTTTAGGGAAAGTCCATGATTGGTCGAGCTACCTCGAAATCAAGAATCAACTAGTCTACCTGCCCACTTAGAACACAACTTCAGAAAGTAGTCATCGATGTAAATGGGAACAATAACATTAATTTCTGTCAACAATTGCATGATGAAGCCGAATCCCTACATACACAGATATAAGAAATTGAGGATGAATCAAAGAAGACGAATCAAATTATTTTTGATTTTAGGCCACCAGTAAAGAAATGCATTGAATCGCTGCACCAAATTAATTTTGAGTCAAAAACACATTGGAATACTATCCTCAACACCTGACCTCAACAAGAAGAAGTGAAGAATAAAATGTAGTTCATCACTGAGGCACCCAAGATTATGAAAAAATGGCATGAGGAAATCACAGAGTTCTGACAGTTCAAGGGGGGGGGGGGGTTGTCAAGATAGTATCTAACTCTTGCGGCCTTCATTTGAAGGAACTAGTTAAGAGCAAGCAAGGCAGGAGGAACCAACTGTAGCAACATGGGCAGAAGAAGCACCAATAGGACCAAAATCGCTTATAAAGAATTGACTCAACGACGAGTTAATAGACTATGGTTAGGGAATTTTTGGGCCTTCATTTTTTAAATGAACAAGGGATTTTGGGGACAAATGGAGTTATAGAGGGTTACGGGACAACCGTTGTGGAGTTGCAGAAGAGAACAGGAGTGAACTAGAGTGGACTTCGAGTTGCAGAAGGTAAGTAGGAAAAATCAGGAACAACCGAGCCGCGGAGGTAGGCAAGCAAAGAAAAAGGAGAGACTAGTAGTTCAGTTAGGCAGGGTGGGATAAGGAAAGAAAACCAAGAAGTAAATAGGGAAAAAGGCAGTCGCAGAAGGAAGGGAACCACACTATGATGTAGTTATCCTGTAACTCGGTATTTTTTAGTCTCGAATGTTCTCTAGGAAAGACATTGATGTGTTGAATGTAATGTATTCTAATGAAATATAATATAATTATATGTTATGTGGTCCATATCTTATGTGTGTTTTATAGATTTTTATCATTATTTGAATAATTGATAGTTAAAAAAATTTATTGTATATCTTGTAGTCCTCATTACTTAATGATATATTTAGCTCTTTCTGAATGATTTCTTGGTTATGTTAGCATTGTTATAATGGAGTAATGATTGATAATTTCTCTTATGATATGAAAATCCCACCTCTACCATTTAATTAATTTCATGACATGCCTCGGGTGAGACTCCTTACTCAGCCTTGGGTAAGGTGAAAATGTTGGCGTTGTCCTAGACTACAGCGGAGCCTTGTTGGCCCCTATGCCTGAATTTGGGTCTTTACTCAGTTTTTGTTTTTAGCCAAAAACACATCCCATTATCTAATTGATCATTGAAAGGGCCATACTCATATGAGAAAGGACCAATCTAAGAAAGGTATAGGCTAAGGATAACAACACTTCAATTCATTTTTATTAAATGATTGAAAATTTTTTTGGACCACAACAAAAACATAATGAACGATATTGTTTTGTAGGAATCTAATTCGTTCATCTTAAATTAAATGAATTAATATAGGATTTATCCATATAGTTGTGATTCTATATATTAACTTATAAATGAAATTACAATAAGCAATCAAATTATAGTCTGAGAAAGAAGTCCCATATTGATACTTTGGAATAAGACAAAAAAAGGTTGAATTGAGAGAGCCCAACACCTTCCTAAACTCTTGAGATTATTTAATTACCTTATGTTGATATTTGTTCCTATAAATAAAAAATTTAACCTCCTATGGCTTGGATATATGTACCCCTACGTTTTTTAAGAGATGGTACTCCTCTTTCAATGCACACATATATTTTTCAATCTATTCTAAAAATTAGTATAACACTCATATCATGCACCTATGAGTGGGATTGGTGTGTTCAAAAACTCATGACAAAAATAAAGACACAAATCTTAAATTGATCATTTCCATTATGTTCATGACTGTGAAGTAAGCATCGTTGAAGCAAGGTAATAGACAAAGATAAAGGCATATTCTCTAGACATTTAGAGAGATATAGAATATTTCATTCATCTAATTCATAATGGGCATAAAAAAAGCAACCATGAGATCAAGCCTTGGAATCACAAATGAAGTGCTTTCCCAAAAGGGCGCTCTCTCCAAGATTCAATACATAGTTTTATAAATTCATTTTTTTTAAATTCAAGTGCCTAAAGCAGTCTTCGAAATCCTAATACTTAAAATTGTAAAAGTAAATACATTGGTACCATAGGGAATAAACTTGGGATCCCATGGGCTAGTAAATACTTAGGCACCTGAAGAAAGAAGGAAATGTAGTCAGGGATCAGCTTGAATTACGTATAGAAAAATCAAGAAATGTGAATGACCAAAGACTAGGAAGGAGGGGAATTTATTCAATAATTATGTTATACACCTAATATGTTATGGTTATGGTGAATGGTTATTATAATTCCAAGAAACCATGGAATTTGAATCCAATAGTTTCAATGTTGTATTTATAAGTAAATCATTCTTAATGAAAGTTTAATTCATTCCATTCTAGTTGATTCCAACAATGATATTAGAGAAATAGTATATATACCATGTTCAACAGTTTGTGCAACTAGTTTTGTGGCCTTCATGGGTGCTCCTTATTTCTCAGACTTTGGTCTAAAAGCCCTCATCCATCCCTATTATTTTTTCATGTTAATTACCATGGATATTTTCACATAATGGGTTTCCAACTGTGCAAGAAACATGGTAACCATTTTGGTGTGAAGGCCCTTGGTTTCTTCTAGACCATAATTTATTTATAGATGTGCGCAAGGTTAGCAAGTGCAAGAAAATAATTGTGAAGCATGCAAGAAAAATTGAAGGCCACGAAATTGAGAGTGGACTTGTAGTCGAGAATTCAAGAAACATCATCCAAAAGTATGTTTCCTTCATGAGGGTCATAGATGACCACTTCTATAAAAAAATTCCTTGCATGAAAATTACTACCAAGGGCCAACCAGATGTCACCACAAGATTTCTCTTGAAGAAGATAAAGAAAAAATTGAAGCTCCCAATTCTTGCCTTAGTTAATAGTGATCCATACGATTTAAAGATCCTATCGGTTTACAAGTGTGGTTCCAAGAATATTTGCAAGTGATTTCTCAAAGAAAGAAATAGTAATATCTCTCACTGGATGTTCACACCACACTTTTGGTATGCAAATCAAGTTTTGTTTTCTCCAAAATTTTATAATTTGTGACTAACCTTCACAATAGAGGTGGTTGTCTGGTGATTGTAAAATTTAGAAGATTTACTGGAACAACACACAACATGACAAAAGAAGAAGAGGGATCATACAATCATTGTATATCAAATTGACCATTGAAGCTCACAACCTACTCCAGAACTTAAGAACTCTTGGAGCTAAACAAATTTCTCAAAATAGAATGCATTGCAAAGGAATATTAACGAGGCATGGGCCAAATTTATGGGCAAGCATAATTAACAAATCAAAAAAGAATCTATCTTATTTTTGCACTACTCTTCATCTAGTACTATGTTAAAAACCTCCACAAAAAACATAAAAATACAAAGATTTAAGTGTTGAAAGTAGTCACAAATTCAACTACTTGCAGACACAATATATTAATAGATAAATATGCCATTCAACGCCATTGTTAAGAACAATCATACCACTTCTACTCAATGTATTAATACACACATGGATTGTATATTTTTCTTGTCATTGGTTCGAAAGTGATGAATAACATTTTAGTGGTAATAGATTAATAATATGCATTTGGAAGTAATTTTTAATGAGATTCTATATTCAGATCAGAGGACTCAGTATGTACACCTCCATACAATTTAAGGGTTTCTTACTCTCTTAGTGTCTTTTTATTAATTGCACCAGTGGAACTAGATAAACTCCATACTCCAATGTGAGCTCATTGGTGGGCCTACATGAGTGTGAGAGTCTTGACCTCAAGTTCCTCGCTTATTGTATTGAAAATCTTCATAATTTCCACCATTCTTTGTTTCCTGCCTTATTTTATTTTGTGTATATCCATATTCAACCGTGATCTCTACCACCTCTAGAGAAAACAAAAATAAGAGTTTTCCAAGTCACTACAATGCTATTTTGAACATTGAAATATTATCTATTGCAATGCATGGATGATGTTGTGTTCTAAACTATTGATACAATTGAGAATCATAATCGAAAAAAAAAAGCACAAAAATTGATCTAGGTAGCTATTGACATATGATGTCAAACCAAAACAATCACAGTGGTAATCCATTCTTTTATTGTTTCCATAATCTCTCAACTAAAGGAGGAAGTAATTGTTAGACTATTAAGTCTCATAGTGTTGTTACCTTGATATTGAACTTTATGGCTCAAATTTGCAATTTTCCATTGATTTACCTAGAAATATTATCTCTTTAGTTTTTAAATGATTTGGTTAAATTTGCATTTAACCAAATGTTGATAAGGATGCATTTTGATAAGAATGTAGCTGAAAGATCCTAAATGGCTCTAACAAACTATATTGGATTATATGTGATATTCAAAAGTTTGGGTGTTCCTCCAAAAACTATCTTTTTCACTATGTTTCCTTTACACCATTTACATATGAACACTAACCGTATGAGAATGACTATTCCCATTATTTTTGTTAAGTTCAAAGTAAAGAAACGTCAAAAACAATTCAAGCAATCATTAGGATAAGTGTTCAAGAGTTTGATAGTGTTTATTTAACATAGAATGAAATACCACATTTCCTTGTTATTTTCAAAGTTGAGTGGTGTTAAAAAACAAAGCAATCATTTAGATAATTAATTAGCATGCCTTAACCACTTTGTAATAGGAGGCTACTTGTTCAAGACAAGAATAAGGACTAAAAATGAGAGAAAGTAGGGAAGTCCAAGAAATGAACAAATTCACACTCATAAGTTTTGTTAGTAGGGAGCATCACTTCCTCATGGTTACCCCCATTGGCATAAATACCATGCTATATACTAACATGTATGTTGGCAAAGGTCACATTTCTTAATAAATATAAAAAATAATTCTAGTATAAGGAAGTGTTTATTACATAAAAACAATTTCAAGACACATAAACTTGAAGCATATTTAATTTCATAATGAAATTTTATTTAAAAAATCAATATAAACTAAAAAATAAAATATATATTTCATTTGAAAAATTAAAAAAAATACCAACAAAGAAATATAGATGAATAAATATTATTAATATTTCCAAAATTTTAAAATAATGATGAATTTCATAATATAAAACATGAATTTATAACAACCGGGTGGATATACAAAGAATACAAAGTCCCACACAAACCTTAATGGAATTGACTTAGATAGGTGGATTGGGTATAGAGAGGATGGTAACTCCTCATTGATTGAGATTTTCGTAAATTGAACATTAAAAGTGTAATGTGTGCCACCAAATTTATATGGAAAAATCCTACCACCATAAATGTAGAGTAAATTTTAATATCTATAATTTTTTATATAATTCTTTTTTCCAAACAAAAAAAAATCTTATATATTTATAAGATTAATATATATATAAATGAGGGTTTCAGATAGTTTTGGAGGGTTTTTAGAATGAGGGTCATAGGCGGTGAAGGAGAAAGGAGACGCTGTATTTGTTGTTCACAGGGGGGACATTAATTGTAGGCACTTTTTGACGATGATAAGAAGCATTTTTATTTTGTTTCACAAAAAAAATAGTTTTTTTCCTTCAGCTTCAAGGTAGTCATGATGAGTCAACCTCAAGGAGGGAATAATTTTTGGATGAACAGTCGGCCACCAGTCAAGGGTTTCTCATGGAGGATGAAGATTTGGTAGATTATGAACTAGAAGAAAGAGGTAAACAACATATTTTTTCATACACTCCAGAACACATTTATGAGCAAGAAGGTGAAAATTGAGGATTAGACAGTTATGGAGCCCCATTATGAACCCCTTTTATTCAGCAAAGCCATGGAAAAGGTTTAGCTTCCATATGGAGATGTAACTTGCCTCCTCCCACGGGCCACATTTACCCACTTTCACCGGTTTTCCTAGGTTAAGCATAAGTTGGGTTTCACTATGGTAAGAATAAACATCCTATATAACCTTAATTAAATGGAGTCAAGAAATTAAGACTTTAGTAACCTCCCTCAGGTGCTAAAGGACCTCCAAGAGCTACCCAACCCCTCTAGATGTCCAACCCCTAAGATGACTCTATTTTTCACTAATTTAGAGCCTTAGTTACTCCCTTGTCAAGGCCTTCCATTCACACTCATAAGTCTAATTCCCAACGACTGTGGAATTTTCCGGATAGTTCTATGCCTACGGCCTTGAATTGTAAGCTACTTTTTCAGGGCTAGAACTCAAGCCCCTGCCCAAAACTCAATGATACTTCCAGAAATTATGAATAACATAGAAACAAAGATTCCAAACCAAAAATTAAGCCAGGACTAGAATTATGTCAAACACATGATGAACATGCAACCTATAGGTCATGAATGCATATATGAACATCAGAATAAAAAACTTATTTGATGTTTAACAAGAATTACTAATTCCCTCTCACAATAGTGATCATACACCAATTAGTTCATGCATTCATTATTCACTCATTTACTAATCAAAACATGATGAGATCCATGACTAATATCTATCATAAAATAAAGTGTATAACCAACATATAACCAAATAATTAGAAATGATAGAACAATTATTAAAGCCACATAATAATATGTATAACTACTTATCAATTACAAGAGAAACTTAGATCTTATTAGCCATATGCAAAAGAAAACCAATTCACGGACTTCCACATACCACCCAACCATAGATTGAGTTGAACCAAATATTTGTTTCAACCAATGAGCCTGGTTCCATATTCCAAGCATGAATGTGGAATATCATGGGATAAACCAATCCATAAACAATGAAGCGAATCCATAGGTTAAACCACCTGAATCCTCACCATACCATGATCTCACCTAAACTGGTTCCGAGATCTCAAAACCAAATTGAGATTAGATTCCTTAGAATTCCTTCACCATCCCTTGAGGAATTTTCCTGTCTCCACCCACACGTTGAGGATTTCCTGGAGAAAACCATCTCCACCCCCAACCCTTGGGATTTTCTTGAGACCACCTCACTTGGATCTAAAACCTTCTAAAAATCCAAAGCTCAACCAAAAATGAATCCTATCACACCATGATTATACGGAAATGGAAATTCAAGGATAAAATCCACTATCAAAACCTGACAAAACCCATGCCATTGTTGACAAAAGAACCAAATATCCACATGCACATGCCATGCATGATAAAACCATCTAGGAAATCATACATGAAACCCGTTACCTACAATTATTCCCTATGAGATCACTTGATTAAACCTTTCCTTGCTTGATCCTTGTTTTCCTTTGCCTTCCTTGTCCTTCCTTTGCTTTCCTTGTTTGCTCCCTCCCATTAGTTCTCTTCTCCTCTCTAAAACCAATTCCAAAACTCGACTAACAAAAATCCCTAAACTGATGCTTTGATGTATTTTTATTATTGATGTCTCTAATTTCTTCATTTTTCTCTATTTTCCTTCAATTTCCTCCTCACATGCAACTTGTGACCTTTCACCTCCCTTTTCTCGTAATTTCCTTTATTTTCATAGATAAAATGTCAAAATTACAATTTTTCCTTTTCAATTCCTTTTCCATTGAATTTTCCAATTTTCCCTTAGTCATAATAAAAAATAAGTGATGCCCAATAGGATATTTTTCCCAACATTCAACTTAGAATACATGTCCCATGACCTTGGTCTTATTTTTCCTTTATTAACTTTATTACATGAAATTTTAACACGGGGATTTTACAAAACCTTCTCCCTTAGGGGAACACTATCCTCAGTGTTCTATGAAATCTTCAACCAACAAAACCACTGAAAAGAAAATCATACTTCTTATGGAGCTTTATAACTTAGCTCGTTGTAGTATTTACAATGAAAAACTTGCTCAAGAGCAAAACCATCATGAATATGATCACGAAAACATGACAACCATATCACTTATTGGAGATTTATAACATAGCTCATTGTGGTATTCAAAATAGAAACCATACATAAATATGTGCAAATACCAAAAATTATTTCCCTCATCCAGAATATAATGAAGGATACATAGCCCGCATCTGATCAAGCATCTCCCATGTAGCTTCAGCAAGCCCAAATTGCTTCCATTGCACTTTAACTTTCTCGATATCTCGATTCCGTAGCTTAAGTTATTTTTGTTGCAATATGGACTGAGGTTCCGACTAGAATTCATGCAATACATACCAATAAATCACATGATCAACATCATTTTCATATCCTTTAAGTAATTAAACATGGAAAACATCATGTAATTTCACTGTCGAAGGTTGTGTAAGTCTATAGGCCATTGATCCAATCCTCTCAAGGATCTCAAATGGCTCACAATACCATGGTGCCAACTTGGCACACGATCCAATCCTTAAGGAGTTCTTCTCAGGATTAGTGTGCAATTACACATGCTCCCCAACCTAAAACTCCTTAAATTCCCTATGCTGGTTTGCATAACCCTTATGTTTGTCTTGTGTTGCCTTTATATTATTCTTTATAAGCTACATTTCATATTCCATTTTTTCCAGCATGTTCAATCCAACAAGTACCTAGTTCATTGGATCAATACAGCTGATGGGAGTGTTACAACTCCACCCATAGAGGGCCTCAAACAAAAACATCATCAATGACTCCTGATACCCATTGTTATAAGCGAACTCAACTAGTGTGTAATATTCCCATTTTAGCACATAGCTAAATAGAATATTAAAATTTTATCTTGATCACCTAGCAGCCTAATAAATGGGTAAGGGAACCCATTCTTATTGAAAACATGAATAAAATCCCTCATAATGTGAAAGGGATCATCATAGTAGCTTTATTTTGCACCCTCAAGTGTGAAAAGGGGCAAATGCATGAAGACAAGGTCAGGTTTGACTAAGTCAACAACGATGCCATAGCAGGAGTGGATCACTTTAGAAGACAACACAATATGAATGAGGAAGAGGATATTTTGTGGAGGAAACCCTAATGAGTGGGACCCATGGAGAGAGAGATTTCACTTGTTTAAAAGGATGGAAAGGCAACCATTGTTAGGCATGAATTGGATTATTGTTTTCATTGTCTATTCAGACATTATGCATTCTTTTGTTGTTTAGCAAGAATTGTCGAGGAGTTCCTGTTAGGATTAATTCTCCTTCTTGAGAGGCCTCTTGAGGGATTTTTCTTCATTCTTCACATATCTTGGCTCAAGGCCAAAGCCACCTCCTTCAATCACAACGTTATTTCTGAAGTAGGATAAATTTGTGTTATAGGGTGTTGCAGTGGGGACTCCACAACACCATTTCCTTGGCTCATATTTCAGAGGAGGGAGTTTCTATTCCTCTGGGAGGTTAGTGAAGGATATTACTGAGCATATTGCAGATCATTGGCATCAGGCCAAGCACTTCCCTTCACCAACAATGCAGTCCCTTCTCTAGACTATGTTATTCTTGAGTGTAACTGCAGTGGGGACTTGCTCCACTATTTTGGAGGGTGAGATCTTCAAGGATTGGATCAGACTTTCACCTGAGAGATCCTTTGGATGAGATTCAGCCATCATTTGTAGCATCATCAGCTATCTACATCCATTTCTATTTTTTGAGTTGCAGATTCTGCCCAACAACTCCGACATTTCTGCAAATTTGCCATTTTGTGCTTATTTCAGCCAATCCTTTTAAGGATTGTGTGTTGTTGTTCCAAGGGTTGAGATCTTGCTCCCCCTATTTTATTTGAGCTATATAATGTTATATTTGTGTATTGACACTATTTTGTAGTAGTCCCCCTTTATAAACTACGCAGTCATAGCCATGGATTTTCTTATGTAGCAGTGTTTCTCCATTTGTCATGTATATGTTTCATTGAGGCTGCATTGCCTAGCTTGAGAGATCATTTCCTCAAGATCTTGTATACATTGTTGCTGA
This sequence comes from Pinus albicaulis, assembly GCA_034641835.2. Taxonomy (NCBI): domain Eukaryota; kingdom Viridiplantae; phylum Streptophyta; class Pinopsida; order Pinales; family Pinaceae; genus Pinus; species Pinus albicaulis. Next base: position 870,353,804 of record CM076575.1, on the reverse strand, counting down.
TATAATATAATGTGATGGTTATGTGGATCTTTTGTAATTCTTGGTATTAATGTTATTCATTTCTATCTCCAGCTCATGTTTATGAATTGCTGATCTCCACATTGGTAATATCTTGAGATATTCCCAATAGTGTAGCTGTTCCTAATTTGGAATATTACAGTGGTATAAAATCATGATCTTTGGCTCAGCCTATGAGTCTCAGCCAAATAATATCAAGATGATGAAAAATATGAGCTTTCTCTCATCAATTTTAATATCTAGAGAGAACCTCTCCAAGGAGGTCAAGAAGATTGAAGAAGGAGAAGAGGAAGGACCATGCACTTCCTACTCTCACAAAGAAGAAGATCAAAAGCATGAAGAACACTTGGAATTTGAAATTCTAAGTGAGTACCTTACTGAATACCAATTTAAACCTAAAGCCTTCCAAGAGACTCTGGCTTTACCACAATTTATTCAACAGAAAGAGGAGACAAGACCCCATAACCATGGGATGATGAGAGGCAATAGATTTCTATTGTCCACATTTGATGGATCACTCACATGTGCAGCAGAGGTTTTGGTGAAGAAGCTAGAGGCTTTCTTCTTGCTATATCCTATAGTACATAGAGAGGCTATAGAAGTTGCAGCGCTGCACCTTGAAGGTGAAGCAAATAATTGGTGGATCAGCCATCTAATCCATGCAAGGGTTTCAACTCTTCCTGAGTTTTCTAAAAGAATGATCAAAAGATTTGGAAAAAGGAGGGAGGAGCGCTCACCACCAGTTGATGAGGCATGTACCAGCATTGTTGAGACCATGGAGGAGCAGCCTTCATCTTCAAAAGTTTTGGATGCCAACACTTCTGAGGAAGAAACTCTTGCAACCCTGCAAGGAGCTTCTACATTTCACCAAGGTATGATTAAAAATCCATCTCTTGTAATTTCAGCAAACAATTTGGATGGGTCTACATCATTGCATGTAGTTGAAATAAAGAAGAAGAATAGCATTGCGCCGCACAAGGGTAGTGATAGAGAAAAGAGGAACCATTCTTCATATGAGCATTCAAAGGACAACTTCATTCGAGAAGCCATGAAGGAAGTAGTGAGAATGAGTAGACATCTGGAGATAAGAAACTCTTTCTCCTCTCTAGATGACACTCTCTCAATGAGCATGCCATAGCTCAAAGAGAGACTTCTAATAGTAGCAGATCCAAGGCCTCTTTGGTTTTGGAGGACCATGCATGAGGAGGAGATATCAAGGAGAGATTTTAGTGGAGGTGCACTGCCACACATCATGGAGTGCAATATTCTTCAACAGTTTGAGGGGGTTCTTCCCTTCTCATAGGAATAGATAGAATATGGAGGACATCTTCGAATGGATAACATCTCTCATGACTATGTTGGACATTTCTTGATCCATGCTCATCATGATGGGAGGTTTTTTCCTACCACCTATTTTGATCCTTATAGGGTCAAATTGATCCTTAGGGAGATTACATTCAAGATCCCATGAAATGTAGAAATCTGATTTGGGATGATGGTAGCCCTCATGGGAGGAGTACCAAGATGAAGGGTGGAAGGAGACATCCACAATCGACTGAGTGGATTTGGATGATGAGCAAGAAGCTGATAAGCTACTTACAAATTTATGATATTGGGCAGCAGGAGGCTTGGCTGCGTTGGTTACTCTTGAAGGAGTTTGGCCATCACTTGGCATACACTCTTTCCAAGGGTATGAGGATGGAGAAGATGTGGCAGGATGCTGGCATCATGGAGCAGAAAAGAGTATGGGTGCATAGTGCTGATGAAACATTCATATCATTCATTATGTCTTCATTCACATTTCTTGTATGATGAGAGCGTAAGGGAGCAGCAAAAACTTTTGTTGCTTGGGTTGTTCTTCGGAGAGAAAGGGTAGATTTGCTCTCATTTCTTGTATGATGTTGCAAGAGTAGGAGATGGCACTACCATGGTGAAAAGGGGATGCTCCTTGGCCTTTGAATATCAGGAATTACTTCCACCTTGGGAGAAATTACATATTTGCAGTAACATTATTGGAGGATTTCCCATTCATGTTGAGGAAGCTGAGGGAAACATCGCTATTAGATCTAGAGCTGATCTAGCACCTCATGTAGAGGAAGGAGGAGCTCTTGCTCCAACTAGAGGGATTCTTGCATCCCTACAAGGAAGTCCCCAGGATCTCATATGTGGAGATCAAGGCACAACTTATATTCTACATGTGCCATCGATGATGAGGTGTGGAACTATGGAGATATAGGGAGGAGATAGGGAGGATGACCAGCATCATGCGATGAGGAGAACACACCCCTGTCTATTTCATGAGGTTGATGCACTTGAGAGGGAGACTGGATTGTGCAGTGACAGCAGGGACAAGTTTTTCCATTCATGTATACAGTCTACTCTTGATGAAGATGTCTCATGGCATGGAGGCATTTCACCAAGGAGCCCACCAGACAAGCAGAGGATGAGAGATGCTTCACATTTTGAGGCACCATTCAATGATTTCAAAGGAGTGGATACCTTGGGATGTATTTTTACAGTGCGAATAGTCTTGGGTAGGCTCAAGGAGGAGAGAGGAATTTTCTCAACATCATCTTTACCCACACTCATTTCAGATTTTGCGTTGTCGCAGAAGCAGCAGGGGAAGGATATCAGCCTTCCAACTTGCATCTTTGGCATGGGAGATGTCAAAAAAGAAGATGACCATGTGATAGATATCCTTCATGAGGAATCATCAGCGTTGTCACTATGGAGGATAGATCCATGTTGGAGCTACAGGTTGTTGGAGGAGTATTCCCAGGATCATCTTGCTTGCATGATATTGACAGATCCGCATATGAGGAGATGCATGGATCATGTGCAGATGGAGAAGATACATAACTCTTTGGAGGAGTTAGCACAACCACCCCTTTTCTCTTTGAGGATGAGAGGAGACTCATTTTTGAGCCACTCCATTTGCATGAGCAAGACTTATGGTAAGGGTATTATTTATTTGCATGATGATTTGTATATTCATCCCTTAACCATATATGTACAGGATTTTGATCCAAGGAGGAGCATTCTTTTCTCTAGACCCCATGGTCAACTTGAGGCCATGAGAACTATTGGTGACCACTCCCTAGGAGGACTTGGGGAGGAAATTTATTTTTGAGGACATGCTCACCTTGCACCATACATCATTCACTTTCTCCATACATTTGAGGAGAGTAGGACAACAAGCAAGTGGTTGAGAGGCCACACTTTTTTTCATGCTCATTTGCAGTTGAGGGTCAAACTGTAACGGTTACAATTGAGGAACCATTGTCCTTCTCCCTTACCAGACATGACAACAAGCATGGGTCTCATTATGGTTAATTATGTTGCTGTTATCTTTATATTTGTTGGGAGCATGATTGGGGGAATGGCACATTGGTTGGATGTGTCCCTTGGGGGAGAGATCTCCCACATTATTTTCATTACATGTTCTAATGGGAGCATGAGAGCACATGTGGCCACTACAGCAAAACAATTGTTTCCATTTGAGGAGAGCCATATGATAGATTGGATGCCATATGATAGTGACTTCCAACTCATCACATGTGAGATGATTAGGGATAGCATATTTCATAATCTTGGAGAAGAGATCCTTGGAGGTCTAGTCTTCATCTTGCCATTTGAGGGAAACAGTATTGCAGCCCAATATCATCATATACTCTGCACTTATCCCAAGTGGAGAGGAGGACAGTGTGGGGTAGGCTATTTTTTCTACCAAGATCAGATTTCCAGCCCACCTATATTGTAGGAGCCAAAGGTGGAAGATGATTTTCAGGAGTTGCCATGTTGGGAGGTAACTCATTTTGTATGGATGATTGCTTGGGGATGGAGGATCCATGTGGGGAAAATGTTCCTCAACACTTTCTAGAATCCATGCCTTGGGTGGATATATTCCAGTTCTATCCTTGCAGTTGCTTGAGGACAAGCAACATTTGGGAGGGGAGGACTGTAATATTCCCATTTAACACATAGCTAAATGGAATATTAAAATTTTATCTTTATCACCTAGCAGCCTAATAAATGGGTAAGGGAACCCATTATTATTAAATATATGAATAAAATCCCTCATAATGTGAAAGGGATCATTAGAGTAGCTTTATTTTTCACCCTCAAGTGTGAAAAGGGGAAAATGCATGAAGACAAGGTCAGGGTTGACTAAGTCAACAGCGCTGCCATAGGAGGAGTGGATCACTTTAGAAGACAACGTAGTGTGAATGAGGAAGAGTATATTTGGTGGAGGAAACCCTAATGAGTGGGACCCATGTTGAGAGAGATTTCACTTGTTTAAAAGGAGGGCAAGTTAGCCATTGTTAGACATGAATTGGATTATTGTTTTCATTGTCTATTCAGACATTGTGCATTCTTTTGCTATTTAGCAAGAATTGTCGAGGAGTTCCTGTTAGGATTCCTTATCCTTATTGAGAGGCCTCTTGGGGGATTTTTCTTCATTCTCCACATATCTTGGCTCAATGCCAAAGCCACCTCCTTCAGTCACAACATTATTCCTGAAGCAAGATAACTTTGTGTTGCAGGGTGTTGCAGTGGGGACTCCACAACACCATTTCCTTGGCTCATATTTCAGAGGAGGGAGCTTCTATTCCTATGGGAGGTTATTGAGGGAGATTCTTGAGCATATTTAAGATCATTGGCATCAGGCCAAGCACTTCCCTTCACCAACAGTGAAGTCCCTTCTCTAGATTGCGTTATTCCTGAGTGCAACTGCAGTGGGGACTTGCTCCACTATTTTGGAGGATGAGATATTCAGGGATTGGATTGACTTTTCACCTAAGGGATCCTTTGGATGAGATTCAGCCATAATTTGCAGCATCATCAGCTATCTACATCCATTTCTATTTTCTGAGTTGCAATTGCTGCCTAGCAACTCTGGAATTTCTGCAGATTTTCCATTTTGTGCTTATTTCAGCCAATCCTTTTAAGGATTGTGTGTTGTTGTTTTCAAAGGTTGAGATCTTTCTCCCCCTATTTTATTTGAGCTATATATTTTTATATTTGTGTATTGACACTATTTTTCAGCAGTCCCCCTTTATAGACTGCGCAGTCATAGCCATGGATTTTCTTATGTAGCAGTGTTTCTGCATTTGTCATGTATATGTTTCATTGAGGTTGCATTGCCTAGCTTGAGAGATCATTTCCTCAAGATATTGTATACATTTTTTCTGCTATAATCTAATGTAATGGTTATGTGGATCTTTCGACATTCTTGGTATTAATGTTATTCACTGCTATCTCCAGCTCATGTTTATGAATTGATGATCTCCACATTGGTAATATCTTGAGATATTCCCAATAGTGTATTTGTTCCTAATTTGGAATATTACATAGTGGAAATAATTCTCCCACCTCCTCTGCTGAAGCATGACATGCATGCTCAACATATCCTCCAGAATCCTATTGACCCTCTCTTTCTGTCAATCTGTCAACAGATGATAAGTTGTACTGATGATCCACATTTATGTAGGAACACAAGAGAATACAAATATAACCATAAATATAAAAATGTAGCAGAAATAACACTTCATTTCATTAATATCAAAGAACTAAAAAAATTTTACAGAAAAAATGGAAATAAAATAGCTAAGGTGCTTATAGCTTATCTCTGAGAAGAGACGTGGTGACTACAAGCCTCTGAACTCTATGTTACAATTATGAGGCTCGAAGGCCTATATATTGTTGAGAAATAATGGAAAAACCTAAACATCCAAAAAAATAACCCTAGGAGATGAAATGCCAAAATATGGTCCCCGTCGGGGTAAATTGGTACATCAATTTCCCAGGGTCGTAAATTTGGCATACTATTTCCGTTTGATGCACATGATACATCATTAGAAAGATCTATCTGAGGACTAAAATTGCTGACTGTAAATATCAAGTTCAAAATAAAATCATATTTACCATAATTTTGATGCCCAAAAAACGTTGTTTATTGCCTAAAAATGGCTCCAAAAGTTCAGGACCTGAAAAACTGCTAAAAATAGTAAACTGTGCTATAATTAAGGAAACTGAAAAATTAAAAGAAAAAATGATGGGGCCCCAAGTGGAATAGGCGGGTGGCCACCAATATCCACCTGGATCATTCCTCCCCCTTTAGGAAGCAATGGTCCCCATTGTATCGAGTTCCTCCATGAGATGAAAAAATTTCTGCTGAACTTGGTCCCTGGTGAACCACTTGCCTTAGTGTAGGAGTTGGCTAGTTTGAAAACCCGATACAGTTGGATATTCTACTAGCGAGTGTTATTGATTTTAATGTCCATGATACAATTTGTGGTGGCATGTTCCATGCAGTTTGAGTTTAACTCTGTTTCTGTGAATTGTTTTACAATGTCATAGGTGTCTAGTAGAGGTGGGAAATAGGGCCGAAGGCGATCCATATTGAATACTGGGTGTAGACCAAGGAATGGTGGAGTAATGAGCTCAAAGGAATTATTTCCTACAACCTTGGTAATGGTGTACAACTCATATCAGAGCGGGAGAAGCTTGTGATGGTGTCCAGTGAGGCACTCCTTCTGCAAATGTAGCCACACTTTGTTGCCCATCTAGAAGTGATGTGGCACTCGATGTTGATCATGTCATTTCTTGTACTTAGCATTGGCTCTGTCCAATATGTCATGAAACTTTTGGCGGATGTGTTGAATGTGCTCAATGAAGTTGCTCGCTTTGTCACCTTCAAAATAGACATGAGTCAAATTGGCCTAAGTAGCCACAAATGGCATGGATATGTCAATGGGACATAGTGGTTGGAACCCCAAGCCCACTTGAAAGGGGTCGTGGTTGGTTGAGTTTTGGAGAGCCCGGTTATAACTATGTTTTACATAGGGAAGGATCTCATCCCATGTGCATGGATGCTTTAAATTGTACATGCAAAGAATGTGTACAATCATCCTGTTGACAACCTCTGTCTGGCCATAAGTTTTGGGATGGAAATCCGTGGACTTGATGAGCTTGGTGTCCAACATTGACTAGAGGCTGGACCAAAATGTGCTGAGGAACCTAGTGTCCCGATCTGAGATGATAGATTGTGGGATCCCAAAGTGCACCCACACTCGTTCAAAGAAGAGTTTAGTTGTGGCTTCTGCTGTGATATTCTTCTTGCACGCAGACATAATGACCATCTTCTAGAATCTTTCAACGACCATGAAAACACAGTCATTTCCATTTTTAGTAGAAGGAAGGTCCAACATGTAATCCATGGAGATGGATTCCCAAGGTTGACTAGGGGTAGTTAGCATAGTATAGAGGCCTTACTTCTTGATGGTTGGTATGGAAATGGACTAAGCAGTGCAAGATCTGATGTACTTCCCAAAATCATGTCAAAGGTTCGGCAAATAGAAATACTTCTGTAGTACTTCCACTTTTTCCACAACCTTGAAATACCCAATGACTCGACTATACTATGCTTTCGAAATCATCTTGACATGCTCGCTTGAAGGAACACAAAGGTGTCCCAGGTGACATAACAGTGCATCCTGGAGGTGAAATTTTGGAACTTGCATACCCTCAAAGAGTGTCTTGTATGTTTGGCCGAATTCCAAATCGCTCTTACAGAGAAGCAGCCAATCAAAAGTCTCATGCCCACATGAGTTGAGAATGGTGGTTAGCGCCATGAGCGATGGTTGACTGAGGTAGCCTGCAACATTATTGGTGTTGCCCTTCTTATACTTGATGTTCAAATGAAATTTTTGCAGATATGTGGACCACTTCTGATGGCGATAGTTCTGCAAATTCCCCTATGTTTGTATGAGCTGTAGGGGTTGGTGGTCTGTGTGGATGACCGTTTCCTTCCCCAAAATGTAATTCTTCCATTGGCGACACACCTGCACAATGGAATAAATTTCTTTGTCATAAGTGGGATAATTGCTGATTGTGTCAGACAATGTCTCATTGTGGTATGCCATTGGATGCCCCTATTTAGTAATAACTACCCCAATAGCATAGTCAGAGGCATCTGTCTTGATCTCAAATGGTTGTTGCATGTCTGGTAATGTGAGCACTGGGGCAGAGAAGAGGGAATGTTTCAATTCTATGAACACCTTCTGTTGAGATTCTGACCAAAATAAATTTTCTTTTGCTCCTCCCTTGGTGACTTGACTCAAGGCTCAAGTGATACGAGAGAATCCCAACACGAACCTACAGTAGAAATTAGCAAGACCCAGAAAGTTTTGAAGCTCTATTAGAGTGGTTTGGGCTAGCCAATCCTAAATTACTTGGATCTTGGTAGGATCCACATGCACCCCCAATTCATCAATAATGTATCCCATATACTGAACTTGAGTGTTTCCAAAAGTACACTTCTCCAAATTGGCACATAACTTGTGTTGCCGCAGTGTTTGGAGGACCTATCAGATGTGGTGGAGTGCTCTTCCCAAGTCTGGATGAAGATCAAGATGTCATCCAAGTACAATACTACAAATGAGTTGTTGAATGCCCGAAATATTTCATCCATCATCCTCATGAAGGTTGCGAGAGCATTCGTCAACTTGAAAGGCATGACCAGCCATTCAAAAAGGCCCTCCTTGGCTTTGAATGTGGTATTCCACACATTGGAGGGTTATATTGGTACTTGGTGGTACCCAGAATTCAAGTCTATCTTGATGAAATATTTCACCCCTTTGAATTGATCCAGAAGGTCATCAATCTGTGGGATTGGGTACCTATTCTGGACAGTGATCTTGTTCAGCGCCTGATAGTCAATACAGAGTCTCCAAGTGCCATCCTTCTTCTGTACCAACATGATCAGGCTCCCACAGGGCAATGAACTCGGCCGAATGTGACCTTTCTAAATCTAACTCTTGATTTCACCGTTCTCTAGAGTAGAGCGCTGATAGATCAGTCCATTGGGAATCGACGCACCTAGGGTCATATCGATGGGGTACTTGACCTAACAGTGTAGAGGCACCCATATGGGTGAGGTGAATATGTCCCTATACTCCTCCATGACCTTATATTTTTTTTTTCGTGCATAGGATCCATGTATGGAGGTTGTAGCCACAATATTCGTCTTGCAATGGGGGCGTATCTGTAGAAATTTGAATAACTGATATATTATTCATCGAGATTATCCTAATCACACACTATTTTAACTTCATGCACAATACAGAATATCTTCTACCATTTATCATTAATTGCGGAAATAAACAATCGCATGTGCACATTAAAACCATAAAAAATCACACATATGAACACAATATTTCATGGGAAATCTTAAAGCTGAAAACCCCCAACTATCTGTATATTATATGTCATAGAGATCATGTAACATTCATTGCACAAAGCTCCTCACAAGCTCTCAGTACAATCTCCAATTGCTACACACTAATCAAGCTAGATCTAGCAAAACACATGCTCCAATCTCTGCCACCTGATAGCTTGCCTCTATTGCGTAATCAATGCTGAAGAATGGCTCATAAATAAATTATAAACACCTGGATTGTACTGCGCAATCCTCATTGGCATCTCCAATCACTGGTTGTTGCAAATCATGCAACAATATAGTCACAACTGATAGTCACACTGCTCTTTCACCTATCTCTTCACTGGTCTCCACTGAAAATGTCCATGCACTGAAGTTAAGTGATGTATTATTTAGTTGATTAATGAGTTTATAATTAGTGAATTAATTAATAATTAATTCACACCACTCTCACTAGTGTATCAATCAGTTAGACTAGGTACAACTAGCTCAACTATGTTTAGATTAGTTAAACTGAACACAACCCCATTAACTTCCTCAATCAACTCCACCAAAATCTCTCACATGAGTTCTAACTGAAGTATCCATGCAATAGCTCCAATTAACCCTCAAGAATAGCATAATTCCTTCTGTCAGCTCCTGTGCCACATCTGTGCACTTAACTAAAGTTCTCTAAGAGAATAAGATAATGTTTATAGTCCAAATATTATTAAGAGCTAATAATATTCGACATATCTATTTTTAAATTGGCAATCTAAAAATAGTTTCCGCCCAATATGTCTAAAAATAGAAGTCCATCTATTTTTCCAACTTGACCAACCATCCACAAATAGCATCCTGCAACTCATAGAATATGATCCATATGTCTAAAAATAGACATAGTCTAAAAATATACTTTGCGCCAAAAATAGCCTGCGGGCCCACTTAGTGAAGGCGACTTCATTTCACTAAGCTCCATCATCTTGTTGCATTTTCAACACTCCCTCTCAACAAGATATGGATTATCTGCAACCCCTATCCTGCCTCTGTGGAATTCGAACTTGCTCCTGGTGAGCGCCTTCGTCAAGATGTCAGCATCCTGATCCTCCGGAATGTATGAACATGATCTTCTACTGCACACAATATCTGATATGATGATACCAGATGTCAATGTGTTTAGATCTATCATGAAATACTGGATTAACCGAGAGTTTAATGCAACTCTGATTATCACAATAAATCACAGTAGGATCTAAGTGTGAACCGAACAACCCAACCAGGATCTTTCTCATCCATATAGCCTTGCATGCAGCCAAACTCGCTGCCATATACTTGGCCTATGCTGAATTGAGTGCCACGGATCACTGCTTCTTGTTGTACCAAGAAACTGCTGTCGACCCGATACTGAAAATCCCTCCAGATGTGCTCTTTCTGTTTGTTGGGCTCCCTGCCCAATCTGTATCTGTGAAGCCACATAGCCTCACCTCATCCGACTGTCTATACCATAATCCATATCCCAATGTGCCTTTGAGATATTTCAATACATGCTTTCCTGCCTTCCAAAAGAGCTTGGTAGGCTTAACCATAGCTTGTGAAATTTGGTTAACAGCATAGCATATGTTGGGTTGTGTATTGACTAGATACATAAGTGACCCCACCAACTGTCGATAAACAGTGGCATCCACTACCTCCGCCGAAGTAGCATCCTCCTTCCTCCATCCACCAGGAAGAGGAGTGTCAACAGGCTTATAGCCATGCATGTTGAACTTCTCCAGTATCTCTCGGGCATACTTGCCTTGAGAAACAAACATTCCATCACTGCACTGCCAAATTTCCAATCCCAGGAAATAATGAAGGAGGCCCAATTCCTTCATCTCAAACTCCTTTGCAAGATCAGCCTTGCATGAGTGTATCAACAGTTCATCACTTGTCAAAATCAAATCATCTACATAAAGTACAATGATCAACAACTTACCCTCCACCACAATTTGGTATAGGTTAGGATCCGCCTCACTCTTGGAGAATCCAAGTCCGGTGAAATAACTGTCTATCCATGTGTACCAAGCACGAGGTGCTTGTTTCAACCCATACAACGCTCTTTTGAGCCAGCACACATGTGACTCGCTGCTGAAGATCTCGAAACCTTCAGGCTACTCTATGTACACCTCCTCCTCAATCACCTCGTTGAGGAACGCAGTCTTCACATCCATCTGATGAATGTGCCACCCCATCTTCTCTGAGAGAGCAAGAATCGTCTGTATGGAAGAATACCTTGTGATAGGTGCAAAGGTTTCCTCATAATCGATCCCCTCAATCTGTGAGAAGCCTCGGGCAACAAATATTGCCTTGTACTTATCCACACTCCCATTAGCTACTTGCTTCACTTTGTAGATTCATCTCGAACCCACCATTGATTTCCCTTCTGGCCTTGGGACAATTTCCCATGCACTATTTCTGACAATCGAATCATACTCTTCCACCATGGCATCTACCCATGTGGGATCCTCCACAACTTCCTCAAAAGAGGATGGCTCTGTCATGATACACTTTCTCATAAGAGCCATGTATCCAGTATACTGGTTAAGTGACTATCTCTGTCTGCGCTGTGATGTAGGTTCTCCTACAACCTTCTCTGCATCTCGAGCCAGTCGCTCAGCTTCTGTAGTGTGCTTCCGCCCTCTGATGGTTGGCTCTGCATGAGTGGTCTCTTCCACTCCATGAACCTCCTCTTGTGGCTGATCCACATCCAGAGACTCATCCTTAGGAACTAATAGCTCCTCATCTACATGCAAGTGTGGCTCCCTCTCAAGCGAACACTTCATGGCTTTCTCCTCATGAAATTTGATATCCTGTTGCACAACAGTCTTACGACTGTCTGGAAAATACACATGATATTTGTGGGGTGTATCAGTGTACCCCACAAATATCCCAACCTCTGTAGTCAGCTCTATCTTCTTCCTGGCATCCTTTGTCACATGAATGTAAACAGGTGAACCAAAAATCCTGAAATTGGAAATATCAGGCTTCTTACCAGAAAACGCCTCCTCGGGTGTACTCATGCCAATTATCCTATGAGGACAACGGTTTTGCACATAAACCATAGTGTTGCATGCCTCAACCCACAAGTGTATGGGAAGGCCCTGATCATGCAACATTGCTCATGCAGCACCCACAATAGTTTTGTTCTTCCACTCCGCAACCCCATTCTACTGTGGGTTATGAGGTGCTATGAGCTCTCTTCGAATTTCTTCTGCGCTACAAAATTCCTTGAATTTTCCAGAGATGAAGTCACCACCATTGTCACTCCTAAGAGCCTTCACCTGCTTCCCCGATTCTTTCTCAACCAGTGCTTTGAACTCACAGAACTTTGAGTATGTCTTGCTCTTCTTCTGCATGAAGAAGATCCAGCACTTACGAGAAAAATCATCAACAAATATCACATAGTGCCTGTGCTTTGTTGTCGAAGCTACTGAGAAAGGTCCACACATGTCTGTGTGAATTCTCTCAAGGATCATCGTGGAGTGATTATCCTTCTTGTAAAAGGTGGCTTTCACAAATTTTCGCAAGGTACATCCCTTGCACTGATCTGACTGTGCAAGAGTACCCTTAGGAAGCCCAGTAGAAATCTGTTGCAGTATCTTCAAAGCTCCATGGTGAAGGTGGCCCAATCTCCGGTGCCACAACTCGCCATCATCCCGACTCACCACTCATTTTTCCTTGCCTACCATTGTTGTGCAACCATCTACCTGCAATTGATAAAGGTTCTTAACTTGAACCCCTATCCTCCGAGTCTCACCAGTTGCCTTACTACATAGGAAAGCCTTTCCCTGACAATATCATATCCCTTGTCTTCTAACATCGCCACAGAGATCAGATTCTTCTTCAGTCCTGGAACATGCATCACTTCCTTCAATATGAAGGGTTTACTAGACTCCCTCTCAAAGGAAATGGCACCGATACTGGTCAAACTATATCTACCATCATTTCCCATCTCGATGTGCACTCCAAGATCTTTCTCATCCAGATCAGTAAACAAATCTCGATCTCCTGTCATGTGAAAAGATGCACCACTATCAAGAAACCACACTAAACCCATCACACTTGAGACCAAGCATGTGATCAATGAAAAATATAGCTCAAACTGTGAGGCTAAGGCCTCTCCAGCTGCAGATCCAAAAGCCTGCTTATTTTTCTTCTTCTGTGGACAATTAGTGGCGTAATGTCCATGTTGGTGACAGTGAAAGCACTTCACCTTGGACATGTCCTGCCTCTTGCCTTTCGCACCAAATTGAGAAGCATTCTTCTTGCTCTTACCTTTCCTTGATTTGGCAGCCAAAGCACAATTTTATTCATTTGAGTTCTTTGATGAAGATCCGTCCCTAGTACTCCGCTTTATCTCCTCTTGCACAAGATCCGACCAAAGTCGCTCCCATCTTGGAAATTTCTCTAAACCATTGACAGAGTCCTTATAGGAATTCCAACTCTTCGAAAGCCTAAGGAGAGCCAATCTCACCAATTCCTTGTCATCAACAGTAACCCCCACACTTCCCAGCTCATCCCTGCATTGGATGAACTTCGTGAGGTACTTGGGCATATTGTCACCTTTCTCCATTTTTATGTTCCTGAGTTTATCCTTGAGCGCCAACTTCCTCTAGTCGCTCTTGCTTTGAAATAAATCTGTCAAAGATTTCCACATCAAGAATGGAGAAGCCTTACCATGAAGGCTAGACACTATGTGATCTTTCACACCTTCCAACATAATCCTTCAACACTTTGTTGTCTTCTTTTGCCATGTGTCAAGTATGACAACATCGCTAGAAGTAGGTTTTGGAATTTCTGCATCTATGAACTCCTTCAACCCATTTTCATCCAACACCGCCTCCATCCTGTCCTTCCATGCAATATAATTCAAGCTTCCCTCAAGGGAATACTCTAATCGCAATCCGTTGAAAGACATATCACCTTTGACACCAAGAAAACACTACTGCAAATTCGAATTCCACCAACTCAAAACTCAATTGCTTCAATGTTTTGCAATTGCTCCAATGATTAATATTGCTCTGATACCATGTATAAATTTGAATAACTGATATATTATTCACCAAGATTCTCTTGATCACACACTATTTTAACTTCATGCACAATACGGAATATCTTCTACCATTGATCATTAATTGTGGAAATAAAAACAATCGCATGCGCACATTAAAACCGTAAACAATCACACATATGAACACAGTATTTCATGGGAAAGATTAAAGTTGAAAACCCCCAAATATATGTATATTATATGTCATAGAGATCATGTAACAATCATTGCACAAATCTCCTCACAAGCTCTCAGTAAAATCTCCAATTGCTACACACTAATCAAGCTAGATCTAACAAAACACATGCTCCAATCTCTGCCACCTGATAGCCTACCTCTATTGCATAATAAATGCTGAAGAATGGCTCATAAATAAATTCGAACCACCTGGCTTGTACTGCGCAATCCTCATTGGCATCTCCAATCACTGGATGTTGCAAATCATGCAACAATACAGTCACAACTGATAGTCACACTGCTCTTTCACCTATCTCTTCACTGGTCTCCACTGAAACTGTCCATGCACTGAAGTTAACTGATGTATTCTTTAGTTGATTAATGAGTTTATAATTAGTGAATTAATTGATAATTAATTCACACCACTCTCATTAGTGTATCAATCATTTAGAGTAGATACAACTAGCTCAATTATGTTTAGATTAGTTAAACTAAACACAACTCCATTAACTTCCTCAATCAACTCCACCAAACTCTCTCACATGAGTTCTAACTGAAGTATCCATGCAATAGCTCCACTTAACCCTCAGGAATAGCATAATTCCTCCTGCCAGCTCCTGTGCCACATTTGTGAACTTAACTAAAGTGCTCCAAGAGAATAAGATAATGTATATAGTCCAAATATTATTAAGAAATAATAATATTCGACATATCTATTTTTAAACTGGCAATCTAAAAATAGACTCCGCCCAATATGTCTAAAAATAGAAGTCCATATATTTTTCCAACATGACCAACCATCCACAAATAGCATCCTGTAACTCATATAATATGATCCATATGTCTAAAAATAGACTTTGCGCCAAAAATAGCCTGCAAGCCCACTTAGTGAAGGCGACTCTTTTCACTAAGCTCATCATCTTGTTGCAATCTCAACAGTATCATCACGAAAACAAATTTCCCAGTTTTGGAAATGAGCTTACTACATTGTTTTGTAGTAACCAAAGAGATAGCCGCAAGCGGTGGTACCTTTGGTATCTTGTACAAATTATTGCCCAAAGTAACAATAACAGCGTGAGGCTGGGACTCATAGACATCATGTCACTTCCACAATTATGGTTTACCTAATAATACATCACAAACATCAAGAGGAGAAATGTCACATAATACCTCATCTATGAAGGGCTTGATGCTATAGGGAAGGCAACACTGATGGCTGACACGGAGATCTCATCCTTGGTGAAGCCATCCAATGGTGTACCATTGTGGGTGTGTTGTGGTTGATAAACCCAAACACTTCATGACCTCTGCTGAAATGAGGTTCTTTTGTCTCCCACTATCGACAATGAACTGTATCGGGGAACCCTTTACCCAGATATGAGAGTGGAAGAGACACTCCTCCTCCTCTGGATCTTCTAGTTCCTCCTTCTGGATCTTTGCAATGGCAACAATGGCATTGGGCTCTGCATCAATAATATTCTTCCCTTTTTCATTCCCCTTGTTAGGTTCTGATTCATAGTAGGAGAATGCATCTGATTCAAAAGCCCTCATCTCGGGCACCAATGACTGCTTGGCTTGACACATACTTGTGTTGTGAGTGGAGATCTTATGGAACTCACACCACTTTCCCGTGTCCTTCTTTGGCTTCGTGGGGTTTTTCTTTTCTTGCGGCTTCAGTAGGTTATTTTTGGCTACCATGCCTTGGATTTATTCTTTTTTCTGTAGTTTGGGGGCACCTTTACCTTGATTTTGATTCGTAGATCCAAAGTCTCGCCTCTTCTGTTTAAATTTCTGCTTAATCTTGGTAGCATACCAGTATGATGTACCAAGCAAGGAGATGTAGAGGAACTCCATTTCTTCCTAAATGTATCTGTACAGACAACTGTGGTACTTTGTACCAAATGTTTCTCCAAATCTTTGATACCCAAATTTGTGTGTAGGGTATGGAACTGATTCGTCACCTCATGCACATCTTGATCCCTTTACTATCACAGCATAGTCCATTGTATGTAATTTTACTCATAGATCCCCATGGGATAATATTGTTCCTTAATGGAATATCAGAAATAATTCCAAGTGGTTACAACTGAGAACAGAGAGGGTTCCCCCTCATCCTTTTTATCGCAGTAGGTTTCCCACTAGTCCTTGACATAGGGGGTAGCTTTGAGCAGTGAAAAAATAATCTTCTCCCGATTGAAAAATTCATGAACTAAGAAATATCCTTATAATAGATTCAACCATCTATCTATGAAGTCTGCATCTATTTGGCCCTCAAATATGGGATTTTAAAAGTTTACTTGTACCTTAAAAGGAGTTGTGCCTCTAGAGTGGTTGTTGGATGGATATGCGCCGCCAATGGGCAGTCATTGAAGGATATGGGAAAAGTTATCCATCATCGCATTCATTTGTTTTTCGTGGGTCTCCTTGAGAAATATTTTGATAGGATCTCTTGCTCCCTCATCTTTCTTTTCATCCCCCATGGGTAGTCGTCGAGGTTTGTAAGGTTGATCTTGCAAAGGTTCAACCAGATCGAGCCCTAACTCGTTATAACCCAACCTTGTTGGGGACATGCAAAGAAGGATCAAGAAAGAGTAGACTGCTTTAATACTATTGATCCAAATTTATTCAAGAACACAAAAAAATACACATATAACCATATATATAAAAATGCAGCTGAAATAACACTTCATTTCATTAATATAAAAGAACTGAAATTTGTTTACAGACAGAATGGAAATAAACTAGCTAGGGAATTCGTAGCTTATCTCTGAGAAGAGATGTGGTGGCTATAGGCCTCTGAACTCTATGCTACAATGAGGCTTGAAGGCCTATATATTATTGAGAAATAATGGAAAACTCTAAACATCCAAAAACCTAACCCTAGGAGATGAAACGTCATAATATGGGCCCCATCAAGGTAAATTGGTACATCAATTTCCCGGGGTCATAACTTTGGAATATTATCTTCGTTTAATGCTGAAATCATATTCACCAGAATTTTTGTGCCCAAAAAATGTCTTTGAGGGCCTTAAAATGGCTCCAGAAGTTTAGGACCTGAAAAACTGCTAAAAATAGTAAACTGTACCATAATTAAGGAAACTAAAAAATTGAAAGAAACAATAGTAGGGCCCCAAGTGGTATAAGCAGGTGGCCACCAATATCAACTTGGATCAACTGAAGGCCAAATCTGTCCCCAAACCTACAAACAACTCCTTTGAAAACTTGGAAGTGAGCATAACATCCCTGTTCAACATAATCTTCATCGGAACACCATGTAATATCATGATCTCCCTGATGAAGAAATGTGCTACCTCACTGGCTGAATAAGTAGTCTTCACTGGAATGAAGTGAGCTACCTTGCTTAGTATATGGACTACAACCATGATAGAATCATGTTTCCTTGATTTCCTTGGAATACTTATTTGAAACCCATGGAAATGACCTCCCATTTCCATTCTAAAATTAGAATAGGCTGAAGTAACCCACCTTGATGCTTACGCTATTATCTCACCTACTAACAATACAAAAATATAGCAGTAAACTTTGCCACTTCCTTCTTTAGATTCGATCAATAGTATAATTTATTCATTGTTGTCAAAATATTATGATATCCTAGGTGACCTGAATATGGCTTGACATGAAAAAATTTGAATCTCACCAGACCATAAGTCGTAAGATAATAGTCCACATCCTGATCCCTGTACCATGATGTAACATGTGCCTCATCTTCCTATACCTATCATCTTGTTGTCCTTCATGTAAGATCTAATCGTGTAAATATTTCCCATATGAACTCATAACTACCAAATAGTTTATTTTCACTCTCCTACTGAGAGAATCTACGACCCTGTTCTCCTTTCCCTTAATGAATTTGATATCAAAGTCAAAATAACTAAGGTTAGCCAACCATCTAGATTGCCTGTAATTTATATTTGGTTGATCAAACATATATCTCAACCCAAAATGATCGCTCATCAATACAAACCTCCTGCCAACAAAATAATGCCTCCACACTATAATATTCCCAAATGGGGAAGTAGCAATATATGAACACAAAATTGGAAATAGCAGTGATAAATCAACACATAACATGTAAGAAGATCATATAGGCAGCATATTAAGATCATAGAAACAAAATGTATACAGGTTCTTGAGGAAATAACCACTCAAGTCAAGCCAAAACAAGCCTCAAGAGAACGTGTACATGAAACATAAAGAACACTGCTACACAATAATGCCCAAGGCTATGAAAATGAAATTTTATTAGGTACAACTGCTACTAGAAAGTGTCAATATACAGATCTGAAACTATAGGGCTTATATGATGCCGGGAACAGAGATCTAAGCTCCCAAACATATTTTAAAGACAACCCGAAAAGGGTTTCCAAAAATATACAAAAATACCAAAATGAATAAATGGATGAAGATGGTTGTAGATGATATATATATAATGAATATATCTCCTCCAATAGATCCTTAAAGTGAAAGGTTGATCCTAACACTGAAGATCCCGCCCCCCAAATCAAGCGTTGAAACCTCCACTTCAAATGCTCACTGAAATAACATAGTCAAAGAGGGAATCTACATTGTAGATGATGGGAATATGTTGGAATGGTGCCAAGATGTGAAATAAAGCTCAAAAACCTCCCTTTTTAATATCCCAAAGAGAAGAATGCTTCCTCCTTTGAAAAAATAGCTCCGGAAGTGGGTTTCTCAACCCCCCACTCCAACACCCAGCAACACAACACAATACTCTGTAGAAACTGTGCTGTAGCTGAGGAATGAAGATTGGCCTTAAGCCTGAGTGTGGAAATGAAGTGAAATTATCCTCCAAGAGGCATCTCAAGGAAGGAGATGGGATTCTCGCTTGGGAACACCCAATGCTAAACATCACATCAATCTCAACTAAACAGCTGAAGAATACAAAATATTCATGCAAACCATAAAATCAATAATCAATAACATGAATCACTATGGCTACCTTGCCTTCCTTATAAACAATGTGATCCTTCTCACCTTGGGTCCCACTCATTAGGGTTTGCACTGTCATGGAGTCTTCCTCCCATTCACACTGCGTTGTCTCTTAATGATAATCCACTCCCTCCATACCAGCGTTGTTGACTTTGTCAAACTTGACCTTGTCCACATGCATTAGCCCCTGTTCACACATGAGGGCGCTTAATACAGCTATGAATATGATCCCTTTTCACATTAAGAAGGATTTTATGCCTACTAAAGAGATTTATGGGCTTCCCTACCCATTTATTCATCTAACTAAATGACAAGAGCAAAATTAATATTCCAATTAGCTGCATGCTAATTTAGGAATATTACAGTCCTCCCCTCCCAAATGTTTCTTGTCCTCAAGCAACTGCAACGGTAGAACTGAAGAGCCTCCTCTCCTCCTCCTGTAGCATCCTCATATGATAAACTCCTCTAAGGAACAAGATGTTGTCTCATCAATAAATATCCAAGTCGCCCCTCCCAAGTATGCAAGTTAGCTTTTGGTAACCATCCCAAATAGTTATCATCATGAAGAAGTAAAACACCCATGGAGGAAAAAATGTGTTGTCTAGAGGCCTTCTTCAGGCATGGAATCTGAAATATATTGGGAACTATCATTCCCATGTGAATCTCCCATCCCCAAGCTCTCATCCATACAAAATGAGCCACCCTCCAAAATGGTAACTCATGAAAAATATCCTCCACCTTTGGCTCCCGCAATGTAGGTGGGCTGCATAACTGAACATGGTAGATAAAATGGCCTACCCCACACTATCTCTCTCTTCACTTATGGAAAGTGTAGAGTTGCTGCTGATATTGGGCTGCAATATTGTTTCCCTTAAGATACAAAAGGACAATTGGATCTCCAAAGACCCCTCCTCTAGTTTTGTGAGCCCAAACCACCCCATACAAATTGAATGGTACATCAACCCCATGTGGTATCCAAATCAGAAAAATATTGAAGTTTATGTGCAAGTTTGGATGGTACTAATGGTTTCTCCAGTGGATATAGCGCAGTTTTACCAAATGTTGTTTTAGAACATCATGTGGAAATTTGTTTCCCAACAAGTTGCTAGTTGTGCATGTTTGCTCATCTATTATGTGGTAGTAAATGGAATGATATATCAGATGAGAATAACGAGAATAACACCATAGTTGCCTAAAGTCATGCAAAGAAGGGCTATATCCATCACAAATGTTGGTCCTAGAATGACCATGAAACCCAAATATAATCATGCCCTCTTATGGAGCAATGCACTGTACATAGAGGATGAGAGAATGCAAATATTTTATGAAAGGATCAATAAGTATAGAAATGCATTTCTTACCATGCATTGTGAGTAGGCTGAAAGTGAGGTCCATAGATGAGCCCTCCCATGAGAATCTCTTCATAAAGGGTTGTAAAATGAAGGGATGCATACTCCCCTTGGAACACTCCAACAATAGATCCATACTCCCAAGTGACAACGTTGTTGGCCTTAGTGATAAGGCTCTTTCCACTCCATGACTCCATTATTTGACATGCCATATGCCAAAGTCATCCACCATCATGCTACCATTTGTGGTAGTCTCCTTCCTATGTGGAAGTATCTCCCGATCCTTCAATGCTAAAGGGTAACCTCCTTGCACTTTGATTGTGCCATTCCTTCCTCCTGAAACATACTACAACGTATGGGAGAAATACAGCCCATACTCTCCCAAGAACTTCCAAAGCAACAACAAGTCTTATTACCTCCCCACACCATCACCATATAAACTATGGAGCATCAAAATTATGGTTGACATGAAAGATATCACATCACCCCAATATACCCGAACTCCTTGCTACCATATGATGCAAGTGCCATACCAAGTTACATTCACCAACATTCCCTTAGAAGAAGGATATGTCACATGATGGCCAAAAATTTTCAAGAGTAGCCAATGCAGCCATGCCTCATGCTGCCCTTTGTCATAGATATGTAGGTGACTCACCAGCCTCTTGCTCACCATCCACACCCATTCCCAAATGTGGGTGTCTTCTACCATACTCCATCTTGGTACTCCTCAAATGGATAATACCCTCCTCCCATATCATATTTCTACCTTTTCATTTCATGGGATGTTGAAATGAAATCTATTGGAGATCCCTAAGTGAAGACCACTCATCAATGACCATGTTGAATCCATAGGGATCCAAGTATGCTGAAGGCAAAGGCTTCTCATTGAGCTGTGAAATTCTCATCAAGAAATATCCATCACAACAATGAAAGATAATATACCTCTCATTAATCATTTGCCCATACAATATCACACAAGTAAAATGGTCATCAGAATGCTCCAATAATAGTTGGGTCCCCAACTCATCAATACTGCTCAATGACAGCATTGTTGATCTCCATAATGGTGTATTTTTTGTCTTATGCTCATTCTCAATGTTGAACATATAGTTCTGCATTGGATTGTTTAGGAAAATGCTCATCCTATCCTTCAGGAATCCACACTCCAACCCCGGGAGTTGTGTGTATCTCAATAATGAATAACTAGGATGAATTTTTATCCCCTCCTTGAACAAATCAAGGTTGTTCAGTGCAGTGATAGTCTGCTGATCCAAATAAGCAATGCGCTTTGACCCTCGGTCATGCAATGGAATATTCCCAGAACCCTCCATAAGATGTGCTGAAATAACAAAAAGTGGAAACATATGCATACCTTGGTAAAGCTTGGAAACATATTGTACTACTACAAGGGTTCCTTCCTCTGGTTTGATGACTTCCCCAAATACTGATGATAATGGCTGCTCCTCTATGGCTACATCAGTGCTAATATAATTATCCTTCCCCTCATGCATCTCCATAATAATGCATGGGACTCTAAATGTCAAGAGATCAAGACCACTTTGCAAAGATGCAAGGGTTCTTTCTCTTGATGCAAGTGCTCTTGCAACAAGTGGTGGTGAAGGCCTCTTCTCCTCTGCTTTCTTCCTGTGTAACTCCTTGATAAAATTTTGAGTAAAATCTGCATATGCAGTCACTCTTGCATGACTCAAATGGATGAACCGCCAAATGAGCTTCACCCTCAAGATGCAGTGCTGCAATCTCAACAACTTCTCTCTCTACTACTGGATGTAGCAGTAAAAATGCATCCAACTTCATTCCCCAAGATCTTGTTGTGCATGTGGATGACCCATCAAATGTAGGCAATAGGAATCTATTGCTATAAGGTACCCTTTCTTCCTTGAGCTGAATGAAATGTGGGAGAGTTATATTCTCCTTGAAAGCTCTAGGTTGAGACTTATATTCTATCAGGTATTCACTTATAATTTCATGTTCCAAGTGTCCTCCATCTCCATGCCTTTTGTCTTTTTCCTTAAAAGAAAAGGGCATAGTGTATTGCTTTGGAGCTCTATGCAACACTAGTTCTTTCTTCTGCTGATAGAAGGTACATGGACCTTCCTCTTCTTGAAACCCTTTTGAGGTCTCATTGCATCTCTCCTCTTTCATCTGCTTGACCTCCTTGGAGAGGTTCTTCATAGATCTAAAAAGTGATGAGACAAATCTCATTCCTTCCATCATTTTAGATCTCATTTTCTTCTCTTCTTCTTCTTATAGCATATTAGATGAAACTCACAGGCTAAGCCAAGATTATGCTTCGATACCACTGTAATATTCCCAAATGGGGAAGTAGCAATATATGAACACAAAACTGGAAATAATAGTGATAAATGAACACATAACATGTAAGAAGATCATATAGCTGTTACACTAAAAATTTTCATATTGAAATTCTGCTATGTGTATGAGCCATTATTACTCATACTTCTCCTTTTGCAAGTCTAATATATCAATTCCTCATGTCAAGCATTGAAAATCAGAGAAATGTTCCTAAAAATCTCCTAAACTTTGGTGTCGCACTTTCTCTCTATCTTGCCTGTGGTCCCACACCTAATGTTCAGCTCTCTTGCATACCTGAACACACTTTATCTGTGTTAAAGGTGCGAACCCTTGTAAGATCAAAAAGGCACAAGTAAATTCCAAAAAGCTCAATAAAAGTGAATTCTAGAAGCTTCCAGAAAATATCTTGCGGTGATAGAACCACTCTTATGAGGTGCATGTATCCCTTACCTTATGGAGCTAACCCCTTGATGTGAGGAGCTTATCCCTTTGAAGGAGGATTCTATCCCTTCATAGTGGGAACAAGAAACCTCCTCTTTTCCACTATAAAAAGAGGCATTGGGTAGCCTCAAGGGGAGTTCAAGATTTAGAATATTTGAAGTTAAGTGTTGTTGAGATTTAGACTCAGTTAACTAAGACTTTTGTGAGGAGAGATTACATACCTCTATTCATCTTGGTTAGAGGAGTGCAGAGCTTATAAAAGTAGAGGATACTCCTGCTTCGGACCCCGGGAAGACCTGTGCAACATCAAGGCTCAGGTTGTAAGGTTTTCCTTCTTTTGAAATTAATACAAATATACTCATTTTTCTCAATAAGCTTTCAGCTAATGGTTTATTTCATAGATTCCTTGATCACTATGATAAGCATGGTTTATGATGATTTCTATACAGGTGCTATGTAATATTTTTCTTGTTTGTGGCTGCAGGTTTACAAGGAAAACTCCTTCAAGCGCGCGAGGGACAACAATGACTTCAAACAAGCGCTGGACATATTGTAAGTCTTTAACACCTCTATAGAGCTTTTTGTAGATCATATATGCTTAGAGACATATTAGTTTATTTGGTTGTTTTTTGCTAGATACTTTGATACTAGGGAGATTGGTCTTGTCTGCAAGATGGATTAATCCACATAACAAATTGGCAACCATACTGGGGAAAGAACTTGTTCTTTTTTGGTTCTCTTTTATTTTGATTTGAGGAAACATTTTTCCTGGTTTTTGATTTATAGACATCTGCCTGGGTATCTTAGGTTTTCTTTGTTTTTGAAAATTTTGAGATCTTTTATGTTTTTCTCTAATTTTTCCTGGGAACGCACTTTGCCTTCTTTTCACAGTGCGGGCAGTATCGCATTTTTTCTTAAGTAAACAGTGTGGTACCACACCTGTTACTTCTGCAAGCCTGCAGACCCTGTTAAAATTTTGAAAAACTATAGATTTCTTTCTTTATTTTATCTTTATTTTGATTTAGAGTTTTTTTAGTTTCTGCCCAGATTGATGATTGTTTCCGTCAAAAGCCTTTTGTGAATGAATCTTAGGAGTATTGGTGTTTTGATGATTTTCTAGAAGTTTTGCGTTTTGGATTGTTTTTCACTTGGTCTTTGTAGCGATTCGAAGCATTGACTGTTTGAAGTACCTAAGATTACATTGGTCTTTTGTATTTTTGTTGAATCTGACCTAATTGTGAAAGCATCCTTTATTGAGAAATAGAGCTACCTGTTTCTTTGCAAATCTTTTAAGGAAACTTTGTTATTGGTTTTTGAATTTCATTTTTTATAAAAACATGTTTGAGTGTTTTTGATCTATTTTTTATTCTGAACGAATAGATCCTTAGTTTTCTGAATAACTAAGTAAAACATTCTTCAAAAAAAATTCTTAAAGATTTTATTCTATTAGATTGTTAAAATTTGTAGATCTTAGAATTAGTTTTATAGTTTTGAGTGCTTTTAAATTTTGTAGATTTCTTTTGAAGGAAACTTGTTTTGTAGCTTCAAGTTTTTGAAAGTGAAAGGATTTTCTTATGAGCTTTGATAATTTCTCTCATTTTGAGTTATTGTTGGAAATACAAAATTATTTTCTTTCAATTATTCTTTATGTTTAAAGAAGTAATTGTTTATTACAAGAATTGCATTCTCCAACTCTTTCTTAACTAGAATTTCATTGAAAGGAAATGATTTGATTATCATTATTAGGTGCATTTTTAGTGTTTTTTGGAAGTCGAGTCTTCACACCATCAAAGTTTCATTTCTGCACCCATTGACTTAAGAAACATCTCTTAAAAGTAACACTTAATTAAAATTCATCTAGCAATCTTTTTATTTTCTAGGGCTCTTATCACCAACATAGCTTAGGCTAGTATCTTGGAGTAGGGAGTAATTAACTCTCCAAGGTAGTAAAACAAACAAGTAGACAAATCTTGCGGTAGGAAATAAACCCAATCGTAATTTGTATAATCTGGGAAGCTTCTCTTAAAGAAGTCAATCATGAGATCATGTCCGAACCTTTGAGACAATCAATTCTGTTTCATTGGGGAAGATAGAAGATTTTGCGCGTATTACAAATGGTAAACCTCGGATTAACCATTGTCGAGGAGCCTGGGGTCACTTGTCGGTAAACCTCGGATTAACCATGTCGAGGAACCTTCAAGGGGATTGAGCTTTGTTACTCTGCCCTTGCACGTGGGATCGGATCGTAGACTGTTCCCCCAGTTGTATTTGTTACTGTTGGTAACCTTAGTGTCCACAAACTTAAGATTATTTCCTAGGGTGACGGTGAAGGAAATATCTCACTGTACCTGGAGCAGACGTTGACTAGACTCACTTGGACTCTCTGGGGGGTTCTCTTCACACGAGATGGTTTTGTGAGGAAACTTGTGCCAGTCTGTTTCATTAAGCATGTTGTCGGGGTAACTGTTCCAACTGCCCTTTCTGTATTAAATTTCTACTAAGTTGGATTTCATCACCAACTAGTGTTTTTAGTATGGGAAGTTACTGTTTGTGTGTGGTTTGAACTCTTATATTTTTAAGCATGTGATTCAGATGTTTGTTTCTTTAGATAATTTAGGTGTTTTCATTGAATTTTCTTTATTTGCGTGTCATTAGTTAAATATTTAATCGTGGCGGAATTACTGAGGCAATCCCGGAGACTATAAGGGAAACCCCCTGAATATACACCAAGTCAGGTTGAAGGGCTTCGTGCTCTGGTTTCATCTAGCAATGGTAGGATTAAATCAACAGAAGTTGGAAATTCATCTATAGTTGTTCATCCTGATTATCAAACACCCATAACAGAACACATTCAAGAGCCGATTTCAGTTTCTAAAGTTACTGGTAGTATTTCTCCTTCTGGTGAACTAGCTGACGAACCTGAAATCTCTGAACCTGAAACTGAACCTTCTGTTTCGGAAACATCCTCAGGATTTATTTCACCAAATTCTAGTGATCCTGGTTCACCTAGGGTAAGAAATATTGTCACTGACGATCTTCCATCTGGACTAATCTCTATTGAAGAAATTACTAATCCAGACGAAGAGTTATCTCTTCTCGATTCCCCTCAGTCTTTAAATCTTAGGGAACGTGAATCTATTTTCTACAGCCCTATTCGAACTACTGCTTGGTATTTATCCTTAACAAAATTTTTAGAGAATCCGGGTCTTTATTTTTCTCCACCTCGAGTTCCATTTCATCCAACACCCAGAGGTTACTATCCGTCATCCATTATGGCAGGAGAGTCATCCATGTTTTCCCAGACACCGGAAGCATTTTTACAAGGTGGTCCTTCTGTTCCTTCGGGATATCAGGCTCTATCTGGTAATTTCTCAGGGGCAGCTCCTCAACCGATTGAACAAGTGTTATCATCTAGTTTAAGTGGAATTAAAACTGAAACGTCGAACACAGAGCAAATCTTTAATTTGTCTAGTAATATTCTGAATCCGCAACCTCAAGGAAGTCAGTTACCGCTTGGAGGGCAATCTCAGGGAAATCAGTTACTGCCTAGGGGGAAACCTCAAGGTAGTCAGTTACCGCCTGGGGGGCAACCTTCAAGAAGTCAGTTACCACCTGGGGGGCAACCTCAAGGTAGTTTTTTCGTAGGAAAAACTGTGGAATCATATTATTTTGGGGGACAACCCCAAGGACAATACATACCTCAAGGATATCAACCTTTAGGGTAGTACATACCCCAGGATCAACCCCAAGCTCAATATGTTCCTCAAGGTCCTTATCAACCCCAGCTTCAGTACACATCTCAGGGTTATCAACCTCAAGGTCAGTACCCAATTCAAGGTTACCAACAACCTTCTGGTCAATCATCTATTCAAGGAGCCGGAAATTTACCACTTACTTATCAACCCTACGTTCAACCAGGTTATGGTCCTTACGTTCAACCTTCTGTGGGACAATACCCCGGAATGAATATGGTGTGGGATCCATCCCAGTATCAATAGCCTATGCAACCTAATGTGCAGTTGCCTTTTCAACCTGGACAGCCTTTGGTTTCTGGTCCAACCCAGCAACCTGTCCAGCCTACTATTCAAATTCCTACACCTAGTTTTGTTCAGCAGTCTGCGCCTAGTACACCTCAGACTCCGCCTCAAACTGCTGCAACGTCTGTTCAACTTGTAACACCTATTTCTGGAGTATTTGTAACTCCGAGTTTGTCTATCCCTGCATCTGTGAAAATCCCTCAAGTCTTTGTACCCCAGTTAGGACCTTCAGTTCAGACTTTGGTTCAGATGCCTGCAGGACAAGTCGGTACAAGTACAGTTGTCACAAATCAACCGCAATTCACGTATCAACCGTACCAAGGATATCCTCAATTCGGTCCGAGTTCACAAAATCCAAGTTATCAGTATCAACCGTACCCTGGATATACTTATCAGCAGCCTCAACAACCCCAGTTTGGTTCAGTTAATCCTGGTTTTCTGAGAGGTTACACAATTCCTAATGAAAATATGATTCCCAGTTATCCTAGGTATCCACCTCCTGGAATTGCTTTGGTTACTCAAGTTTTTCGTGACCCTAACCATCAGTTACCATTTATTGCAACTTTGGATTTACCTGATTTGACGCGCCTTACGAATGATCCGATTTTCTATTATCTGTATTGGCTGCCAATGCCGCATAAGTTGCCCAGTGATATACCAAAATTCAAAGGTAAGTCAGGAGAGGATCCATCAAATCACGTCATGACTTATCACCTCTGGTGTGCGTATAATTCAATCATTGATGATTTGATTCGTTTACGTCTTTTCCAATGAACTCTTACTGGTCTTGCAGCCAAATGGTACATTGAGTTACCACGAGGCTCGTTTAATAATTTCAGTGAGTTAGCAACTGCCTTCTTGACTCATTTTCAGTTGCCTGTCAGATACGACAATGGCATAGAATTATTAACTTCACTAAAACAATCTATGTCTACATATATTTCTGATCATATTCATGAATGGCGATGTAGAAGGCGTTTGGTGAAAGTTTACATTCCAGATCAAATTTTGGCGTAATGGTTTGTTAAATCATTGTTGCCCAAAATCAATGAAGATGTAGCTAAGGATGGTGTTGCTACTGAAGAGCAAGTAATTTCTCAAGCTTAGTAACTTGACCTTGTTTATACGCAGTCAGGTACTTTACACAAAAAATTCCCCGACCTTCCAAAACAAGGTCAAATAGCTGCTGCTCCTTCAGGGTCTCATGCCGCTGATGGTATGATTGGTACAGTCAATACTAAAAGTAAGAATAAATCTTCAAAGAATTCTTCTCCTATTATAACTTTACCAGATTCCTCGAAAGGAGAATCTTCCCCCGAAATTTCTGCCGACATTCATGTCGTAGAAACATCTACGGCTAAATCTAAATCCAGTGGTAAAAAGAAAGGGAAGAATAAAAACAAAAAGAATTCAAAAGAGAAAACTGATAAAAATGAATCCAATGATGAAAATCAAAAACCTTGCTATCCTTGTTACATTTGTGACGAGGATCATTTTACTAAGGAATGCCCACATCGAGTAGAGGTTGCAAAATTCGTTAAAGGTCCACAAAAGCTTGTTGTCTTGAAGGATCCTTTTCCAACTCAAGATAGCAAGATGGTTGGTTCCACCTCAACTACTTCAGAAGAGCCAATTTTGATGATGTCTCATGTAAGGATTGCGACGCGATCGCAAGATTATGGTACTAAGAATCCTGTTGATGGTAAAGAAGCAAAATCTTCTAGTGCAAATACATCAACGACACCTCCTCCTGTTTTTGGTCCGCTACAAATCAAGAAACAAAATATAAACTTAATAATCAAATTGCCTGCTAAAGGTGTTATTCGTAAATCAACTTTCAATCCACATGTGAGAGCTGCTCATAATTACAAAATTGTTGAAGACTTAGCTATTTCCCCTTCAACAATGTCGGCTTTGGAAGTGTTGCAATCATGCCCAGCACAACGTAAATTGATTTTGTCTGCCATAGGAGCTATAGATATTTAGGATTCTAACCTTATAATCTTTGATTTAGAAAATAGTACACCTCGCCTACCTCACCAAATGGCTTTCCAAATTCCAGTGTTTGTCAAAAATAGATCGATATATCGGACTGTGATTGATGAGGGAGCTTCAATGTGTATTATGTCGATTCAATGTTGGAAATATCTTGGGTCTCCTACACTCAACCAATCTCTGATGATTCTTAAGGCTTTTGATGGTCGATTTTTCCACCCTTTTAGTATTTTGTAGGATTTACCCATAGGGGTCGAAGGTAAAATCGTAAATCTAGATGTGGAAGTGGTTGATGCCCCTCTAGATTACAACCTTCTCCTAGGTCGTAGTTGGACTTATGCTATGACTGTTGTTGTTTCTTCTGTCTTTCGACTCATAAAATTTCCATATCAAGGAAGGATCGTTACAATAGATCAGTTAAATTATTTTTCTTTCGACCCAGCCTCTACAGAAACAATCCAGCACGTTGGTAAAGTGGCTATCCCTTATAAGGATGTTGGAGTAGGTTTGATTAAAGATTATGGTTTACTAGGAACTTTTTCCTTTCCTCCTCCTAATGTATTGCCTCCTACCGTAACTATTCACATGATTTCGTCAGACACTGTTATGTTTGATGATCCTTGGATTGTACCTTCCAACTCCAAGTTAGAGTCAATTGATGGCATGATGCCTTTGAGTCCATTTGAAATTGCGTATCAGGATGTACAGTCACTTTCTGACCCCTCTTCAACCGAAATTGATCTAATGAATGGGATCCATGAGGAATCACTTTCTATATCCAGTTCAGCCACAACGACATTTCCTGATCTTGTTCATACTGATGAGCAGATTCATGAATTTTTGTCTGATTATGATTTACCATGGGAAGATCTACATCACCGATCTTCATTTTTACCTTAACTAGATCATTTTGAAGATGATTTTGCTTCAATTTTTACTACTGAATATGTCAAAGAACCCCAGAATCCATTGCAAAATCTTGATTCTGAGTTAAATTTGGAAAATATATCTTGAACGGTTCCAATTGACATTTCAGTAAAACCAGGAATAATTGAAAACATTCATATAGGTGCTTGTTGTACTGAAGATGAAATTCAAACTTATAAAGCCCTATTTCAAGAATTCTGTGATGTGTTTGCCTGATCCTATGAAGAAATGCCAGGAATTGATCCGTCAATTGTCATAAATGAAATCAAGACTTACCCAGATGCCAAACCTATCTGTCAAAGTCTACGTCAGATACATCCTAGAAAAGCTACTGCTATCAAAGCAGAAGTTGAAAAATTACTCTGTGCAGGTTTCATTTATCCAATTCCCTTAACAGATTGGGTATCGAATATTGTTCCTGTGACTAAAAAACAAGGAACGATACGAGTATGTATCGATTATAGGGATATTAATCGAGCTTGTCCTAAAGACAATTATCCAACTCCCTATATCGATCAAATAATCGATGATTGTGCCGGTAGTGGAATTTTTTCATTTATGGATGGCTTTTCCGAGTATAATCAAATAAACATACTCCCTGCTGATCAGCCAAAAACAAATTTTATTTGTCCGTGGGGGACGTTTTCTTATTGCAAGCTACCCTTTGGATTGAAGAATGCTGGAGCAACTTTTCAAAGGGAAATGTCTTACGTGTTTCATGACATTAAGCACATTGTGCAGTCGTATCTCGATAATTTACTTGCTCATTCATCACGCAAGGCCGACCATCTCACTCACTTACGAGCTATCTTTATGAGGTGTCGGCATTATCGAAATAGGATGAATCCACACAAATTTG
This sequence comes from Pinus albicaulis, assembly GCA_034641835.2. NCBI lineage: Eukaryota > Viridiplantae > Streptophyta > Pinopsida > Pinales > Pinaceae > Pinus > Pinus albicaulis. Next base: position 870,322,405 of record CM076575.1, on the reverse strand, counting down.
TTTTTTGTGTAGAATCAGGTCACTTACTGGGATTTGTTGTTTCGAAAGCAGGCATTCGTGTCAATCCGTCGAAGGTCGAAGCTATTGTTAAATTACCTCCTCCTTTGACTTTACACCAACTCCAAAGTTTGCAGGGGAAAGCAAACTTTTTATGTCGGTTCATTCCTAACTATGCCGAGCTTACAAAGGGTTTTACTGGGTTGCTGAAACATAACATTCCATTCTTTTGGGATGAGATCGCTGATCGATCTTTTGATGCACTTAAACACGCGTTGACCCATGCACCGTTATTGCATCCTCCCAACTACAACCAGGATTACATTTTGTACCTCGCTACTTCTCATTCCACCATTGGGATTGTTTTAGTTCAGGAAGATGAATCTAACACTGAACATGTGATTTACTATCTTAGTCGGAATTTGCATCCGACCGAGATCAAATATACACATGTGGAGAAATTGGCATTGGCAGCTATTCAAGCTGTCCAAAGATTTAGACACTACATCTTATTACGTAAAACCACAGTAATTTTTTATTGCAACCCCATGATGTACATTTTGACCAAACAATTGGTGGGGGGCAAATATTCCAAATGGATAGTCATCCTGCAGGAATTTGAATTGGAATTTGAGAAATCCAAGGCAAAGAAATATTTGGTATTTTCGGAAATGATGTGTGATTTCCCCTCTACTGATACTGAAACCGTGGCAGAAGAGCCCATTGCGGACGAATCTCTGTTTCTTATCAGTACTCTCGATCCATGGTATGGAGATATTATTTTTTATCTCCAAACCCAATATTTTCAGCCTAAAATCTCACGATCTCAGTGACGGAAAATAAGCTTCCAATCCCAACAGTATAATATTTTTGGTGATACACTATATCATCGTGGAGCGGATTCTGTTTTTCGACACTATCTTGTTCATGAAGAAGCTGAAAAGATTTTAAATGATTGCCATTCTGGAGCATGTGGTGGTCATATGTCTGGGTATGCCACAGCCCAAAAGATACTGCGCGTTGGTTATTTCTGGTCGTCGTTATTTAAAGATTGTATTTATGCAGTCGAGAAATGCCACAATTGTCAACTTTTTGATCGTAAGATGCGCGCACCACCTGATCCTTTTCATCCCATAATTGCTGTTGGTCCTTTCGCAAAATGGGGTATCGACTTTATTACATGTAACCCTCACTCGGTCGGGGGGCATGCATATATTATCTTAGCAGTAGATTATTTTACTAAGTGGGCCGAGGCGATGCCTACATTTTCGGCTGACGGCAAGACTACTGCAACGTTCGTATTTAATCACATAATTGCTAGGTTCGGTGTTCCTCAAGCCATTATTACAGATCATGGAAGTCATTTTCGGAATGTCATGATGACTGAACTGACAGATCAACTTGGCCTGCACCACGATAGTTCCACTCCGTATTATCTACAAGCCAACAGTTTGGTTGAAGCCATAATAAAGTTTTAGTCACCATGATTAGACGAATTATTGGTATTCACAAAATGAATTGGCATTCCATGTTATTTTCAACACTTTGGGCGTATCGAACCTTAGTAAAAACATCAACTGGTTTCACTCCCTTTCAACTCGTTTACGGTTTGGAAGCTGTGTTGCTGATTGAATGCGAAATTACGTCACTGAAATTAGCCATAGAATTACTCCCAGCTACGTCTGAAGAGTAGAAACGTTTATTGTACTTGGCTCAGCTAGATGAGAATTGACGAAATGCTGCAATAGCAAACGAGGCTCATGTTAAACGAATAAAAGCTCAGTATGATAGAAGTGTTAACCCTCCAAATTTTTCAGGAGACCTAGTCTTAGTTTATGATCAAGGCAATGATAAGCTAGGAGCTGGGAAACTCGTGCCCATGTGGTGTGGTCCTTTCATTGTTAAGCGAAAGCTGGAAAAAGGGGCCTATGAGATGATAGATTTTGACGGTGCCCCTTTAGATAAACCCAGAAATGGACTTTATCTGAAGCGATATTATGCTTAAACTTGGTGTGGAGATTTTTTATTAGATTAGATTTCTTTACTGTTGGTGTGTCTAAGATTAGAAAAGCGTGCCTAGTTTAGAAGTGTGTTTTTTATCACTATTCCTGCTTATTTGAGTTTTACTCCTGATATTGTAGATGTCTGTTGAGCCCCAAGATTGTGCTTTCTTTCATCTTACTTTACCTCATTTTCCTTTGTCCATTGTTATCCCAGACCCAAATGATCAATGAAATTAGTTAAAATTACTTTTAGAATGATTAACATGGCTAACTTGCTAAGTTTTGTGATTTTTTCATTGTAATGCATTTTGACCGAAACTAGCTCCAGAATGCAGACATTCCGTAGCTAACCGGAAATTCTGCAGCTGTCTTCACGTTCAAGCATGTTCTAGGTGTCCTCTCAGGAAAAGCCACACATGGGTATATTCCACATTATGTCCTCATTGTTCGTTGCTCACCATGAAGAATGAACCGAATTCTGGACGTGGTTTTGGTACGTGGGAACTCATTCAAGGAGGCATACTTCTAATAGGACTGTCCTAGTCCAGATGTCCTTTGTCCCTTTACGCTGCCATCTTTAGAGTCCTAGTACGATTTTGATAAGGAAAGACAATGATCCTCGTATTGTTGCAAGTTCTGTTATGTAGATTTGTTATAAAAGCACTCGGGAAACCGAGAGACAAGCTCTAGATTTTGCTTAGATTTCATGTATTGACTGTTATATTTCTGAAGACCGAGACTACTATGTTTCAAGTTATTTTCCTTTAATGAAGAAGACAGCATTGCTTTGAACGCGTTGAGTTGATTTTGAGTTAGATTCCGTCTGGTGGTAGAGGGCCCCTGCCTCCTGCACGGCTTTACTTTCGTAATCTAGATAAGTATCTTAGTTGTTTTCACATTTTTGAAGTTTGAGTTCATAGTTAATTCCATTAGCCACTATAGCTATACTTGTTCTAAGAAACTCTTCCAAAAGAAGAAACTCTTCCAAAAGATCATGATAATGAATGGGAAATGGCTGTAGTGTTGTAGGATTTATTTGTAATTTCTTTTGTTCATTATCATAGTTGAACTTATACTAAGCAAACTCTTCCAAAAAATCCTTATGATGTCTAAGGCATGACTGTGATACTGAATGTTTCAGTTGTTTGTTTGCACTAAGTAGCATAGCTGATATTACTCTTAAAACGCTCTTCCAAAATATCATAATGATGGGTAGGAGATAGCTGTGATGTCTTAGTTTTTAAATTTCTTTCAGTCTTTATGTTTTCATTTGCACTGAATTTTACAGCCAGGATTGTTCTAGCAAGCTCTTCCAAAATACCATTCATGATGGACAAAACAGGTTGTAGAATCCCATAGATTAATGCATGATAACTTAGTTAGGGTACTCCAGAGTCAAATTGCATTCAATTCATGCTCTGTTATTTTGTTTTAAGTTTGATAATGGCTTGTTAGTTCAGCACTGTTTTAGACTAGTGACATCTTAGTCCAGTTTTGGCTTAGCTCATTGTATTTACATTCCACATTTAGTTGTCATCGATTGCATATTAGATTACATTAGTTGTTAAACTTAAACAATACGGCCTTCATTATTTACAAAATCTCTTTTGTTCAAAATCCACAATTGACTCATAACCATATGAACAGAAGACAGTATCATTTCAAGGCCTGAAGTACTTTTGCAACTTCTTTACCACTTCAAAGCCTTTCCTCAAACAGACTACTTTAAAAAGAAATCTATCACTTTTGAGTAAGGTTTAGTGATGTTAAACTAAGTTGTAGAATAGAATTAGGAGCTAGTCTTAGAGTAGAGATCTTATGATATTACCAATATTTTTCTCCAAATATATTTCAACAAATCTTTAATCATGGATAAAATGTTGTATCATTATAAGCTGATTGTTTAATTGTTTAGTTAGGAGAATTTGTATACTTAGCTGACCATTTCTCAAGCTCTTCCAAAATACCTTTAATGAAAGAACTGGACAAGTTAAGTTTATATTTTGATTCATTTTCTTGAAGTCATTATCAAGCTTTGTATTCTACTTAGTCATAGTTTATGTTTGATTCTGTTTCAGTATTTGCATTTGCATTTCTCATTTGTTATCAACCAATTAGGCTTCACTCTGTTTCTAACCAATAGCTTCTTTCCACTAGATTTTTAGTCATTTTCCTTGTGAACATAAAAACCATCAAATGACCAAAAACATCATAAATCATCATAAAAGACCAAAAACATCATAAAAAACTAAACACAATGCATTAGGAAAAAAACACCTAGGCACATACAGTGCACTTCACTTCAGCAGTTTACCAACCCTGGTTGACAATTAAATGAACTCAATTTAGGAGACTAGGTTGAGCACAAACATTTTGGCACCGTTGCCGGGGAAGTGAAAACTAGGTAACCTTTGTTTCTTAATTCCCAAAAACAATTATATGCATAGAGAGAGAGACTCAAGGGGTAGATTCATAAGCAGCAGAAACAAAAATTTGATTCCTAGAACACCACTTGTTTCACCTAGACCAAGAGCTAGTACACCTTCAACTCAGACCCACATTCCATTCTTTATTGATCCTGTACTTATAGAAGACCTAAGATCAGATATTCCATTAGAGAAACCTTCCAATTCATCCACTGAACCTGCCTTAGGAGAAGATCTATAGACTCTTGTTAGGGACACAAACTTTTCCACTTCCACAAGAGAGTCAACCATGGCAGAAGAAGGGGGAGGAGGAGTATTTAATGGAGAACACACATTATTTGGAGGAAGAGGTAGAGGTAGAGGAGAAGGAGGTAGAGGTGCAGATGGAGGAAGAGGTAGAAGAGAAATGGGAAACTCTTTTGGGTTCCCTATAATTGATGAAGAAACCAATACAACCATGAAAAACATTTCACCCTCTGTCCTTCCAAACTTCTATGGAATTAAAACTGAAGATCCTGAAACCTTCCTATTTGAATTTGAAATCCTGTGTAGAACTTATGACTACTTACAAGATGCTCAAAAACTTAAATTATTTCCTTCAACATTGAAAGGAGCAACATTGAAGTGGTTTATGAGTTTGATCAACAGTTCTATTAGGACATGGGAAGACATGAAACAAGAATTTGTAGAGAGGTATTTGGATTATTGTATGCCGGTCAATCATAAGGAAGAAGTGTTTAAGATGTTACAAAAAGAAGATGAAAACTTGGAAGATTTGTTGGAGAGATTTCATTACAACATCAAAAGAGCAAAGATGGAAAACTTAGATCAAGACACCTTAAAAGCTCTTTTGTTGAAAACAATTAGGGATGAATGGTTGGATATCCTTAACATGATGGGAAAAGGGGATATATCACAGCTCACATTACCTGAAATATCTTAGTTATGTATCAACCTTTCAAGAGGGAAATCTAAAACTGTGAAAGGTCCAAGAGATCCTGCTCTTGCAAGGGCAAGTAAGTCTGCTTCTGGGACAGTAAGTAGATCAGAAATAGGACATATGCTTGATGACTTTAAATCTAACATCTTAGGGAGTCTTAGTGAACAAATAAACACCCTTAAGATACAAAACAAGCAAAAAGCTGAATCTGATGCCTTGGCAATCTTTTGTCCCAAATGTAGAAAGAAACATGCCTTGAGAGAGTGTCCTTTGGATGTAAATGTTGTAGAGACCTGTGTCATTTGTTCTGAAAAACATGAGACCAAGAATTGTCCTTCTCTTCCTGGTCTCAAAGCTATCTTTCAGGAGGAAACTCCTACATATTCCACAGAATCTCTTAATTTTGTCTCTAGAAGACCTTGGCAGGGACTTCAAACACAAGTATTCCATGATCAAATGTATAATCAACCTCCACCTTGGAATTCTTGGCAGCAACCTTGACCTCAATTTCAAAATCAATCTCAAGCTTGGGCACAAGGAGCACAAAATACCTTTGGAAGATACTCTCAATATTATCAGTATCCACCATCCTATCCACCATACGCACATTTTTATCCTCAAAATCCTCAACAAAATTTTCAACAAAATCCTTAACAACATCATTAGAACCTACCACATCAAAATCAACCACTTCCATTACCATTCCCTCGAAAATCAAATCAATTGCCTACTCAACCCATACCAAACCCCAATAATAAAAATCCTCAGAATACATACATGATAGAAGGCCAACAGTTTCCAGCTTATTTAATTACTCCTTTAGACCTTAGTGATGTTCAACTTAGGTCTGGAAGAATACTTGAAAAGATGAAACCTTCTGTGATCATACAAGAACAAGATAAATCTGAGGAAGACTCTCTACGAGTGAATAAAAGTCTTGAGGAAGACACTTCTTTTCAAGACCCAAACACTGAAAAATTAAAGAAAAAAGATCCAATAATTTCAACTCCTATATTAGAGCAACCATCCACATCTACTTCTATACCTCCCTTTCCAAAAAGATTACAAATTGATAGAGGTGTAGAAAAACAAATTATGGTGCCTAATTATGATTTCCTAGATGAGCTGAGAAATGTTTTCATTAAAATTCCATTATTACAAGCCATCAAGGAAATTCCAATTTTAGCCAAAACAATAAAGGAGTTGAGCATGAAGAAAACAAGAAAAAGAATAAGAGAGACAAAGAAAATTCAACTGGCAGGAAAAATAGCAGACATTATGATGGGGAAGATTGCTATTCCAAAGTATCTAGACCCAGGAAATCCAGTTGTTAAAATTCACATCAATGGAATTGAAATCCAAAACACACTCATTGATTTAGGAGCAGCAATCAATATCATGAGTAGACAAATCATGGATAAGCTGAAACTTCCTAATCTTCTCTTTACACCCACATTATTACAATTAGCAGACAGATCTGTGATCAAACCTGATGGGGTAATAGAAGACATTCCAGTGTCCCTAGATTCTTGGGAGTACCCTGTGGATTTCATGATCCTAACTCCTAAGAATAATCTAGGAGGACATCATGTTATATTAGGAAGACCTTGGTTGGCTACAGCTGATGCTTTTATTAGTTGTAGATCCGGTGATATGTACATCTCTGATGGTATTTCAACTAAGAAATTCACTTTATATCCTCCAGCTAGGACAATTACAGATTTAGATGACACTCAATGGATAGAGGATGAAGAAGATTTACAACCTCTCTTCACAATTTCAGAAATTAGTGAAGATAATCAAATTTTGAATACTCTAGAAAAATTTGAATCCTCTCTAGAACACAAACATTAATCATTTCAAGAGGAATCCAATATTGAGTTTTTTTCATCAAGGCAGATGTCTCTTCATTCTATGGATAAATTTGGCAGCTCCACAAGTGAGATATTTCCAGGCAAAACTTTGAATATAAACAAGAACCTAGAAAAATCTCAACAAGAAGAGTTAGTCAAATTATTACAGAGACATTCTTCTACATATGCATGGGAATACACTGACATGAAAGGGATAAGCCCCAAGACTTGCACTCATCACATCTATATAGAGGAAAATTGCAAACCAATCAGACAACCTCAAAGACGGATGAATCCAAATCTTAGGGAGATTGTTAAAGAAGAATTGCAAAAATTGTTAAATGTTAACTTCATTTATCCTATTTCAGATAGTCAGTGGGTTTCTCCTTTGGTAATTGTGCCAAATAAAAATGGTAAATGGAGGGTATGTGTTGACTACCGGGAACTAAACAAAGCTACTCTTAAAGACCATTTTCCCTTACCTTTCATAGATCAAGTGTTAGATATATTAGCTGGAAAAAAGTACTTCTCATTCCTAGATGGGTTTAGTGGTTACAATCAAATCCAAGTAGCACTTGAAGATCAAGACAAAACCACATTTACCTGTCCTTGGGGTACCTATGCATACCGAGTATTGCCATTTGGATTATGAAATGCACCTGCAACATTCCAAAGGGCAGTATTAGGAATTTTTTCAGATCTAATACATGATTGTGTAGAGGTATACATGGATGATTTCACAGTTTATGGAAACACATTTGAAGAAGATTTAGAAAAATTGGAAAAAGTTTTAAAGAGATGTCAGGAAGCAAATCTTTCACTTATTCATGAGAAATGTTTCATGATGTTTACTGAAGGTATTTTTTTGGGGCATCACATTTCAGGGGATGGGATTAGAGTTGATGAGTCAAAAGTTGAATTCATCTCTAACTTATCTATTCCAAGTTGTCAAAAAGATGTTAGGAGTTTTCTAGGATTTACAGGATATTATCGGAGGTTTATAGAAAACTTCACCAAGATAGCATCTCCACTCTTCAAATTGCTTACCAAAGACTGTGAATTCAAGTGGAATTTTGATTGCCAGTTAGCCTTTGAGACCCTGAAAACCAAAATTTCTGAAGCACCTATATTAAGGGGACCTAACTGGAAGTTACCTTTTCATATCTCAACAGATGCTTCTGATACAACTCTAGGAGCAGTATTGGGACAAAAAGACCCGATTCCTTATGCCATCTACTATACCAGTAAAAATTTGACTCCTGCAGAGTTAAACTATACTGTAACTGAAAAAGAGTTTTTAGCTGTTGTTCATGCCATAAACAAATTTAGACACTATATAATAGGCTATGAAACTTTTTTTCACACTGATCATTCTGCAATTAGATACTTAATGAATAAATCAATCACTAATGGCAGAGTTATAAGATGGTTGTTACTATTGCAAGAATTCAACATTACTATTCTAGATAGGCCTGGAAAACAAAACACTGTGGCTGATTTCCTGTCTAGAATCCAAAATATCAAAGATGACACTCCGATTGAAGATCAATTTCCTGATGAATATCTTTTTGCAATCTCTACTCAAACTCCATGGTTTTCTGATATTGCCAATTATTTAGTTTCAGGAAAATTTCCTTCAATTATGAATGCAAAGGATAAAAGAAAAATCATTAATGATAGTGCAAGATATTCATGGGTCGCTAATGAGTTGTACAAGACAGGTCCAGATTTGATCATTAGAAGGTGTGTTCGTGAAGATGAGATGCCTGCGATTCTCAAGGCATGTCATGATGAACCTTATGGCGGACACTTTGCAGATAAGAGGACAGCCTATAAGATCCTTAATTTAGGATATTATTGGCCATCTTTGTTTAAAGATGCAAAGGAGTATGTCAAAAGGTGTGACAGTTGCCAAAGGGTAGGGAAACCTTCTCCTTCAGGTGAGATGCCATTACAACCTCGGGTACACATTGAACCTTTTGAAAAATGGGCTTTGGATTTTGTAGGACCTATTAGTCCTCCATCAAGACAAAAGAGATATATATTAGTTTGCACTGATTATGTTACCAAATGGGTAGAAGCCAAGCCATTACTTTTTGCTAATGAAGCATCTGTAGTTACTTTTATTTTTGAGGATATTTTTACTCATTTTGGTGTCCCAAGGGAAATTGTTACAGATTAAGGAGCTCAATTTACATCAAGGCTAGTGGAAAAAATGATGGAGAGATACAAAATCAGGCATAGAAAATCTACTCCTTATCATCCACAAGCAAATGGTCAAGTGGAATCTACTAATAAGGTCATTGAAGGAATCCTAACAAAGACTGTTCATTTACATAGAAGAGATTGGGTAGATAGGCTTCCTGAAGCCTTGTAGGCCTATAGAACTACATGGAGAAACACAACAGGCCATACTCCTTATGAACTTGTTTATGGAAAGCAAGTTTTGTTTCCCATAGAGTTCCAGATTCAAACTTTCAAAATGGCAGTTCAGCTAGGACTTGATTTAACGGAGGCACAAAAGCATAGATTGGAGCAGATTAATGAATTGGACGAGATCAGACAAGATGCAGTTCAGAAAAAAATTCTAGTCCAACAGCAAAGGACTAGATGGCATGATAAGTACATCAAAGAGAAGAAATTCAAAGAAGGTGATTGGGCTCTCTTGTTTGATTCAAAATTCAAGGATTTTCAAGGTAAATTTCAAACACATTGGCTTGGGCCATATGAAATTGTTAAAATTTTTGACAATGGAGCAGTGAAAATCAGGACAATAAATGAAGAAGAGGTCACTTTTCTTGTGAATGGTCATAGATTGAAGCTGTATCACAAACCACTCTCAAGAGAAGAATTTGTCAAGAAGTTCCAGGAAAACAGTGATGTGAAGTTAATGAAGAAGAATCTTTCTTCTTCATCAACTTGATTGAATTTTCTGAAGCATTTCTTTTGAAAAAAAAAATTAATAATAATAATAAAAAAAATAAATAAAGTATAAACATGAAAACCAATCATTGATTGGCATGTTTATAAAGAAAAGATAGGGTGAAAATCAGAGTCTTTCTGACACTCTAACTTTTCCATTTTGTTTTTGCAAGTAGCTGTTACAAAATCATAAGTTCAGATCCATTGCACTTATGATCCATCTCATTTCATTTCAGTCCATTTACTTATCCATCCATACTCCATTTCATTCATTCATTCATACCTCACTTCATTCCATATTTCATTCATCTCATTCCATACTTCATCCACCTCATTTCCATATCAAAATTTAAAGTTTGATGTTTTTCTGCAAAATGAATAACACATGTCATGGATTGTAGGCCATTTCTTATATTCTTCCACTCCATTTCATAAATTGAATCCATCCCATTCCATCATTCACTTCATACATATTCCATTATACCATGTTTCATCACCTATCTTCACTCATTCCATAAAATATTCTATGTATATTCCAAACCACTCCATTCCATGATTAAAATTCTCTACAGGTACATTCTGCAGCTAAACAGATATTCTGCAGCTAATCAGACTTTCTGCAGCCAGACAGTCATTCTGCAGCTACAGATCCTGAAGGCACTGATCAACAAACATTTGAATTGCAACAAGATGATCCAGTATATCCATGAACAAGAAGAATCAAGAAGGATTATGAAGACTCTTCCAAAGGAGAACAAAGTATACAAAGACCACAAAAAGCAAATGAAAAGCAAAGGTAAAAAGTTCTGGTTATAATGGCATTTCATAAAAACTATAGTATAGTCTAGTTATGAATCATTCGAAAAAGTTGTTTTGATTATTTTTATTGATCATACCAAATATACCCTCCACAAAACCTTGGATAAAAATCTTTCACTTCAAATTCTATACCCGACCATCATTTAAAGTGGTTAAAAAGGCTGAAGTGTTTGATTTCCTCACGTCACCCAGCCAAATCATTTAATGATGATTTTTGAATCCATTGTAAAAATCTCCGCAGTATTTTCACTCATTGATTTTTTTTCTTCACCTCACTTTATTAACTCATTCCGTAACTACTTCCATCACTCCATTCCGTAGCCAGCCCTTCATCATTTCATTCTGCAAAACAGAGATATCTCTATCACCGTGAGCAGGGGTATATCAGTTTGAAACATCAAACCACTATCACCGTGAGCAGAGATTGAAGCATTATCACCGTAAAGCAGAGGTATATCATTGTGGAATTTGAAGCCATTGTCACCGAAAAGAAGAGGTATATCAGTGTGGAATTTGAAGCCATTGTCACCAAGAAGCAGAGGTATATCAGTGCGGAATTTGAAGCCATTGTCACCAAGAGGCAGAGATATATCAGTTTGAAGATTGAAGCACTCTCACCGTGAACCAGAGGTATATCAGTTTGAAGGTTGAAGTTATTGTTTCCGTGAGCAGAAAGAGTACTAATCTGAAGATTGAAGAAGGAATTATGGGCCTCATTGTAAGAATTGAACCAGTGGGCACAAAATACCTGGAAGGATACCCTCAAAGTAGATAAATGTTGCAACAGGTAGGATGGCTACAATTTCTTGAGAAATTTAATGGCTTCCACAAAGAAGTCACTAAAACATTTGCAAGGGCATTCAAAGGAGCCGAGGTTGAAGTTGGAGATGTTAAATTCACTGTCACAGAGGTTTTTATTGCAGAGGCAACAGGATTGCTTAGACATAGAGAGAGATGGTTTAAAAATAGAGAATTTCATAATGAATCATGGAATCAAATCCTAAAATCACCAGGTATGGATGTCACTATGTTTAAAAAGGGAATTCCAAGTTCTGCATTGAAAAATAAATGGAGAAACATATTGCTTATTCTACAAAAATTTATCACTTGTGAAGGTAGATATGGCACATTTTATGTTTACCATATTAGGTTGATAATGCATTTTTTGGAGGAAGAGTTAAATTTTCCCTATTTCTTGCTTCAAAGTTTAAAAAAGATGGCTTCTGGTGTTCAAAGGAGAGTCCAATTCCTAGAGACAACTCTATACCATCATGGCTTGGTTAAGATTTTAATTGAACACCATTTAGCCAAAACAAAAGACACTTGGGATAATTTCTTGGTAAGAAATCACTTTGAGGAACCAAAGGAACCCTCACTTGAACATCAGCCTACAAGGAGAAGCAGAAAATGGAGAGCCTCTAAAATTGAAATTGACAAAACAGTACAGGAAAGTAGTGAAGAAATAATCTCTGAGAAGTTGACTCAAATTAAGAGACAACTTAAGAAAGAGAGGGTAATCAAAAAATCTGCCACAGAAAAGGGAGAGGGATCATCCCAGCCAAGAAGAAGCCATAGACTCAGGGAGAAACTAAGGAAAACACAGATCAAACAAACAGGGGTGATAAATATAGAAGATGAGGAAACATCTATTAAAGAAGATGTTGAAGAAGATTTTAATGAAGAAACCCCTGAAATTGACCCTGTTCAGCAAGAAGTTTATGACTATGTTGAAACATTGGAAAGGAAAGCTTCAGAGAGTAGAGATAGAACCCCTAGTCCTCCACTGTCTGAAATAGATGTGTTAAGAAGGGATAGGTATGAGCTGGAAGTACTTAATAGACATATCAAAACTGAGAATTATATTCTAAAGGAACAAGTCAAACTCAAAACCAGTATGAACTCAACCTTATCTCTACAAATGGACAAAGTGGAAAAGGCTAATGAAAAGTTGAAAAAGAGGAACAAGAAGCTAATCAGGGCACTTATCAACTTAAGGTTCAAACTAGTCATCAGAAAACCCAGAAGACCTTTAAATTCCAAGCAAAGAAGAAGGAGAGGATTAGATGTTCTTGCAGAAGTGTCTGAGTTTATGGAATAAGTTGCATGAGGACATGCAAGAAGTCAGCAGTGGGGGTATGTTGAGCCCCAAGATTGTGCTTTCTTTCATCTTACTTTACCTCATTTTCCTTTGTCCATTGTTATCCCAGACCCAAATGATCAATGAAATTAGTTAATATTACTTTTAGAATGATTAACATGGCTAACTTTCTAAGTTTTGTGATTTTGTCATTGTAATGCATTTTGACCGAAACTAGCTGCAGAATGCAGACATTCCGGTGCTAACTAGAAATTCTGCAGCTATCTTCACGTTCAAGCATGTTCCATGTGTCCTCTCAGGAAAAGCCACACATGGGTATATTCCACATTATGTCCTCATTGTTCGTTGCTCACCATGAAGAATGAACCGAATTCTGGACGTGGTTTTGGTACGTGGGAACTCATTCAAGGAGGCATACTTCTAATAGGACTGTCCTAGTCCAGATGTCCTTTGTCCCTTTACGCTGCCATCTTTAGATTCCTAGTACGATTTTGATAAGGAAAGACAATGATCCCCGTATTTTTGCAAGTTCTGTTATGTAGATTTGTTATAAAAGAACTCGGGAAACCGAGAGACAAGCTCTAGATTTTGCTTAGATTTCATGTATTGACTGCTATATTTCTGAAGACCGAGACTACTCTGTTTCAAGTTATTTTCCTTTAATGAAGAATACAGCATTGCTTTGAACGCGTTGAGTTGATTTTGAGTTAGATTCCGTCTGGTGGTAGAGGGCCCCTACCTCCTGCACGGCTTTAATTTCGTAATCTAGATAAGTATCTTAGTTGTTTTCACATTTTTGAAGTTTGAGTTCATAGTTAATTCCATTAGCCACTATAGCTATACTTTTTCTAAGAAACTCTTCCAAAAGAAGAAACTCTTCCAAAATATCATGATAATGAATGGGAAATGGCTGTAGTGTTGTAGGATTTATTTGTAATTTCTTTTGTTCATTATCACAGTTGAACTTATACTAAGCAAACTCTTCCAAAAAATCCTTATGATGTCTAAGGCATGACTATGATACTGAATGTTTTAGTTGTTTGTTTGCACTAAGTAGCATAGTTGATCTTACTCTTAAAACGCTCTTCCAAAATATCATAATGATGGGTAGGAGATAGCTGTGATGTCTTAGTTTTTAAATTGCTTTCAGTCTTTATGTTTGCATTTGCACTGAATTGTACAGCCAGGATTGTTCTAGCAAGCTCTTCCAAAATACCATTAATGATGGACAAAACAGGCTGTATAATCCCATAGATTAATGCATGATAACTTAGTTAGGGTACTCCAGAGTCAAATTGCATTCAATTCATGCTCTGTTATTTTGTTTTAAGTTTGATAATGACTTGTTAGTTCAGCACTGTTTTAGACTAGTGACATCTTAGTCAAGTTTTGGCTTAGATCATTGTATTTACATTCCACATTTAGTTGTCATCCATTGCATATTAGATTACATTAGTTGTTAAACTTAAACAATACGGCCTTCATTATTTACAAAATCTCTTTTGTTCCAAATCCACAATTGACTCATAACCATATGAACAGAAGACAGTATCATTTCAAGGCCTGAAGTACTTTTGCAACTTCTTTACCACTTCAAAGCCTTTCCTCAAATAGACTACTTTAAAAAGAAATCTATCACTTTTGAGTAAGGTCTAGTGATGTTAAACTAAGTTGCAGAATAGAATTAGGAGCTAGTCTTAGATTAGAGATCTTATGATGTTACCAATATTTTTCTCCAAATATATTTCAACAAATCTTTAATCATGGATAAAATGTTGTATCATTATAAGCTGATTGTTTAATTGTTTAGTTAGGGGAATTTGTATACTTAGCTGACCATTTCTCAAGCTCTTCCAAAATACCTTTAATGAAAGAATTGGACAAGTTAAGTTTATGTTTTGATTCATTTTCTTGAAGTCATTATCAAGCTTTGTATTCTACTTAGTCATAGTTTAGGTTTGATTCTATTTCAGTATTTGCGTTTGCATTTGTCATTTGTTATCAACCAATTAGGCTTCACTCTGTTTCTAACCAGTAGCTTCTTTCCACTAGCTTTTTAGTCATTTTCCTTGTGAACATAAAAACCATCAAAAGACCAAAAACATCATAAATCATCATAAAAGACCAAAAACATCATAAAACACTAAACACAACACATTAGGAAACAAACACCTAGGCACATACAGTGCACTTCACTTTAGCAGTTTACCAACCCTGGTTGACAATTAAATGAACTCAACTTAGGAGACTAGGTTGAGCACAAACATTTTGGCGCCGTTGCTGGGGAAGTGAAAACTAGGTAACCTTTGTTTCTTAATTCCCAAAAACAATTATATGCGTAGAGAGAGAGACTCAAGGGGTAGATTCATAAGCAGCAGAAATAGAAATTTGATTCCTAGAACACCACTTGTTTCACCTAGACCAAGAGCTAGTACACCTTCAACTCAGACCCACATTCCATCCTTTACTAATCTTGTACTTCTAGAAGACCTAAGATCACATATTCCATTAGAGAAACCTTCCACTTCATCCGCTGAACCTGCCTTAGAAGAAGATCTAAAGACTCTTGTTAGGGACACAAACTTTTCCACTTCCACAAGAGAGTCAACCATGGCAGAAGAAGGGGGAGGAGGAGTCTTTAATGGAGAACACACATTATTTGGAGGAAGAGGTAGAGGTAGAGGAGAAGGAGGTAGAGGTGTAGATGGAGGAAGAGGTAGAAGAGAAATAGGAAACTCTTTTGGGTTCCCTATAATTGATGAAGAAACCAATACAACCATGAAAAACATTTCACCCTCTGTCCTTCCAAACTTCTATGGACTTAAAACTGAAGATCCTGAAACCTTCCTATTTGAATTTGAAATTCTGTGTAGAACTTATGACTACTTACAAGATGCTCAAAAACTTAAACTATTTCCTTCAACATTGAAAGGAGCAGCATTGAAGTGGTTTATGAGTTTGATCAACAGTTCTATTAGGACATGGAAGACATGAAACAAGCATTTATAGAGAGGTATTTGGATTATTGTATGCCGGTCAATCATAAGGAAGAAGTGTTTAAGATGTTACAAAAAGAAGATGAAAACTTGGAAGATTTGTTGGAGAGATTTCATTACAACATCAAAAGAGCAAAGATGGAAAACTTAGATCAAGACACCTTAAAAGCTCTTTTGTTGAAAAAAATTAGGGATGAATGGTTGGATATCCTTAACATAATGGGAAAAGGGGATATATCATAGCTCAGATTACCTGAAATATCTGAGTTATGTATCAACCTTTCAAGAGGGAAATCTAAAACTGTGAAAGGTCCAAGAGATCATGCTCTTGCAAGGGCAACTAAGTCTGCTTCTGGGATAGTAAGTAGATCAGAAATAGGACATATGCTTGATGAATTTAAATCTGACATCTTAGGGAGTATTAGTGAACAAATAGACACCCTTAAGATACAAAACAAGCAAAAATCTAAATCTGATGCCTTGGCAATCTTTTGTCCCAAATGTAGAAAGAAACATGCCTTGAGAGAGTGTCCTTTGGATGTAAAATTTGTAGAGACCTATGTCATTTGTTCTAAAAAACATGAGACCAATAATTGTCCTTCTCTTCCTGGTCTCAAAGCTGTCTTTCAGGAGGAAACTCCTACAGATTCCACAGAATCTCTTAATTTTGTCTCTAGAAGACCTTGGCAGGGACCTCAAACACAAGGATTCCATGATCAAATGTATAATCAACCTCCACCTTGGAATTCTTGGCAACAACCTTGGCCTCAATTTCAAAATCAATCTCAAGCTTGGGCACAAGGAGCATAAAATCCCTTTGGAAGATACTCTCAATATTATCAGTATCCACCATCCTATCCACCATACCCACATTTTTATCCTCAAAATCCTCAAAAGAATTTTCAACAAAATCCTCAACAACATCATCAGAACCTACCACATCAAAATCAACCACTTCCATTACCATTCCCTCAAAAATCAAATCAATTGCCTGCTCAACCCATACCAAACCCCAATAATAAAAATCCTCAGAATACATACATGATAGAAGGCCAACAGTTTCCAGCTTATTTAATTACTCCTTTAGACCTTAGTGATGTTCAACTTAGGTCTATAATAATACTTGAAAAGAGGAAACCTTCTGTGATCATACAAGAACAAGATAACTCTGAGGAAGACTCTCTATGAGTGAATAAAAGTCTTGAGGAAGACACATCTTTTCAAGACCCAAACACTGAAAAATTAAAGCAAAAAGATCCAATAATTTCAACTCCTGTATTGGAGCAACCATCCACATCTACTTCTATACCTCCCTTTCCAGAAAGATTAAAAATTGATAGAGGTGTAGAAAAAAAAATTATGGTTCCTAATTATGATTTCCTAGATGAGCTGAGAAATGTTTGCATTAAAATTCCATTATTACAAGCCAACAAGGAAATTCCAATTTTAGCCAAAACAATAAAGGAGTTGAGCATGAAGAAAACAAGAAAAAGAATAAGAGAAGCAAAGAAAATTCAACTGGTAGGAAAAATAGCAGACATTATGATGGGAAAGATTGGTAAATAGGTATATATCATAGTATAAAAGTGTTTTCAAAAAATATACATCGTCTTCGATCATAGGTTGGAAACACCTTATGATCAGCAAAAATGATAACACAAAAAGTCAAAAATATGAGTCTACAACATGATCATCCCATCATTGATGGTGATCACGATAAGAAACCACTACCCGGGCCACCCTATATAGGAACCTCCTAAAAGGTCCTGGAACACCAATCATGTATCTCTGCAATCTGATTGGAATCTCATCTATGTCTGTCTCTGGAATATCTAGAGTCAGATGTTATAGATGATGCTCTAAATCAGACAAGATTTCTGCTGATTGGCTTACTAGGGCTGGTGTGGCTGCAACTGGTTGTCTTCTATTATAAGGCTGGAGATGGGTTGGTCACCGTGGGCCCACATCTGCATTCGAAAAGCTTTTGGTTATTAATTTTCAAGACGTTCAAAAATAAAAATAATTATTATTAGAACTTAGAATTTGTTGGAAATTATTTTACCTGATTCATCCCATTGTTCCCTTGCTGGGAGAGTCATCTCTCGGTCGCCACAGAAGTCTATCCTGGCGTATGGAAAGTCCTCAATGATAAAAAGTTGGCGGTCCAGCCAACGAAAATATGAAGGAGGAAATCGAACAATCTCAGCGCCCTCAATACTGTGACGGGCCATCAATGTAACCCAATGAACCATCCTAGGTTCTCGGGGTCGACCAACATCAACAGGAATACTCTGCGGAGCCAACATGGTGATCCTCTCTAGAGAAAAAGTGACCATGATGGATCCATATCCAAAGTCATTTATTTTTCCATTTTTTGCTCTAGTCAGTTGGCCTTTCACATTGGCCAACACAGCTTCGCACCAGTTGAAAATGATGCCTCGAAAACAGTCTACAACAATGCGCATCTGGGAACTGGTAGCTACATGCAGTGCTACACTCCCACATAGTCTGGTAATAGTAAACGCAATAACTTTCATCTCGGGACGGATGATAGTTTTTATATCAATCCATTTTTCCCTGGGGTCTACCTCATCATTACAGAATTCTTGACGAAGACTAGTGACAGTTTGGCCACCTGGCCTAGTCCCAAACAAGGAAATTTGTTTGCCCCTCTTGGACAAACCAGTCAGAAAATAAATATCTTCCAGCTCAATTTCGATCCGGTGGTCGCCGATAATGAAACACTGGTCCTGCACGTTCCACCTGTTTACCAGCCATGTCAGGAGGTCTACCTGTGCCCTCATGCCCTGAATGGCCTAGAATTTATACAAACCACATGCTCTTAATGCCTGCATTGTGGGAAAATGGAGCATCGTGGCGTCATCCACATCCTCATGCTCACGTTATCTCCAAACCAACATCTTGCTAATCCTACAATGCATAAAAAGATATGTTAGAACAATATAATTTGAAAATTTTTGGGCGCTAAAAGAGAAATTGGATTTTGAAATTTAAAAACGCAAGCACCGCACTTTCCCTTTGTACACAGTGTGTAGGAATGCACACGCTCTATAGGAAAAGTGTGGACCCACGACTTGTTTCTACGTAGGAAAAAGTCGGGGTCCACAGGTCCCATGTGTGGCACTTGTGGACCTCTGCGGGCGATTTCTTAAACTATGTTTCTCCCTTAAAAATAAAATATAAAGTCTAAAAATGAATTGTTAATGGATGAAAAGCAAGATTAAGATGTCATGGATTACCTGGGATTGACAGTTCTCGATTTCATCAGACAGAGTTTCCAGAATCTTCACAGGAACTTTTTTACCCAAAAGCTTATACTTTTCACTCTAAACTTGAACGGTAAAAATAAAGTTGAAAAAGTCCTTTTTATAAGTTTTTTCGAATAAATGAATTTTTAATCTGTTTATTTTTCACTTTAAAAAGGATATTTTGAAAGCATTTTTACTTATCTTAAACATGTATGTGTAATGTTTTAAGTTTTTGTGCATAAATTGGATTTTTCAGGAGAATTGATCATTTTTCAACAAAGAGCATACTTTTATCACTTTTTCGGACTTTTTCAAAAATTTACGAAAAAGCGAAACATTGGAGTTCTCTTTTAAGCCCTTTTCAGACTCTCTAAACATGAAAATATTGCCAAGCACTTGATTATTCGAACTCGTTAAAGTAAATGAATGATCGTCCCTTCAGTATAAGTTTACCCCTTTTACGGATTGAAATGGATTATTTACGAAAAAGGTATACGTTGACTAATTACAGTCAATAGAGTTCTCTCCCGCATTGTTTTATCCTTTTTTAAACAGGAACGAACCACTCCTTCGTAGGGTTTGAATCTTAAACTAAGTTGGACTCATCTGAAGGATGAGCTTATAAACAAGAAAATGTTATCCTCCTCAAGCTTCTCAAAAATAAAGAGGTACTTTCCAGAAATGGTGGGGGAAAAGAGAGAAAAATGACTTGTTTGTTGTATTTTGAATTTTTGAAAATCCAGTTAACCACTCTTGAACACGACACTTTTATTCACCTGGATTGGGAAATACTTTGCCTAATAGTTAATCGAACCTCATTGAAAGTCTTCATCCGGTTTCTGGGTATTAGCTTTGGGTCAATCATCACCAACCCATCTGCAGTTTCATTATGTGTTCAAGAGGACAGTTCAAATAAACCATTCATTTGCAAAATATCTGTCATCCATTTTGACCATCCCTGAGTCAGTCCTTGCCAATGTATTTTCAAAACTTGATCTATGATTTCATGTTGTGGGCTTTCCTACGACGGATCACTTTCTATCGATGACAACTCATTATCTAGGAAGTTGATCTAGAAATAGTCAGTACCTTGAAATCTGCATGCCTCAATGGCAGGTTTCTCGCTTTCGATAATAGGTTGCGTCATTGACCTTCGATCAAATGATTCCGTGACATGTTCGACTTAAGCTCATTCATTCACATTTCATGGATTTTACTAGGTACTTTGAGAGCCATTGAAATTACTGGTGGTTACTCTCACACTTGTTAACAGTTTATATCATTGAATGGTAATCAAGTGGTTTCTACCATGTTCGACTTTGACACATTCATTCACATGGATAGAATCATACTAGTTCGAGATGCGGAAATCAAGACCCTGGATCTAGTTTCTACCATCCAGGCTGTGAGGAATTTTGTTATCATTTATACAGTGGACTATTTATAAACAGATGGCTGCGTCCATACTGTGTCTACACATGTCTATACTGTGATGTACTCAAAATTATTCTTGTATCAGAACAGTTTGAATTAGTTTCTAGTTAGTTTTGATCTGAGTATGGGAATTCCTACCTCAGCGATGATATATATATATTTCATTAAATTTTTTTACAGGTTCCGACTGGGGTGTCCACAGGATGATCCTTGAAATGATAAAGTACTGCACTCTTCATATATGACAGACTTCAGCATCATCTATTCCAGACTTTGCACTTTAGGGGGCAATCTGTTACACTGAAAATTGTCATACTGACATTCTGCTATGTGTATGAGCTCATTATTACTCATACTTCTCCTTTTGCAAGTCTAATATATCAATTCCTCATGTCAAGCCTTGAAAATAAGAGAAATGTTCCTAAAAATCTCCTAAACTTTGGTGTCGCACTTTCTCTCTATCTTGCCTGCAGTCCCACACCTAATGTTCAGCTCTCTTGCATACCTGAATGTACTTTATCTGTGTTAAAGGTGCGAACCCCTATAAGATCAAAAAGGCATAAGTAAATTCCAAAAATCTCAATAAAAGTGAATTCTAGAAGCTTCCAGAAAATATATTGCGGTGATAGAACCGCTCTTATGAGGTGCATGTATCCCTTACCTTATGGAGCTAACCCCTTGATGTGAGGAGCTTATCCCTTTGAAGGAGGATTCTATCCCTTCATAGTTGGAACAAGAAACCTCCTCTTTTCCACTATAAAAAGAGGCATTGGGTAGCCTCAAGGGGAGTTCAAGCTTTAGAATATTTGAAGTTAAGTGTTGTTGATATTTAGACTCACTTAAATAAGAATTTTGTGAGGAGAGATTACATACCTCTATTCGTTTTGGTTAGAGGAGTGCAGAGCTTATCAAAGTAGAGGAGACTCCTGCTTTGGACCTCGGGAAGGCTTGTGCAACATCAAGGCTCAGGTTGTAAGGTTTTCCTTCTTTTGAAATTAATACAAATATACTCATTTTTCTCAATAAGCTTTCAGTTAATGGTTTATTTCATAGATTCCTTGATCACTATGATAAGCATGGTTTATGATGATTTCTATACATGTGCTATGTAATATTTTTCTTGTTTGTGGCTGCAGGTTTACGAGGAAAACTCCTTCAAGTGCGTGAGGGACAACAATGACTTCAAACAAGCGTTGGACATACTGTAAGTCTTTTACACCTCTATAGAGCTTTTGTAGATCATATATGCTTAGAGAAAGATTAGTTTATTTGGCTGTTTGTTGCTAGATAATTTTAGTACTAGGGAGATCATTCTTGTCCGCAAGATGGATTAATCCACACAACAATAGCCATCATATTAAGATCATAGTTGCAAAATGTATACAGGCCCTTGAAGAAATAATCACTCAAGTCAGGCCAAAACAAGCCTCAAGAGAACATGTACATGAAGCATAAAGAACACTACTACACAATAATGCCCAAGGCTATGAAAACTTAGTTTTATTAGGTACAACTGCTACTGGAAAGTGTCAATACACAGATATGAAACTATAGGGCTCATATGATGCCAAGAACAGAGATCTAAGCTCCCAAACACATTTTCAAGACAACCCAAAAAGGTTTTCCTAAAATATACAAAATACCAAAATGTCAGAATGCAACCCTAGGGATGAATAATAGCTACTACTGAAAAACTAGATGAATATGGTTGTAGATGATATATATAATGAATTTATCTCCTCCAATAGATCCTTTAAGTGAAATTCTGATCCTAACACTAAAGATCTCACCCCCCCAAATCAAGCACTAAAACCTCCACTACAAATGCTCATTGAAATAACGAGGTCAAAGAGAGAATCTACGTTGTAGATGATGGGAATATGTTGGTATGCTTCCAATATGTGAAATAAATCTCAACAACCTCCCTTTCTGATCTCCCAAAGAGAAGAATTCTTCCTCCTCTAAAAAACTAGCTCCATAAGTGGGTTTCTCAACCCCCCACTACAACACCCTGCAACACAACACAATACTCTGCAGAAAATGCACTGTGGCTGAGGACTAAAGCTTGGCCTTAAGCCTGAGTGTGGAAATGAATTGAAATTTTCCTCCAAGAGGCCTCTCAAGGAAGGATATGGGATTCCCACTTGGGAACACCCGGTTCTAAACAACATAACAATCTCAACTAAACAGTTGAAGAATGCAAAATAGTCATGCATACCATAAAATCAATAATCAATAACATGAATCACTATGGCTACCTTGCCTTCCTTATAAACAATGTAAGCCTTCTCACCTTGGGTCCCATCCATTAGGGTTTCCACCATCATGGATTCTTCCTCCCATTCACACTATGCTGTCTCTTAATGATGATCCACTCCCTCCATACCAACATTGTTGACTTGGTCAAACTTGACCTTGTCCACATGCATTAGCCCTTTTTCACACATGAAGGTGCCTAATCCAGCTATGAATATGATCCATTTTCACATTAAGAGGGATTTTGTGCCTACTAAAGAGATTTATAGGCCTCCCTACCCTTTTATTAATCTAACTAAATGACAAGAGAAAAAATAATATCCAATTAGCTGCATGCTAATTTAGGAATATTATACACACCTTAAAGGCATGAATAATAGCCTCCAAGTTAATATCATGAGTCACATAGTTCCCCATGCTAATTCAGTTTCCTGGACTCATATCACACCGTATTTCCTTCCTGCATCAAGACTCTACCAAGTCCTATTTTGCAATAATATGTACACACCATGAACTCTTTATTCTTATTTTCAATCTTAAGGACTGGAGTGTTTTTCAACAACTACTTCAACTGATCAAGATTGATTGCACATTCCTCTGTCCATTCAAATTTATTACCTTTTCTTTGCAATAAGGCAATAAAATATGTAATGTGTGAGAAGTTCTCGATGAATCTCTTATAGTAACCTTCCAACCCCATGAATTATATGACTTAATCCACATTTCTAGGAGCTTCCCACTCCATGGTAGACTTTATCTTTTCTAGATCCACTTTTATCCCTTCCTTGGAAAGATCATGTCCCAAGTAATGTACCTCTATCTGAAAGAAGCTTCATTTACTAAGCTTGGAATACAATTGATGCTCTCTTTTAAATCTCAATACCAATGCTAAGTGTTAGGGTTTATCTTCCTCATTCTTAGAATACATAAATATATCGTCAATTAACACAATAACAAATTTGTCTAGATAAGGATGCAATACACTATCCGTAAAGCACATAAACGTAGTTTGGCATTAGTCAAACCAAATGGAACTAAGACAAACTCAAATGCCCATACCTGCTCCTAAAAGTAATCTTGTAGATGTCCTCTTATTTGATGCATGTTTGATGGTATCCTAATCTCAAGTCAATCTTCAAGAACACTTCTCCTCCCTTTAAGTATGTGGCATTGGATACTTGTAATATTCCAAAAATTTAGCTCTTAGCTAAATGGAATATTATAGATTGTTTTATCGCTAGGTAGGTGAATAAGTGGGTAGAGAGGCCCGTAAATCTCCTTAGCAACAATAAAAACTCTTCAAGTGTGAAAGGAGACCATATAAGTAGCTAAATAAATCACATTTGAGTGTGAACAGGGGATGTAGCATGTTGAATAGGTCATCTTTGACCAAATCAACAACGTTGTTATGGAGGAGTGAACATTTAATGAGGGACAATGCAGTTTTGGTTGGAGATACCTTGCATGGAGGTAGTGGCACTAATGGATGGGGCCCAAGGTGAGGAAGCTCACCAAGTTTATAAGGAAGGGTAAGGTAGCCTTCTAAATGAGTTTTGATATTATTTTGTTTATGGTTTGCATGATTATTTGCATTCTTCAGCTGTTTAGTTGTGCTTGCAGTGTTGTTTAGCACAATGTGTTCCTAAGTGAGGATCCCACCTCTTCCCTTGAGGTAGCCTCTTGGAAGAGCATTGTAACATCATTTCCACACATCTAGCATTATGGCCAAGCTTCAATCTTTAGCTACAATGTAGTTTCTGTTCAAATTTGTATTGTGTTTTAGGGTGTTGTAGTGGAGGGTTGAGAAACCCACTTTCAGAGCTAGTTTTGCAGTGGAGGAAGGATTCCTTCCTTTGGGAGATCAGCAAGGAAGGTATTTGAGCATATTTCATATCTTTGGCATTAGGCGAAGCTATTACACCTAGTGACAGTGCATTTTCAGTCTAGAATTTCGTTATTTTGGAGGGCAGTTTCAGAGGAGGATCTAGTGGCTCTTTTGGAGTGTTTTCTTCTAGGTGAAGGGATCAACCTTTCATTAGAGGATACCTTGGGAGGAGATCTACATCAGATCCATGTTATTTCACCCTTCTATCTCATGGAATTTAGTTGCAGTGACCCTTCAGTCCTAGGGTTGTAGATCACCATTGTATTTGAGTGTATTTCTGGGTATTCTTGGAAAAGTGTTGTATAGTCGTATTCTTCATGTAGATTATCTTTTGAGGCTTACATGAGTCCCATTTCATCATTATATAGTCCTCACAGAAGTTATTCCATATTATACTGCGATGTAGTAGCCTCTCTGGCATTTTGTATAGCAGCAACATCTCACTTTTGAGAGTGTTAATGTATTGGAGGCTTGTGTGATCACTTTCTATGATTTGTGACTCATTATTTTGTACTTATTTGCTGCATATATCATCAATAAAATGGCCCCATATTGTTCTCATGGTTTCATGTGTTAAATATTTGCTACTGCTTTCATTTTATGCACTATATTCCTGCTTTTCCCATTTGGGAATATTACAGTGGCATCAAATCATAATCTTGGCTCAGCCAGTGTGCATTCAACCAATATGTCACCATAAGGAGAAGCTTCTCACAAGAAGAGAAGATGTATAGAAGGGACAAATACATGGCTCCATTATTTTGAGGAAGGGAGGAAGAGGAGCTCTCAAAGCTTCTTTTTCAAACTATGCAGAGCATCAACGAAGATATCAAGAAGATGAGAAGGGAGATGTGTAGGGAATCTCCAAGGGGGTTTGAATATGAAGCAAATCATAGATTTTTACATGATGGGTGTGAGAATTCAGCCACACAATCTGATTCGCATTGGATTTTTATGCCCATATTCACAGCAAGAGAGATGGAGGAAGAAGATGCACCAAAGGAGGAGACTTTGAGTGACTATATTCAGGAGTATGAATCTCAATATTGGAGAATCAAGGAGCACTTGAACTTCCAATGGTTTTTCCAACTCAAGGAGGATAGAAGGCCCAACAATCACAACATAAGAAGAAGAGGAAGATTCTTTTTGCCAAATTTTTATGGGTCATCTAAATGCACATCCAAGGATTGGATAGAGCAGCTAGAATCATACTTGCAGCTACATCAAGTTTCAGAAAAGGAAGCCCTTAGGATAGCAGTGCTGCACCTTGAAGGTAAGGCTTATACTTGGTGGTTTTATGAATCTTCTTCATTTAATCATGAAAATACAGCTGGTTATGTGGGTTTCACTAAGAGATTAGTTTAGAGATTTGATGAAAAAAAATTTGAAACATCTTTGATTGATCTAGCCAAACATAAACATTCATAACCTTTGCATGAGCTGGAAAGATCCATTATACCAACTCCAATCCAGATTTCTATTGAGGGGAATAGAAACTTGTATGATGCCTTGCCAAGGGAAAGATCCCCATTGCAGGAAGAGCTTTCTTCTCAAAATGAAGACATGGAGATTCCTCCTTAAAGGGAAGACCAAGATCTGGGGTCTCTCATTATTGATGAGGTATTCTCAAATATTGATGAGCAGGAAGAATAGAGAAGAAGTAAAAATGCTATCACTACAGGAGGAAAACCATCACCACATGGAGGTGGGCATGAAGCTTTTCTTCAAATAGAGGAGCTTTTACATATTTGCAAAAAATTTCCAAGGAGTAG
Source organism: Pinus albicaulis (assembly GCA_034641835.2). NCBI lineage: Eukaryota > Viridiplantae > Streptophyta > Pinopsida > Pinales > Pinaceae > Pinus > Pinus albicaulis. The sequence goes on along the minus strand of CM076575.1, from coordinate 870,295,735 downwards.
CATGTGACAATAGTGATGGGAAGTAAGACATTGATCAAAGGAGGAGAAGAAAATGTGGATCAACATCAAAGGATGGGAGAATGCACCCTTTTTTATTTTATGAGGTTTATATATAGAAGGAGGAGATTGGTTTATGCATTGAAATAAGGTACAAATAAGTCCACTCACCTATACATTCTACTTCAGACTTTGATGTCTCATTACATGGAGGCATTCCACCCAGGAGGCCACTAGATCAGAAGATGAGAGACATCTCACAACAGGTTGCACCACTCATTGATCTAGGAGGGGTGAGAACCTTGGGAGGATTTGGCACAATGCAGAGAGTCTTGGATAGGCTCAAGGAGGAGGGAGACATTCTCCCAATATCATCATTACCCACTCTCATCATCTATTCTGTGCTGGGAGAAGATGTTTCTGGGATGGAGGATGGCATCATCATGGTGCAAGGAGACCACTCCATGGCATTGGAGAACCGAAGGATACTTCCACATAGAAAGGAATCTTCCCCATTTGGTAGAGGATGGTGGAAAATCATGCATGCATTGGCCAGATTCAGGTGATTTTGGATAGGTGATAGCTTCCTATGGAAGACTAGCCTCCGAAAGCTTCAACCTTCACTTGAGCATGGGCAACAAGAACATGTCAGTAGCATATCAATTCTTGATTTTGGCATAGGATATGTCAAGGAAGAGGGAAGCCACATGACAGGGGCTACATAGTATAGATTAGTAGTGTTTTCATTAGGGAGTTTAGATCCTTATTGGAGATCCCAGCTATTGTTGGAATACTCCAAGGATCTCCTTAAATGTAGGATACTTGATGACCAGTTTCCAGATGGGGGATATATAGTGAGAGATGGGGTCATATTTTATCAGGATAGGATCTTCTTGGCTAGAGCCTAAAAGCTCAAGGATAAACTACTACATGCAACCTATGATATCCTTCTTTCCAATCCCACTGGTTTCATTAGAGCATGTCATACTATCTTGGAGGGATTCATGAGGGAAGACTACAAAGAGGAGATGCACTATCATATGAGGAAGTGCATAGATTGTTTGGAGGGTGAGGAGAAACATAACTCTTGGGAAGGGTTATCATCACCACCTCCTTAATCATTGGGTGTGAGAGGGAGCTCTTCCATGAGCTACCTCACTAGTTTGAACCAAGAATATGGTAAGGATTGTATTTCTGAGCATCATGATATATTTACTATATACTTGTGTTTTCTTACCACTCATGTGCAAGGCATTTATCCAAGAGAGGGCACTCTTTCTTATTAGTTTCATGGGCTACTTGGGGCCATAAGAAGTGATGTGCTCCCTAGAAGATTTTGGGGAGATGATGTATTCTTCATGGTGTACTTCATTGACACCAAAAATCATACACCTTCTCTAAGCATGCAAGAAGAATGGGGCAGCAAACAAGTGGTGTGGGAAACACTTGTTATATCATATTCTATGGCAGTTAGGAGAAAAACTACGCTGGTTTCACTTGAGGGACCATTTCCCTTCCCCAGTACTACACATGGCAACTAGCATGACTTTGATTTTGATCCCATATGTTGATGATGTTCTTATATTTGTTGGGAACATGATGGGAGGGAAGGCACATTGGTTGGATGTGTCCATTGGGAATGACCTTTCCCACACTTTTTATGCCTCATGCTTCAATGGGAGTATGGGAGATGATATGGCCACTACCATAGATCACTTATTTCTTTATGAGGTGATCCATATGATTTTTTGGATCACTTGGGAGATGCCTCTCATGAACATTTGGGAGGAACATTTCTATGAATTACCATGTTGTAAGGTGATTCATTTCATTTGGATGATAGCATGGTGATGGGAGTCTCTCATTGGGAATGAGATCCCCTATGCTTGTCATCACTCCTACCTTGAAGATGCCATTGGACAACAAGGAGGTTTCCATATATGCCTTCCATTCTCTCATGATGAGATCCATTTGGTTTATCCATCAAAGGCCAACTTGCACATTTGGGAGGAACCATTGGGAGACAAAATTGTTGTAGAATATCTGAAACAGTGGTGGAGACTATTTGATGAGGAGGCCACAAGAGGAGGAGGGGAGAATTTTTCTCAACCCTTACATTTTCTTGAGGACAAGCAACAGTTTGGAGGGGAGGACTGTAATATTCCAAAATTTAGCTCTTAGCTAAATGGAATATTATAGATTTTTTTATCACTAGGTAGGTGAATAAGTGGGTAGGGAGGCCCATAAATATCCTTAGCAACAAAAAAAACCATTCAAGTGTGAAAGGAGACCATATAAGTAGCTAAATAAAGCACCTTTGAGTGTGAACAAGGGATGGAGCTTGTTGAATAGGTCAACTTTGACCAAATCAACAGCATTGTTATGGAGGAGTGGACATTTAATGAGGGACAATGCAGTTTTGGTTGGAGACACCTTGCATGGAGGTAGTGCCGCTAATGTATGGGGCCCAAGGTGAGGAATCTCACCAATTTTATAAGGAATGGTAAGGAAACCTTCGAAATTAGTATTGATATTATTATTTTTTATGGTTTTCATGACTATTTTCATTCTTCAGCTGTTTAGTTGAGCTTGCAATGTTGTTTAGCACAGGGTGTTCCCAAGCGGGGATTCCACCTCTTCCCTTGAGGTAGCCTCTTGGAAGAGCATTGTAACATTATTTCCACATATCTGAAATTCTTTCCAAGCTTTAGTCTTCAGCTACAATGCAGTTTTTGTTCAGATTTGTGTTGTGTTGCAGGGTGTTGTAGTGGAGGGTTGAGAAACCCACATTTTGAGTAGTTTTGCAGTGGAGGAAGGATTCCTTACATTGGGAGATTATTAAGGAAGGTATTTGAGCATGTTTCAGATATTTGGAATCAGTCCAAGCTATTACACCCAGTGATAGTGCAGTTTCATTCTAGAATTGCGTTATTTTGGAGGGCAGTTTCAAAGGAGGATCTAGTGGCTCTTTTGGAGTGTTTTCTTCTAGGTGAAGGGATCAACCTTTCATTAGAGGATACCTTGGGAGGAGATATACATCAGATCCATATTATTTCAGCCTTCTATCTCATGGAATTTAGTTGCAATGACCCTTCAGTCCTAGGGCTATAGATCACCATTGTATTTGAGTGTATTTCTGGAAACCCTTTCTGGGTATTCTTGGAAAAGTGCTGTATAGCCTTATTCTTCATGTATATTATCTTTTTAGGCTTACATCAGTCCCATTGTATCATTATATAGTCCTAACAATATTTATTCCATATTATACTGCATTGTAGCGGCCTCTCCGACATTTTGTATAGTAGCAACATCTCACTTTTGAGAGCGTTAATGTATTGGAGGCTTGTGTGATCACATTCTATGATTTGTGCTTCATTTTTTTGTACTTATTTGTTGCATATATGATCAATAAAATGGCTCCATATTGGTCTCATGGTTTTTTGTGTTAAATATTTTTTGCTGCTTTAATTTTATGCAGTATATTCATACTTTTCCCATTTGGGAATATTACAATACCTTTTATTTAATGTCACCTTGTTCAGCTTCCTATAATCAATGCATAACCTAAGAGTAACATCCTTATTCTTTATGAACAATATCGGTGCACCCCATGGTGATACACTTGGCCTAGTATATCCCTAATTAAGCATTATCCTTCATTTGCAACTTCAAATATACTAACTTTGGAGTGCTCATCCTATAAGGTTCCTTTGATGTTGGTACTTCCCATGGTACCAACTCAATAGAAGAGTCCACTTCCCTATGAGGAAGAAGCTCTGGAATATTTTCTGGGAATACATCCTGAATCTACTGCAAGGCTAGATACCTCTTGAATTTCTCTTCGTCCTCAACATCCTTACCCTTGTCATTGGAAATATGAGCTACAAACATCGCACACCCTTTTTTGCAATTTGGCTTAGCCTGCATAGCGATGACCATCCTCATTGATGTAGGCTTCTTCTTTCCCTAAAAGATTCTCTTTTCCCCATTTTCATCCATGAAATCAATAGCCTTCTCATAACAATCCACCTTAGTCATATGAAGATACAACAATTCCATACCCAAAATCATACTATATAATCCCAATGTAAGTAAATTCAAATGTGCTCCTATAGGAATATCATTCAACATGAATGCACAAGATCTTACCTAATGATTAACTCTCTTCTTAGTACCTATATCCAACTTCACCAACCAAGAATATGCATGCACTTATTTTCTCAAGGCACACTTATCCACCAGGTCAATATTAACATAACTACAATTAGATCTAGGTTCAATCAAAATAGAAACAACTCGGCCACAAAGCTTACCTTCCATCTCAATAATGGATGCATGTTGATTTTCCTCCTTGTTGTCCACAACTACATAAATCTTAGGAATGTTATGATCCACATCCCCAAATATCTACGCATTCTAAGAATTTTATATTTGAGGCCCGCCACCCTAGTACAATGAAAAATCCTTCTTGGGATGATCTTTGCCACATATCCAACACTGAAATTGTCCCCTACCATCACCTCTATTTTGCTTCTCTCTAGGTTGTGACCAATTTCCATTCTACACTGCATTGAACTTCTTGTAAGGAGAATCTCACCTGCATCCTGAGATATTCCCCACTTCTGGGGCCATTTCCATTTAACTTTCTCATTTTCCCTCAAATAATGCTTAGGCTTAGCCTTGCACTTTGATTTCTCATAACAATTCTTCAACTTTTGGATCGCTTCCTCCAATTATCTAGGCTCATATAACTCAATCTAGTCTCTGTATGTTGTTGGAAACCCACTGATGAATCTATGAATATTATATTTCTCATCCTTGAGGTAAGGTACATACCTCACCAACTCTGGGAATCTACTAGTATACTCATCATCCACCATAGAAATCATATGTAGCTCATAAAACTCCTTAGCTCTATCATCATAATATCTTTCAAATAAGTATTTATTCTGAAAGAGTCTCTTAAACTCATCCTAAACCAAATCTTCTTATTTAATTCCCTTAACATTAATCACATATTCCCACAAAATATCTACTTTCCCTTTGAGACTAAGGGTGACTATCTTTGCTTTCATTTTATCTGAATAATTATGTAATATAAATAATTTCTTCATTCCAAGAAACCATGCCTTTGCATATTCTCACTTCTTCATATCTCCATCGAATGTAGGAGGCTTGAATTTCTTGAACTCCACAGGAAAATACTCACTCCTCCTATAAGGATGATGGCGATGATGATGATGATGATGTCTCCAAGATGAGGAACTAGAATGATGCCCATACATAGCAATCCTCTTGTCAGGTGAATCTAGTGATTTTCCACCTCTAACTATTTCCCCTCTATCCAACATGTATTCAGACCAAGACCTACTACCATAGGCTCCATTAATCTTCTCTTCATGTTCTTGACTGATCCTCAACTATCCCTATCTCTGAAATTCCGACAAGCTCTAAAGAATCGTGATAGTGAATTCTACTTGCTTTTACCGAGCCCTTGAAATTATATCTTGAGCCTCAAGCAACCTTTGATTGTATGCTTTACAACTTATGATCTCTGCCCTCAAAATCCTCAATGTATTTGCTATACCAGGAGAATATTCTCCTCCTTTCTACCCAACTAATCTATAGGGAGAGTCACAGGAATTGTAATCTACCATTTTTCTTATCATATGATATTCTCTTCTTCCTACAAGTAGGCCATGTTAGATAAAACAAATAGATACCGAAATCAAAACCATACCGTAGTGACATTCAAGGGAGACTTATCGTATGTTAAAAATAAGTCCAAATTAGCAGGATACATATATAATAATAATCATATCAATATAAAAACACCATCAATGACCATACTAATTGTATTCCATGTCCCCATTCATGACAACCATAACCTTGACAACATCATATTTTACCCAAAGAGAGTGCAACCTACTCTGATACCACCCTCTAACCTACCTCCTCCCACATTTAAGCACTTTCACTAGTTTTATTGTGGTAAAATGATTTGGGGGTCACTATGATAAGACTCAACCTCCTATATGAGATTAAGGAAATGGAGTCAACAACCTAAGACTTTATTGACCTCCCTAAGGTGCTACAGGACCTCCAGGAGCTACCCAACCCCAACAGATATCCAACCCCTGATATACCTCTCTTTTTTCACTAATATAGAGCCTCACTCACTGCTTTTACAAGGCCTCCATGTGAATGTAGACCTCTAGTCACACTCATAAACCTACTTCCCATCAACTGTGGAGTTTTCCAGTCAGTTCTATGCCTGCGAGCCCAAATTCTAAGCCATTTTTTCAGGGCTAGAACTCAGGCCTCTACCCTGAACTCAATGATACCTCCAGAAATGATGAATAACATAGAAACAAAGATTCCAAACCAAAACTTAAACTAGGACTTGACCAAACCCTTCCCAACCAAGACTAGACCTTTGTTAAACACATAATGACATGTAACCTACAGGTCATGAATGCATATATAAACATAGGAATTAAGAAATATCTGAGGTTTAACAAGAAGGACTAATTCCCTCTCACAATAGATTTCATAAAACCAATTATGTCATGCATTCATTATTCATTCATTTACTAATCAAAACAAGATGATATCCATGACTAAGATCTGTCATAAAACCATGCTTATAACCAACATATAACCATATAATTAACAATGATAGAAAAACCATTAAATCCACATAATAAAAAGTATAATTACTCATAAATGACAAGAGAGACTTAGCTCTTATTAACCATTTGAAAAATCCAAGCAAAACACAGACTTCCACGTACCACCCAACCATAGATTGGGCTGAACCAAACATTTATTTCAACCAGTCACCCCCATGCCATATTCCAAGCACGAATGTTGGATCTCATGGGATAAACCAATTGAAAAAAAACCAAGGGATTCAGTATGTTAAACCACCTCCACACTCACCATACCATGATCTCACCTAAATTGGTTTCGAGATCAAAAAACCAAACTGAGCTTGGAAGCCTAAAAATTCCTTCACCATCCCTTGAGGAATTTTCTTGTCTCCACCCATCTATTGAGGGCTTCCCAAAGAAAACCATCTCCACCCCCAACCCTTGGGATTTTCCTAAGACCACCTCACCCATATCCAAAACCTTTTGGTAGTCCAAAGATCAACAAAAAATGAATCTCGTCACACCATGTCTATCTAGAAATGGAAAGGCAAGGCTAAAATCCACTGGAAAAACCTGACAAAACCCATGCCAATGAAAACAAAAGAACCAACTATCCACATGCACAAATCATGCATGCCAAGACCAACTACGAAATCATATATGCAACCTATTACCTTCAAGTATTCCCACATAATCTACTTGATCCAACCTTTCCTTGCTTGATCCTTGCTTTCCTTTTCAATCCTTTTCCTTCCTTTGATTTCATTGTCCTTCCTTTTCTTTCATTGTTTGATTTATCCTCTTGGTGCTTTTCTCCTCTCTGAAACCAATTCAAAAAAATAAACTGACAAAAATCCTTGAACTAATGCTATGATGTATTTTTGTTATTGATATCTCTAATTTCTTCATTTTCCTCTATTTTCCTTCAATTTATTCCTCACATGAAAGCTACGGCCTTTCACCTTCCTTTTCTCCTAATTTCCTTTATTTTCATAAATAAAATGCCAAAAATAGATGTTTTTCCTTTTCAATGACTTCTCTATTGCCTTTTCCAATTTCCCCTTAGCCATAATAAACACCAAGTGATTCCCACTAGGATATTTTTCCCAACATTCAACTTGGTATATGTGTCCCATGACCTTGGTATTATTTTTCCTTTATTAACTTTATTACATGAAATTTTAACCGAGGTTTGTTACAAGAGATTTGAAATATTTAACCCAACTTTATTCTCTCTAGTCGTGGGAATACAATGGATGTCGAGTCTTGGATTAGTGGACTGTGTCAATGGCTATTCATTCTTTCCATTCGGTTCCATGGAATTAACCCCACATTCCCTCTACTACTATATTTCCTACCAAAAAACTTACATTTAGCGTTGAATCCCCAAATTTTATCGACTAATGCAGTTTCTCTAAGGTTATTGGAATTAGCAAGGGTTTTTTTCTTTACAAGGGCTCTTCTAGCCACAATGTTTTCCTAGATTCCCACAACTAAACCATCCTTGAACAAATTTATGGAGGATATTATAATGCCAGTGGAAGGAGAGGGACATAATGAAAAAGAAAATGATGAAATATTTTTAGGGAAGGAACCCCTCTCAGTATTTGGGGGAATTTTGAGCTAGAACATGGAACAAGAGAAAAGTGGAAATGAAAAAATAATCGGTGTGTAAATATGGAAAGTAGATCATGGATATATTTGGTTCTAGGGGGTTGATGTAATGATGCATAAAGAAGAAGAAATGGTAGAGAAATATTTGGTAGGGCATGAATGGGGTAGGAAATTCAACCTATCCTACCTAAAATCTTGGGTGGACATTGAAATTGTGCTTACAGTCAAGAACCCCCCTGGATGTTGCACTATTGCTATGGGTTGGATTTACTTGAAATTCAATGAATCAATCGATCCAATGTGGGCCACTCAAAGGGTTTGGCAGATTGATTCCACCTCGGTAATCTTGAACTTATGGATGCCTCTTTTTAATGCCAAGCAATAAATAATGGATGTAGTTATGATTTGGGGAAGAATTCCTGACCTACCACCAAACTATTGGGATGAATTAGTCTTCAAATATATTGGAAACTCTTTGGGCACTTACTTAGAAGAATATTCTTCCTACTTGACGAGTATAGGGAGCATGTCCCTAGCCTAAATATTAGTTAATATTGATCTACATGAAGCATTGGTAGATGATATTGATATCAGGAAAGGGGAGTAAAGAATTCATATCCTAGATTATGGAGGTATCCCATTCAGATGCAAGTGGTGCCACAAGTATGTACATTTGGATAGATATTGTTATTTCTTACTATACAAAAAGGTGCACACAATACCCAACAAAAATAAGACTCCAACACTAGGAGAAAGGACCCAATACAAATTTAACAGGCACTAGACGCTCAGTTTCTATTAGGATGCCATGGAATTACAGGAAAAAATATCCTAATGGAACAAGAGGATAAATGATTGAATTCTTAGCCATAATAAGAACAAGGGGGACAAAATAAGGCACAATATCGACTCCTTCCCCCACATATCTTTCCTTTGATTTTAATGAAAATATAATATGTCATTCAATGTCAAATGTCAGGCTTTCTGGAGTTTTTATGGAAACATAAGTATTCCACTCTACCATGCAACCATTCTCACTTCCTTACTCCCTTGCTCAAGCCTTATGCCCATGTCCACAAGTGTAGAGTGATTACTCCTCCCATGCATCATCTACCTTAAAATCTCACTTTAAGAATTCATAAGTGAGAGAATTTGTGTATAATATACACTCACAATTTTTCCACAAATGAAATTTATAGTGAAGGCACTGGGTAAGCTCTCCCTCTCCAATATAGAAGGAAGAGGAAGGGGCAGGAAGTCTCAAATTAAAAACAAAAAGAAAAAGCATGATAATTCTTAGCAATAGGAAAAAAATAATACATTCAAGGGGCACTTAGAGAATTAACAACCCTAGGAGGGGTTCCCAATTGAAATTTCTCTCTTATAATTGTAGGGGTTTAGAATGTCCCAATAAAAAATATGCTCTCAGGAAGTTAGTAGAGGTTAGCAGTCCAGATGTAATTTTCTACAAGAACCCTAGGAGAGGGTGAATTAATAGCAAAGTGTCTAGAGGATCTATTGGGTGGTTGGAGGTTCCTGGGTCTCTATGTTAGTGGAATATTAGTGGGAATAATTGTGGGCTTGAAAAGAAGAAACATTCAAGCTTAAAACTATTGGAGCATGGATTCATGCTGAGGATTACAGGCATCTTAAGAGGAACTTAGAACATATGTTACATTGTTAAATCTATATGGGCCCTTCGTCAACTGATAGGAGTTTTGGTAAAAAATATTTGAAAAATACACAACGAGGTGAAATGCCTTAGTAATAATAGGAGACTTGAATTCTTCCCTAGGTTCATCTAAGTATTTGGGTCCAAGGGAAACATTGGATTCTCTTGAAGAATATTTTTTAAATAAAAAAGAATGGAGAAAATTGGTGGATGTGGAACTAGCCAAATTAACCCCCACTTAGAGGAATCAACATACAAGGGTATATATGATGTCTAAGAGAATATATCATTTATTAATTTCAAAATACTTGGTAGATAGATTGTCCCGAAATAAAAGGGGCATCACAAACATTGCCAAGCCTTTCAAGATGAACTTCTCCTGGTTAAAAGAAGAATATTTATTAACCCTAATGAATACTCATTGGAAATATTTTGTTGCCTAATAGGGATTCTCAGTTGAAATTTAGTTCAAAGCCGATTTAAAACTTATCAAAGAAAAAATGAAGGAATGGTCGAAAGAGAAGAATCTTATAGTAGTTCAAGAATTGGTGGAGATTAAATAAAAGCTTAAGGTTCTTGAAAATAAATAGGAGGAAGGGTTCAACTCTACTAAATATATATAATTACCCATTAAACTAGAAAAAAGGAAAAAAGAGATCATAGAAGAAAGGGAGGCATAATGTCATCTAAAAATAAGGGTCATTTGGTTGGAATTTGGAGATGAAAAAACCAAAATTTTCTAGGCCTAACCCAAGTGAAGGAAAATCTGCAACACCATACGGAGTCTTCAAGACACTAGGTGCAGGGTGGTTTCAAACTTTGAAGGCTTATTGGCCCTGGGAAAGAGTCAATTTAAGAATGTTTTCCGTGCTCTAGTTGGGGCCTCAACTGCAGAAGTAATAAAAAATGTACAAATTTTTCCAAGGTTTTTTGAAGAAGAGGAGGACAGGACAATCATGGATGATAACTGAAGAATAACTAAAAATGGTCTTACATAGCTTCCATAAAGGTAAGATCCCAGGACCAAATGGCTGGGTTATCGAATTCTTTCTCGGCCTATATGAAACTATATAGAATGACCTCCCATAGATGATTTAAGAATCCAAAAGGGAGAGGAAAATTATTCTAGATTTCAAATCCACCTTTATAGCTCTCTTTCCTTAAGTGGACCACGTAGTATCTTTTGAGAATTTTCACTGAATATCTTTGTGTAATTCCATATATAATTTAGTTGAAAAGGTGATTTCTAATAGACTCAAGTTGATCAGAGGCTCAATATATAAGCTCAAAAATTAAATTTCTCATAATTGATTGGAAACTGAACTACCGTGACCAGCCCATCACTAGGAATCCAACGCAAATTGTTTCATCAAAAAATGACTCGGGATGAAGATGTTATAGCCTGCTCACCGCCTTTGAGAACATGCAATTTTTTTTTAAAATGGTAGAAAAATGACAAGTTGATGACATGGCAGCCCAGTTAGCATGCAACGAATATTCTTCAGTTTATGCCCAATGGAGCCTTAATAATTGTCCACATGGGATGTTATCGGTTTGGGTTTGACAAGGTGGGGGTACCCAATATATAATCGGTTGAATTTGGGTTCATGATGAATTATTATATGTTGGAATTATTTTTTTAATTATTAAGGTTGGATATATATATATATATATATATATATATATATATATATATATATATATATATATATATATATATATATATATATATATATATATATATATATATATATATATATATTAATTAACCAATATACATTATTAAAATTACTTTTGTCATATTAACACAAAGTTCTCATTTATTTTATTAACCCGAAGGTTCAAAAAAAGGTGGGTGGATATATTTAATTAAACCAAATTTCAAGCATTATATTGGAGGTGTATTTTATTTAAACTTTGGGTTAGTCTAATATGGTGGAATTATACCATATTCCGAACATATGGGAGATCAAACCTTGGGTTAGCTATTATAGGGCACATATTACAAATTCCATAAGTTCCAAAGTTTGGGTGCGATAAACGGTGGCAAAACACATATGTAGGATGGGTGGAGGGCGGGTCGAACCCGTGACATCCCCCTCCTAAATAAATGTCTTTACAAACATACCATGGGGTGAGGCATGTAAAGACTCTGCACCCAACCTATGTTTGAAGTATATGTAGATCTCTGATGGTGAAAAGGAGGGGGCCAACCCTCCTCCCCACATGACCTTACCACTTGACCACCGACCAACACTCATAACAAACGTGATTAGTGCACATTTAATCCTTCATTATCTGCTTTTAATCCAAGATTAATATTAATTAAACTCACAGTGAAATATGGCAGAGTTTTAGGAGGCACCCCCAATTTCAGTGAAACCACCAGTTTGTCAGGGTTATCTGGAGTCTTCTCCAAATTTAGAGGATAATTCTAGGGAAAAAATAAATTGACCATATCTTGAGAAATGTTCGACCAATTTTGGCTTAGGAAGAGTCATTCCTAGCATATTGACATGCTCTGAACACATTGGAATATGTTTTAGAGGAATATGAGCAATTAAATAGGCATTTGTGTCACTTTTAAGGATTTTTAAGCTGTAATGTTCCCAACTTGGGGATTGCACAACAAGCTTGGAAAATAACGCACTCCCTGGGAGATTGGTGTACAGAATTGAGTTTTCAGCCCTTGGATCCCTTAGATTAGTAGATCTGGAGTCTAAATCCAAAAGGGGAGAAAAAATAAATCAAACTAGTTGTGGTAAATAGGTCTCCCACAACCTAGTCTAGCTGGAAAACACCCTACAAGAGGGGTTGCATCTATGCACAACAAACAGCTTCAGGAATAACGCAGTCTTTGATAATATAAGCAGGAGGCCATCAAATATGATCAATAAATGAATTTATTTCATCAAATCAGAAGTAAAGTTAAGATCTTTCAATATACAATAAGTTACATGAGACAAGAGAGCAAGATAGCTTCAGAAAAGAGAGATGCAACATAGATATATCAGCAGAAAAGGTTCAACAACATTATTTTCATGAGCTGTAGAAGCTGTACATTATAACTCAGATCTAGGACAGATCTATGGATAAAACATCAGATCTATATCAGCTCTGGAAACTATATGGTTTTCTTTACAAGATTCCCTTGGGGTTTTGACCAAATCATGCATAAATAAGAGTAGATCTGAGAAACAAGTTGTAGATCTCAAAATTACTGTAGTAAATTTCTGAATATAAAATTTCATTACAATGGATCAGATCTAAATATAACATGGATCAACAAGCTAATCCATGGATCACCAAGTGGAAGGCAAGGCCCAGCACTAGAGATCTCTGATTTAAACAAGGAGAAAAACACCATGAAGATCTTCATACCAAAATAACGCAGTCCATCAAAAGGAACAACGTTGTAGCTCAAATGACATGGATAAACATTGTAAAATTGTAGATCTGAAGTACAAATAGAAGAGACACTCTTCCAGGAGCTTAAAAGACACACTCCATGAGAAGAGGTTCCCAAAAACAACTAGATCTATGCAGATCTAAAACTCCACTTGTTGCAGCTTGCAAAAGTAGACAAATCCTAACTAGATCTGTGTTGCTAATGAAAGTAGAGCTTGGCCTCAAACCTAATAGTGGATCAATTCAGTAAATTCTCCTCCAAGAACTCTCAAAGGAAGAGGTGAAATCCCTGCATAGGAATCCCAAGTACAATCCTCCACTAAACAACAGAGAATGGTATTTGTCTAAGCAGAAAAATACTCAGAAATATGATCAATCAACAACCTTCTCTTGTTGCCCTTCCTCTCCTTTTATAAAATGAAAATCCTTTGCAAACCATAAACCACTTTGATGAGTTAGCCCTATTCACATGAGAGGCTTCCTTCTAGAACTGTGTTGTCCCTTTTGGAGATGCAATGAACCTAGACAACGTTGTTGATTTGGTCAAGGTTGACCCAGTCTTTAGCTAAAACCTCTTTCACACTTGCAAGTGATTATTTACATGGCCCTGATTTATCTTTGTTCACATGGGCATTTATTTATTCAGCCTTTTTCAGGAGTTTTACATGTCCTCATTTATTCATTTATTTATGCAACAAAAATTTTAAAAAAATTGAATGTTCCTCTTAGCTATGGCTAAGTGGGAACATTACATAAGCCTAGGGCCACCAAGAAGGAAGGCCATGTCTAGGTCAATTGAAGGCCAAATGGAGTGAATGAATAGTCATTTCTGATAGATTTCAACATTCTAAACTCATTGGAGTATGTTTTAGGAGCATTTGATGCATGTAAACATAAAGTTTTTCACTATTGAGCTAATACAGAGGCCCAAGCCATGGGAGCTATAAGTTAGACCAAGGAGATGTAGTGCAGGAGGGGTGAACTCCTTCATCAAAACTCTATGTTGATGGATCAATTGTGATTGTTTGTTGTTATTTATGTTGTTTTTATTCAACATTTGATATTCATACTTTATGCTCTTAAATTCACTCATAAAACTCAGTTAAATTAATTGTTTGACACACATAATAAACAAGGAAACATATGTAAAATAAGCATAAGATCGAAAAATAAATTATAAATCTAAAAATGAAATTAGCATAGAAAAAATAACATTCATATTCAGATCACAAGCCCATTATTTCAAAATAAATCTCATAAGAACAATTTGGCTTTTTTGAGGGGAGAAAATTCACAAAGTGATAAGATTAGCTCAGGAAGGCTGCCACAACATTAAAATTTAGTACTTAAAGGGGATTGTCATCAATATAGACCTCTCCAAAACCTATGATAGAGTTGACTAGATCTATATAAGGTTTATTTTGATTCATGTGGGATTTAGTATAGAATTTATTTCTTGGGTAATGAGTTGTATTCATATAGTATCCTTTGTTGTGTTGATGAATGGATCAACTTCTCCCTTATTTCATTCCCAAATAGGGTTATGCCATGGGTGCCCCCTCTCTCCACTCATGTTCCTGCTAGTAGCAAAAGGATTGAGTCATCTCTTGGAAAAGGAAAAAATACGAGGGGAATTTCAAGGAACACCCATCGCTTGGGCTTTGGATCTTACACACCTTCTATTTGCTGATGAAATCCTCATTTTTTGAAACAATTCTCTAAGAGAGGTGAACATGGTAATGTGGATTCTTACTCTTTGTGGGAAATCCACTGGAATTATAATAAATAAAATAAATCCCACAATATTTTTTCATAAATTGGAATATGGGGAGATTTTTCATATAACCCAACTTCTCACATATGACAATAAGCCACTGGATGAGGGTATAAAATACTTGGGATGTCAACTAAAACCAAATTTTAATAGGAAGGAGGACTAGCAGTGGCTCATTTCCAAGGTGGAGAAAATATTGAAAATATGGTGCTTCAACTAGCTATCAGGGGTAGGTTTCTTAGTTATGATAAAATCATTCTAGAAGCCATTCCAATATATTGGATGTCACTAGCATGGATTAAAAAATGTATCTTGGAAAAAATTAGAAGTATTTGTTTCAAATTTATTTTTTCTAAAAAGAAGGAACATAGGGTGCTTCCCTACATTAAATGGGATAAACTAGTGGTGTCAAAGGACTTCGAGGTTGGGGCCTGAGTAATAGATCAAAATTCTCAAAATATTTGTATATTAAGTATATATGGAGACTAATCCAAATGAAAAGCCTATGGAATTTGAATGTCACTAAAAAATACATTGCTCCCAGTTTGCTAGGAGATTAGATTAGAAGGATGGATAAGTCGCTAGTGAACATTTCAGTGATCTGAAGGGTAGTACTAAAATCCTTTGAACTCATTAATAATGGGCTCACATAGAGAGTAGGAAATGGTGACAAAGTGAGAATTAGTCTCGATCCATGGTCATGTAGTGGTCAAGGAAATATACTCCCCAACCTTTAATTAGTTACCTAAGAGATAGAGGATTCTCCAAACTTGCTCATATTTCTAGCCCAACAAAAAAAAATGTTTGGAGATAAGGATGGAGATCAACATAAGATATGGGATTAAAGGAAGAGTTTTGAGATGCATGCGGAAAATTCTCGACTTCTATAATAGTTGGTGATATACGGTTGATAAACAGAGAGGATGAATTAGTCTAGAGTAGTTACTCTTTGGGACCTATAACCCCCAACTTAGATACGTTTCCATAATAGTTGCTCGAGGTTTAGAAAAATAGAAATGGTGGTCGAAGGTGGTGTTCAAATATAAGTGCTTGAAAAAGGAAAAATTATTCATCTGGTTTCTAATGGAGAAGAAGGAATCCACTTGGGATGTGCTACAAAATAGATATGTGGTTAGGCCAATATGGTGCTCCTTTTGCAACAGAAACAAATAATTGGTCATGCACATGTTCATGAATTTTCCTTTCTATAAGCAAGTATGGAACATGTGCAGAAATATTGTGGTAAAAATTGGTGGATGGGAAGGGGAGTACTTGGAGGGCGCTTGGAGGGATTTTCTCTCTAATATTATCTATCATGATTATAAATCACTCCCTTTGACCATTTTTTGGGGGGTGTGGTTGGCTCAAAATAGAGCCATTTTTATGAAAAAAATAAGCCCTATAGCACGTAGTCATGGAATATCTAGAAATTTCAACCCAATTCCAATAGAAAAAGGAGAAACCCAAAAAAGAGTGACAGTAAAAGAAAATCATAATCACTTCAAGCCATGGAATTATTTTGATGGAGCCTCTAATACTAAATCGGGGCATAGGAGCAGAGGAAGATTCATACTCTCTCTTTGAATTTCACTTATTCCATGTAAAATTGGGACTTAGTCCTACAAAAAAAATCACGCTAAAATATTGGCTTGTAAAAGCATGTTTCTCTTCACATTATAAAAATGGTGCACATAGATACAAGTCTATGTGGATTCTATGCTACTAATTATTTGGCACAACATAACATAACTTGTATAAACATCTTACTCATACCTATTTTGGAAGAAACATTGCAGCTCAAAATATTTTAATTTCATTACATGTTCTCACATATAAAGGGAGAAAAACTAAGTAGTTGATCGACTCTTGAAAGAGGGGTTGGAAATGGAATAAAGTATTTGGTAGATAATGGAGCAGCGAGATGCCAACTCATTCAATTTCTATCATAAGAATTATAGGGACCTTATTACTTAGAAAGAAAGGACTTAATCTTCTTGAACAATGATTTTTTTGGTATCTTTTTGCTTTACATTCTATTAGACCACATCTCCTAGTAGGGTGAAAAAATTAATTCTCATCTTTTTTGCGTAATTATCCAAAATGTTCTCTTTGTAAAATTTGTAAAAAGGATGGAAAGTATGTAAAATAAGCTTATAAGCTTACAAATTAGAATTCAAAAACATCATGTAATACAAACAAGGTGTGTATATACAAAATGATTTTGAATCATTCTACAAATGAATGGAAATTATGATTTTTTCCTATGGAAATAAAATATTAATATAAAAAAACACTAGTTGTCATCATTTAGATAATTTGTGTGTCATATGCATAAAATTCTAACACTCTCAAGTGAAATTGAATTCCTTTATTCTTTGACACAAAAAACAAAAAAACCAATGAATTTTATATAGTAAAAAAACTAGTCTCTAAGGATGGTCTCCATAGACTCGACCTCAACACCTTCATTGAATTCATCAAGACCAACAAAAGGAATAGGAAAAGAAAGAACTTCCTTTAACAAAACATCTTTTTTCTAATTAAGTTCTCATAGAAGGTGATAGTAAGAAATCTGCTCAAAGGTATGAGAGACCTAATCAATTTCAAGCATGATAGGCTCGACTTTGTAATTGATAATTGAATCTGTTATTTTCCTAATTGATGACCAAATTTTAATTCCCCACAGCTTCAAGTGTTTCAGCCTCCTTTTTGTGGGCAATTTCCGGAAGGAACCAAAGGGCTATGAACTTAGCCTTTTTTTTAATCTTTTCCTAGAGCATATTTGTAATATAGAAAATGTGAATGAATATAATATAAAACTACTTCAATTCCACATCGACGTGGGTAGCCTTGACTAGCCCTTGTCAAAGAACCCCTAAGGCACCTTAAGATCCAATTGTAACATATGAGGAAATCTCGAAATTCTTAACCTAGGTTAAAATTAAATTACTTTGACAAAAATATAATCTTGGCAACACAATATATAAGAGAAGTATAAAGGCCCTAATAGAGACATTAATTTCAAGCTTTACAAACATAATGTAGAAATTATACAATATGCATGTATATCTTGGATTCACCCGATCTAAAAATATGCTAAAGTTAAATACTGAATTGCTTCTTCAAATATTTGCAAAATTAAAAACACAATTTCCAATTACAATATGATGAACAAATATCAATCACACACAACACAGATAATTTCCCGGGGAAAGCTTGAAGCTAAAATCCCCACTATCTTCTATTGTATATTATATCATGGACCATGAAAAAATTACATACAAAAAATCCAATCACAAGAGCTCTCTGTACATTAGATAATCGTCTCACACTGTTATACAAAATTTGGCAAATCACTTGCTCAATTTACTGTTTCCAGACAACCTGCCTCCACTGCGCAATCCATGTTGATAGCAATCCCTAAATGAATGCAATATTGCCTACCTTGACTATGCAATCCTCATGGGCACACACAATGTGTGTGTTTTTGCATGTGTGCAACCAGATAATGTCACAACTGATAGTTTACTTCCCTTTCACCTAGAACTCAATAGGGTCTCCATTGGATCTGACATGCATGTAGTTAATAATAGTGAATCTTCAGTTTCATGTGAGACAACTGATTTTGAATTAATTGATAATTAATTAACTTGATCTCTCACTAGTGTATCTTTAGTTACAACTAGCACAACTGAGTTTAACTCACTTAACTTAGTTAAACTAGTTTACAACTTGCACAACTGCACTTCCAACTCTGTTACAAATGGAATCACTCAGTTACAACTCAGGTCAACCTGAATGTCCCACCAACCAACCACTCAACTCTAAATTCACTTAGCTAACAGATTTTCCACTTCAACAAACTATTTCCAAGTGCCCATTGAGAATATATTATAGTTTATTGTCCATCTAAATTAAGGGATAATAAAGATATACATGCATATATAAATATACATGAATTATATAAATAGATTATGCACATACATCTATAAATAGACATACACCTAAAAATATCCTAAGGCCCCATCCTAGTGTTGGTGCTTAATTTTCACTAGGATATTCTTGTTGAATCTCAACACTCCCTCTCAACAAGAAAGGCCCTTATCCTTCACCTTGATCCTGTCTCTATGGTATTCTGATTTTATCCTGGTGAGCACCTTCGTCAGAATATCTACATCCTGATCTTTCGTGGGAATGTACTAAAGCAACATGATTCTCCTCTACACACAAACTCTAAGATGAATGTACCAGATATTTATATGCTTAGATCTATCATGAAACACGAGATTAATCGAGAGTTTAATGCAACTCTAATTATCAAAATGAATCATTGTCAGATCCATATGAGAACCAAACAAACCAACCAAGATATTTCTCATCTATATAGCCTCACATACAGCTTGAATCACTGCCATTTATTCTACTTCCACTGAATTGAGTGACACAGATCTCTGCTTCCTGTTGTACGAAGAAACAGTTGTATATCCAATGCTAAAGATCCCCCCTGCTGTGATCTTTCTGTCCGTTGGACTTCCAACCCAATCTACATCCGTGAAGCCATGCAACTTCACACCGTACATTTTTCTATACCATAAACCACACTCTAATGTGCCCCTCAGGTATCTCAGGACATGCGTCTCTACCTTCCAAAAGAGCTAGGTAGGTTTAACCATAGCTTGACTCGGCTAGTTAACCGCATAGAAAATCTCTGGTCTCGTGTTCACTAGATACATTAGCAAAACCACTAACTGTCGATAGACAGCAGCATCCAATACCTCTCTAGAAGTAGCATCTTCTTTCCTCCATTTTCTTTGAAGAGGATTATTCATGGGTTTGCAGCCCTCCATGTGAAACTTACCTAGTATCTCCTTTACATACTTGCCTTGAGAGACAAAAATTTCACCATCTCGCTGCCATATTTCAAATCCAAGGAAATAATGATGGAGGCCCAAATCCTTCATTTCGAACTCCCTTGCAAGATCCTCCTTGCATGAGTGCGTCAACTGCTCATCACCAGTCAATATTAAATCATTTACATAAATAAAAATGATTAAAAGCTTACCCTCCAGCACAATTTGGTATAGGTTTTCATCTCCTTCACTTTTGGTGAAGCCAAATCTAGTGAAATAGTTGTCTATCTGAGTGTACCAAGCATAGGGTGCTTGCTTCAGCCCATACAACGATCTTTTGATTCGACACACATGCAACTCGTCGTTGAAGATCTCGAAACCTTCAGGCTGATCTATGTACACCTCTTCCTCAATGATTCCATTAAGAAACACAGTTTTCACATCCATCTGATGAATGCACCATCCCATCTACACTCAAAGTGAAAGGATGGTCCTTATGGAAGAGTACCTTGCGATAGGTACAAAGGTCTCATCATAATCTATCCCCTCAATCTATGAGAAGCCTCGAACCACAAATATGGCCTTGTATTTCTCCACACTCCCATCAAAATATTGCTTTACCTTGTAGATCCATCTTGAACCTACCACTGATTTATCAACCGACCTTGCAACAATTTCCCAAGCACTATTTTTGACAATGGAGTCATACTCCTCCACCATTGCATCAAACCAAGTGGGCTCTTGCACTGATTCATGAAAGGAAAATGGTTGAGTCACAATACATTTTCTCATGAGAGCCATGTATCCTGTAAATTGGTTAGGATATTTTCTATGTCTGCACTGTGAGGTAGGGGCTCCTACATTCTCTGCTGTAATATTCCTTTTTAGGAATTTCTACAATATCTTCAATGAGGACGCTGTATAAGGAAAAACATGCATTAAAAATGCACAACAAGACTTGGATCCTCTTATATATGCTGTATGTATCTTAAATATCAAATGGAATCATAAAAAAATCATTCTAGCTACACTAAACAGATCTCCCCAGCTCATATATGCTGAAAAACACCCCAATCCCACAACTTCACAAAATAGAATTTCTGAAGAATGCAACATCGTAATTTTTATTAGGGAATCTATAGAAAAATATGATTTCATACATATATGGAGCTTTCATTAATCATAGGATCAGAAATGAGGGGTTTGACCTCTTTTACAAGCACATCGGAATATCCCGGCATGGGTTTCTGACAAAATAGCAACATAAAATGCAACACTGCAGAAAATAATGCTGTACCCAGCAACTCTGTATTAATAAATATTGAATATGATATAAAATAGATGAATAATACAGAAATTGGCCCAAGGCCTCCTCCAATAGACCTCTTGGAGTGAAATAGACACCTCCACCTCTGAACAAGCACAAAATAGGAGGGTTTAACCCAACAGTTGTTGCTACTGCATGAATGAAACAGTTACTAGAAGTGACTGCACTATATATGATACATAATGGATATCATCAAGATAGATGATAAAAAATGAGCTCAGGACCTTCCCCTTAGATCTCCCAATCAGCTAGACCAAAGGTGAAGATGGAATTCCCGCATGAGAATTCTTTGCACTAAACAGTGTTGCAACTACAACTAAACAGCTGGAGCT
This sequence comes from Pinus albicaulis, assembly GCA_034641835.2. Classification (NCBI taxonomy): domain Eukaryota; kingdom Viridiplantae; phylum Streptophyta; class Pinopsida; order Pinales; family Pinaceae; genus Pinus; species Pinus albicaulis. Next base: position 870,274,108 of record CM076575.1, on the reverse strand, counting down.
TGCAGTCAGTCAAAATACCAAAAAAATATGATTAATGAATGATCTCCTTGATTCTATGCCCTCCTTTTTATATTTGGTGAGCCTTGTTGGAAATATTGTCATTGATGGCAAAGGAATTGGAAAAGAAGGAGCATCTGAAACAGTAACTAGGCAGTAGCAGAGAAGAACAGAGGAAGAGTGCATTTACAGAGAGCAATATCAGTCAAGGAGCAGGGACAAGCATTGAATTGAAGCAGAATTGTCCAGAGACAGTGTATGAAGAAAAAGGCCATCAAACAGAAAAATGTTCTAAATTCTCTATGATAGTTGAGTATATGATAGTTGAGTCCCTGTGGACAAGTATGAATCATTGTGAAAGCATGGTCTGTAAACATCATAAGCTCTGTGGAAGGAGTAGATTCATGAATCTGTATAAGTGAGCAATGGGGAATGTATAACCTGCTGAAGCAGCGCATTATAGTATGCAGAGGAGTATTACTAAGAAACTCCCTACCGAATGATTGGACCGAACTGTGAACTTGAGTTAAGGGATCAAAAGGAATAGCGTAACCCGACTTAACCGTGGATTGGTCACTGCTCCAAAACCACGAGTGGATTTGCGAGGCCAGATTGCCCATATCGCACCACCTCTCGGTAATAAGCGGTATCTCCTGGTAGGGGAGCGATTCCATAGGGTATGCGACACGTGGCGAGGTGGACCCATGGAAAACCGCTTGTCACTGCGCGTCATCGCGCGTTATTGTTCGACCGAGGATGCCCAGCGAAATTGTTGAGCACCGTTGATCTGGAAAGGAGGCATCAGATGGTGATCGCTTGATGAAGATGTGCGAATATTAACCAAAGTACGGAGCAGAATTTGATTGGGTCGCCGATCATATATGTGGGCCCAATTTAAATTATTAATTGGACCTTTTCAAATTAATATTTACGGGTTTAACCAAGGTTGTTTAAATTAACTATAAATTATGACGAAAAGCGATTGGGCCATCATTTTTACTCCAAAGTTGGTGGAACATATAAACCTGGGGGTCGACATATGAAGGTCTATGCAGTATGCTGAAGTTTTTTTTAAAAGGAGAAATTTGGATTAATATCTCAATCTCATATTGAGATATTAAAAAGACTTAGATTAATTATCTAATTTCCAAAACCAAGGAAATAAAACAATGAGAAATTGTTTGAGGGCTTGGGTAGACCCCGCTGGATTATCTAATTGATCCCGTCCAGGAATACCATCAGCGGTTGGGTGGTATTGACTCATGGTATTAATAAAGGAAAAACTATATAAGGAAGAGAGGATAATTGTATGATGTGTGAATGTATAAGGATGGTTAATGAATAAATATCTTTAAGAGATATCTATATGATTGAAATCTGAAAATGCTGAATCTATGATGCACCTATGGAGTTGATGAAGGATCAAGATCTTTAGATCTAGAAATGATGAATCTCTAGGAAGATCTGCAAAGAAATAATGAAGACCTGACGTAAGTCTGATGAAGAAATTAAAGAAATTTGGTAGATCTGAGGGTTGAAGTCTTCTGCATGAAAGTAGGAGCTTTCTGCCAGTACAAGCTGGTGTCAAGATCAGGGGGTTGGAGCTCCCTTCCAGTAGTAACTGGAGGACGAGAGAAGGTTGTAGCTTTTTGCAAGTGGGTGCCTACGTGCTGGTATGAGTCTGTGCCAGCACAAAAATTGTAAGAATTTTTCTTTATAATAAATATTGAAGACAGAGACAACAACAGTGGTGGTTTTCTCCTGAATTTGGGTTTCCACCTTAAATACTGGTGTTCATGTGTATAATGGTTGATTCTTTTATTACTGCTCATGCTTACTGCTTACTAAACATCTGATGAATGAATGATGCAATAATCTAAGTAAAGAATTAAATGCATAAAAAGTAAAATGTTTTCCAGTAAGCTCTAAATACTGATTCACCCCCCCCCCCCTCTCAGTATTTTTCCCAACAAGCCTCCTCACCCTGGACCCCACACATTGTTGAGGTGACTTCCTAGTAAAGATTCCTCCTTCAAAATTGCACTGTCCTTGTTGGCTTCCCTCCCTCTTGTAGCAGCGCTGTTGACTTGGTCAACTGGTACTAATCCACCTGAAATGCCTCTTTTCACACTAAGGGGTCTTCAATCCAATTCTCATATGTGTGTCTAGGATGATCCTTGTTCACATTGAGCTATTTTACTTGGGTGATCTCTTCCTCCTCAAGAATGCATGTTGACTTGGTGAAACTTGACTATGTCCACATCTATTTTGCCCTTGTTCACACTTGAAAGTGTAAAATCCGGCTCCTAAGGTGATCCCCTTCTTTATTAAGGTGGAAATTGTTCATGCTTTTATTTTTCATGGGCCTCCTTACCCAATTATTCCTCTCCTAGGTGAAAGAAGCAAAATCTAATATTCTGATTTGCTTGTATGCAAATTTTGAAATATTACAATCCTCCCCTCTCAAATGTTGCTTGTCCTCAAGCAAATGTAATGTTAGGACTGAAGAACCTACTCTTCTTCCCCTATAGCATCCTCATATGATAAGATTTCCCAAAGATCAAGGTGTTGTCCCATCAACACATCTCCAAGCTTCCCCTCCCAAGTGTGCACGCTGTCCTCGGGTGAACATTCCAAATAGCTGACATCATGTGACAGTGAAACATCCATGGAGGAAACAATGGGCTTGTTTGAAGTTCCTCTTGAGGCATGAGGGATGATATAGATTGGGATTCATCATCCCCATTTTAATCTCCCATCCCCAAGCTATCATCCATACAAAATGAGTTTCCTCCCAACATGGCAACTCCTGGAAATCCTCCTCCACCTTGAGATCTTGCAAAGTAGGTGGGTTGAAATTCTGAACATGGTAGACAAAGTGGCCTACCCCACACTATCCTCCCCTCCACTTAATATAATTGCAGAGAATTTGCTGACCTTGGGCTGCACTAATGTTTCTCTCAAATGGCAAGAAGGAAACTAGATCTCCAAAGATCCCTTTCCCAGCATTGTAACTCAAGTTGGCCCAAACCATATTATACATCCCACTATATAGCATCCCATCCATCTCATGGCCCTCCTCATAAAGAAACAAATATTTTTCTGTAGTGGCCATGTCTCTTCCCATGCTTCCGTCAGAACATGTAATGCAAAAAGTGTGGGGATGCTCCTACCCCAAGAACACATCCATCCAATGTGTTCCTTTTCCAATCATGCTCCCCATAAAGGCAAGAAAAACATTAGCAAATGGGCTCATGATTAGCATCGGAATGAAATAAATAATAAAGGTTTAATGTGGTGTTGGAAAGTACCAACAGTCTCCCAAGTGGCCACAACGCAGTCTTCCCCACCGCAGCTTTAGGAAATGGCCTGGCAAGTTGTTTCTTGACAAATCGCTTGCTGTGTAAGTCATCACACCCACTAGTAAATAGTAGATGGCTAAATATATCACCTGAGCATACAAGGAGTAACCAAATACTTTCCCCAGATCATATAGCAGATGGTTGTCTCCATCTTAATAGTTGGCCAAAAATGGTCCATGGAGCCTAAAGAAAAACTTGCCCCTTTGTAGAGCCATGCACTGCAAAGAAATGGTAAGAGCATGCAAATATTGTGTTGGACAATCAATAAATGCCAAAACAGAATTCTTACCATGTAATGAAAGTAATATGGTGATAGGATCCATAAATGAGCTCTCCATAGTGATATGACATACTCCTATGAAGAGGAATAAACCATATGATGCCTGAAGATCCCCCTCCCCATGCTTGGAAGTCCAAGTCAAGATGAGCATACTATAGTAACAGATGAATTCATCCACTACTCTATCAATCTCATCTCCTCCATGTTCACCCAGTGCATCAAATGTGAAGTGGTCCTGGGAACACTCCATCAACAAGTCCCTGCTCCAAAGTGACAACGTTGTTGGCCTATGCAAATAGGCTCATGCTAACTCATAAATCCATTCTTTGACATTCCCCATGTAAAAGACTCCTCCCATAATGCTGCTACATAAAAAAAGTTCCTTCCAAGGTGGAAGTACTTCTAGATCATCTAAGGCTAAGGAGTAGCCTCCTTGCACTATGATAGTGCCATCCCCTACTCCTGCAGCATCATGCCAAGTGTGAGAGCAAATCTGCTCTTGCTCTCTCCCAATCCTCCAAAGCAACAACAGTATTTGCTGCTTCCTCATACCTCCATCATACAACCCATGTGGTGTAAAAATAATGATCACATCATCATAATGCATCCACACTCCTTGCTGCCACATGATGCAAGTACCCTGCCAAGTCCCTTCCATCCACATACCCTTGGAAAAAGGATATGTCTCATGATGGCCAAACTCTCTCAAGAGTAGCTAACGTAGCTTTGCCTCTTGCTGCCCTATATCATGAATCTGAAAGTGGCTCACCAGCCTCTTTCTCTTCACCCACATCCACTCAACCCCATGTGGATGCCTCTTATCATTCTTCATCTTGCCATTCTTCCAATGTGGGCTACCATCGTCCACAACCAGTTCCTCTTCTTTACATGTCATGAAGTACTGAAATGCATTTTCTTGGAGATATTTTAGAGAGGATCTCATGTCCATATCCATCTTGAATCCATCAAGATCCAAAGGTGATAAAGGCAAAGCCCCCTTATTGCTATTGTTTGACAGCGCTAATAGCATCTCCAATGATATAGTTGTTGCCTCATACTCCATCTCAAAGTTCATGACTTCCTCCAAAAGATCACACTCCAACCTCAAGGTTTGTGTGCAACTCAATAGTGATACATGAGGTTGATGACTCATCTTTCCCTTGAACCATTCAAGCTTGCATAGTGCAATGCAATCCTGCTGCTCTATCTCAGCAATAATGTTTGACCCTGGGTCATATGAAGACAAATTTCCACAAATTTTAGAAGGATTTGTTGTAATAAACAAAGGTGTAAATATTCCCATACCTTGGTGAGTTGCGGGAACCTCTTGTAGGGCTGCAAGGGCTCCTCCCTCCAATGTAATGGTTGCCTTAACTGCTGATGTAGGTGACTACTCCTCTATGAGTATGAAAACATTAGTACAAGGCTCCTCTAGTGGAGAAGAGGACTCCTCCTCCTTTGATCCATAATTTTTAAACCTTATGATTACTCCTTGAGTCAAATCTACAAGATTAGACACCCTTGTATGGTTCACATGGCTAAACCACCAAGACCTTGCCTCTCCCTCCAAGTGCAACGCTGAGATCTCCACAGCCTCTTTTTCCACCACTGGATGTAGTAGGAAAAATGATCTCAACTTCATCACCCAAGATTCTACTGTACATAGGGGTGATCCATCAAAGGTAGACAATAGGAATCTATTGCCCCTTATCATCTTGCTGTTGCATGGCCTTCTTTCCTCTCTCATTTGGATAAATTGAGGAAGATCTAGGATCTCTTTGATAGTCTTAGGTTGCCACTTGTATTCTGCCAAATATCCACTCAGGATCTCATGTTCCATGGAATCTTCTTGCTCTCCTCTTATTCTACGAGAACAGGGAGTGCATGCACCTCTTTCTTCATCTTGAAACCTCCCGGAGGTCTCACTGTAGCTTTTTCCTCCTTGAAACCATTTTGGAGTTTCAATGCATCTTTCTCCTTTCTTCTTAGATCTGAAAAGGGATGAGAGAAATATCATCCTATCCATAATTTTTACCTTGCTCTTTGATTTATATCACTTTTTCTTGAAGCCTACATTCTAAGCCATAGATCTTGCTCTGATACCACTGTAATATTCATTTTTAGGAATTTCTGCAATATCTTCAATGAGGACACTGTATAAGGAAAACCATGCAATAAAAATGAAAAAAAAGAATTGGATCTTTTTATATATGTTGTATGTAGCTTAAATATTAAATTTCATCAGAAACAAATCATTCTAGCTACACTAAACAGATCTCCCCAGCTAATACATGCTCAAAAACACCCCAATCCCACAACTTCACAAAATAGAATTGCTGAAGACTGAAACAACGTAATTTTTATTAGGGAATTTGAAGAAAAAGATGATTTCATACATATTTGGAGCTTTCATTAATCATAGTATCATAAATTATGGGTTTGACCTCTTTTACAAGCACATCGGAATATCCCGGCATGGGTTTCCGGCAAAATAGCAACATAAAATGAAACACTGCAGAAAATAACATTGTACCTAGAAAATATGTCTTAGAAAATACTGAATATGATCTAAAATAGATGAATAATATAGAAATTGGCCCTAGGCCTCCTCCAATAGACCTCTTGGAGTGAAATAGACACCTCCACCTCTGAAACAAGCACAAAATAGGAGGGTTTAACCCAGCAACTGTTGCTACTGCAGAAATGACGCAGTTACTGGAAGTGACTAAACTATATACGATGAAGAATGGATATAATTAATATAGATGATGAAAAATTATCTCAGGACCTTCCCTTTATATCTCCCAATCAGCTAGACCAAAGGTGAAGATGGAATTCCCGCATGAGAATTATTTGCACTAAACAGTGTTGCAACTATAGCTAAACAGTTGGAGCTTGCAATCAGTCGAAAGACCAAACAAAGATGATTAATAAATGATATCCTTGATGCTATGCCCTCCTTTTTATCTTTGGTGAGCCTCCTCACTCCAGACCTCACACATTTTTGAGGCGACTTCCTAGTGAAGATTCCTCCTTCAAAACTGCGCTGTCCTTGTTGGCTTCCCTCCCTCTTGTAGCAATGTTATTGACTTGGTCAACTGGGACTAATCCACGTGAAATGCCTCTTTTCACACTAATGGGTCTTAAATATAGTTCTCATATGTGTATCTAGGCTGATCCTTGTTTACATTGAGCTAGTTTACTTGGGTGATCTCTTCCTCCTCAAGAATGTATGTTGACTTAGTCAAACTTGACTATGTCCACATCTATTTTGCCCTTGTTCACACCTGAAAATGTAAAATTCAGCTCCTAAAGTGATCCCCTTCTTTATTAAGGTGGAAATTATTCATATTTTATTTTTCATGGGCCTCCTTACCCATTTATTCCTCTCCTAGGTGAAAGCAGCAAAATCTAATATTCCAATTTGCTTGTATGCAAATTTTGGAATATTACATCTGCAACATCAAGTCTCAACCTATCAGCTTCCATGGTGTGCTTTCTACGATTTCTGATGGATGGATCTGCATGAGTGGCTTCCTCCACTCCATGAACCTCCTCCTATGGCTAATCCACATCTAGAGACTCATCTTTAGGAACCAGTAGTTCCTCCTCCGCATGCAATTCCATCTCCCTCTCAAGCGACAACCGCATGGATTTCCCCTCATCAAATTTTATATCCCATCACACAACAATCATTCTATTGTTTGGAAAATACACATGATAATTATGGGGTGTTTTTGTGTACCCCACAAAATCAAAACTTCAGCATTCGTCTCCAACTTCTTCCTGGTGTCCTTGGTCACATGCACATAAACAGATGAGCCAAAAATCTTAAAGTGTGAAACATCTGATTTTCTTACCAGTGAAAGCCTCTTTAGGTGTACCCATGCCAAGTACTCTATGATGACAAATTTTATGCACATAAACCATAGTTTTTCATGCTTCCGCCCATAAATGCATTGGTAGGCCCTGATCATGCAACATCGCTCATGCTGCACCCACGATCATTCTGTTCTTCCTCTCTGTGACCCCATTCTGTTGTGGGTTATGAAGCACTATGAGTTCTCTTTGAATTCCTTCATTGCTGCAAAATTTCTTGAATTCGTTAGAGATGTATTCTCCACCATTATCGCTCCTAAGAGCCTTCACTTGCTTCCCTGACTCTTTCTCCACCAATGCATTAAACTCACAAAACTTAAATAATGTTTGATATTTATTCTACATGAAGAAGATCCAGCATGTACGATAAAAGTCATCAAAAAATATTAGATAGTACTTATGCTTTTTTGTTGAAGCAACTGAGAATGGCCCACACACGTCTATGTGAACTCTCTCAAGGATCCCTGAAGCACAGTTATCCTTCTCATGAAAGGTAGAATTTACATACTTCCCCATGGTTCAACCCTTGGACTAATTTAACTGAGCAAGTGTTCCCATTGGAAGTCTAGTAGATATTTGTTGCATGACTTTCTAGGCTCCATGATGAAGATGACCCAATTGCTTGTGCCATAATTCATCCTCATACCAGCTCACCATTTTCTCCACCTTTCCCACCATAGCAACGTAGCCATCTATGTCCAGCTTGTAGATATTATTAACTCGAATCCCTATCCTCTTGGCTTGACCCATTTTTTTATGTCGCAGGAAATCTTTTCCATCACTAAAAACAACATCATAGCCGCTATCCTCCAACATTGTGACTGAGACCAAATTTTTCTTCAGACCTGGTACATGCATAACATATTTTAATTGAAATGGTTTACCTGAATCCATATGAAAGGTAATGGTACCAATCCCAGTAGCACTGTGTCATCTGTCATCGCCCATCTCAATATGCATATGGATATCTTTCTCCTCCAAGTCACTAAAAAATTCCTTATCTCCCTTCATGTGAAAGGAAGCGCCACTATCCAAATACCACACAAATATCAATGCACTTGACACCATGCATGTAATCAAGGAGAATTCAAGCTCAAATTGCGAGGCAAGGGCCTCACCAACTCCAGCTCCAGCATTGTTCTTGTTCTTCTTCTTCTGTGGATAGTTAGTAGCAAAATGCCCATGTTCATGACAGTGAAAACACTTGACTTGGACATGTCATGATTATCTCCTTTAGAATAAGATTTAGAATGGAATTTCTTCCCCTTCCCTTTCTTCATCTTGGAAGCCAAAGCATAATCCTCTTCATCATCATTATTTGATGAAGAGCCATCTCTGGTGTTCCGCATGAACTCCTCCTACACCAAATTTGACCACAATCATTCCCAATCCAACAATTTTCCCGTCCGTTGTCAGAGTCTTCATAACTTTGCAAAATATTAGGAAGTCCCAAGAGAGCCAAAATCACCAAATCATCATCAACGACTGTTATTCCCACACCCCCTATTTCATCTTGACATTGGACAAACTTTTTGAGATACTTTGGAATGGTGTCGCTCTTTTCCATCTTGATATTTTTGAGTTTATCTTTGAGCTCCAATTTCCTATGGACATTGTTGCTTTGGAATAGATCTATCAAAGCCTTCCACATAGAATATGGTATGGCTTTCCCATGGAGGATTGAGAGAATGCGGTTTCATACTCCCTCCAACAGCATCCTCCTCTCCTTTGCCACTTTCTTTTCCATGCATCAAGATTGGCAACATCTACAACATCTGGCTTAGGAACACATTTTTCAATGAATTCCTTCAAGCCATTGTCTTTGAGTACCGCCTCCATGCTTTCCTTCCAAAAATTTAGTTTGATCTACCCTCAAGTGCATACTCTAACCTAAAGCCATTGAAATCAATTTTGATCTTGAATCAACTATAGCACCAAGAAAGCATTTCTACAAATTCAAATTCTATCCACCAGCAAACTCAGCTCCTGCTTCACTTTTGTAATTTCCTATGCTCTGATACCATGTAGAAATTATACAATATGCATTTATATATTGGATTCACCCAATCTAAAAATATGCTAAAGTTAAATATTGAATCTCTTCTATAAATCTTTGCAGAATTAAAAACACAATCACCAATTACAATATCATGAAGAACGATCAATCACACACAACACAAATAATTTCTCATGGAAAGCTTACAACTAAAAACCAAACTATATTATATTTTATATTAGATCATGGATCATGAAACAGTTACATACAAAACTCCAATCATAAGAGCTCTTAGTACATTAGCTAATTGTCTCACACTATCATACAAAAATTGTCAAATCACTTGCTCAATTTATTGTCTCCAGACAACCTGCCTCCACTACACAATCCCTACTAATAGAAATCCATGAATGAATGCAATATTGCCTACCTTGACTACACAATCCTCATGGGAAAATCCGATGTATGTGTGGTTGCATGTGTGCAACCGGATAATGTCACAACTGATAGTTTACTTTCCTTTCACCTAGAACTCAACTGGGTCTCCACTGGATCTGACATGCATGCAGTTAATAGTAGTAAATCTTCAATTGCATGTGAGACAACTGATTTTGAATTAATTAACAATTAATTCACTTGATCACTCACTAGTGTATCTTTAGTTACAACTAGCACAACTAATTTTCACTCACTTAACTGAGTTAAACTAATTTACAACTTGCACAATTGCACCTCCAACTTGGTTACAACTCGAATCACTTATTTACAACTCAAGTCAACCTGCATGTCTCACCAACCAACCACTCAACTAAAAATTCACTTAGCTAACTAATTTTCCACTTCAGTTAACTATTTCCAAGTGCTCATTGAGAATATCTTATAGTTTATTGTCCATCTAAATTAAGGGATAATAAAGATATACATGCATCTATAAATATACATGCATTCTATAAATAGATTATGCACATACATCTATAAATATACATACACCTAAAAATAGCCAGAGACCCCATCCTAGTGTAGGTGATATTAGCTCCCTGTAATAAGCAAGATTGGAAAAGTCCGACAATAGGGAGAAACATCATTTCAACCACTTTGGGATTCTAGGATCTAGCCCTCCTGAATCCGGAGAGGGATCTCTCCAATAAGTTCAAAGATGGATTTATCTTTAAGGATTTTGGGTAATGATATTAGGCTAGTTATGAAGGTCGAGGTTTTTGTTTTGTTTTTGGATGGTTGAGCATGATTATTATTTGAGTGGAAAGTTCTAAATGCACAGAGTTTCAGAGGTGAGAAGTTGCAAGAAAATAGAACAAGCTTTGGCCAAAAAGATGGATAATTGCAGGTTTTAGTACATTGGGCTATGGAGTCATATTGTAGTAACTCTGCTGATATTTTGCATTAAGTCCCTTATCAGAATTAAATGTTCAATTGCGCTAAGGTAAATATCTGATGTTCTAATAATAACTTAGACTCCATTTGAATACTTCTGGCTACAGGCAGCTTTGTGGTAGCTGAGAGGAATCAATTTGCCTCTGATGTGGCAGTGGAGGCCTTTCTGTCTGATAAACACTTATGATTTTCTTTAACTGTTTTTTAATTTGGAGGATTAGGATTTTGATAATCAATCTTAGCTATATTCCCCTCAAAATTGTCTTCAATCCTCTGTTCTTATTTGTTTCAATCTTTGACACTGATACTCTTTTAATTTGATCAAATAACATTGTGTCTTGCTGATGTACAGGGCCGCACAGGGCTCATATGGCATCAATGCCCATGAAGCATTGATGAAACATGGCACAGAACCCTGTGAATGGTTCCCTTTATGGATCAAAGGCATGGGAATCGTCATCCCCAACCTTCAACATTTCTTTAATATAATGGAAAAAACCATTAAACACCTGCAAAAATACATAAAAATATTATAAAATCCTGCGTCGTGAGGTAAACTGCTTCAGAGGTTGTGGGGAAGGAGCGTGGCCATTGGATGGCATCATCCAATGGTGGAGAATCGTTAGAGGAGGTCAAAAGGAGAGCAGAGGGAGAAAAAAAGTTCAGGATCGTTGATCGCGTGGAGATCAACGGTGGGGATCAGTTGTGCTCATACAAAGTGAATGAGTCACTTTATAAAGAAATGGCGAAAATTTGATGAGATAAGCTTAAAAACCTTTGTTTCGGAAGAAAATATGGTGAAAACGGAGTTTTGGGTTTGGGATGATCATGGGCCGTCAGATGAGATCAGCCCACGAGATCAACAGCAGAGATTATATGTTAAAAACCCTTGGCAAGGGTGGAGGGCGATATGCCAATGGAGGTTTAGATCCAAACCGTTGATCTGGAGAGATCAACGATGGAGGGTGCACGCAATAACACATAAATGGAAAGAGGGAAAGTGGTTTTGGGTTGCAAAACAATGGTTTTCACGCGGTAAAAGGGCAGGTAGGCAGTTTTTCCTTTTGGAACGCGATATGCATCCCCGCCTGACACGTGACCTCAAAAAACCACCCATATCGCGTGCCCTTTGAGAAATTAACTTCCTCGCTAAAAGTTACACGACTTGGAATGTGGGCCATTAGATTTGGGACCTTAGATCTAATGGTGGGAAAATGAGCATGATATGGGATCGACGTGCGAGTTATAAGAGGAAGGGAGGTTTTAATCTGGGCCGCTAGATTTGATATGAACGAGCGAGATCAAATTTTGAGAAAGGCAGGACCCACAGGAGGCAGGCCTGTCGGGGTAAATATAGGCCATTGGATGTAGAAGATCAATGGACAGGATTGAATCTGGAGGTTGGATGAAATAATAACAAAGCAGAGAAAGGGTTAATAATGACTGTTGATCTGCAGAGATCAATGGCTGTAATGGGCTGAAAAAAAATTATGAGCAGGGCTGCATAAAACTTGACCAAAGTCGGGAGAGGCATCCTGGACCATCCAAACTGGACATGTGGATAGTCCAGATGCAATCAGAGGTAAAGTCATTGGCAAGCAAAGAACTTGGAGTGCGACGGAGCGATTGAGTGATGGCCGTTGATCTGAGGATCAGATCAACGGTGGGGAGTGAATCAGAGGAAGGCTAATAATTGGAGCAAATGTGGGCCGTTGGATCTGGGATATGGTGGATAGATCCAATAGTGGAAGATCCATTGGGGAATGCCAATCAGGGAGAGGAATAGAATGCATCCGATAAAAAACTTTCGATGCGATGTAGCGCGGGCCGTTTGATCGGTTTAAGATCAACGATGGAGATTATGGTAAGTATAGAATCAACAGAAACCCTTTAAAACATATGAAAAACCAAAAATTTAATATAACACGAATTTTTGGGTATCGGGCGGGTTTATATATATGAAATGGATAGGTTCTCGACTACGGGGTCGTTGACTATATGGAAACAAAAGGGCCTAGGGCCTATATATGAAAAGGGCTTATCGCAATCGGAAGGTCAGGCCTTCGGGCTTTTCAATCTAACCATTTGGAAATTTTGTGATGCGATTGGTGCTTGGGACTTTAACTCTTGGTCCTGGGCGAAGTTATATGGAGTAAAAAGTGGAGGGGCAGAGTATTAACAAAGGGACTCAATCGCATTGAAAGTTTTGATGCGGGTCTTTCAATCTATTCATTTTTTCATTTAAAAAACATAACTCCGGCGCATTTAGACCAAAATTTGGAAAAAGTGAGTTTTTTATTTACAAAAGGAAATAAGGGATCGGAGATGAAATATACAATGTTTTTAGCACCAGACTGCGGGAATTCGGGTTATATAAAACAATAATAGGATCGGGGGCTGTGTACAAAGGCTCAATCGCATCAGAACTTTTGAACATGGCAAATAGACTTATGTGCTTGGATTTTTGCGATGCGATTAAGCGCCCAAATGGCTTAGCACCTTGTTCTAGCACCAGGGCATATAATGGGGAAGTGGTTAGGACTTAGCCCTAGGGGGCTTAAGTCTGTAATACAAAAAATGTATTTTTTTAATGAATTTTTTTCAAGTTTTCAATGGATTTTGGGGTTTCGGCAGAGTTCAAAAAGGAACTTTAAACTCTGTAAAGGGGATTTTATGAAGGGGAAATGGGGAGTAATGAAAAATAGAGGAATTTCATGGGAATAAGAAGGGGTAAAAATGGAGGTTAGTTTTGAAGTGGGAGGAGGGAAAAAATGGTGTTTGTAGCAATCTTTTTTCTATAGAATTAGCAGAATTTCTGAATTAAAATGGAAACAACAGTGAAGATTTAGACAAAGGGCAAGATGTCTTCATGAGTCTTCAAGAGATAACACCTTTTAGCAATAAAAATTGTTCCTTGAAGGCTCCAAAAATGTTTTAGCCACCATTTGATATGACAAATTTTATTGGTGGCTAACAGTGGCTCCACTTGGGGATGGTGCCTTCTTGAAGGCATCAAGAACTTCAAACTTGCATTCTCTGGGAGGTTGATCAGTGCCTTATCCATTGGGCTGCCTTCCTTTGCTTTAATGTTATTCTTTGTTTTGAAAACATGTCAGCAACCATAAAAACAATGGATCTTTCATCAACAAGCTTTCTACCTACCCAATCCTACTGATCTAACATTTTTTATTCTTTAGAGTGCACTTGGATTGGAAAAATCTTTACAAAATTTTATTCTTTTGAAAGCATAAAAAATAATCTAATTCTACTCCTTATTTCTCCATGAACTCATATTAAACAGTTGAGTCCATATGTTTCTCTACCTAATCTACCAATCTGTTAGGATTAAATAGTCTAACATATTTTTATTCTCTAAATTCTACAACGGAAATTTAAAAGCATACAAGTTAGGATTGAACATCTAACTTGATGCTAATCTATGGCATAAAAAACAAGCTGCAGATAGACATTATTTTAAATTAAAACAAAATGGAAGGCTTAAGATTTGAATTTTTGAGCACGACCTTCTCTTTTTCAGCTCTATTTTTACTACTGTGTGAGCTACTTTTCCTTTGTTGACTGGTTTAGATTTTGAGATGATTCGAACCAATTTTTACCTCTATTTTTGACTCAAGAAATAAACAGATTTGAGTCATCTCTCTTTGGATACTTAGGTTCAGATTTTGAGCATGTTTGAACCTTTCATTTCTAGCCTAAACTACCTACTGATAAGCCAAGATTAAACAGTTTGGCAAATCGAATTCACTATCCTATCAGCAGAAAATTTAAACCTAATTAGTCAAGCTTAGGCTGTTTGACTAACTAGAAGTGTGTTTTTCAGGAGTGGCATTTAAGCTTGCACACTTTCAGATTTGTTTCTCTTTTTTGGTATGGGGCTGTACCGTTATTTTTTTTACAATCTGCCCTCTTTTCTTTCTTTTGTTGGTTTTGTATTTTTTATTTTTTATTTTTCTTCAAAGAAGAAAACAACAACTAACTAAATGCTCAAAGTTTGAGCTTTATTGACATTCCTATCTAACCTATTCTAACTTGAAATATTTACATTTTTAACTTAAAAACTCTCTTTTCCAATACATCCAATCAACCAAATGATTCCATGACTGTTCTTTGCTCATCTCTTTGAGCATGTAGGACAAAAAAGGGAATTCCCAAGCTCTCTGTTTCTTGGTAGCAGCTTTGAATAATTTTGTTGCACTTGGTAATATATTGTTGTCTGAAACCTTTATCCCTTCTTCAAAAGTCTTTAGGAAATCATCATAGGGTTATTGAAATAATGCCTGGTTAAGATTATTTGGAAGATGTGTTTCGACCAGGATCATCTCTTCTTTCTCCACTGGATCAAGGCAAAGATTCTCTTAAGAAAGAAAAACTTCCTCATCTTCAATATTATCTGAACTGGAGGACTCATCATATATTCCAGGGCTGTCCTCTTGTAGTCCTGGTAAGCTCTAGTTTAGTGGACTATACTCTATGAGGAGGTTATTATATTCTTGAGTAGGGGTATGTTCAATTGCTTCCTCTTTTTCAAGAGAAGGCTCCTTGATTTCAATTTGCTCAAAAATTTCTTTGTTTCTTTCCTCCTCATCCTTTGAGTTGAAAGTCTGTTGAGTCCCAATCACATGGAAACTATTACTGATGATCTGAAATGAAGCAGAGCAAAGATCCAATGAATCTTCACTCACTTCTAGGCTTTGAAAACTTTCATCATCAGTATCATAAATAGTTTGTACCGAGTCATTACTTCTTTGAAGGAACTAATCTTCCTCCCATAAATATGCTAATGATGGTCCTGAAATATTAACTTCTATTTGGGGAGCATCATCACTAGATAGATCAAAGTTAGGAGAATCAAAAATATAAGTAATACTACCAATCAAACATACTGGGTTATCAGCAGGTCCTTCTTTATTCTGATCTACAAAAGAAATTTCTAAATCTGTACAAAAAAGTTCTCTATGTGAATGGGAAAGAGTGTTTGTTTTGCAAAAAGTTTCAGAGACTGGCTGTTTATTAATAGTCTGATCTATCTCTTTTTCTGTCAAAGGGGAAGATGTTTCTATGTTTCTTTGAACAGGAGTACAACAGTTCTCTGTCTCTTGTGAAGACAGATTTTGAGGCTGGATGTCTTCTTGAGCCTCAGCTTTAAGGGATGATGAATCCTTATTTGGGTTTTTAGGGATATCTTGAGGAATGTCCATTATTTCTTGTTTATTTTCTTCCTTAAGTGATTCATCTACATTCTTATAATTTTTCAATAAGATATTAAATTCATGAATGGCTATTAAAATATCTTGAGGATGCATTTGTTCCAAAGCTTCATCATTATCTATAATGTGTTTCATGATGTTTTGTGATGGATCATAATATATTGCACCCCATGATAATGATGTAGTGTTTTCTTTATAGTTCTCATAAAACACATATTCAAATTCCCTTAAAGAAAACAAACTACTAGATCTCAAGCATTCATACCAATCCTAGCTTTTCCTTCTAATGTTAACATGAACATTTTCATTAGGAAATATTCATGCCATTCAACTTTCAACCTCCATACATGTATATGAAATTTGATGAGATGTAATAGAGGGTCATCAAATTTTTCACCTTGAAAAACAAGCAGGTTGTCATCCCAATTCACTTGGGGCATCTTATGTGGAAACCCAGGGATATGATCTCTACTCATTGGGGCATATCTTCATTGTATCCTTGGAATCATGTTTGTAAATCAGGAAAGAGGTCATTGTGTCTGGTCAATCAGTTCAGGGTCTTCTACCAGTGGAGTCATTTGTTCTTTTGGGAGTTTCAGAGTGTGGAGTCGCCAAGTGGAAAATTTTTAGCTCCTAAGGAGGTAAAATGTTTAATGGTCCACCACCATGTTTATTGAATACCAATCTGGAATATTTCTGGGTTTTTCCTGAGTTTTTGTGGTTGTATGGAAAACTAAAGAGTCTATAAAATCTAGCCAAGAAATTATGAACTCAAAAATTCCCCAGTGGAGTTGCTAGAAATGTTTGTTGCTAGTGGCTCAGCTGGCCAATATGCCAAATTTTTAGTGAGTAAAGGGGTTTCTGAGATATTTAAAGTTTTCAATAAGAAAAATAACTTAATTCCCCAGCGAAGTCACCAGAAATGTTAGCTCCCTGTAATTAGCAAGATTGGCAAAGTCTGATGGTAGGGAGAAACATCATTTCAACCACTTTGGGATTCTAGGATCTAGCCCTCCTGAATCTGAAGAGGGATCTCTCCAATAAGTTCAAAGAAGGATTTATCTTTAAGGTTTTTGGGTAATGATATTAGGCTAGTTATGAAGGTTGAGGGTTTTGTTTTGTTTTTGGATGGTTGAGCATGATTATTATTTGAGTGGAAAGTTCTAAATGCAAAGACTTTCAGAGGTGAGAAGTTGCAAGCAAATAGAACAAGCTTTGGCCAAAAAGATGGATAATTGAAGGTTTTAGTCCATTGGGCTATGGAGTCATATTGTAGTAACTCTACTGATATTTTGCATTAAGTTCCTTATCAGAATTAACTGTTTAGCTGTGTTGAGGCAAATATCTGATGTTCTGATAATAACTCGGCCTCCGTTTGAATACTTGTGGCTACAAGTGGCTTTGTGGTAGCTGAGAGGAATCAATTTACCTCTGATGTGGCGATGGAGGCCTTTTTGTCTGATAAACACTTATGATTTTCTTTAACTATTTTTTAATTTGGAGGATTAGGCTTTTGATAATCAATCTTAGCCATAATCCCCTCAAAATTTTCTTCGATCCTCTATTCTGTTGTGTTTTAATCTTCGACAATGATACTCTTTTAATTTGATCAAATAACATTGTGTCTTGTTGATGTGCAGGGCCGCACAGGGCTCATATGGAATCAACGCCCATGAAGCATTGATGAAATGTGGCACAGAACCTTTTGAATGGTTCCCTTTATGGATCAAAGGCATGGGAATCGTCATCCCCAGCCTTTAGCCTTTCTTTAATATAATGGAAAAAACCATTAAACACCTGCAAAAAAACATAAAAATATTACGAAATCCTGCATCGTGAGGTAAACTGCTTCAGAGGTTGCGGGGAAGGAGCGTGGTCGTTGGATGGCATCATCCAATGGTGGAGAATCATTAGAGGAGGTCAAAAGGAGAGCAGAGGGAGAAAAAATTCAAGACTGTTGATCGTGCGGAGATCAACGGTGGGGATCAGTTGTGCTCATACAAAGTGAATGAGTCACTTTATAAAGAAATGGCGAAAATTTGATGAGATAAGGTTAAAAACCTTTTTTTTGGAAGAAAATATGGTGAAAACGGAGTTTGGGGTTCGAGATGATCGTGGGCCATCGGATAAGATCGGCCCATGAGATCAATGGTGGAGATTATATGTTAAGAACCCTTAGCGAGGGTGGAGGGCGATACGCCAATGGAGGTTTAGATCCAAACCATTGATCCCCAGAGATCAACAGTGGAGGGCACGCGCGATAACACATAAATGGAAAGAGGGAAAGTAGTTTTGGGTTGCAAAATAGTGGTTTTCATGTATCAAAAGGGTGGGTAGGTAGTTTTGCCTTTTGGAATGCGATATGCATCCCCGCTCGACACGTGGCCTCAGAAAACCTCCCATATCGTGTGCCCTTTGAGAAATTAACTTTCGCGCTAAAAGTTACACGACTTGGAATGTGGGCCATTAGATCTGGGACCTCAGATCTAACGGTGGGAAAATGAGCGCGATATGGGATAGACGTGCAGGTTATAAGAGGAAGGGAGGTTTTAATCTAGGCCACTAGATCTGAGATGAATGGGCGAGATAAAATTTTGAGAAAGGCAAGACCCACAGGAGGTAGGCCTGTCGGGTTAAATATGGGCCGTTGGATGTAGAAGATCGACGGCAAAGATTGAATCTGAAGGTTGGATGAAATAATAACAAAGTAGAGAAAGGGTTAATAATGACCGTTGATCTGTAGAGATCAACAGCTGTAATGGGCCAAAAAAACATTATGAGCAGGGCTACATAAAACTTGACACAAGTCAGGAGAGGCATCCTGGACCATTCGATATGGACAAGTGGACGGTCTAGATGCAATCGGAGGCAAAGGCATCGGTGGGGCAAAGAACTTGGAGTGCGACGGAGCGATTGAGTGATGGCCGTTGATCTGAGGATCAGATCAACGGTGGGGAGTGAATAGGAGGAATTTGAAGGTGGAGGAAGGCTAATAATCGGAGCAAATGTGGGTTGTTGGATCTAGGATATGGCGGATAGATCCAACGACGGAAGATCCATCGGGGAATGAAAATCGGGGAGAGGAATAGAATGTGCCCGATAAAAAACTTGCGATGCGATGCAGTGCGGGCCGTTTGATTGGTTTAAGATCAACGACGAAGATTATCGTAAGTATAGAATCGGCAGAAACCCTTTAAAACATATGAAAAACCAAAAATTTAATATAACACAAAGTTTTGGCTATTGTGCGGGTTTATATATACGAAATGGATAGGCGCCCGACTGCGAGGCCTTTGACTATATGGAAAAAAAAAGGGCCCGAGGCCTATATATGAAAAGGGCCTATCGCAATCGGAAGGTCGGGCCTTCAGGCTTTTCAATCTAACCATTTGGAAATTTTGCGATGCGATTCATGCTTGGGAATTTAACTCTTGGTCCCGGGCGAAGTTATATGGAGTAAAAAGTGGAGGGGGAGGAGTTTTAACAAAGGGACTCAATCGCATCGGAATTTTTGATGCGGGTCTTTCAATCTACCCATTTTTTCATTTAAAAAACATAACTTCGATGCATTTAGACCAAAATTTGGAAAAAGTGAGTTTTTGATTTACAAAAGGTAATAAGGGATCGGAGATGAAATATACAATTTTTTTAGCACCAGACTGTGGGCACTCAGGTTATGTAAAACAATAATAGGATTGGGGGCTGTGTACAAAGGCTCAATCGCATCGGAACTTTTGAACATGGCAAATAGACTTATGTGCTCGGATTTTTGCGATGCGATTAAGTTCCCAAATGGCTTAGCACCTGGTTCTAGCACCAGGGCATATAATGGGGAAGTGGTTAGGACTTAGCCCTAGAGGGCTTAAGTCTGTAATACAAAAAAGGTATTTTTTTGACGAAATTTTTTAAAGTTTTCAATGGATTTTGGGGTTTCGGCAGAGTTCAAAAAGGAACTTTAAACTTTGTAAAGGGGATTTTATGAAGGGGAAATGGGGAAAATGAAAAATAGAGGAATTTCATAGGAATAAGAAGCGGTAAAAATGGAGGTTAGTTTTGAAGTGGGAGGAGGGAAAAAAATGGTGTTTGTAGAAGTCTTTTTTCTATAGAATTAGCAGAATTTATGAATTAAAATGGAAACAATAGTGAAGATTTAGATAAAGGGCAAGATGTCTTCATGAGTCTTCAAGAGATAACACCTTTTAGCAATAAAACTTTTTCCTTGAAGGCTCCAAAAATGTTTTAGCCACCATTTGATATGACAAATTTTATTGGTGGCTAACAGGTGCTTAATTTTCACTAGGATCTTCTTGTTGAATCTGAACACATAAGAAAAAAAAAACAAGGTAATACTATAAAGGATATGATCAATATGTTAGAAAACCATAATAAAAAACAATTAGAAATACCTTGGCTAGCTCAGGTCATTTTGGGTTTAAAATTCCATGATATAGTAGATATGTTATTAGCATTATATATATAACAAATGAAAATGTGCAAAGAGGATTCCTCCATGGATTTACATAGAGGGAATCTATTACACCCAAACCAACATCTCCTCTAGAGAACTTCCCATGTAAGAAGATTTCCATTCAGAGCTAGTGAAGAGGAGAGATTTGATTTGAGTGAGTAATTTACTTTCTAGATTGACTTCCACCACCATAATGTTTGTCCAACATAGGAATATTTGAACCAATCTTTGTATCCTATCTTTATATTGAATTGACCTATCTGTGAATTAATTGGAAAATAAAAATATTTTAAAGTATTATCCCATAAAGAAATAATATTTGATACCCTAAGACTAATAAAATGATCCCACTTTGTAGCAATGTTACCAAATAGACCCACATAGTCCATCGCCTTGCAACCACTTCTTCCTCTAAGATGAGGAGATTGAACTTTGGAATCACTCAAGAAAAGAATTTTTTTACTTTGAATTGCTTGTAGCAGGGGATCAATGAGTTGGAATTATTTCTAGCTCCTATCTAAGGGTCTTTGTTGATCCTAATAATTCAAATATATCCTACCCCATTAGATAACCATTTTCAAACTAAGGGTAAATCCCCACCAAATTATTCCACACTATCAAATATCTAGTTGATTTCTGGGGATGCCTGGCCTAGGCAACAATGGAAATCTTTGGGAAATAATTGACCTATGAAACCATAATCCATAGTGAATTTCCTTGTGAGAGTCTCCATAAGCTGTTCCCAATAAGAGCTTGTGAAAACAATAAAATGTTTCAATTCACCATCTACCTATATCCTTTGGAGGTTCAATGCGATTCAACTTAACCAGGGAAATACTTTTATGGCATCTATAAATACACCATAGGAAACAAAATTTGATTTTCCTAATAAATAAGAGGATACCATTCGACACAGAAATAATGGAGTTCGAGTGAATTGGAATACTTTCCAATATAGACTTCATCAACACCAATTGGCCTCTTTGAGATTGAAAAAAAGGTGTGCCCCAAATGGAATCTCTAGCTTTCACCCTTTTCACCATTAAGAGTCAATCTACTTTCTTGTACTTATCGAGTATGAAAAAGAAACCCAAATAATTTCCCATATTCTAGTTTCTTCATTATATATGGAAAATAATTTTTAGTTGAGCCCTTAAAGCATCCAAAATACATGAGAAATTAGGAAATATTTTGTAGTATTGTTTTCCATGCGAGTTGCTAATAATAACAAGTCAATAGATATTTTAAGAGAAACAAAGTCTCTCCAACCTCCCTGAACATGAAAAGAGCATCATCAATGAATAGGAGATGATTAAATTGAAAAAAATAATAAAACTTAGTATCATTTAGGTTTCTTAGGGACTTTGATTATGCAAAGAGTCTATTTAAGGCTTCAACAACGATAAGAAATAACGTAGGAGAAAGATGGTGTCCATGGAGAAGTCATGTAGAGGTCTGAAAAAAAAAAGATAAAAGGAGCCCCATTTATAAGAACAAAAAATAAATAGACTAAAACATCCCATTCTCCAATTGAGCATCAAAATGACCACAATCATCTGAGTAAGGACCAATCTGAAGAAAGGTCCATCTTAGGGATAACCACACTTAAATTCCTTTTCTTAATTGAGTGAAATATTTCTTGGTTCATAACAAGAACACAACAAATGTTATTGTTTTTTAGGAATCCAATTTGTTCATCTGAAATTAAAAACTTAATATACACTTTAGGCTTTTGTATATGATTTTAGATATTAAACTATAAATTAAATTGCAATAAGCAATTGGTTTGCAGTCCAAGGAAGAGGTCTCATCCTGATACTTTGGAATAAGACAAAGAAAGGTTGAATCAAGAGAGCCCAATGTAGGAATTTACAGGGTAAGTTCCTTAGATCAAACACCAAAGGTAACCGCTCAAAAATAGATCAAAAATAAGTAAACCAGTATTTGACGTGGTTAAAACCCTCGTAGAGGGAAACAGTCCATGGCTTGAGCCAACGCAACCACTTCAAGCAATTTTTTAATATAAAGAAAGAAATTTTACATAATGTTCTCTCATAAATTGTTATTGGAAAAATGACCTCCATGCTCTTTAAATAGATATCATGGACCAATCGGGTGTTAAGCCATAGATCAAGTGTCTGTAATACCGAGGAGAGAGTGAACTATCGAATCACTACATGTCGTGACCGTCAGATTATAAGTTACAAATGTACATAGTAAAGAAACACACTTTACCTAACTCGACGCTAGACCAAGTTATACTTAACTATTTCCTATTTTTCTGAATATCCTAACATCCCCCCTTAAGAACAAATTGGGATAGGATTTAAGGATTTACAAAGGTGAAAAAAAAGGATACTATTTCCTACGTGTCGAAATATCCTAGCATCCACCCTTAAGAACAACTTGGTATAAGATTGAAGGATTTACAAAGGTGAGACAATAGGAGAAGGAATGAGGCATTAGAGCCTATCCCCCCTTAATGACATCTTTCCTGAACTCTAAGCATAGATCTAAGTTTGGTAAAATTTGCTTCTGTGATAGCCTTTGTAAATATATCGACAACTTGATCATTGGTTGAACAATACTGCAATTCAAGAACACGATCCTGAATGAGATTTATGATGAAGTGTATGTGAAGATCAACGTTTTTCATACACTAATTTTGAACTAGATCTTTGCATAGCTGAATGGCACTCTGATTATCACACCAAAGTGTAGTTGGATGATGCTGATGAAGACCAAATTCAGTCAGGATCTAACAAAGCCATAGGGATTCCTTTTTTGCTTCAACTGCACCATGATACTATGCTTCTCCCAAAGAAAGAGAGATGACACTTTTTTTTCTTTCAAGACCAAGTAATAGGTCTTGAACCAAGAGTGAATACATAGGCTGCAGTAGACTTTCTATCATCAGGGTCACCAACCCAATCAGAATTAGTGAAACCAATCAACAATGGAGATGATCCTGCACTGTAATGAATCCTAAAATGAATTGTACCTCGAATATATCGAAGTATTATTTTAGTTTATTTCCAGTGCCTTTCATGAGGTTGGTGCATAAACCGAGAAACAAGACCAACAGAAAAGGAAAGCTCAGGACAAGTATGGGTTAGATACATAAGTTTACCAACAAGTTGACGGTATAAGGTATCATCAACTTTAGGGGTAGTACAAGTGACTGAGAGCTTGAATCCAGACTGAAAGAGAGAAGGGGCTGGCTTACATTCTTCCATGTGAAAGTGGTGTGGAAGATCACCGACATACTTGGATTGAGAAAGGGTAATACCTTCTTTGGATTGAAAGATTTGAAGACCAAGGAAATAGTGCAAGTGTCCTAAGTATATCATTTAAAAATTATTTTTGAGACTAGAATTCACATGGTTTATATGGTTGGATCACTAACAGTAAGAATAAGATCATCAACATAAAGAACAAGGATGATGAAGGACTTACCCACTTTCTTGGTGTAGATAGTGTTGTCAGAATGACACTTGGAAAATCCATTATATAAGAGAAAGCTATCCATTTTGGCATACCAAGCCCGAGGAGTTTGTTTGAGACCATAGAGAAACTTCCTAAGGTGACAAACACAACTACAGTCATTTTGGATAAAGCCAGGGGGTTGTTCCATGTATATTTATTCATGCAAATCTCCATGTAAGTAGGCAGATTTAACATCCATCTAATGGACTTCCCATTTAAAGGAGGCAACGAGGTAAATAGCAAGGTGGTTAGAATTCAATTTGGAAACAAGGGAGAAGGTTTCAGTATAGTCAATTCCTTTAGCTTGTGAAAATCCTTTAGCAATAAGACGAGCTTTATGTTCACCCACTTTCCCATCTGGTCCAAACTTTGTTTTGTAAACCCATTTGCATCTAACAAGTTTTATTCCCTTTGGAAGAGGAACAAGATCCCAAGTATTGTTTTCCAATAAGGAAAGATATTATTCATTCATAACTTCATCTCAATCTGGATGACCTGAAGCTTCTTCAAAGGTGTCTGGATTAGGATTTTCTGGAACTTGAGCGAATGTAATATTCCCAATTTTTCACAAAATAATTGGAATATTAGAGTTCCTAATTTTTTTAATTAATTAAGTAAATAAAAGGGTGGAGAGACCCATAACCCTCAAAGATGAATAAGATCCACTTTTTATGTGTGAATGTGGATTAATTAAACAAAGATCTACATAATGGAGTAGTGGAGTAGCTACTAATGTGAAAGGAGTGGAGATCATGTCTCATTAATGAGATAGATCATAAAGGTTGAAGTAGTCAACTGAGATCATGGAGGGAATCTAATGTAAGATCATAGAGGATTCATGATGAAGTGATGGAGGAATTAGTGCATTTAATGCACACATGATGGAGAGGGTGTACATTGCATTTATACATGATGGAGGACTTGGAGAGACAACACAATCTGTAATATTCCCAATTAGCTATAAACTAGTTGGAATATTAATTTTTGTTTTTGCTCCTTAGTTAGAAGAATAAGAGGGTATGAAGACCCATAAATCTCCTTAGTAGGAATAAAATCACTGCTAATGTGAATTCAAATCATTTTAGTGGCTTGATAAAGCACCCTTGTGTGTGAAAAAGGGATGGAGCATGTAGGCTGGGTCAACCTTGACCAAATCAATGGCACTGGTATGGAAGGAGTGGCATTCATTGAGGGACAACACAATTTTGGAAGGAGACTCCATGCATGGAAGTAGTGACTTTAATGAGTGGGGCCCAAGGTGAGGAAGCTCACCAAGCATATAAGGAAGGGGATGGCAGCCATAGAAGGATGTTGTTGATTATTATTTTGATATGGCATGTATGACTAGTTGCTCTCTTTAACTATTTAGTGGAGACTACAGTGTTTTTTAGCACAAGAGTGCTCCTGCGCGGGAGTCCCACCTTCATCCTTGGGGGAATTTGAGTGCCCACTCAGGAGAAGTAATTGCACTACATTTCCACATTCCAACATCAGTCCAAGGTCCATTTTTCTAATACAGCGCAATTTCTACAAAGGGTTGTGCTGTGTTGTAGGGTGCAACAGTGGAGAATACATTTGGGTCACTTCAGAGCTTATTTTCAATGGAGGAAGGTTTCCTTCCATTAGGAGGCCAACAAATAAGGCCCTCAAGCCTTATTTCAGCATTTGGAACCAAACCACATTATTATTATCCCCTACAGTGCAGTTTCAGCCTTGGACTACATTATTTTAGGGAGGAGTTGCAGGGGTGGTTTCAGTACACCATTTGGGGAGAAGGATTTCCAGTGAAGGGATCAGCCTTTCACCTGGAGAGTCTATTGGGAGGAGGCTTCATTATATGCTACATCAACTCAGCCACATCTTTCCAGATATCTATTTGTAGTGAATATTCAACCCTAGGGCTTTGGTTCACCTCTTGTATTTTGGTGTATTTTCTGAAAACCCTCTTGGGTTCTTTTGGGAGGTTGTTATATAGACTAGGTCTTTATCTTCTATATTTCTTGAGGCATATATCAACCATTTTTTTCATTTTATGTTCATATGATGTAGTTGTGCTCTTATGACTGCACTATATAAGCACTCTGGCATTTTGGTATAGTATCACCACCTCATTCTTGTGGGGATTTACTTATTGGAGGCTTGTTAGCTTATGTTGTATGATTTGTGCCTCATTACATTACACTATTTTTCTGTTGTTATGATTAATAAATGGCTCCATATTGGTTTCCTATATTGATGTGATGTTATACACTGTTATTTCCATCATTTTTTTATATATTCATGTCTTTTCCATTTTGGAATATTACAGTGGAATTAGAGCATAATCTTGGCTCAACCTGTGCATCTTAAGCTAATATTTCATCAGAAGAAGGAGATCCTCTCATAGATAGAGAGAAGAGGTATCTCAGAAGAAACCAAAGATATGATTATAGAGATAATAAATAATACAAGGGAAAAAACCCTTTATCAGGAGAAGATGAGGAGAAGGAGTTTCCTAAGCTTATTCTTCGAACTATGCAAGACATTGCAAGAGAAATAAAGGAGATGAGGATGGATAGACACAAAGAATCCCCTAAAGGGTTTCTACATGGAGAATTTTTTGCCATTTATCATCACTAGAATGATCGACCAATGAAGCATAAAAATGCCCAATGCTCTACAATGCCTACTTTTTTAGCAGTGTGAAATGGAGGGTTTCAAGAACAAGAAACTCTTGAAGATTATTTTCTTGAGTATGAGTCTCAATCTTAGAGGTTAAAAGAACATTTGAGCTTTCAAGAGTTCTGTCAAATCAAGGACAATAGGAGACCCTGTCATCACAATAGAAGTGGAGGATTCATACAGAATCATGATCTACACCAAACTATGGGCAGATTTTTCTTACCCAATTTTGATGGGTCATCAAAGTGCACTGCCAAATCATGGGTAGAGAAGCTAGACATCTACTTCCATTTGAACCAAGTACCAAAGATCGAGGCCATCAAAATAGAAGTGCTGCACCTTGAGGGTGAAGAACATGATTGGTGGTTTCATGGACTTTCTACATTGGGTCATACCAATGTGACTACATATTTAGAGTTCACAAGGAGGTTGGTGGAGAGGTTTGATCGAAGAGACCCGAAGGCACCTTTCATTAGGTTAGCTAAGCTTAAAAAATCAAGAAATAATTAGGGGAATTTTGAGGTCTAAAATGGGCCTCCTAAGGAAATTATAAAATAATCATGGAAATAATAAAATAAAATTTGATGACATCATCAAATTTTAGAGGGAAAAAAAGAAAAAAACTACTTTTTCAACTTGTATTTTCAACTTATCTCCCAAATTTTTTACTCAAATTTCGAGAGAGAGTACTCGTTGGATGAAACATTTAATTCCTCATCCAAGGAGTACCCATGATTCATACTTTCAATGGACCCTGCTACATGAAAAATGAGAAATACATGAAAAACATTATTGCAATCAAGTTTTTTCATGTATTTCTCATTTTTCGTGTAGTAGGGCCCATCGAAAGTATGCAGCATGGGTACTCCTTGGATGAGGAATTAAATTTTGCATCCAACGAGTACTCTCACTCGAACTTTGAGTAAAAAATTTTGGAGATAAGTTGAAAATATGAGTTCAAAAAGTAGTTTTATTATTTTATTATGTTTTAATATTTTTGCCCTTTTACTTAAAAAATTGTGAATCATCCCCAATGGTTGACATCATCATATTTAATCCTATTGGTTCTTATCAAGTTTATTTTGGTTGTACATTTTTCTTAGGAGGCCCATTTTAGACCTCAAAATTCCCCTAATGCCATAAACTTATATTTCTGAATTTCTAAAACTTTTTGTTATGGTTCCTGATTTATCTGCAGCAAGGAGGGTCTATATGTTTATTGATGGGCTAGCAGAACCTCTACATGGGTTGGTTAAATCTACCAAAACCACTACCCTTCAATATGCCATTGAAAGGGCTACATATATACAAGATGCATTTCCAAGAGCAAAGGCAACATTTCAAAAAAATCCCACTTTCCCATCACAGGGGGAATATGAGAGGCTCATCCTTCAAAGGAGGGCCAAAACAAAATACCTCTTAGTGGTGATGTACAAATATACTTGAGGAGAAGGAAGCTTTGCTTCACTTGAAAAGAATCTTGGGCACCTAGACATAGATGTGCAGTAGGGAAGGCACACTATATAGAGGTATTTTCAGAAGATGAGGAGGACGAAGAAGAGGAACCAGAAGGAGGTCACAGTGTTGGGATAGATGGAGAGGATCCACCACCACTAGGAGGTGGGAATGGAGCATTTGATCCAATTGTAGGGGCCCTTGCATCATTGAGAGTAGTATCCAAGTACTTGACCTCGAGGGTTCAAGGTTCCATTTAGGATTATAGGGTTTCAGTTTTGATTGACAATGGAGCTACCCACAACTTTATTGATGCCCAACTAGTGCAGAGGAGGGAAATACCCACTGATGATTTTAAGGGATTTTCAGTTTTGGTCCCAGGAGCGAGAAATATTTAGTGCATGCATTATGTTCCATATTTATCTGTCACCATGGGAACATATACATTGATTGATCACTTCTTTGTGGTTGACATACCTGAAACCAATGTGATATTGGGTGTGCAATGGTTGATTACTTTGGCGAAGGTCACCACAGATTGGGAGACTTTGCAGATGGAGTAGATGGACAGAAAGAGTGGCAAACATTAGATGATTAGGGTAATGCACACATATCCCTCACAAACAACTTCCACGCAAAAAACAAAGCTGGATTTGCGTAGTGGAAGCAAGGATCTAATAGTCCTATCATGCATGCATATGACTTTAGCCCATGAGAAATTACTGTTTAGTGGAAAACCACTTGGGAGGCCACCTGATCAGGAGTTGGTGAGAAATTTCTCACAACATGTTGAACCACTCATTGATCTACGAGGAGTGGGAACATTGGGAGGTCATGGTACAACACAGAGAGTCTTGGGTAGACTCAAGGAGGAGGGGGAAATTCTCCCACTATCACCATTACCCACTCTCACCCCACATCTTGCGCTGAGAGAGGATGCTATAGGGATGGATGATGGCACTATCATGGTGCAAGGAGACTACTCCTTGACTTTGGAGGCTCAGAAGATATTCTCACTTGGGGAGAAATATTCCACACATGGTAGATGGTGGCCACTCATGCATACTTTGGCCAAACTCAAGAAGTTTTGGATAAGTGATAGCTTCTCATGGAAGAATAACCTCCAAAAGCTTCAACCTTTACTTGAACATGAGCAGCTATAGGAGGAGAAGTAGAGGAAGGATAACAACATCCCGGTATGTGAATCTTTCATGGGAGATGTCAACGAAGGGGGTAGCCACATGATAGATGATTTATATGGTAGATCATAAGCGTTGCCACTATGGATGATAGATCCTTATTGGAAATCCCAGCTGTTGGTGGATTATTCCAAGGATTTTTTTACATGCATGATACTTGATGACTAGCTATTGGATGAGGGGTATTTGTAAGAGATGGGTCCATCTACTATCATATTATGATCTTCTTATCTAGAGCATCCAAAGTCAAGGAGAAGTTACTACATGCAACACATGAATATTTTCTCTTCAATCACACTTATTCCATGAGAGCATACCATACCATCATGGAGGGATTTACTTGGGAAGGCTTTGAAGAGGAGATATATCAGCATTTTAGGATATGCATGGATCATGTGGATATGGAGGAGAGACATAACTCTTTGATGGAGTTATCACAGCCACCTCTTTCCTCTTTGGGAATGAGAGGGGACCTATCTATGAGCCACTCTATTAGTTCAATTATGGTATATAGTAAGGATCATATTTTTATGCATATGATTTACTTAATGAATATTTTCATTACTTTACCATAAATGTGCAGGCCATTTCTCCAAGAGGGAGCACTCTTCCTTATAAACTTCATGGTCAACTTGGGGCCATAAACAGTGTTGAGCATGGCCACTCCCTAGGAGGATATAGGGAGATGAAATATCATTCAGGGTGTACTCCATTAGCACCAAACATTACTAACCTTCTCAAATCATGTGAGAAGACTATGGTAGCAAACAAGTGGTGGGGAAACCACTTATTATATAGTTATCTAAGGCATTCAGGAGACATATTGCATTGGTTCCACATGTGAGACTATGATCCTCCTCTAGTATTACATATGGCAGCTTATTTATCCCTGGTTATGATCCCATAAATTGATGATGTCCTTATAATTATTGTGGGCATGATTGGAGGGGGGATGCAAGGATTGAATATTCCCATTGGGAGTGAGATTCTCCATGTTTTTTATGCTTCATGTTTCAGGGAGAATATTGGGCAAACCATGATTGCTACATTGGATCTTTTGCTTCCTTATCAAGTGAGTAATTTACATCTCATGAGTATTTGGGAGGAGATTGGGAGACACTTGGTATATGAGGAGAGATTGTCACATGGAGGTGTCACCAAGGAAGGAGGAGAAGGGTTGCAACACTCACCTTTACAGTTTCTTGAGGACAAGTAACATTTGGGAGGGGAGGACTGTAATATTCCCAATTAACTATAAGCTAGTTGGAATATTAATTTTTGTTTTTATCCTTAGTTAGAAGAATAAAAGGGTATGGAGACCCATAAATCTTCTTAGTAGGAATAAAATAATTGCTAATGTGAATGGAGATCATTTTAAGGGTTATATTGGCTCAACCTTAACCAAATCAACAATGCTGGTATGGAAGGAGTGACATTCATTGAGGGACAACACAGTTTTGGAGGGAGACTCCATGCATGGAAGTAGTGGATTTAATGATTGGGGCCCAAGGTGAGGAAGCTCACCAAGCATATAAGGAATGTGATGGTAGCCATATAAGGACATTGTTGATTATTATTTTGATATGGTCTATATGACTAGTTTCTCTCTTAGGATGTTTAGCGGAGACTACAATGTTGTTTAGCACAAGGGTGTTCCCGAGTAGGAATCCCACCTTAATCCTCAGGGGGCTTCGATTGCCCACTCAGGAGAAGTAATTTCACTACATTTCCACACTATGGCATCAGGCCAAGCTCCATCTTTCTACTACAGCACAATTTCTGCAGAGGGTTGTGCTATGTTGCAGGGTGCAGCAATGGAGAATACATTTGGGTCACTTTAGAGCTTTTTTCAGTGGAGGAAGGTTTCCTTCCATTGGGAGGCCAAAAAAGAAGGCCCTTGAGCCTTATTGCAACATTTGGCACCAAGACACATTATTATTATCC
Organism: Pinus albicaulis; assembly: GCA_034641835.2. NCBI lineage: Eukaryota > Viridiplantae > Streptophyta > Pinopsida > Pinales > Pinaceae > Pinus > Pinus albicaulis. The sequence goes on along the minus strand of CM076575.1, from coordinate 870,242,761 downwards.
CATACAACATATTTTTAGTCTTGGACTGTGTTATTTTAGGGAGGAGTTGCAGGGGTGGTTTCAGTACACCATCTGGGGAGATGGTTTTCCAGTGAAGGGATTAGCCTTTCACCTGGATATTCTATTGGGAGGAGGCTTCATTCTATGCTACATTAGATCAACCACATCTTTCCAGTTTTCTATTTGCAGTGAATCTTTAGCCCTAGGGCTTTGGTTCACCTCTTGTATTTTGGTGTATTTTCTGAAAACCCTCTTGGGTTCTTTAGGGAGGTTGTTATAGAGCCTAGGTCTTTATCTTATATATCTCTTGAGGCATATATCAGCCATTTTTATCATTGTATGTTCATATGTTGTATCTGTTCTCTTATGACTGCGTTTTAGCAGCACTCTGGCATTTTCGTATAGTAGCAGCACCTCATTCTTAATGGGATTTACTTATTGGAGGCTTGTTAGCTTATGTTGTATGATTTGTGCCTCATTATATTACACTATTTTTATTCTGTTATGATTAATAAAATGGCTCCATATTGGTTTCCTATATTGATGTGATGTTATCCACTGTTATTTCCATCATTTTGTTCTATATTCCTATCTTTTCCGTTTTGGAATATTACACAGTCAAACATGGAGGCTTATGTCCACATGCACGGCACAGTTATTGGTGGGCCAGGGCTTAGGAAGGCTCACTTTGTAAATAAAGAATATGAAGGCAGAATAGAAGGTAGTATTGGTATTATTGATTTTAGGTCTATTTAGATTTGGAAGTGTCATTTGACATTCCATGCACTCTTATGCTATTTTTCTAAGTTTGCAGTGTTGTTTAACACGAGGTGTTCCCAAGTAGGAATCCCACCTTTACCCACAAGGGACTTCGAGTGCCTACTCTAGGAAGGTATTCCAAGCTTATTTTCATCATCAAGCATTGGTGCCACACTATTTCCACTCTTTGAAAAACATATGCCTTTAGGAATTACGCATTTCTGAAGATCAGTTTGGGAGGAGGAGTTTGTCTTCAGTATTTCAGTTGGAGAACCGGTGAAGGATTATTCCTATCACCTTGGACTTTAATATCAGCATTCCCAAGGCATCATTTCAGATCTAGCATTAGGCCAAACATTATTGACCTCCTATTAGTAGCATTTCCATCAAGGATTGTGCAGTCCCTCATTGTATATCCAAAGGAGGAAGGAAGTTTCTAGAAATTCAACTAGGAATCATGTGAGGTACCATCCCCTCACTTTTCTGTCACTATTTCCATAAACCTGGAGCTTATTGTAGCATATTTCAGCAATAATTGAGTCTCTCCCTCTCATACAACACATTTTTTCCAGCATCTGCATCTTTAGTTACTGCATTTTGAGGAGGAGGAAGAAGAGGAAAGTTCTTAAGCTTCTAGCTTGGAGATCTGAAGGGATCAAACCTTCAAGATTAGATCTGGTTGTACATCATATTGCAGCCATCATATGATCATATCTAGCTCAGATCTGTATACACAACAGTTTTAGAGTGAAATCCTAAGAGGGTGATTTTCCTAGACTCATAGATCGGGAAAATCCTTTCTGGGCTATCTTGGGTGTCCATCACATTGGCTAGATATTGAATCTTGGCATCATCAGAGCTCCTAAGCTCCATAGATATGCATTTCCATTTTTAGCAGCTACATGTACATCATCAAAAAAAGGGACAGCACAGTATTGCTTCTTGTAGCTCTCCAATTACACAGTGCTTGTTGTGGCATGCTTTCAAGGTCATTCTAGGCCATATCTTTGGCTAGAGTACCTTATTTTATACACCATTGTAACTATAATCCATCTCCAATTAATAAAATGGCTCACCTATTATGTCTATATTTTTGTTGATCATAGTATTTATGTACATTTTCTGTGTTTCAATATTGTGTTCGTGTATCAATGCATTATTCCATTTTGGGATATTACAGTGGTATCAGAGCATTATATTTGGCTCAGCTTGTGGACATTATTGACAACATAAGAAAAGAAGATAGTAGAGATATAGTATAATGGAGGGATTAAATTTTGCTACATATTTCTTGAGAATTATGAAGAATCTCCCCAAGGAGATCAATGAAATTAAGAAATAAAGGAAAAGAGGAACCTCAAGAAGGTTTCAAGATGAAGAAGGTCCCAGTACTTCTTATCAACAACAAAGAAGAACGGAGAATCATAGATCTCCTCATAGATCTACTATGCCCACTTTCTATGAAGAAGGTGAATGGTATAGAAATGAATAAAGAAGAGAACCTAAGACTCATGAGACTCTCAGTCTATATCTTGAAGAGTACAAAGCACAGTTTAGAGCATTCAAAGAGAATCTAACTCTCCAAAAATTCTTCAAACTCAAAGAAGAAAGAAGATCCTATAGCAACAATAGAAGAAAGATGCACAATATATTCTATTTGCCTCCATTTGATGGATCTCCCTCAAGCATATTTAAGGCTTGGAGGAAAGAGTTAGATGCATTTTTCAAGCTAGATCCTGTGGCTGATTAAGAGGATGTCTAGATTGCAACACTTCATCTTCTAGGTGAAGCCAATGATTGGTGGTTTGGTCACATGGAGCATGCAAAGGTGACTAAATATTCATATTTATTTCACAATTTGATGAAGAAGTTTGATATTAGAAAACCAGAGATATGTCACAAAGAGACATTTCCTAAGGAAACAAAGGAGGATGTCATTCTTGTCACTCTGGACAAAGAGTCGCTACATTCACCACTAGTTGTAGAAGTACTTGTATACAGGGGAGAGACACTTGCATATTTGCAAGATAGTCTTAAGCTCTTGACATATAGAGTCCCATGAATGATTCAGGAGATGCATGAGGAAGAGGAGGTAGATTCCGGCACTGGTACATTGATAGAAGAGTACCCATCACTCTTACCAGCAGTTGGAGAGACCATTGTACCAGTTGGAGGAACTCTTATGGTCTTGCAAGAGGTTCCCACACATCAGTTGACCTAAGGTATGCAACCAATCGTATCATATTGTTTCAGTACCTCTTATTAAAACTTATGGGGACATGCCAACAGGGCTAGTGCATGATCGAGGGTTAGAACAACGTGTTGATTTGGAGCAGCATCATATCACTACGTAGAGGACCCTTGATCTAGTCAAGGAGGAGATGAAAAGCTATCCCATTTCATCATTTTTGAACTACATTAAACCATTTGAGTTGAAATTTGGAGTTTCAAAAGATAGGATAATTATTATCCTATGTACAATGGCTGGCTATGAGCTCAACATTGTGCCTTGCTTTGAGACAGCACATGTTTTACCTTGCAGATCTACAACACTATTAATCAGTAGCAGTGAGAAGAAGAGTACCCATTCCTTATGGGGGTAATCAAATGGTAGCTTCATTCATGAATCAATGGAGAGAAGATGATAAATGGTAGACATATTGAGATGGGAAATCTTTTCCCCTTTCAAGATGAATCTTTCTCAATAAGCATATCACAGCTCAAAGAGAAACTTCTACCTGTAGCAGATCCATAACCTTATTAGTTTTAGAGGGCCATTGATGAGAAGAAGATCTCAGGGTAGGTCTCATTGGAGGTACACTTCAACATATCATGGAGTGCAAGGTTCTTCATCAGTTTGAGGTGGATGGTATTCTACAATGGGAGGATACCATGTTTTTGCAAAACATCATTCATCATCCACATTGGGATGAGTGGGTGAGCATAATAAGCAAGGGGTTCCATAACCACTTGAAGATATATGGCATGGGCCAACAATAAGCTTGGTTACGCTATTTTCTCTTGGGTGAGTTTAGTTACTACCCAAAATCCCCTATATATTTGATCCATGCCTTGAATAACATACATGTAATGAAGAAGGAGGCATGGTTGCGCTGGATGCTCTTGGGTGAGTATGGTTACCACCCAATAGCTCATATTTCTTTGACTCATGCCTTGTGTATCAATGATAGAATGCAGCAAAAGAAGGCATGTTTACCTTGGTTATTGCTAAGAGATTTTGGCCATCACATGACATCTCCTATGTCTATGTTATTTGTATTATGTAGAACTTGGCATGATGCTCTCATGATGTGTATTGGTGGTTTTTGCTTGTATGGGGCTGATGTGAAATTCCACATCTTTATTAGTATGGTTTTACTCCATGATGCACATGAGAAGGTAAAGAAGCAGCGAGATCTCTTTCTTATTTGGTTGCTTTTGGGGGATTTTGGCTTGCCCATCTTGCATGGTGGAGATGGAGGATGGTAGCAAGAGGCCCTACTCCGGTGGTTACTATTGGGAGAATATGGTTTGACATATTTGTCTACCCATATGTCTCTATTTCTTATTTTTCATAATTTTAGAATGATTCTTGGATCCAACAAGTCCAACAGGGCTAAGGATGAGGGCATGTCAATGCTCAATCTACTTCATAAAGCATAGGATGAAGAGGTGTTTCGTGAGATCAAGCTTCTCCTTTGTGGGAAGAACCACTTTATATTATGTATCTCATGTATTAATGATGATGTTGAGTAGCTTATGGTTGTCACTTGGTACTTCTTGGAGAAAGAAGGAAATCTAACTACATAGTTGGAGATCATTCCATGCATTCTTGAGAGAAAACTTTGGAACCAAACATGCATAACACATTGCAGAAAATGGAGGAGGTCTTCCTTATGTGGATGCCATTTCGAATGGAATATATGGATTTGCATCTAATTTTACAATTTCTTGAGGACAGGCAACATTTTGTCGAGGAGGAATATAATATTCCCAATTTTTCACAAAATAATTAGAATATTAGAGTTCTTAATTTTCTTGATTAATTAAGTAAATAAAAGGGTGGATGGACTCATAATCCTCAAAGATGAATAATATATACTTTTGATATGTGAATGTGGATTAATTAAACATAGATCTACATAATGGAGTTGTGGAGCAGCAACTAATGTGAAAGGAGTGGAGATCATGTCTCATTAATGAGATAGATCATAGAGGTTGAAGCAGTCAATTGAGATTTTTGAGATTCAACAAGATGATGATCCTAGTGAAAAATAAGCACCTACACTAGGTGGGGCACGCATGCTATTATTAGGTGTACGTCTATTTTTAGAATGTTGAGAAAAATATATTTATAGCAGGAGTCTATTTATAGATGGTTAAGAAAATTTTATTTATAGACGAGTTTCTATTTTTAGATGCATGGGCGAAGTCTATTTATAGATTGCATGTCTAAAAATAGAATGCATGTTGATTATTAATAGCCCTTAATAATAATCAGACAATAAATAATAATCTATTCTCTTGAAGCACTTGATTTCAGTTAACTTATGTGGAAAACTAGTTGATTGAAGGAATTACGAGTTTTAAGGTTGGTTGGTGGGACATGCAAGTGGAATTCGTTGTAACTGAGTGATGCAAAGTTGTAACAGAGTTGGATGTGTATTTATGAGAGTTTTAAAGTAGTTTAACTTAGTTAAGTGAATTAAACTTAGTTGTGCTAGTTGTAACTAATGATACACTAGTGAGAGATTAGTGAATTAAATATTAAATTAATTCACAAGGAGTGATCTCCCAAGCAACTAAATATTTACTACTGTTAACTACATGCATGTCAGATCCAGTGGAGACCCAGTGGAGATATAGGTGAAAGGGACAGTTTGACTATCTGTTGTGACTATAGTGGTGCACTCAATGTAACTACACACACATTGGATATGCCAATGAGGATTCCACAGTCAAGGCAAGGCAAGATCAAATTCATTCATGGATCTTCTTTAGCAGGGATTGTGCAGTGGAGGCAGGCTATCAAGAGGCAGTAAATTGGTGCATGTGTGAGCCAATTTCTGCAAGACAGTGTGAGACAATTGTATATTGTACTGATAGCTCTTGGAGTAGAGTTTCATATGAGATTGTTTTATGATCCATGATATACATAATCTATGATAGTTGGGGTTTTTAGCTTTATTCTTTCCCAGTAAAAACATATTGTTATGTGCAAATGATTTTTCTTCATGTGTTTTCAATTGGAGATTAAATTTATGCAAAGAATTAAGTAGAAGTATTATGTATTTAACAGTGGCATATAAATGTTAGATCAGGAGAATCTAGAAATACATCATAGTATTATAAATTTCTACATGGTATCAGAGCAGAGAAGATTGCAATATTGAAGCAGTAGCTGAGTTTTTTTGGTGGAAACAATTTGAATTTGCTACAAGGATTTCTTGGTGCGACAGTTGAGTAAACATTGAAATGTATTTCAATGGTTTGCGGTTAGATTATGCACTCGAGGGAAACTCAAACTACATTGCATGGAAGGATAGGATGGAGACAGTGCTTGAAGATAATGGCTTGAAGGAATTCATTGACAATGATGTTCCTAAGCCCCACTTCAACAGATGCTGCATTACTTGACACTTGGCAAAAGAAAGTAGCAAAGATGAGAAGGATTATGTTGTAAGGTGTGAGATGTTGAGATTCAACAAGATGATGAGGTTAGTGAAAAGTAAGCACCTTCACTAAGTGGGCCCCACAGGCTATTTTTAGGTGTATGTCTATTTTTAGACATGGTGAGCATATTCTATAAGTTGGAGAATGCTATTTGTAGATGGTTGATAAAATGTGAAAAATAGATGAGATTCTATTTTTAGAATATTGGGCGAAGTCTATTTATAGATCGTCGATCTAAAAATAGATGCATGTCGATTATTACTAGCCCTTAATAATAATCCGACAATAAATATCAACTTATTCTATTGGAGCACTTTATTTCAATGAACAGATTTGGAAAATTAGTGGGCTGAAGGAATTATGCAATTCCTAAGGGTGGTTGGTGACTCATGCATGGAGGACTTAGTTAGAACTGAAGTGGCAAAGTTATGACAGAGTTGGAAGGGTAGTTATGGGAGTTGTTATTTAGTTTAACTCGGTTAAGTGAGTTAAACTAAGTTGAGCTATTTGTATCTAGTCTAATTGAAAGATATGCTAGTGAGAGTTTAGTGAATTAATTATTTGATTAATTCATAAATAGAGACTCACTTGCAACTAAACAAATACAACATTTAACTACTTGCATGTCAGTTCTAGTGGAGACCCAGTGGAGAGATAGTTGAAAGGGTGAGATGGACTATCTGTTGTGACTACAGTGATGCATTCAAAGCATCTGACACACATTAGAGATGCCAATGAGGATTGTGCATTCAAGGAAAGGCCAATTCGAATTCATTCATTGGTCTTCTTTAACAGGGATTGCGCAGTGGTGGTAGGCTGTCAGGAGGCAAGAAATTGGTGAATAGAGATGCAAATTTCTACATGACAGTGTGTAATGATTGTTGATTGTACTGAAAGCTTGATGTACTAATATTTGTATGAGATTATTACATGATTCCATTGATATACATAATATATGATAGTTGGGTTTTTTAGCTTTAAGCTTTCCCGTTAAACAACTATGTTTATGTGCAATTGATTTTCTTCATGTGTTTGCAATTGGCAATTTAATTTCCGCAAAGAATTAAGTGGAAGGATTATGTATTTAAAATAAGATTAATTTGTTATATCAGGAGGATCCGGTAATACTATCAATATTAATAAATTTCTACATGGTATCGGAGCAGTGTTAATCACTGGGGATTGCAATAGTGAAGCAATGTTGAGTTTTGTGTTGGTGGAAAATTCGAATTTGCTGCAGAAATTTCTTGGTGCGATAGTTGAGTATTCATTAAAATGTATTTCAATGGGTTGTGGTTGGAGTATGCCCTTGAGGGTAGCTCAAACTAAATATCCTAGAAGGACAGGATGGAGGCAGTGCTTGAAGTTAATGGACTAAAGGAGTTCATCGATATTGATGTTCCTAAGCCTACTTCTAACGATGTTGCAGTACTTGACGCATGGCAAAAGAAGGTAGCGAAGACAAGAAGAATTATATTGGAAGGTGTGAAAGACCATATTATTTCAAGCCTTCACAAGAAATCCACTCCATTTGCAATGTGGAAGGCTTTGACAAGTATTTTCCAAAGCAGCAACGATCATAGGAAGTTGGCACTGAAATATAAGCTCAGAAAAATCAAAATGGAGAAGGGAGACAGTATTCCAAAATATCTCACGAAGTTTGTCCAATGTAGGGATGAGCTGAGGAGTGTGGGAATTACAGTTGGGGATGATGAATTGGTGAGCTTGGATCTCCTTGGGCTTTCGAAGAGTTGGCAAAGCTACGAAGACTCTGTCAATGGACGAGAGAAACTGCCAGATTGGGAGCAACTTTGGTCGGATCTTGTGTAGGAGGAGATAAGGTGGAATACTAGGGATGGCTCTTCATCGAAGAATGATGATGAAGAGAATTGCGCTTTGGCTACCAAAGCAAGGAAAATAAAGGGGAAGAAATCCCATCCAAAATTCGAGGCTAAAGGCAAGAAGCTAGCTTGTCCAAGGTGAAGTGAGACAATCATGAATCACCAGAGGGTGAAAAATGATGCTATAACACTAACATGGGCATCTCACCACTAACTGCCCACAGAAAAAGAAGAACAAGAAGGCTGCTAGAGCTGTAGCAGTTGAGGCCTTAGCCTCACAGTTTGAACTTGATTTCTCTTTGATCACATGCTTAGTTTCAAGCGCAATTGCATCGGTGTGGTATCTTGATAGTGGTGATTCCTTCCATATAACCGTAGACAAGGAGTTTTTTAGTGACATGGAGGAGAAGGATCTCCAAATGCATATAGAGATGGGTGACGATGGTAGATACAGTGCGACCGGCATTGGAACCATTACCTTTGAGAGGGAGTCAGGTAAACCATTTCTGTTGAAAGATGTTATGCATGTTCCAGGTCTGAAGAAGAACTTGGTCTCGTTCGATATGTTGGGAGGACAGAGGTTATGACGTTGTTTACAGCGAGGGAAAAGCTTTCCTCCGACATAAAACAATGGGTCAAACCAAGAGGATAGGGATTCAAGTTAAGAATCTCTACAAGCTGGAGGTAGATGGCTACATCGCAATGATGGGCAAAGCAGAAGAAGTGGTGAGTCGGGATGAGGGCGAATTATGGCATAGGATATTGGGCCATCTTCACCATGGCGCCTTGAATATTTTGTAGCAGATTTTTACTGGACTTCCCAAGGGTACTCTTTGGTAATCAGATCAGTGCAAGGGATGTACTATGGGTAAGTTTGTGAAGACCACCTTTCATGAGAAGGAGAACCATGCTTCGATGATCTTGGAGAGAATTCACAAAGACGTGTGTGGAGATTTCTTGGTTGCTTCAATAGCAAAACACAGGTATTATGTTATATTTGTTGATGATTTTTCTCGTAGATGTTGGATCTTCTTCATGTAGAAGAATAGTGAAACATTCTCAAAGTTCTGTGAGTTTAAAGCATTGGCGGAGAAGGAGTCAGGGAAGCAAGTGAAGGCTCTACGAAGCAATAATGGTGGTGAATATATCTTGAATGAATTCAAAGACTTATGTATCAAAGAAGGAATTAGAAGAGAACTCATAGCGCCTCATAACCCACAACAGAATGGGGTCGTAGAGAGGAATAATAGAACGATCGTGGGATGTTGCACAAGCTATGATGCATGGCCAAGGCCTACCGATGCACTTGTGGGCGGAAGCATGAAACACTGCGGTTTATGTGCAAAATTGTTGTCCTCATAGAGTAATTGGCATGAGTACACCTGAAGAAGCATTTACTGGTAAGAAGCCTGATATTTCTCTTTTGAAGATTTTTGGCTCATCTGTTTATATTCATGTGACAAAGGACACCAGGAAGAAGCTGGAGCTAACTGCAGAAGTTGGGATATTTGTGGGGTACATAGAAACACCCCATAATTATCATGTGTATTTACCAAATAGTCAAATGACTGTGGTGCGACAGGATATAAAATTCAATGAGGTGAAATCCATGAAGTTGTCACTTCAAAGGGAGCTACACTTGCATGCAGAAGAGGAGCTAATTTTTCCCAAATATGAGCCTTTGGATGTAGATCAACCATAGGAGGAGATTCATGGAGTGGAGGAGTCCACTCATGCAGAACCACACATTCGAACAGGAAGATGGCATACCACAGAAGTTGAGAGAATGAAGGTTGATGCGAAATAGAATGTAGGAGTCCCTACATCACAGTGCAAATAGAGATAGTCACTTGACCGATTTACTTGATACATGGCTCTTATGAGCAAGTGTATCATGACAGAGCCATCTTATTTTGAAGAAGTAGTTCAGGAGCCCACATGGGTAGATGCCATGGTGGAGGAGTATGACTCCATTTTCAGAAACAATGCTTGGGAGATTGTTCCAAGGTCATTGCGTAAATCAGTGGTAGGTTCAATATGGATCTACAAGGTAAAGAAAGCTACTGATGGGAGCGTCGAGAATTATAAGGCAAGATTTTTTGCTCGAGGCTTCTCACAGATCGAGGGGATTGATTATGAAGAAACATTTGCCCCTGTCGCATAGTATTCTTCCATAAGGACCATCCTTACTCTCTCAGTGCAAATGGGTTGGCACATTCATCAGATGGATGTGAAGGCTGTGTTCCTTAATGAGATCATTGAGGAAGAAGTGTACACTGATGTTGGAACAAGGTCTCCTACGAGTTGCAAAACTGGTCCAATTTTGTATATTTTTTATTATAATTAGGCTAGCGTAGGGGTTTTGGGGTGGGTCAAAGCCCTGAAAGCATTGTAATGGGTCAAAGGGTAAACCTGGGGTTTGAAAACCACGGTTTGCGAACTATAGGAAATTTTAGTCTAGATTTTATAAATAGAGGAACATTTTGAATTGTAATGTAGAAAAATAAGGAGCTATTGATGCGAATTGTGGTTTAGTAAATCTGTTTGGGTTTTTGGGGAAAGGACTCCTACTGGCTGTGTGTGTGGAGATGCAGAGTCCTACTATGTGCAGACCCTGCTGCTGTGTGCACAGGCTGGGATGGGTATTGTAAGAGGGAATTAACGAATTGATGAGTAAGAAAGGTTGTTTGAGAATTGAATCCATGTATTCTATTTGTGCGAATAATTGGTAATTGTTGTATTAGGCGTATTCTGTATTCAGCTGCAAAAGTTCTGTGTAAGTGTGTTTACTGTATCTAGATCTATTCTATTCTGTTTTATGCAATATTGTGCTACTGTCATAGAGGTATATAATTATCAAACATTATAGACCTTGTGCACGTGGATGCGAAAAGAGACCTATAGACCCTACGCAGAAATATCCTTTCTTGCTTGAGGCAATCTGAGTATCACAAGGCTGGACACAGCTCTGTTTTCCTTACCTACCCTTTCTCAGGGTGCGGAAACCTGGTTCCAGTGCCCACCCATACTACTTTGGGTGAGACTTTGCCCTGCGCAAGTGGGTCATTGCTGAAAGGGCTAGTAGTATAGGGGTTTGTTGGCAAACCTTGAACTCCAAACCTGGGTCAGGACCCCTCGAGCCAACAATTGAGCAGCCTGAAGGATTTGAGATCTTCAGTATCAAGTCGCATGTGTGCAGACTCAAAAGAGCGATGTATGGGCTGAAGCAAGCACCACATGCTTGGTACACTCAGATCGACATCTATTTCACTGGACTTGGCTTCACCAAGAGCGAGATGGATGAAAACCTGTACCAAATTATGGTGGAGGCTAAGCTTTTAATCATTGTTATTTATGTTGATGATTTAATACTAACGGGTGATGAGTAGTTGATACACTCATACAAGGCAGATCTTGCAAAGGAGTTTGAGATGAAGGATTTGGGCCTCCTTCATTATTTTCTTGGATTGGAAATATGGCAGGGAGAAGGTGAACTATTTGTGTCTCAAGGCAAGTATGTTTGGGAGATACTTGGTAAGTTTCACATGGAGGGCTGCAAGCCCATGGATACTCCTCTTCCAGGAAATTGGAGGAAAGAGGATGCTACATCGACAGAGGTAGTGGATGTCACTATCTATCAACAGTTGGTTGGTTCACTCATGTATTTAGCTAATACAAGACCATACATATGCTATGCGGTGAACCAACATAGTCAAGCGATGGTTAAGCCTACCAAGCTCTTTTATAAGGTAGGCAAGCATGTCTTGAGGTATCTCAAGGGCACATCTGAGTATGGCTTATGGCATAGAAAGACGTATGAGGTGAAGTTGCATGGCTTCACGAATGCAGATTGGGTAGGCATCCCAACAGACAGAAAGAGCACGTCAAGAGGGGTTTTCAGCATTGGATCTATAGCAGTTTCTTGGTACAGTAGGAAACAAAGATCCATGGCACTTAGTTTAGAGGAAGAAAAATACATTGCAGCAAGTCAAGCTACATGTGAGGCTATCTGGATGAGGAAGATCCTGGTCGATTTGTTCGGATCTCATTTAGATCCTACAATGATACATTGTGATATTCAGAGTTGCATTAAACTCTCAATTAATCCTATGTTTCATGGTAGATCTAAATATATTGATATCTGGTATCATCATATCAGATATTGTGTGCAACAGAAGATCATGTTGCTTCACTACATTCCTACACAAGATCAGGATGTAGATATTCTGACGAAGGCGCTCAGCAGGAGAAAATTTGAATACCATAGAGGCAGGATCAGGGTGAAGGATAATCCTTATCTTGTTGAGAGAGAGCATTGCGATTCAACAAGATGATGAGCTTAGTGAAAAGTAAGCACCTTCACTAAGGGGCCCACAGGATATTTTTAGGTGTATGTCTATTTTTAGACATGGTGAGCATATTATATAAGTTGCAGGATGTTATTTCTAGATGGTTGATCAAATGTGAAAAATATATGAGATTCTATTTTTAGAATATTAGGAAAAGTATATTTATAGATCATTGATCTAAAAATAGATGCATGTCGATTATTATTACCCCTTAATAATAATCTGACAATAAATATCAACTTATTCTCTTGGAGCACTTTATTTCAGTGAATAGATTTGGAAAATCAGTGGGCTGAAGGAATTATGCAATTCCTAAGGGTGGTTGGTGACTCATGCATGGAGAAATCAGTTAGAACTGAAGTGGAAAAGTTATGACAGAGTTGGAAGAGTAGTTATGGGAGTTGTTATTTAGTTTAACTCAGTTAAGTGAGTTAAACTCTGTTGAGTTAGTTGTATCTAGTCTAACTGAAAGATACACTAGTGAGAGTTTAGTGAATTAATTATTTAATTAATTCATAACTAGATACTCACTTGCAACTAAAAAAATACAACAGTTAACTACTTTCATGTCAGTTCCAGTGGATACCTAGTGGAGAGATAGGTGAAAGGGTGAGATGGACTATCTGTTGTGACTATAGTGATGCATTCAATGCATCTGACACACATTGGAGATGCCAATGAGGATTGCATAGTCAAGGCAAGGCCAATTCAAATTCATTTAGTGGTCTTCTTCAGCAGGGATTGTGCAATGGAGGCAGGCTGTCAGGAGGCAGGAAATTGGTGCATAGAGATGCAAATTTCTGCATGACAGTGTGTAATGATTGTTGATTGTACTAAGCTTGATGTAATAAGATTTGTATGAGATTCTTACATGATTCCATTGATATACATTATATATGATAGTTGGGGTTTTTAGCTTTAAGATTTCTCGTTAAACAACTATGTTTATGTGCGATTGATTTTCTTCATGTGTTTGCAATTGGTGATTTAATTTCTGCAAAGAATTAAGTGGAAGAATGATGTATTTAACATAAGATTATTTTTTTAGATCAGGAGGATCTGGTAATAATATCAGTATTAATAAATTTCTACATGGGAGACCATATTGTCTCAAGACTTCATGGGAAAGCCACTCCATTTGTAATGTGGAAGGCTTTGACAGATCTTTTCCAAAGCAGCAGCGACCATAGGAAATTGGCGCTGAAGGATAAACTCAGAAAAATTAATATGGAGAAGGGCGACAGTATTCTAAAGTATCTCACAAAGTTTTTCCAATGTCGGGATGAACTAGGGAGTGTGGGAATCATGCTTGTTGATGATGATTTGGTGATTTCAGCTCTCTTGGGACTTCCTAAGAGTTGGCACAGCTATCAAGACTATGTCAATGGACGGGAAAAACTGTCAGATTGGGAACGACTGTGGTTGAACCTAGTGCAGGAGGAGTTTAGGCAGAACACCAGGGATGGCTCTTCATCAAAGCATGATGATGAATAGGATTGTGCTTTGGCTGCAAAATCAAGGAAAAGGAAGGGGAAGAAATTCCACTCAAAATCAGAGGCTAAAGGCAAGAAGCTGGATTTGTCCAAGGTGAAGTGTTTTTAGTGTCACAAACATGGGCATCTCACCACTAACTGCCCATAGAAAAAGAAGAACAAGAAGGCTGTTAGAGTTGTAGCTGGTGAGGCCTTTGCCTCACAATTTGAACTTGATTTCTCTTTGATCGCATGCTTGGTTTCAAGCACAATGGGATCAGTGTGGTATCTTGATAGTGGTTCTTCCTTCCACATGATGAGAGATAAGGAACTTTTCAGTGGCTTGGAGGAGAAAGATCTCTAGATGCATATAGAGATGGGCAATGATGAACGATACAGTGCAACTGACAATGGTACCATTACCTTTGAGAAGGAGTTACGTAAACCATTTCTGTTGGAAGATGTTATGCATGTTCTAGGTCTAAAGAAGAACTTGGTCTCAGTCGCGCTGTTGGAGGATAGAAGTTAAGACATTGTTTTTAGTGATGGAAAAGCTTTCCTGCCACATAAAACAACGGGTCAAACCGAGAAGATAGGGATTCGATTTAATAATCTCTACAAGCTAGAGGTAGATAGCTACGCTGCAATGGTGGGAAAAAAATAAGAAGTGGTGAGCCGAGATGAGGGTGAATTATGGCACAGGTGATTGGGCCATATTCACCATGGTTCCCTAAAGATTTTGTAGTAGATTTATATTGGAATTTCGAAGGGTACACTTGTGCAGTTAGATCAGTGCAAGAGATGTACTATGGGTAAGTTTGTGAAGACCACCTTTCATGAAAAGGAGAACTGTGCTTTGTTGATCCTAGAGAGAGTTCACACAGACATGTGTGGCCCATTCTCGGTTGCTTCAACAACAAGACACCGGTATTATGTTATTTTTGTTTATGACTATTCTCGTAGATGCTGGATCTTCTTCATGTAGAAGAAGGATACAAAATTATCAAATTTTTGTGATTTTAAAGCATTGGTGGCGAAATATTCGGGGAAGCAAGTTAAGGGTTTGCAGAGCGATAATGGTGGTGACTATATCCCGAAATAATTCAAAGACTTCTATAGCAAAGAAGGAATTCGGAGAGAACTCATAACGCCTCATAACCCATAATAGAATGGGGTCATGGAGAGGAAGAACATAATGATCATGGGTGTTGCACGAGCTATGCTGCATGATCAGGGCCTACCAATGCACTTGTGGGTGGAAGCATGCAACACTATGGGTTATGTGAAAAACCATTGTCCTCATAGATTACTTGGCATGAGTACACCTGAAGAAGCTTTTACTGGTAAGAAACTGTATGTTTCTCACTTTAATATTTTTGGCTCATTTGTTTATGTGCATGTGACCAAGAACACCAGGAAGAATCTAGAGCCGACTTTTGAAGTTGGGGTATTTGTGGGGTACACAGAAACACACCATAATTATCATTTGTATTTTCTAAATAGTCGAATGACTGTGGTGCGATGGGATATAGAATTCAGTGAGGAGAAAGCCATGAAGTTGTCGCTTGAGAGGGAGCTGGACTTGCATGCAGAGGAGGAACTTTTGGTTCCCAAAGATGAGCCTATAGATGTGGATTAGACACAGGAGGAGGATCATGGAGTGGAGGAGTCCACTCATGTAGAGCCAAGCATCAGAACAGGCACAAGGCATACCACAGAGGTTGAGAGGATTAAACTTGATGTGGCACATAATGTAGGAGTCCCTACTTCGCAGCAGAGACAAAGGCAGTCATCTGACCGATTCACTGGATACATGGCTCTCATGAGAAAATGTATTGTAACAGAGCCATCTCACTTTCAAGAAGTAGTGCAAGAGCTCACATGGGTAGATGCATTGGTGGAGTATGACTCCATTGTCAAAAAAAATGCTTGGGAAATTGTTCCAAGGCCGATTGATAAATCTGTGGTAGCTTCAAGATGGATCTACAAGGTAAAGCAAGTTGTTGATGGGAGTGTTTAGAAGTATAAGGAAATATTTGTGGCCTGGGGATTCTCACATATCTAGGGGATTGATTATGAAGAAACCTTTGCACCCATCGCACGGTATTCTTCCATAAGGACCATCTTTGCTCTCTCAGCGTAGATGGGTTGGCACATTCATCGGATGGATGTGAAGATTGTGTTCCTTAATGGGATCATTGAGGAATATGTGTACATTGAGCAGCCTGAAGGATTTGATATCTTTAGCAGCGAGTCGCATGTGTGCAGACTCAAAAGAGTGATGTATGGGTTGAACCAAGCACCCTGTGCTTAGTACACTT
Source organism: Pinus albicaulis (assembly GCA_034641835.2). Taxonomy (NCBI): domain Eukaryota; kingdom Viridiplantae; phylum Streptophyta; class Pinopsida; order Pinales; family Pinaceae; genus Pinus; species Pinus albicaulis. Next base: position 870,226,346 of record CM076575.1, on the reverse strand, counting down.
GGATCGATAACTATTTCGCTGGACTTGGCTTCACCAAGAGTGAGGTAGATGCAAACTTATACCAGATTGTGGTGAAGGGTAAGATTTTAATCATTGCTATTTAAGTTAATCATTTAATACTGACTGGTGATGAGCAGCTGATACACTCATGCAAGGAGGACCTTGCAAAGGAGTTTGAGATGAATGATATGGGCCTCCTTCACTATTTCATTGGATTGGAAATATGGCAGCGAGATGGTGAACTTTTGTCTCAACGAAAGTATGCAATGGAGATACTCGGTAAGTTTCACATGGAGGGCTGCAAACCCATGGATACTCCTCTTCCAGGAAATTGGAGGAAAGAGGATGCTACATTGACAAAGGTAGTGGATGCTACTCTCTATCGACAGTTGGTGGGTTTGGTCATGTATTTAGTTAATACAAGACCGAACATGTGCTATGCGGTGAACCGGCTTAGTCAAGCGATGGTTAACCCTACCAAGCTCTTTTGGAAGGTGGGAAATCATGTCCTGAGATATCTCAGGGGCACATCTGAGTATGGCTTATGGTACAAACAGACAGATGAGGTGAAGTTACATGGCTTCACGGATGTAGATTTGGTAGGCAACCCAATAGATAGAAAGAGCACATTAGGAGGGGTTTTTAGTATCGGATCTACAGTTTTTTCTTAGTACAGTAGGAAACAGAGATCTGTGGCACTCAGTTCAGTGGAAGAAAAATACATCGTAGCAAGTCAACCTGCATGTGAGGCTATCTAGATGAGGAAGATCCTGGTTGGTTTGTTTGGTTCTCATTTAGATCCTACAATGATTCATAATGATAATAAGAGTTGCATTAAAATCTCGATTAATCCTCTGTTTCATGATAGATATATATATATATATATATATATTAGTTATCATCATATCATATATTGTGTGCAGCGGAAGATCATGTTGCTTCAGTACATTCCTATGGAAGATCAGGATGCAGATATTCTGACGAAGGCGCTCAACAGGAGAAAATTCGAATACCATAGAGGCAGGATCAAGGTGAAGGACAATCCCTTTCTTGTTGAGAGGGAGTGTTAAGATTCAACAAGATGATGATCCTAGTGAAAAATAAGCACCTACACTAGGTGGGGCCCACAAGCTATTTTTAGGTGTATGTCTATTTTTAGAATATTGACCAAAATATATTTATAGCGGGAGTATAGTTATAGATGATTGAGAAAATTATATTTATAGATTAGTTTCTATTTTTAGATGCATGGGCGAAGTCTATTTATAGATCGCATGTGTAAAAATAGAATGCATGTTGATTATTATTAGCCCTTAATAATAATCAGACAATAAATAATAATCTATTCTCTTTAAGCACTTGATTTCAGTTAACTGATGTGGCAAACTAGTTGATTGAAGGAATTATGAGTTCTAAGGTTGTTTGGTGGGACATGCAAGTGGACTTCGTTGTAACTGAGTGATACAAATTTGTAACATAGTTGGATGTGTAGTTATGTGAGTTGTAAAGTAGTTTAATTTAGTTAAGTGAGTTAAACTCAGTTGTGCTAGTTGTAACTAATGATACACTAGTGAGAGATCAGTGAATTAAATATTAAATTAATTCACAAGGAGTGATCTCACATGCAATTGAAGGTTTAATACTATTAACTACATGCATGTAAGATCCATTGGAGACCCAATGGAGAGATAGGTGAAAGGGACAGTTTGACTATCTGTTGTGACTATAGTGGTGCATTCAATGCAACTACACACACATTGGAGATTCCAATGAGGATTGCATAGTCAAGGCAAGGCAAGATCAAATTAATTCATGGATCTTCTTTAGCAGGGATTGCACAGTGGAGGCAGGCTGTCAAGAGGCAGTAAGTTGGTACATGTGTGAGCCAATTTCTGCAAGACAGTGTCAGACGATTTTATATTGTACTGAGAGCTCTTCGAGTAGATTTTTGTATGAGATTGTTTTATGATCCATGATATACATAATATATGACAATTGGGATTTTTAGCTTTATGCTTTCTCGATAAGAACATCTTGTTATGTGCGATTGATTTTTCTTCATGTGTTTGCAATTGGAGATTAAATTTCCACAAAGAATTAAGTAGAAGGATACTGTATTTAACAGTGGCATATAATTTTTAGATCGAGAGAATCCAACAGTACGTCACAGTATTATAAATTTCTACAAAGTTCATGGAGGGAATCTAATGTAATATCATAGAGAATTCATGATGAAGTGATGGAGGAAGTAGTGCATTTAATGCACACATGATGGAGAGGGTGCACATTGCATGTAGACATGATGGATGACTTGGAGAGACATCGTTGTCAAACATGGAGGCTTATGTACACATGCACAACGTAGTTAGAGGTGGGCCAGGGCTTGGGAAGGCTCACTTTGTGTATAAGGAGGATGAAGGTTGAATAGAAGGCAGTCTTGGTGTTATTGATTTGAGATCTATTTTGATCTAGAAGTGTCATTTGACATTCCATACACTCTTATGTTGTTTAGCTAAGTCTATAGTGTTGTTTAGCACAAGGTGTTCCTGAGCGGGAATCCCACCCTTACCCACGGGGGACTTCAAGTGCCTGCTCTGGGAAGGTATTTTGATTTGCCATTCATCATCAGGAATTAGTGCTAGACTATTTCCACTATCTGCAGAACATATACCTTCAGGAATTACACATTTTCTGAATATCAGATTGGGAGGAGGAGGTTGTCTTTAGTATTTCATCTGGAGAACCGGTGAAGGATTATTCCTATCACCTTGGACTTAGTTATTAACATTCCTAGTGCCTCATTTCAGATTTTTCATTAGGCCAAACATTATTGACCTCCTATCAACAACAATCCCATCAAGGATTGCACACTCCCTCATTGTAGATCCAGAGGAGGAAGGATGTTTCTAGCAATTCAGCTAGGAATCCTGTGAGGGATCATCCCTTCACTTTTCCATCATTGTTTCCATCACCCTGGCACTTATTGTAGCATATTTTAGCAAGAATTGAGTCCCTCCCTCTTTTACACCACATTTTTTCCAGCAGCTCCATCTTTAGTTGTTGCATTTTGAGGAGGAGGAAGAAGAGGCAATATCTCAAGCTTCTATCTTGGAGATATGTAGATGGTATCAAACCTTCAAGCTTAGATCTAGTTTTACATCATATTGCAGCCAACATATGATCAGATCTAGCTCAGATCTGCAGACCCAACAGTTTTAGAGTGAAACCCAGATCTTGAATCTTGGCATCATCAAAGTTCCTGAGCTCCATAGATCTGGATTTTCCTTTTCAGCAGTTATATGTACATCATCAACAAAATGGACAGTGCAGTATTTCTTCCTATAGCTCTCCAGTTACGCAGTGCTTGTTGTGGAATTCTTTCAGGGTCATTCTAGGCCATCTTTTTGGCTAGAGTACCTTTTTTGTACACTGTTGTAACTGTAATCCATATCCAATGAATAAAATGGCTCACCCATTTTGTCTATATCTGTGTTGATCATAATATTTATGTACATTTTCTATGTTTCAAATATTGTGTTTGTGTATCAATGCATTATTCCATTTTGGGATATTACATCCAATAAGGAAGAGGCTCTTTTGAACTGGGAACATGTACGACGTTGATTTGCAGGGTCACCTGTAAGAGAACCTGCTGCATTCCGAGTAGAGCAGACCTATCTTGGAATTTGTGGAGCTAAAGGAATATCTTAAGGAGGTGGAGGAGGATTTCATCCTCGCTGTCATCATCCGAACTAGAAGGAATGTTGTAAAAAATAGAAGAGATAGAGAGAGGTGGCACATATGCAAAATTAGGCTCGCAGGCCAAAGGTGGCACACCCGCCGAACTAGGCTCGCAGGCTGATATATTTTCATCAAATTTTACATCTCTTCTAATGATTACATTTTTGTATTTTGTTTGAAGAAATCTATATCCCTTGACAACTTCAGAATATCCAACAAAAATACATTTTTCACTCATAGGTTCTAAGGCTTTCTATTTTGCATCTGGAATATGGGCCCAAGATTCACTTCCAAACACATGAAAGTGACTTACATCTAGTTTGATTGAGTTATATCCTTCTTCTAGGGTTATATTCCTTAACACCTTAATAGGAGTGTGATTTACTATCTAATTTGCACAGTTAATTGCTTCTACCCAAAAATGAAGACTAAGTCCTTTAGATTGAATTATACAATTAACCATTTCTTTTATGTAGAAATTTGAATAACTAATATGTTATCCACTGAGATTATCCTGATCACACACTATTTTAACTTCGTTCACAATACAAAATCTCTTCTACCATTGATCATTAATTGCGGAAATAAAAACAATCGCATGCGCACATTAAAACCATAAACAATCACACATATGAACACAATATTTTATGGGAAAGCTTAAAGCTAAAAACCCCCAAATATCTGTATATTATATGTCATAGAGATCATGTAACAATCATCATACAAAGCTCCTCACAAGCTCTTAGTACAATCTCCAATTTCTACACACTAATCAAGCTAGATCTAGCAAAACACATGCTCCAATCTCTGCCACCTGATAGCCTACCTCTACTGCACAATAAATGTTGAAGAATGGCTCATAAATAACTTCAAACCACCTAGTTTGTACTGTGCAATCCTCATTGGAATCTCCAATCACTAGTTGTTGCAAATCATGCAACAGTATAGTCACAACTGATAGTCACACTGCTCTTTCACCTATCTCTTCACTAGTCTCCACTGAAACTGTCCATGCACTAAAGTTAAATAATGTATTCTTTAGTTGATTAATGAGTTTATAATTAGTTAATTAATTAATAATTAATTCACACCACTCTCACTAGTGTATCAATCAGTGAGACTAGATACAACTAGCTCAACTATGTTTAACTCAGTTAAACTGAACACAACTCCATTAACTTCCTCAATCAACTCCACCAAACTCTCTCACATGAGTTCTAACTGAAGTCTCCATGCAATAGCTCCACTTAACCCTCAGGAATAGTGTAATTCCTTCTCTCAACTTTTGTGCCACATCTGTGCACTTAACTGAAGTGCTCCAAGAGAATAAGATAATGTTTATAGTCCAAATATTATTAAGAGCTAATAATATTCGACATATCTATTTTTAGACCGGCAATCTAAAAATAGATTCCACCCAATATGTCTAAAAATAGAAGTCCATCTATTTTTTCCGACTTGACCAACCATCCACAAATAGCATCCTGCAACTCATAGAACATGATCCATATGTCTAAAAATAGACATAGTCTAAAAATAGACTTTGCGCCAAAAATAGCCTGCGGGCCCACTTAGTGAAGGCGACTTATTTCCACTAAGCTCATCATCTTGTTGCAATCTCAACACTCCCTCTCAACAAGATAAGGATTATCTGCCACCCCTATCCTACCTCTGTGGTATTCGAATTTGCTCCTGGTGAGCGCCTTCGTCAAGATATCAGCATCCTGATCCTCCGTGGGAATGTATGAAAGTAACATGATCTTCTGCTGCACACAATCTCTGATATGATGATACTAGATGTCAATGTGTTTAGATCTATCATGAAATACTGGATTAACCGAGAGTTTGATGCAACTCTGATTATCACAATAAATCACAGTAGGCTCTAAGTGTGAACCGAACAACCCGACCAGGATCTTCCTCATCCATATAGCCTCGCATGCAGCCAAACTCACTGCCATATACTCGGCCTCTGCTGAACTGAGTGCCACGGATCTCTGCTTCCTGCTGTACCAAGAAACTGCTGTCGACCCGATACTGAAAATCCCTCCAGATGTGCTCTTTCTGTCCATTGGGCTCCCTGCCCAATCTGCATCCATGAAGCCACATAGCTTCACCTCATCCGACTGTCTGTACCATAATCCATATCCCGATGTGCCTTTGAGATATCTCAATACATGCTTGCTTGCCTTCCAAAAGATCTTGGTAGGCTTAACCATAGCTTGTGAAAGTTGTTTAACAGCATAGCATATGTTGGGTCATGTATTGACCAGATACATAAGCGACCCCACCAACTGTCGATAAACAGTGGCATCCACTACCTCTGCCGAAGTAGCATCCTCTTTCCTTCATCCACCAGGAAGAGGAGTATCAACAGGCTTGTAGCCATGCATGTTGAACTTCTCAAGTATCTCCCAGGCATACCTGCCTTGAGAAACAAACAATCCATCACTGCACTACCAAATTTCCAATCCAAGGAAATAATGAAGGAGGCCCAAGTCCTTCATCTCAAACTCCTTTGCAAGATCAGCCTTGCATGAGTGTATCAATAGTTCATCAACTGTCAAAATAAAATCATCTACATAAATTACAATGATCAGCAACTTACCCTCCACCACAATCTGGTATAGGTTCGGATCTGCCTCACTCTTGGATAATCCAAGTCCGGTGAAATAACTGTCTATCCATGTGTAACAAGCACGAGGTGCTTGTTTCAACCCATACAACACTCTTTTGAGCCTGTACACATGCGACTTTCTGCTGAAGATATCGAAACCTTCGGGTTGCTCTATGTACACCTCCTCCTCAATCACCCCATTGAGGAATGTAGTCTTCACATCCATCTAATGAATGTGCCACCCCATCTGCGCTGAGAGAGAAATAATCATCTGTATGGAAGAATACCTTGCGACAAGTGCAAAGGTTTCCTCATAATCGATCCCCTCAATCTGTGAGAAGCCTGGGGCAAAAAATCTTGCCTTGTAATTCTCCACACTCCCGTCAGCTACTTGCTTCACTTTGTAGATCCATCTCAAACCCATCACTGATTTCCCTTCCAGCCTTGGGACAATCTCCCATGCACTATTTCTGACAATCGAATCATACTCTTCCACCATGGCATCTACCCATGCGGGATCCTCCAAAACTTCCTCGAAAGAGGATGGCTCTGTCACGATACACTTGCTCATAAGAGCCATGTATCCATTATAATGGTCAGGTGACTGTCTCTTTCTGCGCTATGATGTAGGTGCTCCTACAATCCTCTCTGCATCTTGAGCTAGTCGCTCAGCTTCTGTAGTGCGTTTCCGCCCTCTGATGGTTGGCGTTGCATGAGTGGTCTCTTCCACTCCATGAACCTCCTCTTGTGGCTGATCCACATCCAGAGACTCGTCCTTAGGAACTAGTAGCTCCTCATCTACATGCAAGTGTGGCTCCCTCTCAACCGAACACTTCATGGCTTTCTCCTCATGAAATTTGATATCCCGTCGCACAACAGTCTTGTGATTGTCTATCAAATACACACGATAGTTGTGGGCTATATCAACGTACCCCACAAATATCCCGACCTCTGTAGTTAGATCCAGCTTCTTCCTGGCATCCTTCATCACATGAATGTAAACAGGTGAACCAAAAATCCTAAAATGGAAAATATCAGGCTTCTTAACAGAAAATTCCTCCTCGGGTATACTCATGCCAAGTATCCTATGAGGACAACGGTTTTGCACATAAACTGCAGTATTGCATGCCTCAGCCCACAAGTGTATGGGAAGGCCCTGATCATGCAACATTGCCTGTGCAGCACCCACGATTGTTCTATTCTTTCACTCCGCAACCGCATTCTGTTATGGGTTATGAGGTGCTATGAGCTCTCTTCGAATTCCTTCTGCGCTGCAAAAGTCCTTGAACTTGCCAGAGATGAATTCACCACCATTGTCGCTCCTAAGAGCCTTCACCTGCTTCCCCGATTCTTTCTCAACCAGTGCCTTAAACTCACAGAAATTTGAGTATGTCTCACTCTTCTTCTGCATGAAGAAGATCCAGCACTTACGAGAAAAATCATCAAAAAATATCACATAATACCTGTGCTTTGCTGTCAAAGCTACTGAGAAAGGTCCACACACGTCTGTGTGAATTCTCTCAAGGATCGTCGTGGCACGACTATCCTTCTTGTGAAAGGTGGCTTTCACAAATTTTCCCAAGGTACACCCCTTGCACTGATCTGACTGCGCAAGAGTGCCTTTAGGAAGCCCAGTAGAAATCTGTTGTAGTATCTTCAAAGCTCCATGGTGAAGGTGGCCCAATCTCCGATGCCACAACTCGCCATCATCCCGGCTCACCACTCCTTCTGCCTTGCTTGCCATTGCTGTGCAGCCATCTACCTGCAATTGATAAAGGTTCTTAACTCGAACCCCTATCCTCCGAGTCTCACCAGTTGCCTTACTGCGCAGGAAAGCCTTTCCCTTGCTAAAGACAACATCATATCCCTTGTCTTCTAACATGGCCACTGAGATAAGATTCTTCTTCAATCCTGGAACATGCATCACTTCCTTCAATACGAATGGTTTACCAGACTCCCTCTTGAAGGAAATGGTACCGATACCAGTTGCACTGTATCTACCATCATCGCCATCTCGATGTGCACTCCAAGATCTTTCTCATCCAGATCAGTAAACAAATCTTTGTCTCCGATCATATGAAAAGACGCACCACTGTCAAGAAACCACACTGAACCCATCACACTTGAGACCAAGCATGTGATCAGTGAAAAATCTAGCTCAAACTGCGAGGCTAAGGCCTCTCCAGCTACAGATCCAGCAGCCTACTTATTTTTCTTCTTATGTGGACAATTAGTGGCGTAATGTCCGTGTTGGTGACAATGAAATCACTTCACCTTGCACATGTCATGCTTCTATCCTTTTGCACCAGATTGAGAAGCATTCTTCTTGCTCTTCCCCTTCCTTGATTTGGTAGCCAAAGCGCAATTTTCTTCATCTAAGTTATTTGATGAAGATCCATCCCTGGTACTATGCCTTATCTCCTCTTGCATAAGATCTGACCAAAGTCACTCCCATCCTGGAAATTTCTCCCAACCATTGACAGAGTCCTAATAGGAATGCCAAATCTTCGGAAGCCCAAGGAGAGCCAAGCTCACCAAGTCCTCATCATCAACAGTAACCCCCATGTTACACTATTTTTTGGTCATCTAACCTATTATCATTAGATGGACCCAAGTACACCATGTAAGACCAATTTTACCCTAAGTAAAATTGCCTTCACTATGTTAAATAACTTAATAAACCACATTTATTAGGTTGTTTATGGTCCAAACAGGAAACCCCAAAAGGAAATATTAAACAAACCTATATTTGTTTGATTTTCCTCATAGAATAATTAATTAAACCATAATTTAATTATTATTGCTAGTCATGTTTAACCCAAAACAAAGAAATTAATTAGATAAACCTTTATTTATCTTATTATTTTCTAGGAATAATTATTTAAATCTTATTTAGATAATATTCCTTGATAAATATGACCAAATCACCCACAAATAATTAAATAAATCATTATTTATTTAATTATCCTTCAACCACTTCCTTAAAAAGATAAATAAATCATTTATTTATTTATTATTAACAAATAAGGGGATTTGACCCAAGTCAAATACTTTTTTCCCTTCAACAAATATAATAAAATATTCCATGAAAGGTGGATCTAGATTTGGTTAACATTATTTTAATCATGCACCAAGATCTAGAATGACCCAATATTTTGTTATAAATAGGAGGGTTTTTCCTACCATTCTTCACCTTTTGTTGCCTATTAGATCACTTTGGATCTATACACTTGGTCACATTTTTCCATCATTTGCTGTGTGAGCTCCCATTGAGCTCCTTTCTTTGCATTGGGTTTTCTACACCAACAAGAGAGATAAATCTTAGATCTGAAGTGCTGAGGACTTCCAAGAACCCATCCCACTAAGGAGAATTGGATACGCCTTCTTGTTTTCCTCCCAGGTGCCCAATTAATACAAAAATTCTTTCAAAAATTATTCTTGTCTTGTCTATTGGTATATGGAGCAAACCCTTGTTTTTACTGCTTAATGTCTTTTCATGCATAGATCTGGTTTTTTTTGCAGCTCTTTTCTTGTTTAACTAACCATAGATCTAAAGATATTGGCAGCCACTTTTGTTGTTAGGGCTATTAGTTATGCGTAGCTAAAGTGGTCCTTTTTCGTACACTTCGACAAAGGATTCATACTAACAAATGGCGACTCCACACGGGTTTTAAATTACGACCACTGTCGTTTTTCATATTCCTGCATATCCAGCTACTTCAAACCCTAGGGTTTCTTTTCAGCTATTTATTTTTCCTATTTTTATGTTGTTTTTCTCCCATAAAACCCTAAAAAATTAAAATTTTTAACTTCCGTGTGTTTTTGGCCCTATTGCGTAGGTAAGCGACATCAGCCGCAACTGAGACGACAACTTTTCTGAAAATCTGCCGCTGAGACAACCGGAATGGGAGGTCACACTTTTCGGCCCAAAAACTGCGACCTGGACCTCCAGGTCGCACTTTTCATCCTCTTTTCTGCGACCTGCACTGAAAACAGGTCAGAAACTGCGACCTGCCCTTTTTTCAGCTATTTTTTTGCAATTTTTCTGGGTTCTGCTGAAGCTTCTGTCAGGGTTTTCCAGCCTCTGTTTCAGCCCGCTTTGACCTAGTTCTGATCTGTTTTAGCTCATCTAAGTGGGAACCTAGCCCCCTAGGGCTTCAGTACCCTCCACTTTTTGTGGAAGAGTTTTTAGCTGTTTCAGCCTCTGTTTTTCTGAGTTTCAGCCTCCCCTTTTCCAGATCTGATACCTCCTTTTCAGATCCCTTTAAATTAGCCTCTCTTCCTTTCAAATCACCTCTTGTTGTTTTGTTTGGACCTCTCTTTAGGACCTCCTCCCTGTCCTTTCCGCTTTTTGCTGATTTCCCCCCTTTTTTCCAGCCACCTTGCCTCTGTCTCTTGGTTGTGATCTGCACCTCTTTTCAGTAGCTTTATCCTTTAGATCCCTGTCCCTTTTGACCTTAGATCTATTGGCCTCTTTTCCGTGTGTTTTGCCTAGATTTTTCCCCTTTTTTAGATTAGTTTTGAGAGACCCGCTTTCTTGGGTTAGATAGATGCACAAGTAGCTGTTAATTTTCTGTTATTTCAGCATTATATACTGTTCTCTGCAGATTTATTTTCAGTTACGCAACACACTTTTTTCTTTCTCTCAAAATAGAAAGGGTTTAAAAATTAAAATTAACGCACGCCACACACTGACCCTAAGTGAAGAAGCGCCTGGTTAACACCACCTGGCAAAGACTTTAAAATCAATTGTCACTGCACATTTTTTGCCGTTGACCTCATTGATTCTGTCCCTTTCTGCCCTCGTCGGTTTCCTTCTTCCCGTCATCATTGCGCCCCCAAGGCGCCTTTCCTGGAGACTTCTTAGCCTTTACCCTCAATTTCTGGTTGATCGACCTGCTCCGTCCCACCGTCGTCGAGCCAGTCCTCCTCCGAGTCTGCACTCCGACTCCTCTTCTGATTCATTGGGTTCTCCTTCTCCTTCTGGTTCTCCCCCTGTCACCTTCACCATGTCTGGTCCAGGGCCTAACACTAGCGGTGCTCTAGGCCCTAATGCCAGAACTACTACTAGCGGAATCGCCATAGGAACTACTTCGGCCATACCCTTGCTGCCGTACATTGCAGGCCTTAGCCTCCCCGATTTCAATCAGTTGATCAATGACCCTACCCGCCACGATGTTGGTTGGCCTGCTATGCCAACCAAGCTCCCCTCCGACATCCCTAAGTTCGAAGGCCTTGCTGGAGAAGATCCAACCAATCATGTCCGATCTTTCCACATGTGGTGTTCCTCCAATTCCATTACCGATGACTCCATCCGTCTTCGTTTATTCCAACACACGCTTACCGGCGAAGCTTCTAAATGGTATGTCAACCAAGACACCTCTTCCCATACCACCTTTGCGACCATTTCCCAAGCCTTTTTATCTTACTTCCAGCTCCCTCTCCGATACGATACCGGTACGGAGCTCTTGACTTCCTTTAAGCAAACATCTTCGACTCGTCTTTCCACCCATGTTCAGGAATGGCGACGAAGACAAAGCTTATGTCGAGCTCCCCCCTTCGAAGATCGGATCTATATGGACTGGTTCCTTCGCTCTCTCTTAGCCCCCATTGGCAAAGATGTCGCCTCCCATTTTCCTCAAACCGAAGAAGCCGCCCTCCAAATAGCCTTGAAATATGACCTGATCTATGCTCAGTATGGTTATGTTTATACCGTTCTTCCTGACCTCCCCAGGCCCGGTGGCACTAGCACCCCGGGGGCATCTCATTCTGCCGACGGTATCATTGGAGCCCTTTCCCATCCATATGCTCAACCTCCTATGGGCTATGGTCTCCCTCACGGAGGGGCCAACACCTCTAGCACTCTTCCCCCTCCCAGTAGCATGTATCCATGATACGGCATGCCTCCTCCTTTTGCCCAACCTCCTACTTACCTCAATGTTGCCCAACCTAACTATTACCCTTATCCACAGCCTGGTGCGCCAGCCCCTCCAGCATATGCGCTTCCACCTCCCTTACCTCCTCAACCCCAGCACCAGCACTTACAGCCCCCTCCAGGGAATGTATTTGCATAGCAGGGCGCGATTAATCTCCCTTCCTTTCAAAGAAGGCGGAGAGGCAATCCAAATCAATCTGCCCCTGGTACTCGTGGACCCAATCCTCAGGGTTTTGACCCTAACACTGCTAACCTGCAGCAGGGCACTCAGCCCAAGCTAGACAGGCCTCTTCGCACCAATAAGCCTTGTTCGTGTTGTGGTGTTTACGGTCATTATACCCACGATTGCCCCATCTTACCACAGATGCGGCAGATGTGGGAGTCTCAAGCCACATTACGCGAACAAAATGCCTCCCCTCATGCTCCTCCTAATGTGGCCACTACCCAGCCAGCTGTGTTTTTTGATCCTTTCCCTCAGCAAGGATTCATGGCTACCTAACCACCTGACGGGTGGGTCTCCACTCCTCCTTCCATCTCTAGCTCCTCCGATTACCAGATCCTCATGATGAAATCCGATCCATCCCCAACCGTCGACCTTCACCTTCAAACTCGGTCTCGCCAGTACCCCAAGCCTCCCGCTCAGTCTGCCCTCGAGCCTCCTTCTTTAGGTTCTACAGAGCCTCTTTTGACATCCCATGGCCCCTTACATATCCCTCAACCCAAAGTTGAGGTTCATCCCAAGATTCCTAAGGGACCATTACGCCGAAACGCTGCTTCCGGTTGAGCTGCTCATTCATATAGCATAGTAGATGATTTGGCACAATCTCCTGCTGCCATTTCCACACTGGAACTCCTCCAGACATGCCCTTCCCAAAAGAAGGCTCTACTATCTGCCGTGGGCGCTGTAGATCCTGCTGATGATCAAATGATTGTTTTTTACGCCACTCAATCGGACCATCCTCCTCTTCCTCCTTCCGTCGCCTTCCAAATCCCAGTCAAAATCCGGAACGCCAACGTTTCCCGGTGTATAATTGATGAGGGGGCATCCACTTGCATGATGTCCGCTTCAGTTTGGAAGCAACTCGGATCCCCTGAGTTGGCCCCTTCCACGATCACCCTTCGAGCGTGGGACGGCCATGCCTCCCAGCCTATTGGCCTATTTCGTAATTGTCCTATCCCTCGCCAGTAAGACTGTTTGCGTTGACGTCTAAGTCATAGACACCCCACTAGACTACAACATTCTATTGGGGCGAAGCTACACCTATGCTATGTCTGTTGTCCCATCCGCGGTTTTCCGCAAGATGTCTTTCCCCCATAATGGAAAGATAGTCACCATTGACCAGTTGACATATCATGAGCCACAATCTCAGACCTCACCTGAGACGACTATCTCTTCTGTAGCCAACAAGCAAACCGTCGATTCCTTGACCAGTGTCTCCCCTGGCATTTACAAAGATTCCTCCTTGCTTGAAACTTTTCTTGGTCTCCCCCCTCCTCCTATCACTAATCGCAGCTTATCGAATGTTTGCATGATACAATCGTCTCAGGCTACCCTCAAGCGGCCTGCTTCGACTAGCCAGCAACCTCCCCCTCGCCCTCCGCAACCCGCTCCTAGCCATTCATCTCAGCCAGCCAGACCTCCTCCTTCTGGCCCTCCCCCTACAGATGGTATCCCTGAACCCCTCTATCCTCCTGGATCGGTTCCCCCTGGCCTTAACCATCTCGGAGCCGTCCCTCCTGGTCATTACCCTGCTAGGCAGATCCCTTTCCTAGATCCCCCTCCCAGAGTATATTCTGTCCCCGTCATGGCCACTCTCTCTCTCCCTAACCTGACCTTGGGCATACCGGTCTGGTACCTTGATCCCCCAGCCGCTACCCCTCCTGGTCACCCCAAACCCTACATGGCTTTGACACCGGTTCAACCGATCCCCCTCACTTCCTCCGTTGCCACTAGGCCCCCAGCACCTCCACAGGACCCTTCTCCTGTCGCGATGGCTCCCAGGAAGAAAGGCAAAGCCCGCAAGGGGGCACCCAAAGACAAAACCACCATGACTGACCCGACCCCTCCTTTGCCCGCAAAGCCTTGTGCCTTGTGTGATGTCGCCGGACATGCCACCCATGCTTGTCCCGAGATCCCCCATATTCAGCCTATGGTTAAAGTCACGTTCCCCGAGTCTACAGTCCCTGAAACCTCCATTCCTTCATCCGTAACCAAGAACCCCAAGACTCTCCGCACCAACAAACCCTATGCTTTGTGCGGTGTTCATGGCCATTACTCCCACCATTGTCCTCACCTGACGCATTACCGCGCATCTTTAGAGGTAGTCCGAGAGTATGATGTTGAACAAAATCAATCCGCCTCTCCCATACTCGCGCAGTATGCTTTGGGCCAGCCTGAGGATCCCCCCGCTCCCATCGACATCCCCCCCCGATGTTCAGATGACGGAGTCCACTACGACCATTCTTTACCTATCCTCCTTTGTGAGACCCTCGGAGCCTAGTCCCTCTGCCCCCTCCTCTGTTGTTTCACCCGACCCCCTCTTTTCTACCCATACACGAGATCACTCCACCCATATCTCGATTGACCTCCGCAGCCCGAGTCCTCACCCTCCTTCCGATAGCCCTCATATACCACCCTCTAGTTTGTATATGAGTCATAGTCATCCTGCTCCTTGCACTCCCTCCCGTAGTTTCCGCTCGATGTCTTCTATACACTCACGCTGCCATCCTTGTCTCTCCTCCCCTCATTTGTTGTCTTGTAACACCATTCCGCAGGACCCCCCGTCCACACCCTTTATCGGTTACGCCGATGGTGCAAGTTGTTACTCCCAGAATCTCACCTCGGTAAGTTGGGCCATCTTCACCCCCTTTCATGCCCTTGTTCTCTCCAACGGGGTCTGCATTGGTCTTGCCACCAACAATCAGGCTTAATATGATGCAGTACGTGGTCTCTTAGCCGATGCCCTCTTCCATCGCATCCTCCATCTGCATGTTCGTTTGGATTCCCTACTTCTTGTCATGCAACTCAATGGTGTTTATCGTGTGCATAACCCTGTGCTGTTTAGATGATATTTACGAGTGAAACTCTTGATACGTGAGTTTGAAACCATAACTTTCAACCATGTACCTCGAGACCAAAATCACTATGTAGATAGTATTGCAAACCATGTTCTAGACTGGCATTTATCACACGCATTTCATACAAGACAATAACATTAATCATTAAAAATTATGCATATCCATAATATGTGTCACAAAACATGTGTTTAGATTCCATCTACTTTGATACATATGACATGCCCATAGCATGTTACAAAAACTCAAAACTGGGGGCACCACCTGCCCCTACATACACACTAGGGGTCACCACATGCCCCACACCTAATCACTATCTGGTGGATCCTGAGCCAATGGCTCTGCCCCTACAGCCTGTAGATCACGTATCCCCTGACCGGCCATCGCCATGCACCGCATGACCCCTCGCCATTCCGAGGGTAGACCAATACATGGCTCTATGTACTGGTCGTCTAAGTCCTGCCACCCGCGCTCTGATACTCTGGTCAGCAACCTTTCGCATCTACGGCGGATGTCCTCTAGAAGGGTGGCTGCATCCTCATTATGCGCTGCTCTCGACCCACTTGGGCCTGCAGCTCTAGCTACTGCTGGTCGCCCCATATATCCGGCCGGTTTTACCGGAGCTATATCTGCATACCAAAAGTACATGAACCAGTACCCTATCTACTATTCAAAAACTTTAACATGCCCATACAAGAATAGCAATCTGTCACTTACCATCGGGCCCCCATACTCGACCAGGCGGAAGTGGTGGGTCCGGATCTCCACAATAACTCATCCCACTATAGGGATAGTCGTCTATGTATAACGGCATCTGATCCCAATGGGCAAAGAACTCAGGTCGAAACACTCGCCCGACCGCCCCTCCTCCTCCTCTGCACAATAGCCGCCCCCACCGGTGCATCCTGGGCTCTCTTGGGCCCCCATCTGGAAGTTGTATACGAGGCTGCAAGGTCGAGATCTTCTCAAAGAAGAAGGTGCACAATAAAGTCCCATATGAGAAATCGTGGTTCACTTGCCGCTTGCAGAGCGACAACTATCATTTTAACGACACCAGCATCATTTGGGCCCACCCATAGTAGGTCCCACTCAACACACTCTCTACAAGCATCATCTGCCCCCCAGTGATGTGATGGAATGCCTGGTTGCCCAGGATACGCAGCACAGCTGCGGCCACTGCACGGGTCTCTAGCCTCTCTAGATCCCCGATCAGTATCCGAGTCCCCTTGACTTGGAGACATGGTCGACAACGTAGTTCCACAAACTCCATGATATGTCGCCCCCACGGTAATACTTCCTGTGTGTTTCCCACCATCCCCAGTGGTGGGAGACTCGTCAGGAAATACACATCCTGGACTATCAGTTCGATCCTGTGCCCCTACACTACAAAGACCTCATGCTCTGGATCCTAGTAACTGATAATCCGGGCCAACAAAGTCTCTCCTGCTCTCATCAAAGGGTTCTCCAAAAGCTTTAGAACCCCAAACCTGGCCAACACACGATGGACACCCTCATCTGCCTGGATCTCTGCCCATAATGTACCCAGGTCTCTCTCTCTCTAGTTAACCTTTAAATTTGCCATACCTGCACAAAAACATCATCTTTGTCAGCATACAAATCGGGCATACCATAACCAAACACAAAAACCCAACTCTCAGTCATAAAACAACACCAAAACCCCCTCATCTCCTAGGTCACAGTTTTCTTCCCAATTCTGGACTAGGTCGCAGTTTTTTCCCTGAAACCTGCATCCCAGGTCGCACTTTTTGGCCCAAAAAGTGTGACCCGGCCGTAGAGATGAGGGAGGGTCTGTTTCTGAGATTTTGGACCCTAAACTGAACTTTCAATCCATCAACATGAAAGAGTAAGGTTAGGCCTCTTACCTGCAACTGACGGATCTCGATTCCAACGGTCGGTTTGTCCGCTACGCTCGCCGCAAGATTTAGGGCCTTCTCTCCTCTCTACATTCACCACAGCAACAATAGCAAATGAGTGAATTTGGAGGGAAAACTGCCCTATTAAAAAAGAACCCCTGTTTCTTCTTTCGACTGCTGCGACCATACCGCAACCTCGTTTGACAAACCGTCTGCACCGTTGGAAAGCTCTCACCGAGCCCACAAATGGGTATCTGTTAGTTTTTTGTGATTTGATATTTCACCAGGACACATTTTTTCCAAGAAGGGTCACTTCACCTCTCCTTAAAATCGAATTTCCTCACTTACGACACTTGTACTTGGGGCACCATTTTTCCTCCTTACTTGTCTTTGTTCGTGTATATTTTCGTCATGAGTTACCATCTTGTACTCATGTTTTCATGGTCCCCCATTGGGCCTTTACTGTGTGGCAGCACCATCGAGTCGCCCTTGTTTAGAGCATCCAAGTTGAGTCATCATCGCATTCATGGAGTCTATCCCGAGTCCCTTTGTACCCCGCCATAGCCCTCCATCCTTCATTGCTTGGTCTCTCTCTTGTGTCGCACATTATGACCTTCAGTCCCACTGTCCCCTATCCCTTATGATATTGTGTCAGTCGCTGCCATGTCATTCATGCCCTTTATGCTCTAACAAGGGAAGTCATCCATTCGCTATTCAGTCCTTTCCATTTCACTATCATCATTAGTGTCATTTTGTCGACATCAGCTCACTCATTCCAAAAGCCAGGTCTAGAGGGCGGTGTACCTTGGTTCCAGCTTCCACTATTGTTCGGTGCCTCGGATCAGGCAAATGGATCTCTCATTTCCCTTTGACTTGATTGTTTCTCCACTCCAGCTCCTTTCAGCATGACTGAGATCCGTATACTTGATGGTTCAATGATACAGCAGTGACTCATGATGATTCCTGGGTGTGTGTGAGATGTCTCAACCCTCATGAGGGGGTGGCCCTGCAGGTAGCCCCCCACATGCCCGGATGACCTCCTCCTTGCAGCCTTCGATGCAGCTCCAGATATTTGATGATGTTGGCCTTAGCCACTTGCAGCACCTCTTTGATTTGCATGTATCAGTCAGATTTTGTGAGCCCTTCTCCATTTACAGGGGGCATGTGGGTTGTATTTCTATCTCATGTATCAGATATTATTGTATTAGTCCTGGCTGTTATCCCAGGAACAGCATGTATGTGGGATTCCTCATTGTATTTTTATCTGGCTCATGATTATGCAGGTTGTACTTTATGGTTCGGTCCCTTGTTTACTGGCCACACTATTCTTTTTTACTTTGTCTCGGCGGGCATAGGTATGCCTTCCCCACCGCCTTCAGCACAGGTACCCTCTCATAAAAAGAGACTTGTTGCACCTGCGAGTCTCGTCTCCTCAGGGTCTAGTTCTTCAGCACACTATCTACCTTACATTTCTCTCTCTACATTCCCTTTTGTTATCTAGTGATTGAGTTCTTACAATGTACTTCGGTCATACGATTTTCTCCTGACACTCGCATGCTGGGGGGTAATCTGTTACACCTTTTTTTTGTCATCTAACCTATTATCAATAGATGGACCCAAGTACACCATGTAAGACCAATTTTACCCTAAGTAAAATTGCCTTCACTATGTTAAATAACTTAATAAACCACATTTATTAGGTTGTTTATGGTCTAAACAGGAAACCCCAAAATGAAATATTAAACAAACCTATATTTGTTTGATTTTCCTCATAGAATAATTAATTAAACCATAATTTAATTATTATTCCCAGTCATGTTTAACCCCAAAACAAAGAAATTAATTAGATAAACCTTTATTTATCTTATTATTTTCTAGGAATAATTATTTAAATCTTATTTAGATAATATTCCTTGTTAAATATGACCAAATCACCCACAAATAATTAAATAATCATTATTTATTTAATTATCCTTCAACCACTTCCTTAAAAAGATAAATAAATCATTTATTTATTTATTATTAACAAATAAAGGGATTTGACCCAAGTCAAATACTTTTTCCCTCCAACAAATATAATAAAATATTCCTTAAAAGGTGGATCTAGATTTGGTTAACATTATTTTAATCATGCACCAAGATCTAGAATGACCCAATATTTTGTTATAAATAGGAGGGTTTTTCCCATCATTCTTCACCTTTTGTTGCCTATTAGATCACTCTGGATCTATACACTTGGTCCCATTTTTCCATCATTTGTTGTGTGAGCTCCCATTGAGCTCCTTTCTTTGCATTGGGTTTTCTACACCAACAAGAGAGAGAAATCTTAGATCTGAAGTGCTGAGGACTTCCAAGAACCCATCCCACTGAGGAGAATTGGATACGCCTTCTTGTTTTTCTCCCAGGTGCCCAATTAATACAAAAATTCTTTCAAAAATTGTTCTTGTCTTGTCTATTGGTATATGGAGCAAACCCTTGTTTTTACTACTTAATGTCTTTCCATGCATAGATCTGGTTTTTTGCAGCTCTTTTCTTGTTCAACTAACCGCAGATCTGAAGATATTGGCAGCCACTTTTGTTGTTAGGGATATTAGTTATGCGTAGCTAAAGTGGTCCTTTTTCGTACACTTCGACAAAGGATTCATACTAACACCCCACACTTCCCAGCTCATCCCTACATTGGATGAACTTCATGAGGTATTTGGGCATACTGTCACCTTTCTCCATTTTTATGTTCCTGAGTTTATCCTTGAGCGCCAACTTCCTCTGGTCGGTCTTTCTTTGAAATAAATCTGTCAAAGCTTTCCACATCAAGAATGGATAAGCTTTACCATGAAGGTTGGGAACTATGTGATCCTTCACAACTTCCAATAGAATCCTTCGACACTTTGCTATCTTCTTTTTCCATGCGTCAAGTACAGCAGCATCGCTAGAAGTAGGTTTTGGAATTTCTGCATCTATGAACTCCTTCAACCCATTTTCATCCAGCATCACCTCCATCCTGTCCTTCCATGCAATATAATTTGAGTTGACCTCAAGGGCATACTCCAATCACAATCCGTTGAAAGACATCTCAACTTTGACACCAAGAAAACACTACTGCAAATTCGAATTCCACTAGCTCAAAACTCAACTGCTTCAATGTTTTGCAATTGCTCCAATGATCAATATCGCTCCAATACCATGTAGAAATTTGAATAACTAATATGCTATCCACCGAGATTCTCCTAATCACACACTATTTTAACTTCATGCACAATACATAATCTCTTCTACCATTTATCATTAATTATGGAAATAAAAACAATTGCATGCGCACATTAAAACCATAAACAATCACACATATGAACACAGTATTTTATGGGAAAGCTTAAAGCTGAAAACCCCCAAATATCTATATATTATATGTCATATAGATCATGTAACAATCATCATACAAATCTCCTCACAAGCTCTCATTACAATCTCCAATTGCTACACACTAATCAAGCTAGATCTAGCAAAACACATGCTCCAATCTCTGCCACCTGATAGCCTGCCTCTATTGCGTAATAAATGTTGAAGAATGGCTCATAAATAAATTCGAACCACCTGGCTTGTACTGCGCAATCCTCATTGGCATCTCCAATCACTGGTTGTTGCAAATCATGCAATAGTATAGTCACAACTGATAGTCTCACTGCTCTTTCACCTATCTCTTCACTGGTCTCCAATGAAACTGTCCATGCACTAAAGTTAACTGATGTATTATTTAGTTGATTAATGAGTTTATAATTAGTGAATTAATTAATAATTAATTCACACCACTCTCACTAGTGTATCAATCAGTTAGACTAGATACAACTAACTCAACTATGTTTAGCTTAGTTAAACTGAACACAACTCCATTAACTTCCTCAATCAACTCCACCAAACTCTCTCACATGACTTCTAACTGAAGTATCCATGCAATAGCTCCACTTAACCCTTAGGAATAGCGTAATTCCTTCTGTCAGCTCCTGTGCCACATCTGTGCACTTAACTGAAGTGCTCCAAGAGAATAAGATAATGTTTATAATCCAAATATTATTAAGAGCTAATAATATTCAACATATCTATTTTTAGACTGGCAATCTAAAAATAGATTCCACCCAATATGTCTAAAAATAGAATTCCATCTATTTTTCCAACTTGACCAACCATCCACGAATAGCATCCTGCAACTCATAGAATATGATCCACATGTCTAAAAATAGACTTTGCGCCAAGAATAGCCTGCGGGCCCACTTAGTGAAGGCGACTTATTTCCACTAAGCTCATCATCTTGTTGCAATCTCAACATTTTAGAGTGTAATTATTCCTTTCAGTTACACCTTTTTGTTGTGGATTATATGGAACGGTATGTTGTAATTGACTTCCATGCTCAGTGAAAAAGTGGAAAAAAATTGTTGTTAACATATTCTCCTCCATTGTCAATTCTTAACTTAAGAATGTTATGTCTATATTGTTTCACAAAAAATACCTTAACAGCCAATAACATGTTAAAAAATTCACTCTTGAGTTTTAAGAAGTATACCTAAGTGCATCTGGAAAAATCATTAATGAAATTTAAGAAGTACTTGCAGCCAGAGAAAGAAAAAATAGGAAGTGGACCACATAAATCACTATGCATAAGCTGCAAAGGGGTTGAAGCATGCCAAGAGGCACGTTTATCAAAACTATCCCAATGATGCTTTCCAAGTACCCATCTGGAAAAAACACCATCTTGACAAGATACCATATGAATACATGTCACCATATTTTCTTTACATAGTTTGAAGAGAGTGATATTTTAAGTGACGAAATCATCCATGCCAAAGTTTTCTCACTTCATCAATATGAGAAACAAAAATGGAGGCAAGACATGATGACCCAAATTTTTCAAAATTATACAACCTTGGGGAATCATCAACAATGCCAGTAGCTAAAATATGTCTAGGATCTTTGAGGTCCTTAATTACAACATCATGAGGTGAGAATTCTACTATTTTCCCTTCACCTGAATGAGTTATTTGATAAACGGATAGAAGGTTGCAGGACAAGGTAGGAACACATAATACATAATTAAATTGACCATTATCTATATGAATGGTTCCAAACCCTACAACACTAAGAGATCTATCATCACCAACATAAATATATTTGGTGTTACAATCATTTAAAGAAAAAATGGCTTTATTTATGGCCATGTGGTAAGAGACTCCAGAATCAATGAGACACTCATGAGAATGAGAAGAAGAAGATACATTCAAAGCATAACCAAATATTTGTGCTTGAAAACCATAAAAATAAAGATCCATTCCCGAAGATGAAGTTGAAGAGTGCTCCAAATTGATGTTGTGCTTCTTCATTACTGCTTCCAAGGCTTCCATCATCTTAAAATATTTCGACTCTATGTCGCCATCACGATTACAAAAGTTGCAATGTCTATATGTCTTCTTCCCTTTGTTTTTATTTTCTTTATCATTTTATTGAGTTTCTCTTTTAGTTTGTGGCTGAGATTACTTAAGACCCTTGTTTGGTTTAGGACCATTATTTTTAGGATGTAGCTTCTTAGGATTCTTTTGATGTGGTTGTTTTTGGGCTGCTAAGGCTTTCTTAGAAGAGTTTCCAATATTAATAAGACCAAGGTATAAGATTTTTTCTTGTTCTCTTATCAAAGAATCGAAAAAGGCATCAAAAGAGGGGGAATTGTAGGTTGTTACTTAAGAAATGAGGGCTTCTTTAGTGGAATGGAAGGTGGAAACAAATACAAAGTATATAAAGTCGAGCTTAGCAAGAATGGAATAGATAAGGCTACCATCTTCCTTTTTAACCTTACAACATTAAAATAAGTCTAAGGGTCTTGAATTTGGAAAAAAAATATTCAATACAGGAGAAATTATTGGGGTCCAAAGTAAGCAACTCATTTTCAAGCTAGTGGGATCTGATTTCATTTTGAATGCCAAAAACAATATTTAGTTTTTTCATAGTTGCATCAGGGGTGTCAATCTTTTGGATATGAAATCTAAGATCTTGAGAAATGTACATTCCTATCAACCCTCATGCTTGATCTTGTTTATTTTCCCATTTAGAGGATTTATATCCATTGATAGGTTTATTTTCTTGCCTGGTGGCTATTCTATAAAGCCCTTTACTTGTAAGTAAGTCGATCATGTAGGATAGCCATTGGAAATAATTGGTGCTACTAAGAATAACTGGGCATGCACTTTCTATTTTAAAAAATTGAAGCTGAAAAGGTTGAAACTAATAGCTCCAATGGAAATATCTCGAAAAATTAGGCCAGTTAAAAAAAAATAGCTCTGAAAACGGCTTCTGAATGAAGACTTTATGCCTTTTTGAAAAACAATTGTAGTAGATGCCGAATAGTTACGTGAGAGGTTGAAGGTTGACGATGAAGATGCACTAAAAAAAAAATCCCCCAATTTCCAAAATTAATACAATAAGCTCACTTTTTAAAAAAACTACTAAATGTGACCCACTTTTATAAATAAGTGAGAGTCAATTTTACAATGTTACTTTTACAAGTGTTTTTTAAAATAAAAAACCCCTTTTTTAAAAACCGCAACTTGCCAAAATGTTTTTTTAAGAAAAACTAAATTAACAAAATTATTTTTATAAAAGGAAGCTTGACAAGAGACTTGAACCCAAGACCTCTATTCACATAAAGTAACTTTACACCAAGTGAGCTAATAAAAAGATTTTGTAATTGTTTGAAAGGAGGAATGGGTTTTTTTTTTTTCTGTCTTCGATGTTGGTGCTTTTTCCTACAAAAAAACACAAAAATCCGTCCACAAAAAAAAAAAAAATACAAACTTTATGGTATAACGTTATATTTATGGTTAGACTTACTAGTAACTGTCCTTTTTTTCACTATTTATGATTTCCCGAGATCGCACAAAGATGCAGGGAAAGAGCATACGTAGCAAAAAAAAAATCTCGTCTTCCTGTTTTTTATTTTCTGAGATCGCACATAGTGCAGAGCAAAGAGAATACATAGATAAGAGGGTATAGATCTGGCAATAAAATAAACTATAAACATAAATAAATAGAGGGAACTAAAATAAATAGAAGGATTAATAAATATAACTACACAAAAGGGACTTTATACTTCCGGATCTAAAATGACATAACTTGGGCATCCAGAAATATTTTCGCATGAAACGAAAGGGGTTCCTCACTGTAACAGATGTTTCAGACACAACAAAGTAGTTCTCCTGGCCTGAAAGTGGTCAGAAATAGTAGATCTGGAAAAAGATATTCGCATGCAGTCAAATCGGCTTCGGATTTGGATAAAAAATAGATGCAACCCTCAAAATAGCTCTGATACCATGTAGGAATTTATAGGGTAAGTTTCTTAGATCAAACACCAAAGTTTACTGCTCCCAAATAGATCACAAATCATTACACCAGTATTTGATGTGGTTAAAACCATCGAAGAGGGAAATAATCCACGGCTTGCGCCAACACAGCCACTTCAGGAAATTTATTAATATAAAGAAATAAAATTTACATAAGCTTCTCTCATAAATGGTTACAGGTCAAATGACCCTCCATGAACTTTAAATAGAGATCATGGACCAATCGAGTGTTAATACATGGATCAAGTGTCAATAATACCTAGGAGAGAGTGAACATAGGCCCCCCTATGTTTTGTAAGAGGTGGTACTCCTCTTTCAATGCACACATGTATTTTTTTTTCAATGTATTCTAGAAATTAGTATAACAATCATATCATACACCTGTGAGTGGAACAATTATTTTAAAAAAAAAATCATAACAAAAATAAATACAAAAATATTAATTTATGAAGTCCATTCCATTCATCATTGTGAAGTAAGCATCATTGAAGCAAGACAATAGACAAATATAAAGGCATAATGTTCCATACTGTAATATTCCTAACTAGCCCAAGCTAGTAGGAATATTCAATGTGATTTTATTTTTATGTTTTATGAATAAAATGTAAAGGAGAACAAATAAAAACTCCTAAACATGAGAATAAATCAATGCCCAATGTGAACAGAGTCAAATCAGGGCTTGCTCAATAAAATCCACTTGTATGTGAAACAGGTTCAAGCTATTTGACCAGGTTAATAGGACCAAATCATAAAGCAGTCTAGATACAATGGACCTCCTAGATGATCATCGTAGTCCTATGAGGAGGTCCTCCATGTGAAAAGGGACAAATGGATGAAGGTGGTTTAGGGTTTTGCAAACCCTAATATTATATAAGGAAGGAAAAGACTCAAGGAGAGGTTGTTGATGATATTTCGATTTTGAGATTGCTTGAGCAACTCAAACTCTCTTGGTTGTTTAGCTAGAGAGAGAGGAATTTCCTATTTAGGAATTCCTCTTCTTCCTTGAGGGTCTCTTGGGGGAGATTGTGCTGCATTAATCCACTATCTGGCATTTTGGACAAGCTTCACCTTACATTACAACGTTGATCATGTTGAGGGTTGAGCTCTCTTGTGAGCTGCAGCAAGTGGAATCAGATCTATTCAGATCTGAAGAGTTCTATTGCATCTTTTCAATGGGGAAGTCTCCTAATCCACTGGCAGGAGTGCAATAAATATTTTGAGCTTCATATTCTTATCTTGGCATGAGGCCAAAGTGTGCATCACTCCCTCAACACAGTTAGCTTCAGAAACTGTGTCATTTTGCAGGCAGAGTTGCAATGTACATTTGCTAGAATTTTGGAGGAGAGATCTCGGGTGAAAGGACTCCTTTCCTTCACTGAAGTGATCGATGGATTGGCCAACCAATCCATGTCATATTTTAGATATGATCTACTGTGTGATATATTCTTCAGAAATTTCTGAATTTTACTACAGATCCATGGTGTATATCTCAGATTTATTCATTGTTCTTCACTTTCAGCTGAGATCCGCAAGGGGAATGTACTTAAAAGGAATTTTTTCATATAGATCCCATTTATATCTATAATTTGTTCCTATGATATGTTATAGATATGAAACTTAATAAAACACTGCTTCATATTTCTGAAAATAATGCTGTCTGGTTCATCATCCACTTCTTATGTCATAAAGCTTGGGTTTTAGGCCTTTTCTTCAAGTATAGATCTGTATTCTTTAATGTAAGATATTTGAATCATATTCTCAGCTTTTCATACTATTATCTCTGCATAAACTCACCAAACCCTTTAGAAAATATGCTCTCTAAGCTTCAGCAAATTTCTGCATACTCCAAGTCATGGGAAATCAACAATTTTAAGCCTAGTTGGGAATGGAGGATCTGTTTAACATAGAAAAACACATTTTTTTTGCTGAAATTCAGCATGTGAATCCCTTTTGACCTAATATAACATATCCCATAACCATGACCCTTATTTTTATGTACATTTCTGAATACAGTCATTTTAGTGCATGAAAAGCTGCTTTTCCTCACCTTTTTGAGAATAAAAGCTGAGTAAAGGTTGATGCAGTAATTGGAATTGATTTTTGAGTGTTTTTAAACACATTTCATGATATTTTATGCACACATACTTGAAAAATTCGTTTTTCAGGCATGTCTTGCTGAGCAATTCATTTTGGGAACATTATAGTGGTATCAGAGCAAGATCTTTGGCTCAGCTTGTGGCTTCAAGCCAAAGTCCTGTAGAGAAAGGAATAGAGATCAGAATTATGGAGAGGATGAGATTACTCTCATTATTTTTCATATCTAAGAAGGGCCTCTCCAAAGAGGTAAATCAGAAGAGATAAGGAAGATGCACTGAGACTCCTAGAGGGTTTTAAGGAGAAGAAAGTTACAATGAGACCTACAGAAGGTTTCAAGAAGGAGAGGAAGACCCATGCACTTCCTACCCTCACAAATAATATGCATTTTACAGAATAAACAAGAGCATGGCTCCACCACCTGGAAGAATGACAGAAGAGGAGATCTCCCTGCTCCTTTTCCAGACCCTGAAGGGTATTGAAGAAGATCTCAAGGAGATTGAGAGGGTGGAGACTTGTACTAGCGCTGGCACAAAATTGGAAGAGTAGCCTTCATGTTCAATAATGGAGGAAGACTACATAGTTGCAGAAGAATCTCTTGCTTCTACATCTCACTTAGGTATGATTAAAAATCCATCTATTGTCATTTCAGCACATTGTATGAAGAGATCTACATCTTTGCATGCTGTTGATTTTAAGCAACAGAGTTGCACTGCGTTGTGCCAAAGCAGTGAGGAAGAAGAGAGGAACCATTCCTCATTGGAGCATTCACATGGAAGCTTCATTCATGAAGCAATAGAGGATGGAATGATGGATGGTAGACATCTTGAAGTGAGAAACCTTTTCTCCCTTCTAGATTACCCTTTCTCAATGAGCACACCCCTGCTCAAAGAGAAACTTCTACTTGCTGAAAATCCAAGGCCCCTTTCGTTTTGGAAGGCCATGCATGAGGAGAAGACCTCATGGGAAGAATTCATTGGAGGTGCACTTTAGCACATCATGGAGTGCAAAGTTCTTCAACAGTTTGAGGAGGATCCTCCCTTCTCATAGGAGCAGAAAGTAGATGGATGACATGTTCAGATGGATAACATCTCTCATGACTGTGTTGGACATTCCTTGAGCCATGCACATCATGATGGGAGGTTGTTTCCTACCACCTATTTGGGTCCTCATAGGGTCAAATTGATCCTCGGAAATATTGCATTTCAAGATCCCATGAAATGCAGGAATTTGATTTGGGATGACGGTAGCCCTCATGGGAGGAGTACCAAGATGAAGGATGGAAGGAGAAATCCAAAATTGGTTGAGTGGATGTGGATGGAGAGAAATAATTTGGAGAGCTACTTGCAGATCTATGACATTGGGAAACAGGAGGCTTGGCTGTGTTGGTTGCTCTTGAAAGAATTTGGTCATCACTCTCTTTCTAAGGGTATGTGGAAAAATACTTGCATCATGGGAAAGCAAAGAGTATGGGCACATTGTGTTGGAATAACATTATTCATGTCAAATACCATGTTTTCACTACATGATTCAGATGATGGAAGTATGAGGAGGCAAGGGAAAATTTTCTCTCACAGTTTTCATGATGTTGCAGGAGTAGAAGATGGCACCATCATAGTGAAAAGGGGTTACTCCTTGGCCTTAGATGTTCAAAAAGGACTTTCTTCGTGGGGAGGAATTCTCATATGTAGCAACATTATGGGAGATGCCTTTGACATTCTGCATGTCAAAGATTGGAGCTATGTGTTGATGGGAGCCTATTTTCATAGGCCAACAACGTTGTCACTTTGGAGCTGGGATTTATTGATGGAGTATTCCCAGGATCACGTCTCATTCGATGCACTTGGTGAACCAAAAGGAGGTGAAGAAGATGAAGTGGTAGATGGAGACATGTATTACTGTGGTGTGATTTTCTTGACTTAGGTTTCCAAGCATGAGGATGAGGACTTTCATGCAGCACTTGGTTCATTCCCCTTCCTGGGAGTGTGCCAAACTATTATTGAGGAATCATTCATGGGTCCATGTATCTTCTTTCTTCCAACATATGGTGAGAGCTTTTTCTTGCATCCTCTCACCATATTTTGGTAGTGCATTGCTCCACAAGAGGGAAAGCTATTCATTGAGCTCCATGATCTAAATTGGGCCAAATTATATGATGGAGACAGCCATATCTTATGTGGCCTTGGGCAAATATTTTTTCCTTACATGTATGTTCATTTGATTTATATGATTAACCATGTAACAAGAAAGAATTTGCCATGTATTCTTCTAAAGCAGCAATATGTAAAACTGTGCAGTGAAGACTTGGGGAACTGTTAGTACTCTCTTGCATCGCATAGGACCTTCAGTATTTCCTTCATGATGGTGATAATCATGTTCTCATTTGCTGATATTGCTTTTATCTTGATGGGAGACATGATGTTGAGTGAGGCACATGGTTTGGATGTGTCCTTTTGGGAAGTAGGTTCCCACATTTTCTGCAGTGCATGTTCTAATGGGAACATGGGAAGAGTTGTGGCCACCATGACCAAACACTTGTTTCTCTTGGAGGTGAGCCATGTGTGTGATGGGATACCTTATGATGATACTCTTCTATCCATCACATATGAAACATTTTGGGCTAACTGGTTTTACAACGTTGGAGGGAGGATCTTTGCAGATCTACTCTTCATGATGCCACTTGAGGGAAATATCCTTGCAGCCCAAGATCAGTTTGAACTCTACACTTATCTTAATTGGAGAGGAGGACAACGTGGGGTAGGCTATCTTGTCTACCATATCCAGATTTTCAGCCCACCTATTTTGCGAAAGCTCAAGATGGAGGAACATTTTCTAAAGTTTCCTTATCTGGAGGTAACTAGATTCTTATGGATGATAGCATGGGTGTGGGAGACACTCATTTGGAGAAATTTTCCCCATGCTCTTCATCACTCCTACCTTAATAAGGCCATTGAGCAACAAGAAGATCACCACTTGCACCTTCCATTTTCTCATGATGTACATTTGTTATCTTGCACTTGGAGGAAATCATTGGAGGACAGATTCATTGCTTATCATTTTCAACCATGGTGGGGTCCATTGATGAGGCCACAAGAAGAGGGAAGGACAAGTTTTGTTCTACCCCGTAGTTGCTTGAGGACAAGCAATATTTTGAAGGGGGGGGGGGGGGACTGTAATATTCCTAACTAGCCCAAGCTAGTAGGGATATTCAATGTCATTTTATTTTTATGTTTTATGAATAAAATGTAAAGTAGAACAAATAAAAACTCCTAAACATGAGAATAAATCAATGCCCAATGTGAACAGAGTCAAATCAAGGCTTTCTCAATAAATCCACTTGTATGTGAAATAGGTTCAAGCTATTTTACCGGGTCAACAGGACCAAATCATAAAGCAATCCAAATACAATGAACCTTCTAGATGATCAACGTAGTCCTATGAGGAGGTCCTCCATGTGAAAAGGGACAAATGGATGAAAGTGGTTTAGGGTTTTGCAAACCCTAATATTATATAAGGAAGGAAAAGACTCAAGGAGAGGTTTTTGATGATATTTCGATTTTGAGATTGCTTGAGAAACTCAAAATCTCTTGGCTGTTTAGCTAGAGAGAGAATAATTTCCTATTTAGGAATTCCTCTTCTTCCTTGAGGGTCTCTTGGGGGAGATTGTGCTACATTAATCCACTATCTGGCATTTTGGACAAGCTTCACCTTACATTACAATGCTGATCATGTTGAGGGTTGAGCTCTCTTGTGAGCTGCAGCAAGTGGAATCAGATCTATTCAGATATGAAGAGTTCTATTGCATCTTTTCAGTGGGGAAGTCTCCTAATCCACTGGCAGGAGTGAAATAGCTATTTTGAGCTTCATATTCTTATCTTGGAATGAGGCCAAAGTGTGCATCACTCCCTCAGCATAGTTAGCTTCAGAAACTGTGTCATTTTGCAGGCAGAATTGTAGTGTACATTTGCTAGCAGTTTGGAGGAGAGATCTCCGGTGAAAGGACTCCTTTCCTTCACTGAGGTGATCCGTGGATTGGCCAAACAATCCATGTCATATTTCATTTCTGATCTGCTGTGTGATATATTCTTCATAAATTTCTAAATTTTACTTCAGATCCATGGTGTAGATCTCAGATCTATTCATTGTTCTTCACTTTTAGCTGAGATCCCTAAGGGGAATGTACTTAAAAGGAATTTTTGCATATAGATCCCATTTAGATCTATCATTTTGTCCTCTGATCTATTATATATCTGAAACTTAATAAAACACTGCTTCATATTTCTGAAAATAACGTTGTCTGGTTCATCATCCACTTCTTATGTCATAAAGCTTGGGTTTTAGGCCTTTTCTTCAAGTATAGATCTATAGTTTTTAATGTAAGATATTTGAATCATATTCTCAGCTTTTCATACTATTATATCTGCATAAAATCACCAAAAAATTCAGAAAATATGCTCTATAAGCTTTAGAAAATTTCTGCATACTCCAAGTCATGGGAAATCAGCAATTTTAAGCCTAGTTGGGAATGGAGGATCTGTTTAACATAGAAAAATGCATTTTTTTTCTTAAATTTGGCATGTTAATCCCTCTTGACCTAATCTAACATATCCCAGAACCATGAACCTTATTTTTACGCACATTTATGAATACAATCATTTTAGGGCATGAAAAGCTGCTTTTCCTCACGTTTTTTAGAATAAAAGCTGAGTAAAGGTTGCGAAAGTACTTGGAATTGATTGATGAGTGTTTTTAAACAAATTTTGTGATAGATGAAGCACGCATCCATGAAAAATGCGTTTTTTAGGCATGTCTTGCTGAGCAATTCATTTTGGGAACATTACACATACATTTATAGATGTATATAATAATTCATTCATCTAGTTCATAAATCGCATAGGAAAACATCGATGAGATTCATTCTTCCTTAAAAAATCCTTGCAATAATAAATGAAATTATTTCTTAAAAGGAACCTATCTACAAGCGTCAATAAATAGTTTTAGAAATTCATTTTTTTTGGAAAAGTTAGGTGCCTAAAGCACCCTTAAAAATATTGATACCTAAAATTTTCAAAGTAAATGCATTGGTTCCATAGAGACTTGTATTGGGCTCCCATGCACCAGTAAATATTAAGGCACTTAGAAGAAAGAAATAATTGTAGTTAAGAGACAACTTAAATGATGTATAAAACAAACAAGAAATATGGATGACAAAAGACTCGGAAGAAGGAGGGGGGTTTCTTCAAAGAAGTAGAATACTCATAAAATGAGGAAAATGGAACTCTCTATGCCGGTGTTAAATAATGATTTATTTGTATGGATAAAAGGATGCCTGTTAATCTAAAGGTTTAATAGTTATTGGGGATTAACAATTTCTTGAAGTTATTTTTTAAACCATTCTTTGATGTAAACCATTATATCCTGTTTGGCATGGAGAATGGAAATTTCCTCTTCAATTTCTCAGGAATCCACTAGTATATGTTTGGTTGTAGTTGATTGATATTCATTATTGTTGAAAAATGTGAATAACCATTTCTTAATTTTGGCTTCAAGGAAAATTGTTAAGTTATCAATTTCAAAACGCATCGATGTATTGATAACCTATAACTCTTATTTTAGTATATATTTTGGGATCAAAAAGTGTCCTAATCATTCATGGGCCTAAGAGTTCCTCGACAACTTTAATAGTCTTAAGAAAAATACTACTTCTTTTATCATCAATTCGTAAAAAATCAACAATAGCCTTTCCAAAATATTGATCCTTGTAGACTAACTAGATTTGATCTGCTTAATTCTTTTAGGTGTGGGGATAATTTGATATTTTCTATGAAATTCACTAAGTGTGTTATTTTTATTTACAAATATTAATAATACATTATTGAAAAATCATTAATCATTTTCAAGGTCTTTCTTCAAGTGATCTATGAATGAGAAAATTCCTTTTGATAAATTTCTTATGTGCAAGGAAATTTCCCATATTTCCTAAATACTTTATTCTTTTGTTGATATTATTTACAATATAAGACCAAATTAATGTTAAAATGTGTGTCTGTTTCTTGGATAGCCAAAGGGTCACAAATAGAAGAGATGGATTGAGAGATTCTTCAAGCTCATTTATTATTTTCCTCAATCTCATATTATTTTCTTCTGTTTCTATAAAAAAATTAATAGGGATTCACCTATAGTTTGGTGCAGTTTTAGGATTCTAGTAGCTACTACTTTAGAAATCTCAACTCTTGCTCTTAATTGACTAGCAACCCTTTTATTTTTAATATTTACCTTATACACCCACAAATTCTTATCGACCCTATCATAATGTGCATATTTCATAGTTAATGAGTGGTGATCAAAAGTGACTGAATCCTCTTCAATGTATTCAATCATTCTTTGTGTTTATACTATGCAATATGAAACCTAGTCATGTAGCATGGTGTTGTCAACTTCATTTCAACAGGCTTATCCGCAAGTTGACCCTCCTTAATTCTTTCTCTTTTATGAATCAAAAATTTGTAATATTTCTAAGATAAAATGTGGAGGTGGATACTCTCCATATCTGACACCTGAGGGCCTATTATTACCTATTATCCTAATTTCATTGGTATCCTTCCTCTGATGGCTTGAATATGAACTCAGGCAAGCTTGAGGTGTCGAAGTATGTTAGGAATTTGTAGGCTTTCTACCTCTTTCTTTGTTTTATCCTCTCGAACAAGTGTTGGTTTCTATAACAAAATATTCAACAAGGGTAGCCATTTCTTTTTATGTTGATGGGCCAATGTGGGTTTTTTCACTTTCCTTAGTAATTCATGTAAATATATTTCCATATATGACATATGGATAAGTTTCTTTAGAGTATACTTTTTGGGTCAAATCCTTTACCATCCTCAACTTAAGTTAAATTGAAAGGATTTAAATATTTAAATATTTGGCTAGATGGGTTGTGTTTCTCACAGTTACTTCTCCCACAGTAAAGGATAAGAAATGAACTTTTTCTTTGGCTTTCTTTTGATTAAGATTAACCATGGATGGTACTTCGTGTATATTTCAACAATAAAGTATTTATCCAACACAAAATTTGGTAGCAATAGGCGTTTCTCCTAAAATCCATAGATTCAAACTAGGGTGTTTTCTTCCCTTTCCTCATGTATTTCCTTTTCCCAAAAGAAAACTTGTGCTTCAATATAGATTCTACTCAGCTCTTGCCCAGTAACCATATTTTTGACTTCTATAATGAAGGAATCTTGCACTTGACAACAATGGAAACGTGCCTTATGTTTCCACAATATTGGGTACCATAATTGCACTAATTTTGTGTCTAGATTCGAATTATTTTTGTGAGGTAGGTCATGGAAGGCATGACATAAGACCAGGGCTATTATTAATTAGGTCGCATGAAAATATATGAGTATTATATAAATTCACTAGTTGGAAGGATATTTAACTAGAAATAGCATTCACCCAACTAAAAAATATGTCCTTTTTTAAATAATCATACAATGCATAAGGCACGAAATTAGGGCATTTTAGGTATTTTCTTGCCCATTATATAAGAAAAAATTCAAGTAAAATATCTATAAGGTTCAACAAATATTGAAATATCCAGAAAATAAATATCAAATGGAACTTGTATAGAATGAAACATGAACACTTGAATGGTGTTCATTCAATTGGATTGAGAATCCAAGAATGTATTAGTTTTAGATAACTTGATTAATTTTTTCTGTTCTAGTAGTAGCTTGATTAGTTTTCTGAATTCCTTTACAGTTATATGGATTGGATCTCTTTTCACTCTAACCTTAATAGTTTTTTTTTTCTTTTTTTCTTTTTTTTTCTTTTTTTTTCTTCTGTTTGTATCAAAATTTTATGTGTATAAATAAACTATTTCTATCAAATCAAACACTTTAGAAATGTATTTAACATTTTTTAATCCTATGGTACAAGTCTTATTGTTTCACTTCTCTATAGGAGATAAATTCAAATAGCATTGGTATGTAGTCGACTAGTGAATTTTTTAATCTAGATGAGCAAGTGAATTGAAATATCACCACAACATGTCTATTTCTTCCTTTTAGTGGCCATTTGTTTGTTATATATATATATATATATATATATATATATATATATATATATATATATAACTGATAATTGAAGCCTTTCAGTGACCTTTAGCTGTTAAATTCTTGTTCTTCAATATATTTACTAATATATCATCTCCTCTCATGTCATTCTATTAGAAAAATAAAAACAATAAGTGGAAGTTAATAAACCATGACCACACTTTACAAAGGGTGATGGAGAGTAGGTCTCATATTAGGATACCCGTCACATCTCCTTTAATTGTAGATGCATTCCATTTGCTAATCCTCTAAGTGACCTTGAGGTGAGCCAAAAGAGAAATTGGTAGAGTAATGGTGGTGAAGTGACTCTTTGACAGATGATTTTCATGATTAATGCCAAGTAATGAAAACAAGTGTGGGTGAATATACTGTGTGTAGGTTCATGTTTTGTAGAAGATTATTATGTGCAAGATCATGATGTGTGGAGGCATGTGTGCGTAAAGAAAGTATGTGGATGGTGGATGTGTGAGAGGTCTGCAGAGAGAATGTGTGTGTAGCTTATCTACACATTGGAAAATCATTTAAGTGTTGGAACTGGAGAAAGAAGTGTGGAGAAATATTATATAGATATATCTTAGATGTGTTTTTTCTCCACAGGATCCTAGAGTATTTTTTAGGTCAACATTTGGCTCTAACTAGGGATAATGACCCATTGTGGGTTACTAAAAATGTAAATCATGAAGACTAGCCTTCTAAGTTGGGATATGGACTTAAAAATTAAGGTAAATATATTTGGAAGATGATTATAGATGGAAATATACACTATATACATTTCTATGATACAAGGAAGTGTGAAATTCTGTTAGCCGAAGAAGTGCTTGAGGCGCTATATTTTCACAGGAAAACTAATCAGTTGATCATCCATCCCTTTAAGGATATAAGAATTGCAACTATTTTTTTTTTTATAAAATATGGTCCAATCCATAACACATAAATTTTTATGCATGGTGTTGTAGCTTTTTCTTTTCAAAGAAAGGCTACAAAAAATTTTCAAAATCTTCCAATTTGTTTCTTGACAAAATTCTCAGGCATATGCAAATTGTCACAACTAAAGGGTGCATATAGTAAATTTTGGGTTATTTTTAATAATAATTTTATATTATAAATGAGTTTAATTTTATAGAAATTTTAATTTTTATAAATTTATTTATTTTAATATAGAATTATTATTATAGTTAAAAATAATAATAATAAAAGGAAGGGTGCATGCCCAATTTCCAAGTTATATTGTATTTGGTATCGAAAAACAAGTGCTAAGTTAGTCAACAGTCATGTCAATCTCAAACCAATACATACACTCAACATACAAGCACCAAGCTAATGAAAGGACGTGTATCTACACCATGCATTAGGAAAGTATTAAAGTGATCGTGTACATAAATACATATATCTCCATTTATCCCATTGATGTGGGATAAGTCCTACCAAATGTAAAATAAAAATATTTTACCGAGAGCCTAGTCTCTATGTCGTATATCAATTGTGTTCATTAAATAGCCAACGCATCAAGTGGTCAACCAATTCAAAGCCACAACAACCAAATCATACACCGAGTTAAGAAAAAAACCCAAAGCATAAAGTGTTGACAGCTCTGCACATTGTAGATTTGGTCAATTTCGTGTTAATGTTTCTTAGGGATATGTTGTTCTTTGCTTTGATAATTGCATTTCTTCATTAAGACATTACATTCACCCCATAATATCATAACATTATTCATATTTACATCATTTTTCAGTAGCATATGCGACTATGTAGAAAGAAAAATATCATCATTATCAATTTAGCTGAACATAAAGGAAAAATAGAAGAGAAGCATTCACACATAGAGACACCAGGATTGGTCCGACTAGGGAAAAAAACACTATGGGTAAAACCGTTTAAAATTATTCTTCTTATTAGCTCGTCATCAAATGATTCATCAAAAGAGAGTACAATGATCCATATCTTCATCTATACAACTATTAAACAACTACATAATATCCATGAAATGAACCCAACAATGCTTATACTCAAGATCTTGCTTCTGAAATGTGTAATGAATTGCCGCTGTCTGCGGTCAACTATTGAACACTGCGATCACTGAGAAAAATATTTGGATAATTGAAAGTCCATCATTTAGGTCCTAGTCGCATGGAGGAAGACTCATGCGAGCGACTATAACTTTCTCTCCCTTAAACGTGACATGCGAGCGAATGGGGTTTGCAATAACGATTCTGAATTCCTAACTTCCAAACCCATGGATGGATAGTTTTTTGTGCAACTAGAAGAATCTAGTTGCATAGATGAGATTTTATGCGAGCGAATGCAACCGAATCCTTCATATGTTGTGATATTGACGATGGCCCAAAACACTAGAACTGAGATACAAACTTAGGAACCTGCAATTTCACCTCAAAGCAAACTTTTTCCTTTGCAGATGAGCCCTAGAACTGTGCGGGCCAAAAACCAAGATATAATAATGTCTCATGATGATATCCAAATAAGGTAGTGGTCACTTGTATTTATAGCCTTCCAATGGGGTCCACTTTGTTTTACGTTTGACCTTATCAAATATGCACATATGGGCTTTCCTTCATAAGTCCACTTTCCCTTATCCAATTTGAGTGTTATTTAGGTCAAATTTGGTCCTCTCGAAAAGAGGAATTAAATGAAATCATCATCTCCATCAAATGAGTTGTCCAAATTGGAATTTGACTATAGTTTCATATTTTAACACTCCCTCTCAACTAGGGATAAATATACCTGCCAATATTTGACCATATATCTACATGTCATCCTGTCATCATATCCTATATAGTCTAAATCATCATCATGTATCATCATTAATCATATTAATTCATCTCTTGCTTATTAATGCTTATCTCTTGATTTTCCCTACTCATATGTTGAACATTATCAAATCTAAAAGAAGAATAATTTTGACATCAGAGGGGAGCTGAATCTACCACCGTCTATCCATAGAGCTACTACCTGAAAT
Source organism: Pinus albicaulis (assembly GCA_034641835.2). Classification (NCBI taxonomy): domain Eukaryota; kingdom Viridiplantae; phylum Streptophyta; class Pinopsida; order Pinales; family Pinaceae; genus Pinus; species Pinus albicaulis. The sequence continues at coordinate 870,188,543 of CM076575.1, read as the reverse complement.
ATCTGCCAATGGGATACTACCTGGAATCTCTACCAGCTGAATACTACCTGGAATCTCTCCCAATGGGCTACTACTTAGGAATATTGGTGAGGATTCATATATATGGCCTGCATCAACATTGAAGAGCATATCAATAGGGAGCACACATCAAATTTTAACCACATTTGGGAGCATATATCAACCCATGATTTCATGGGGGAGATACTACTATGACCCCATATCGAGAAATAGGTGATAAAGGGGAGCTACTACTCAACCCATCCTATTTCATATTGATGTTCCCTACAATGACCCTCAAGAGTCATGTGGTAGAAAACTTACATCACAATCCAAGCTTGGGTGAGATACATGGCTTACCAAAAGGTAGGTATCACATGCCCCCAAGCCTCCTCAACCCATTGGCTAGACAGGGAGGGACAATCCCATCAAGTCCAACTTGTGGGTATGATTCCAACTAGGGTATACTATATAAAGACCAAGATAGGGTGAGCTACTACTCCAACCCTATGGGTAATATATAGGGGTGATACACTATTTTTGAGAGTTCCCTCAACCCCAGAATCCCTCTATCAAAATTCCACACCTTGGGAGCTAAAACAGGGGGGAAGAGTTGGCTCAGTGTCCTTGATCAAAGATGTTTTTTGTAGATCAAAAACATAGCATCATACTCATATCTGGTAATCATAAAATAACAATTTTCTCATGTTCATATAGGAAATTAAATAAAATATCATGTTAGAACAAAAATAAACATATAAATCACAAAAAATTGATACCATAATCATCCTCCCTCTTAAGGAGGTTCCAACCACAAGCCTAAGCTTGTCTCGTACATCAACAGTCTCTCAATATATTAAGGTATTTCAGTATCAACTATATATGGGATTATCAACCAATCATATCCCACTCTTTTTCATCTCAATGTATCCATGTCATATCCAGAACTTTCTCAAAAATTTCTCTAAAAAGCTTCTTCATCCTGCCTCATATCTAGTCATGCTAGCAATCATCATACTCATCCTCAGTCATGTTTAAATATATGAACTTCCCATCACAAAAAATCATGGAATATCTCATACTAAGGTAGTGATTGTGAACAATAATCCTAAATATCATCAGTACATCCATGCAGTCACATATCATAGGTAGACTGACAAAGATAGATCATCCCATCCAAATATCTCGAAGGGTGCTTAGTTATAACTCTATGTGTATGAAGCGGCTCAATCATGAATCGACTCAGGTTATATGTACAACATATACGGAAAGGTGTTCAAACAAAAAATCAATGCTTCAATCAATTGGAGGTTTATAAGTTGATTTTAAAAATACCTCTTCACAAAATCTTGAAATTCAAGCAGATTGCCCAGGGATTTTCATTTCACTTTCCAAAAATTCTTCAATAGCTTTGAAATATTGATTTTATTTTCCCAACTTCAGAAATCATGCGATGATTAATTATTTCTATCTTTAGACACCATTTCTCTCTTTCTCGATCATCATAGGTTCATTACCTATCAATATTAGACTGTCAACATATAAAACTAAAATCAAAATCAAAGTCATACCTTGGACCAGTAGAGGTTTGGATCGACACATCATCATGCCTTTGCCAGATAACTTTCAATTTAGACATATCAAGTTCAAGGAGCTTGCTTCATACAATTCTCTATGCAAAAATTATAATTTACCAAACCAATATTCTTAGTGTTACACAATCTTTATACCAGGTGACAGGTAGAGATCTCATCAAGTCATGACTTCTTCTATTGTCATGCCAACAAGTTGTCATGTAATTATCAAACCGAGCTTCATCAAGTCATCTTCATGATCATAATATAAGTTACTAGATGAAAATGCATATACTAAGAATAGGTTCCATCCATTTATTGCGAGATTACTTCACAATGAATAACAACTGTCAATACTCAACCATTGTGCTGAGAACAAGGAATCTGATACAACATCATTATCGAATACCAATATTAGTCATTGAAATTCATTATTCCCATATATCATTATTATCAAGGAAAATCATCAGTCGTTAAATCAAACCATTAGTCATCGGGTCAATTCCCAAATTTTCTATCATAGTTAGATATATATTTTAGAACATATCTCAATCATCAAGTCAAAGTTCTAACATGTCAAAAATTCAAACACCACTCATCTCTATCAATCAGTCAAATCTGGTCAAACTCTTGTAGAAAAAATTTCAAAGGCTAAATTATATTCATATATCAGTCACCTGCAAACATAAGTCCATTATATATATTCATATTATAGTAAACATTCAAACTTTCGTGCTCATGGAATTTCTATTTGTCTGCTTCATGTCTGTAGGTCTAACATCCTTTAGGTAAACATATGATTTCATGCACACAAATTCACTCTTGTGTCCCGCAGGCATGGTCGCACCCATAGGCCTTCCTATGTGCAGTTGGGAGACTACAGTCGTACCCTTGACCTTAATTATGTGTGACTGAGAGGCTACAATTGTACCTATAAGCCTTCTTTTGTGCAACTAGGGCTTAAAGTAAGGGAAAACCCTCTCTCCTTAGATCGAAACTTTGTTGCAGATCAATAATATCAAATATTTGTCTATTCATGCCCATAAATCATACTTCAACAGTAAATAATATATAATGAAAATGATAATGGTAGTAAGAATCTCATGGAGAGATTCTCCCTCTAAATGGGAATCTGCTTCAACCATCTTCATTCATGTCATCAACCTATCTATAATGTTATCATGGAATGACAAATCTGTTAGATCATAAATTCATACTATATCATATATTCATCATGATCATATCATGTTAGCAACTAGTTCATTATGGAATCATGACATCAATATTTCATCAAGGGCTAGTGTCACATATCTTAATAGGAGTATACTACAACATTACTTATAACTTAATCAAGTTAGGGAATTCATTTTTACCATATTCCATAGTTACTAAGCATGTAAAAACATAACCATTGTCAACAAAAGATGTTGAATATCAATCTCATTGTTATACTTTTTTCATCATGGCTACCATACTTTCCACAAACAATATCAATAATATCAAGTTACCATTTAATAGAATCAAGATGCTAACCTTCTTTATGGAATGAATATATTCCAAACATCAAGTATACCAATATATCAAAGATCAATATTAAGTACCTTCATAGAATCAATAAGTTAATTGTGTCTAAGAGGTAAGATAATTGCTCAATATTAAGTGTGCCATTTCATCATAAGAAACATGAATCTAAATTACTTTCATATGCATGAGCCATTTTTTAAGTAGACATTCCCATCATACCTTGTAGTATTCAAATACTTGTGCACCTTCTTATTTTACATAGCCATCTTGTAGTTCTTTGTCACCTTTTCATCAAATGCCTTTTCCTGCACTAGCCATGATACTCAAGAAGGATCCACTTATCTTATCTCATCAAGAATCTAGAAGCATCAAAATAATCAAGTATATATTCAGGAAGCATCAAAAAAATAATCAGATCCATATGTATAAACAAAATTAAATACATAAAGAAGCATCATAAATCAAAAAGTACTTATCTTCAATGAGAGGTGATCATCTCCCTCTTGAACTAGCCATCCAAAGCCATCACTATCCATTGTGCATATAACAATGTTTCTTTACTATTTTAACTAAATCTATCACCAATCAAACCTACTAGAGACCATCCCACCTAGGATTTCGTCAAATCTGTCACAAGTGCTTGAGCATATTTACAGATACCCTTCTAGGGTTTCTCAAATGTTTGTAATATACCAGGATTTCTTTCAAACCCTAACCTCATACTATACATCAATCCATAATACACAAATTTCCTAAGGTTTTATTCAAACCCTATAATTATTTTAGTTCTCCTCCATCCTCTTCTTGATTCAATCAAAGGTGTTATCATAGGGATGATCTCTGTGACCTTTCTTCAGCCCAACTCTGATTCCATGCTATTTTTTCTTAGGGCTATAGTGTTCTTTTCTTTGATAATTTCATTTCGCCATTAACACATTAAATTTACCCAATAATATCATAAAATTATTCATGTTTACATTATTATCCAACAACATATGCAACTATGTAGAAAGAAAAATATCATCATCAATGCAGTGTAACATAAGGGAACAATAGAAGAGAAGCATTCATAGATAGAGACACTAGGATTGGTTGGAGACTAAGGAAAAACACACTATTGGGAAAACCACTTCGAATTACTCTTCTTCTTAGATAGTCATAAAATGATTCAGAAAAAGAGAGTACAATGATCCATATCTTCATCTATACAACTATTCAACAACTGCACAATATCCATGAAATAAGCCCAATGATGCTTATACTCAAAATCCTATTTATGAAGCTTGTAATGAATTGCCACTATTTGCAGTCAACTTTTGAACATTTCGTTCACTGAGAGAAATATTAGGACAACTAAAATTCCATCATTTAGTTCCTGGTCACATGGAGGAGGACTCATGTAAGTGACTATAGCTGCCAGTAGCTCCCTTAAGCCTGGCATGCGAGCAATTTGGGTCTAAAACTGTAATTATAAAAACATAACTCCCAGTCATGTGGATGGAGAGTTTTTTGTGTTACTAGAAGAATTCATTCCCACATATGAGCTCCTATATGAGAAACAATGGTCGAATCCTTTCTGTGTTGTGACAACAACTATGGCCCAAAACCCTAAAACTGAGATGTGAGCTTCTAACACTGCAATTTATCCTCAAAGCGAACTTGTTCCTCTGTAGGCGAGCCTTAGACTCGTGCAAGCCAAAAACCAGGATAGAATAGTATCTTAAGATGATATCCAAATGAGGTATAGGGCACCTATATTTATAGCCTTCCAATGGGGTCCACTTTCCTTTAGGGTCGACCTTATCAAATATGCACATGCAGGCTTTCCTTCATAAGTACGCTTTCCCTTATTTGATTTAAGTAATGTTTAAGTCAATTTTTGTCCTCTTGGAAAGAGAAATTCAATGCAATAATTATCTCTATCAATTTGGTTATCCAAATTAGAATTTGAACAAAGTTTCATATTTTACCATTTCAATCGAAAACTCCAGTTAATTTGCGCAACCCCAAGTATGATCAAGCCTTAAAAAGGTGAGGGGGTCCAAAATGGTTGTTTCCCAAAACCATTATTTATGACGTGGAAACCTGTGGAGAATTACGTCACCCCCTAGCAAAAAACCAGTTACCACCAAGGAACCCTCCCCCCACCACCTCCCATAATTTTTCTATGGTTTTAGTGATAGCACATGGATAAACTTGGTAACAAGTTTGTTAAGTGGCCATCGCACTATTATGGGCCTAGATAAATCAACAGGTAAAGAAGATTGAATGCCATGTATTATAGCCAAATACCAATAGAAAGGGTTGAGATCCTCATGTGCATAGCACCTTCAGCAATGTCAAACCAATATATCCAAATATTAAGAACACCAACTATCATGGCATATCTATAATTATCAAAATAGCATTTGAGTGAAAAATATGAAAAAAATCCACCAAAGTTTAAATGATAGTAGTTATTTCAGAAAATAGGGCTCGAATGGTCTAGTTCTAGATCGATTTCTCTTCAAACACATAAATTTATAGCTCGGGGTTTTCCTATGCTTATTCATCATTCGTCCAAATCGACAATGTTGGCCAAAAGGAAAACAACTCTAGGAATTTTGATTGAACATCTGATCCAGATGTGTACTTAACAAAATGTGTAATTAAAGTTGTCCGTGCCTCTGTTGATTAGTATGCAAATCAACCAGAACATAAATCCTCTAAGGTCATAAGATTCACATTTGCAAATTAATCCAGGAAAAGTTTTGAAAGTAGAGCTCAATTGACTTCACATTCAATTTGTAACCAATCCTCTACTCCCCCATTAAGAAAGAAGGTAATTCTTATTATGAATCCTAACATGTGGTGTTCTAGAAATTTATCTCTGATAAATAGATGCAACTTCGTTTAATTGTGTTGCACCCAGTGGAATTGTGACAACAACTGCAACTTATGTTGTTCTACAAGCTGCAAATATTCCTCCTCATTATGCACTTACATTGGTATCGACAATGCAATTTGAACACTTTGGACATAGATTTTCTTCTACTGCATTGGATGGAAACTTGAAGTAGGAGGGAAAAGCAATGTTTGGCCCACAAATTATTCTCTTTGTTTTCATCAACTTGCAACGGATGTTCCTTTGTTTATGTGAGTTTATATATACTTGATGCAACAAGTTTTAGTTAAAATGGTATCCATATGGTTTTGTAGGACACTCTTACTCCCTCAATCACTTCTTGTGCTTCTTTTGTATTTCATGAAGGTGGTGCTCAATCTCTCTTTGTGCCTAATAACAACATAGGAAATGGATATATATCCCCCTTAATTGTCACGGGAGGAAAATGGGGTGATATTAAAGTGCGTTACTTTTGCTTCATTGCTACTGGGAAAAGTAAGTGTCAAAGGAAATTGAAGGAAAAAAATAAGGTTTTGTCTTCAACTCTAAAAGACACCTCTAGGAAAGAAGGATATGGCTCATCTAGACAACTTGCTGAACATAGTACCAATGGAATGCTTTGGTATATACCAAAGGCACACCAAGGAAGTATTACTAGGACACCAATTATTCCTGAGACAAGCTTGTTTTCTACAGACAGTAAAGATGGAGATGTCAAGCTCTGGGTTGTGAAAAAGTTTGAACTCGTTCATCATTGGCAAAAATTTCATGACAAACACACCTTCATTCAACCAAATTCAAGAGGATCTGGTGGAGATTTTCAGGCTATAATGACATACATCCAAGTCTTTCCATATGTCTTCCTTACATGAGATGGAGATGGTGCACTGAAACTATTTCAACAGGGAAATCAAACGATCCAACATGTTGGTGGATCATAATGGTCCAGAAAATATTGCAAAGTTCAACATGGATAAACATATCATTGAACAATCCTTCCCTTTTTCATTCAAAGGAAATCCATATTGGATGGCTCTTAAGGTCATCAAGAGTTCAAATGGGTATAATCTGGCTGTGGACATTTGAAGTCTTGATTGTATAGTTCTAGAGATGGCTAACACAAAACCACCTTAGAGTGAGTATGAGGGTATTGTTGCAATGTTTAAAATTTGGAATAATAAGGAGCTTCCCTCTATTCCTGACTCTCTTTCAAATGAAGAAAAGTAATTTGTGAGACTTTTCTTTTAACACAATCCAAAAAATGTGTAGGTTTTCAAGCCTCCCAAACATTTTCAGAAACAATTTCATGAAGTTAGTTTTAAAGTCTCCATTTATTAGAGAATTCACTTATCAAATTTCAACAATTGTTGAGATATTTGTGTAAGCAGGCTACTTTGGTTGTTATTCAAAGTAGGCTATATTTTTTTCAAAGTATAAGGACAGGGTATGGTAAATAAAGATATCTATGGTAGTTTATCGAATTAGGCAATGGAATAAAACTAAAATTCTTAACTATTAAACTAGTTATAGGGAGTTCTTTAATATATTTTCTTATTTTAAAATTTCCTATGATAAATTTGAAGGAAACTATACGCTCGTTAGAAATATTGGCAACAAATCAAAATCAAAGAAAAAGGTGCTATGTGATAGCTAGCTAGTAAATGTGGTAAAGTTTTCCTATTCTAAAGGGAAGTTTTTAGATTTTTGGGAGACAACTATGAAACAACCCCAAATTTCTAGGTGGGATATCAACATTCAAAGAAATAGATTCAAATTTCAAGGAAAAATGTAAACAATTAAAGGGTTATTTCTAGGTTTGGAGGCAGAAGAATTTATATTAGTTTTTGATTTCTTGCAAATAAAACAATGATTGTTTTATTTTTAGAATTTTGTCCCCAAAATTTTGTAACAAATTCAAGATTGTAATTTTTCTAGATATTGTATGATTTGTAGTGAGCAAGGGTTGGATTTTGAGGCCAAAACCCTGCCATTTTTGTAAAGACTTCTATTATATAATTTTTAGTTAAAGTTTGATGGCTCTAGTTCATGACAAAATATATTTCTTCTATATGTTTTTTGTAGTGATTCATAAACTGTTTTTGCATATTTTTAAGGTAATATAGAAGCATTGGCAAAGCTAGGTTGAGTATCAACCTCCTTGACATCCTACTGCAAAGTTATCATCTACATTGAGACTAGCTAATTGGACGTGTTTTTTAAATTAGTACCTATACATCATTAAATCATTTCCTTTTATCGTCTCTTAAACGTATTTATGTGGGTTATAAAGATTCTTTTGTACGCATATTCTCTTGTTAAATGATTAATTATTTAAGGAGGATACTTGATTATCTAATTTCTCTTTTATTCCTCTACCAAACTATTTAAATCTATGCTATTTTGTTGAAGTTGGACATTGGAACTTTGATAAAACCTCGGTAGGTGAGTGATTTATTTCTGAGTAGAGATTGGATACTCATCAACAACCACTTATGTAAAAAATCATAGACCTGGTCATTATGCTTCATAAGTTGTTGTCAAGTGACAGCGAAAAACATTAAAAATCCTTGTAACACTTGAGGGAGCCCCCTATAGTTCGAGGGCCAACTTGAACCTAAATTTTGGTTGATTTGGTTTCTTGACGCAATTTCACAGCCAAAAATTTTCTTCGAGAAACAATACAACATTTTTTGCCATTGCTGGGGAGCGAAGTATCAAAAACTTATTTCTCGGAAGAATGATCAAGATTAGATCTATTTCTTGTTGGTGACCAAGGAGTAGGAAGTTGATATTCACTACATTTATTTCGCCTAGTGGCTCCACTTTGTCTATATGGCGATTCCATAGGGTTACCGACTTCACTAGTTCGAGATTTCAATTGCATCCACTAATGTGATAGGTCAAGGTTCATTGATGGTTACATTTATCAGCATATTTTTTTTCCTCTTGACTGTGATCATAAATTTTTGATTTCTATAGAGGATGCATTTTTCCAAATTCACTTGTAATTAACAGTTTCCTATGGAGTTTTTTTTTCATATTGTAAATATTTTTCAAGTTAGCAGCTGCATGTGAGGTGGTTTGTCAGTAAATCCAATTATCACTTGGTTTCATTGGATGTTTGACTACACCTAACAGTGCAAAATTTTAGTTCAGTTTAATTATAGGTATGTGAAATTAAATAAGATTTATTTCAGTATTCAGTGTGTAGTAGATTAGTGGTTGGTAGGTAATATATAGATTGTTTATTTTCCAGCAATGTGAGTTCGCAGTGTGTTTAAATAAATCATTTTTAGCAGCTGGTGTGTAAAGAGAGCAATTGGTTTTTAGAAACTGTAGCTTTAGGTTTGATATGAGAAGGAAGAGTTTAATAGTTTGTAATATTTCATTGGAAACTCCATGGTTGGAAGAATCCATATATTAGAAGATTTCTACAAGGTTCAAATATTCAAAAATTTCAAGTATTACTAGTTTTCCCAAATCATGAAATATAGATTGGCCAGATGGTGTATCTTTTTCTTGTCAAAGAAAGGCTACAAAAAAAATTTAAAATCTGTCAATTTGTTTCCTGAAAAAATTCTCACACATATGAAAATTGTCGTAACTAAAGGGTGCTTATACTAATTTTTGGGTTATTTTTAATAATAATTTTATATTATAAATGAGTTTAATTTTATATAAATGTCATTTTTAATAAACTAATAATTTTTAATATAAAATTATTATAATAATTTTATTTTTTTAAAGAATTAGAAGGAAGGGTGCATGCCCAAGCTCCAAGTTATATTGTATTTGGTATCAAACAAGTGCTAATTTAACCAATAGTTAACTCAATCTCTCCAAGTTACAATTAAGTCAATCTCTTCAAGTTACAAACACAATCTCTCCGAGTTAAAATTAATTCAACCTTTGCAAGTTATATTGCATTTCTTATCAAACAAGTGCTAAGTTAACCAACAGTTAAGTCAATCTCAAGCCGGTATCAAACAAGTGCTAAGTTAACCAATAGTTAAGTCAATCTCTCCAAGTTACAATTAAGTCAACCTCTCCAAGTTATATTGTATTTGGTATCAAACAAGTGCTAAGTTAACCAACGGTTAAGTCAATATCAAGTCGGTATAAACAAGTGCCAAGTTAACCAATAGTTAAGTCAATCTCTCCAAGTTACAATTTAGTCAATCTCTCCATGTTGAGTAAATATCAAGCTGGTATCAAACAAGTTCTAAGTTAACCAATAGTTAATTCAATCTATCCAAGTTATAATTAAGTCAATCTCTCCAAGTTAATTTACTTGGTATCAAACAAGTGCTATTAAGTAAATATCTCCAAGTTACAATTTAGTCAATCTCTCCAAGTTGAGTCAATCTCAAGCTGGTATCAAACAAATGCTAAGTTAACCAATATTTAAGTTGATCTATCTAAGTTACAAATAAGTTGATCTCTCCAAGTTAACGTACTTGGTATCAAACAAGTGCTAAGTTAACCAACAGTTAATTCAATCTCAAGACAAGTGCTAAGTTAACCATTAGTTAATTCAATCTCAAGCTGGTATCAAACAAGTGATAAGTTAATTCAATCTCAAGTCGGTATCAAACAAGTGATAAGTTAACTAATAGTTAATTCAATCTCTCCAAGTTACAATTAAGTCATAAGTTAACCAATAGTTAAGTCAATCTCTCCAAGTTACAATGTGCTAATTTAACCATCAGTTAAGTCAATCTCAAGCCAGTATCAAACAAGTGATGAGTTAACAATAGTTAAGTCAATCTCTCCAAGTTAGAATTAAGTCAATCAATAGTTAAGCCAATCTCTCCAAGTTACAATGTGCTAATTTAACCATCAGTTAATTCAATCTCAAGCCAGTATCAAACAAGTGATAAGTTAACCAATAATTAAGTCAATCTCTCCAATAAGTTAACAATAGTTAAGTAAATCTCTCCAAGTTAGAATTAAGTCAATCAATAGTTAAGTCGATCTCTCCAAGTTACAATGCGCTAATTTAACCATCAGTTAAGTCAATCTCAAGATGGTATCAAACAAGTGATAAGTTAACCAATAGTTAATTCAATCTCTCAAAGTCAATCTCAAGCTGGTATCAAACAAGTGATAAGTTAACAAATAGTTAATTAAATCTCTCCAAGTTTGAATTAAGTCAATATCTCAAAGTTACAATGTAACTGGTGTCAAACAAGTGAAGTTAACCAATAGTTAAGTCAATCTCTCCAAATTACAATGTGCTAATTTAACCATCAGTTAAGTCACTATCAAGCTAGTATCAAACAAGTGATAAGTTAACCAATATTTAAGTCAATCTCTCCAATAAGTTAACAATAGTTAAGTCAATCTCTCCAAGTTAGAATTAAGTCAATCAATAGTTAAGTCAATATCTCTAAGTTACAATGTGCTAGTTTAACCATTAGTTATGTCAATCTCAAGCTGGTATCAAACAAGTGATAATTTAACCTATAGTTAAGTCAATCTCTCCAATAAGTTCACAATAGTTAAGTCAATCTCTCTAAGTTAGAATAAAGTCAATCAATAGTTAAGTCAATCTCTCCAAGTTACAATGTGCTAATTTAACCATCAGTTAAGTCAATCTCAAGCCAGTATCAAACAAGTGATAAGTTAACCAATAGTTAAGTCAATCTCTCAAATTCAATCTCAAACTGGTATCAAACAAGTGATAAGTTAACCAATAGTTAAGTCAATCTCTCCAAGTTAGAATTAAGTCAATCTCTCAAAGTTACAATGTAACTGGTGTACCAACAGTTAAGTCAATTTTGACTATCAAACAAGTGCTAAGTTAACCAACAGTTAAGTCAATTTTAACTATTAGTTTCAAACAAGTGCTAAGTTAACCAACAATTAAGTCAATTTTAATTATCAGTTAAGTCAATCTCAAGCGTGCTAAGTCAATTTTAACTTTCAGTTAAGTCAATTTCAAGCATGCTAATTTAACAAGTGATAAGTTAACCAATAGTTAAGTCAAGTCAATTTTGACTATTAGTTAATTCAATCTCAAGCGTGCTATTTTAACAAGTGCTAATTAGTCAATCTCAAGCATGCTAATTTAACAATTGATATGTTAACCAAGCATGCTAATTTAACAAGTGTTAATTAGTCAATCTCAAGCGTGCTAATTTAACAAGTGATAATTAGTCAATCTCAATCGTGCTAATTTAACAAGTGATAAGTTAACTAATAGTTAAGTCAATCAGTCAATCTCTCCAAGTTAGAATGTAACTGGTGTCAAACAAGTGCTAAATTTATAAACAATTAAGTCGATAACTGGTGTCAAACAAGTGCTAATTTAACGAACAATTAAGTCAATAACTGGTGTCAAACAAGTGCTAAGTTAACCAACAGTTAAGTCAATAACTGGTGTCAAACAAGTGCTAAGTTAACCAACAGTTAAGTCAATAACTGGTGTCAAACAAGTGCTAAGTTAACCAACAATTAAGTCAATCTCTCCAAGTTAGAATGTAACTAGTGTAAAACAAGTGCTAAGTTAACCAACAGTTAAGTCAATAACTGGTGTCAAACAAGTTCTAAGTTAACCAATAGTTAAGTCAATATCTCGAAGTTAGAATGTAACTGGTGTCAAACAAGTGCTAAGTTAATAAGTCAATAACTGGTGTCAAACAAGTGCTAAGTTAACCAACAGTTATTGGTTAACCAACAGTTAAATCAATAAATGGTGTCAAACAAGTGCTAAGTTGGTAGCACTTAACCAAGGAGTCAATAACCAACAATTAGGTCAATAATTAGTGTCAAACAAGTGCTAAGTTAACCAACAGTTATTGGTTAACCAAGATTTAAGTCAATCACTGGTGTCAAACAAGTGCTAAGTTGGTAGCACTTAACCAAGAGTTAAGTCAATAACTAGTATCAAACAAGTGCTAAGTTAACCAACAGTCAAGTCAATCTCAAGCCAATGCATGCACTCAACATAAAAGAGACAAGATAATGAAAGGACATGTATCTACACTAGACGTGGGGAAAGCATTAAATTGGTTGTTCATATAAATACATACCTTTCCATTTTTCCCATCGATGTGGGAAAAGTCATACCGAATGCAAAATAAAAATATTTCACTGAGAGCCCAGTCTTTAGGTCATATATCAATCATGTTCATCAAATAGCCAACACATCAAGAGGTCAACCAAGTCAAAGCCACAACATCCAAGTCATACACTGAGTTAAAAAAAAAAAAAAAACCCCAAAGCATAAAGCCTTAACAACTCCACACGATGGATATTTGGTAAATTCCAATCGACAACTCGAGTTAATTTGTGCAACACCAATTATGATCGAGCCTTAATAATGAGAGGGGGTCTGAAATGGATGTTTACCAAAACCATTATTTGTGATGTGGAAACCTGTGGAGAATTGTAGCACCCCCCAACAAAAAACCAGTACCACCAAGCCCCCCCGAAATCTATCTCTGGTTTTAGAGACAAGACATGGATAAACATGGAAACAAGTTTGTTAAGTGGCCATCACACCATTATGGGCCTAGATACATCAACAAAGAAGGAAAATTTAATGTCAGGTATTATAGCCGGATACCAATAGAAAGGGTTTAAATCCTCGTGTGTAAAGAATCTTCAAGAAATGTCGAAACAACGTATCCAAATATTAAGAACACCAAGTATCATGGTAGATATATAAATTTCAAAATAGAAGTTGAGTGCAAAATATGCAAAAATCCACAAAAGGTTAAATGACAGTAGTTATTGCAAAAAATAGGGCTCAAATTATTTATTTCTATATCAAGTTCTCTTCAAAGGAAAATACTTCTAGCCTACGGTTATCCTATGCTTGTACATCATTTGTCAAAATCGACAATGTTGGATAAAATACAAACAACTCTGGGAATTTTGATTGAATAGATGCTCCAAATGTATACTTACCCACATCTGTAATTAAATTTTTCCATGCCTCTGTTGATTGGTATGCAAAGAAAGTAGAACATAAATCCTCTAAAGTCATAAGAATCACATTTTCAAACTACTTCAGGAAACGATTTGAAAGTAGAGATCAATTAACTTCACGTTCAATCTGTAACCAGTCCTCTACTCCCCCATTAAGAAAGAAGGTGATCCTTATTATGAATCCTAACATGTGGTGTTCTTGAAATTTATATTTGATAAATAGATGCAACTTCATTTAATTATGTTTCACCTAGTGGCAAAGTTACAGTAGCTACAACTTATGGTGTTCTACAACCTGCAAATATTTACTCCTCCTTATGCACTTGCATCAATATCACTAGTACAATTTGAATGCTTTGGCCATAGATTTGATACTACTGCATTGGATGGAAACTTGAAGTAGGAGGGAAAAGAAATGTTTAGACCACAAAATATTCTCTTTGTTTTCATCAAATGCAACAAATGTTTCCTTTTTTGGTGTGAGTGGATTTATATTTCTTGTGATAAGTTTCAATTCAAATGGTGTCAATATGGTTGTGTAGTTCACTCTTTCTCACTCAATCACTTCTCGTGCGTCTATTGTATGTCATGAAGGTAGTGCTCATTCTCTTGTTGTGCTTAATAATGACATATTAAATGGATCTATATCCCCCTTAAGTGTCACAAGAGGAAATGGGGGTCATATTAGAGTGCATGCCTTTCGCTTCATTTCTACTGGTAAAAGTAAGCGTCAAAGGAAATTGAAGGAAGAAAATAAGGTTACATCTTCACCTCTAAAAGAAACCTCTTGGAAATATGCATATGGCTCATCTAGACAACTTGGTAAACAAAGTACCAAAGGAATTCTTTGGTACATACCAAAGGCACACCAATGAAGCATTACATGGACATAAATTATTCTTGGGACAAGCTTGTTTTTTATAGGCATTAAAGATGGAGATGTCAAGCTATGGGATGTGAAAAAGTTTGAAATATTTCATCATTAGTTGCAATTTCATGAAAAACATAGCTTCCTTCAACCCAATTCAAGAGGATTTGGTGGATTTTTACGAGCCGCAGTGACAAACATCCAAGTATTTCCATATGGATTCCTTACATGTGGTAGAGATGGTGTAGTGAAACTATTTCAGCAAGGAAATCAAAGGAGCCAACACGCTGTTAGATCCTAATGGTCAAGAAAATTTGGTAGACTTTGACTTGGAAAAACATATCACTACACATTCCTTCCCTTTTTCATTCAAAGGAAATCCATATTCGATGGCTCTTGAGGTCATCAAGAGTTAAAATGGATATAATATTCCTATGGACATTTGGAGTCTTGGTTGTATAGTTCTAGATATGGCTACCACAAAGCCACCTTAGAGTGAGTATGAGGGGATTGCTGCAATGTTTAAAATTTTGAGTAATAAGGAGCTCCCCTCTATTCTTGACTTACTTTCAGATGAATGAAAGGAATTTGTGAGACTTTTCTTGCAACACAAGCCAACAAATGTGTAGGCTTTCAAGCCTCTCAAACATTGCCAGAAACAATTTCATGAAGTTAGTTTTAAAGTTTCCATTTCTTAGAGAAGTCACTTATCAAATGTTAACAATTGTTGAGATATTTGTGTAAGAATGATACTTTGGATTTTATTCAAAGTAGGCCATATTTTCTTCAAAGTTTGAGGACAATGTATGTTAAATAAAGAGAGCTATGGTAGTTTATAGAATTAGGCAAAGGAAGAAAACCCAAATTCTTAAGTATTAAACTAGTTACCGGGATTTCTTCACTATATTTTATTCTTTTAAACTTTGCCTATGATAAATTTGGAGGAAGAAAACTATACGCTCATTAGAAATATTGACAACAAATCAAAATCAAAGAAAATGGTGTTTTGTGACAACTGACTAGTAAAGGTAGCAGTGTTTTCCTATTCTAAAGGGAAGCTGGAAGATTTTTGGGAGAAAAATATGAAACAACCCTAGATTTACAGGAAGCCTATTGTCTATGCTCAACCTAGTGTTCCTAAATTGAGTTCATTAATTATCAACCAGGGTTGGTAAACTGCTGAAGTGTGGTGCACTATATGTGCCTAGGTATTTGTTTCTCACTACGTTGTGTTTAGTGTTTTATGATGTTTTTAGTTTTATGGTTTTATGTTGAAAAGGGAAAGAACTAAGTGCTGGTGAAAAGAAGCTATTGGTTGTGTTAAAACAGAAGAAAGCCTAAACTATGAATGGAAAACAACAAATGCAAAGCTTGATAATGACTTCATTGCAAGGAAATAAATCACAACATGAGCTTGAACTTATCCAATTCATTCATTAAAGATGTGTTGGAAGAGCTTGAGAAATGGACAAGTTAAGTGTAAATGAAGTTCTCCTAAATAAACAATCAACTTACAATGTTACAACATCTCTTCCATGGTTAAAGGTTTATTGGAACATATCTGGAAAAGAACATTTGTAGCACAATAAGATTTCTACTCTGAACTAACTTCTAATTCTATTCTGCAACTCAAATTAGCACCACTAGGCCTCCCTCAAAAGTTATAAATTTATTTTTTAGAATAGTCTTTGAGAAAAGGCTTATTTGTGAAATGGTAAAAAGGTTGCAAAATACTCCAGGCCTTAGACTGATACTAGCTTCTATCCAGATGATTATGTATTAATATGAGGTTGGAAAAAAAGAAGTTTTGTAAATAATGAAGACCGTGGTATCTAAATTTAACAACTAATACAATTTAAAATGCAATGGATAACAACTAAACTGGAATGCTAATACAGTGAGCTAAGTCTAAACTAGAGTGCCATTATCAAACTTGAAATGTAGTGACAGAGCTGAACTAAATGCAATCAACCTCCGGAGTGTTGTAACTAAATTAACATGCAACCAGTCTATGGAATTCTACAGCCCATCTTGTTCAATAGGAATGATATTTTGGAAGAGTTTGTAAAACAAGTCTGGCTATATTATTCAATGAAATTGAATATAAACATAAGATTGAAAGCAAATACAACTAGAATCTAAGACACCACAGCTGTTTCTTATTCATTGTTAATGATATTTTGAAAGAGTTTGTAAGAGTAAGACCGGTTGTGACACTTAGTGTAAACAAGCATAAATCATAAAATTCGAAAGGAAATGCAACTAAAACCTACAATACCACAGCTATGCCTTATTCATCGTGATGATATTTTGGAAGATTTTATAAGAGTAAGTCTAGCTATGATAATTAATGTAAACGAGTATGAACATAAACTTTAGAAACTTGCCTAAGCTAGAAATGAAAACGAGACTAAAATACTTATCTAAACCGTATAAACAAGGCTGCTTAGGTAGCAGGGGCCCTGTACCAGCAGAGTAGCATGAAATCTACTTCAATATTGACTCAACGCTTTCAAGGAAGTGATGCTTCTTTCATTAAAGATAAATTAATTCAAAAACAGAGTGTTTTTGGACTTCTGAAATCTAGCAATCAACCACAAAATCTAACTCTGTCTCTCGGTTTCCCGAGCTATATTTTATAACAGAATTACATAATTGTCTTGGAGATAACATAGGGATAATTGTCTTTCCAAATTAAAATCGAACTAGAACTCTGATGGTGGTTTCGTAATATGATTAAGGACATCTGGACTGTCCTTGTCCTATTAGGAGTCTATCTCCTAGTTTGAGTTCCCACGTGCATAACCACCTACAGAATTCCGTTCAAACTTCGTGGAGAGCAAAAAAAGATGAGGGCATGATGTGGAATACACCAATATGTTTTTTTCTCTGAGATGACACCTGGAACCTACGTAGACATGAGGACAGCTGTAAAATCAGCCACTAACTACAGAATGTCTGCATTCTGCAGCTAGATCTAGTTCAAAAAGTACTACAATGACAAGATCATAAAAACATTGCAAGTTAGTCATGATATATATTCTTAAATCAATTTTAAATAATTCTATTGATCATTTGAGCCTGTGATTAATAATGGACAAAGGAAATGGAGTGGAATGTGGTGGAATAAAGAACATCTTTGGAGCTCAACACCTATCAGAAGTCAAAGAAACAAATTAAGATTCCAAGGAAAAATGTCAACAGTTAAAGGATTATTTCCATATTTGGAAGTCGAATAATTTCTATTAGTTTTAGGTTTCTTGCAAATAAATCAATTGTTGATCAGCGGTTGTCATTGATGTCAACCCAAGCAGCACCAGGGGCTAACCCAATATTTCATGGGAATTTTAACCTACCAAATTAATATATTCTAGGTCAATAATTATTTTGATGGTTTCTACTCGTCGAGATGTTTCAGTTGATATATGGCATGCCATGTAATTCTTCACGGTTTGAGAGATATTCATGTTTGAAGTTTGTACCCCCAGTTAGTGGGCTAAAACCCCATGGGGTTGGGGCATGGGTCATTGAAAAGTCATAATTAATATTTTTTAAGCCCCTAAAATCCCTCCCACGTTCACTTGTTGAAGCCCCTCTCAACTTAAGCATTCATATAAATTGTGATCTTCATTTCCTCCTTATGCAAGGGGATTCGCCCATCTGAAACAGGTCTTCGTGGAATTTTCGCTCTAAATTTTTTTCTACGAAGGTTCAGAAGCAGAAATGTTTATGAGGTGAAGTGGAAATCCTGAGGAAGTTGCAGTAAAAATTTCAGATCAATGTGCGCAAAATTTTTGGAGATATGATCTGTGGAAGTCAGGGTTTTTGTAGGCTGCTGAAATTCATCTCAAAGAAGTGACCTTGGTAAAATCGTCATAACTCTCTTTCTGAGTATTGGATTGGAATTTTGTAAACATTAGAGGATAGTGCATAGTCTGTACTTTTCGCTCTATAAATTTTAGAGCCAAATGAAGAAACGATGGCATGTGGCATGTCGTACAAGTGTGCTCTGTTGAAACAGTCCATAATTAGGGCATTGTGAGAGATTGAGTATAAATCTCTCTTGAAGAATCCAAATTGGGTCAGACCTGTGGCATTGGAAAGATGACTTAGAGAACTACTATACGACCAAAAATTAGATATTGAGGATCTGAAATAACAGAGATACACTAGATTCAATATTGAGCTCCCAGAAGGCAAGAAAAATCTAGATCATGTGTTGTCAAGGGTTGCAAAGGACCAGACTTTATACGGTAGAAAAGCAAAGCAAGGTGCAACAGAGGGTAGCATGACAAGAGCAGCAACCAAGGTGCATAACAGCAGCAAGAAGTTCATCATATGAAGTTCTAAGGGCATCACCGCACATAATCATTGTAAAGGTATCATTGCATTTAGTCATTGTAAATACATTATTGTACAACCAGGTCAGTATCTATCCGCCAAGGTCAAGAGGCAAGGTTGGGAGGTCTGCAGATCATCATTAGTGATTGTGTAGTTGTGTCAAAGTTGAGGTTATGGTCTAGTATATCTTCTTCTTCTGCATCATTCTATATCATTGTAAAGTGGACCATTTTCCCCGGTACCGGAGTCCATTCTTCTTTTATTCTTCTATAAGGTGGTAGTGTGGTGCTAGGGTAAGTTGTAGATCATTGGGTGTTGGGGCATCCATTCATTTCACTACTAAATAATCTCGGGCATTGGAGTGTCCATCCAGTGGGAGCTGGAGAAGAATGCTTTTCTAGATTCTAGGAAGTTGGAGCTTTATTTTCAATTGGAGTTGAATATTAAAGAATTATTAGAAAAGCATTAGGTGGTTTTTGTCCCTATGGGTTCATTTTAAAAAATATATATTACAGTGTTTCTCCTTGTTGCTTGCTGCTGTTTTATGAACATCATGCATAATTTTGAAGATTGTCTAAATGTTCTAATTTAAGAACATTTATCTACCCCCCCCACATAAATATTTCCACAACAATTGGCATTGCATTTGTCCTTCAATAGCAATAATGTTCGGAAGGAGGTCATGGAGCATACAAAGAATGGTGTACCTCTATTCAATGAAAATAATTATGCACTTTGGAAAGGAAGAATGGAGGTCTATCTCTTGGTGCAAGGTTACGAAGTATGGGACATTGTTCAAAATGGATTTACATCAACCGCAGATGAACAAGGTAAGAAGAATTTGGTAAATGATGCAAAAGAAAAGAATATTATTATCAGTGGACCTATTGAATCTACTTATCATAAGGTGTTGGGTTGTAAAACCACCAAAAATGTATGGGACAAGCTTGAACATATATATGCAGGTGACTCAAATGTCAAAGAAGAAAAGCTTCAAATCTATAGAGAAAAATTTGAGCAACTCAGAATGAAAAAGAAGATTGCAACATTGTTGCATACTTCCAATACGTTGATGAAATAACCAATACTTTGGAAGGATTGGGAGAGCCAGTTGATGAGAATATTATTATACGGAAGATTCTTAGAACATTACCAGGGAGATTCAACCCTTAGAATACAGTGCAAATCTGGACAAACTCAACAAGGAAGAATTACATGGAGTTCTCATAGCATATTAAATGAGACTTGATGAAGAAGAGGGTACTTCGCATCTAGAATCTGTGTTCATTGCATCTAAGAAAACCAATAAGGATAAACAACCTTCAATTGAAAATACATGCACCTGCAAGTGTGAAGAAAATGGAGATGATGAAGAAGGTCTTTCAGATGAAGAATATGCTTACTTCATGAGAAAACTACAAATTGGTAAGGGACAATTCAAAGGTAAAATTCCATTGATATGTTTCAGCTGTAATGAGGTTGGGAATTTTGCAGCAAAATGTCCAAACAAAAGTAATGGCAACTCAAAAAGAAAGAAAGGCTTTAAGAAATTCAACAAGCAAGGATCCAAAAGGAACTTTCTCTCTAAAGAAGATAGCTCATCATCCGATGAAGACAATGATAGTCAAGAAGAAGCCAATGAGAGAGTATTGTTTATGGCCAAGCACAATAAACCCAAGCACAGTAAGAAAGAGGTATCAAACAATGAAGAAGAAGGATGGAACATAGACGAATTTTATGAGGAAGCAATCAAGCTTATAAAAGATCTCAAGGCAGAGAAGATCCATTCCAAAACTCTTGAAGAACAAGTTCAAGGTCTAAAAATTGAAGTTGAAGAACAAAAATACATTGAAGAGTCACTTCAAAAGAAGTTGGGAGAAAGCAACCAAGAAAGGGAAGAATTAGAAGCCAAAGTAGTCTCACTGCGTGAGGAAGTGAAGAAAGGAAAAACTATCCAAAACTATGCGAACAGCTCAAGGGCATTGGAAGAACTCATTAACAATCAACGATCTTACAACGAAAAAACTGGCATTGGTTACAAAGAGGTAGGACCTTCTACAACAAAATACAATGAACCTATGATATTTGACATGCACGTATAATTCATTGGATAAGATTCGCAAGAACAGCCTTGGAAGACAATTCCTCGACGAAAATTTCCATCTAGGTACCAACATATTTTTTATGGCTATTGTTATTCATGTGGAAAATTTGGTCATAAAGCTGTAGAATGTCGCATGTACCCTAGGAACGAATACAATTCCAGGAGATATATCAAATATGAACCTCCCAGGGCTCAGTGAAACATCAATAGATTTGAACATTTAAGAAATAATATTGAATGTTACAAATCTCGAAACTTTGGACACATAGCCAATGACTACATACTTGAAAATCCTCCAAAAGAATCTTCGAAGCCACAAAATGAATGAACATGGAAGAAGAAGAAGAAGAATGATAATTGTGCTCTCGCTCTCAAGGCTCAATAGAACAAAGATGTGTGGTATGTTGATAGCGGTTTCTTAACGCATATTACTGGAGATAGAAATAAATTTGTATCTCTGAAAGAGAAGAAGGATGGAACCGTGTCCTTTGGAAATCATGGATCTTCAAATGTTATAGGATTAGGTACTATCACTCTCAGAAGCAAATATGTTCTAGCCAAGAATGTTCTATTGGTTGAAAACATGAATCACAATCTGCTCAGTGTTGGACAAATGTGTGATCAAGGACACACAATACTATTCAACTCCACAAAATGTGAAATCAGGAAAGGCGTGTATGGTGAAATTGTGGCTACAACAAGTCGAGCTCCAAACGACATATATGTTCTAGATGAAGCAACTAAAGAATGTCTAATAGCTAAAGAGGATGATACAATAATTGGTAGCAATGATGATCGACAAAGTAAGAATTTTTCTACAAAGGTGCAAAGTGATTTCGAGATGCCTTTACTTGGTGAGCTGACATACTTCTTAGGGCTTCAAATATCTTAGCAAGAGAAAGGAATATTTATATGTCAAGCCAAGTACATCAAGGAAATGCTCAATAAATTAAAAATGGAAGATTGTAAACCCATCCTTACTCCAATGGTAACAGGTTGCAAATTTAGCATAGACGACTCATCTAAGCATGTGGATCAAAGGTTGTACAGATCTATGATTAGTAGTCTTCTATATGTAACAGCCTCCCAAGCAGATGTTATGCAAGTAGTTGGACAAGTAGCAAGATTCCAAGCAGCACCAAAAGAATCACATATTAAATATTTGCCAGCATTGGAATATCTTCGTCAAAATCTTGGGATTCTCCCAAGTTCTCATTAGATTACAGGTCTGGAGGATGGTTTTGTGTCAGAGTGAGTGGAAGTGTGTACAGGTTCACAGGATGGTTGTGTTTCAGGGGGATTTACCCTTTTCCATTGATGTAAAAGGGGGAGAGAATGTTGTAGGAACAGGTTTCATGATCACAGGGGTGGTACTTTTGTTGCCATCAATTCCAAAGGGGGATATTGTTGATCAGCGGTTGTCATTGATGTCAACCCAAGCAGCATCAGGGGCTAACCAAATATTTCATGGGAATTTTGACCTACCAAATTAATATATTCTAGGTCAATAATTATTTTGATGGTTTCTACTTGTCGAGATGTTTCCGTTGATATATGGCATGCCATGTAATTCTTCACGGTTTGAGAGATATTCATGTTTGAAGTTTGTACCCCCAGTTAGTGGGCTAAAACCCCATGGGGTTGGGGCATGGGTCATTGAAAAGTCATAATTAATATTTTTTATGCTCCTAAAATTCCTCCCACGTTCACTTGTTGAAGCCCCTCTCAACTTAAGCATTCATATAAATTGTGATCTTCATTTCCTCCTTATGCAAGGGATTCGGCCTTCTGAAACAGGTCATCATGGAATTTTCGCTCTAAATTTTTTTCTACGAAGGTTCAGAAGAAAAAATTTTTATGAGGTGAAGTGGAAATCCTGAGGAAGTTGCAGTAAAAATTTCAGATCAATGTGCGCAAAATTTTTGGAGATATGATCTGTGGAAGTCAGGGTTTTTGTAGGCTGCTGAAATTCATCTCAAAGAAGTGACCTTGGTAAAATCGTCATAACTCTCTTTCTGAGTATCGGATTGGAATTTTGTAAAAAGTGGTGGATAGTGCACAATTTTTAATTTTTTTCTATCAATTTTAGAGCCAAATGAAGAAATAGTGATACATGTCACGCCATACAAGTGCGCTCTTCTGAAACAGTACATAATTAGGGCATTGTGAGAGATTGGGTATAACTCTCTCTTGAATAATCCAAATTGAGTCAGACCTATGGCATTGGAAATAGGACTCAAAGGAATACTACAAGAATAAAAATCAGATATTGAGGATCTGAAATAACAGAGATACGCTAGATTGAATATCAAGCTCCTAGAAGGTAAGAAAAAGCTAGATCATGTGTTGTCAAGGGTTGCAAAGGACCAGAATTTCTATGGTAGAAAAGCAAAGCAAGGTGCAGCAGAAGGTAGCATGACAAGAGCAGAAACCAAGGTGCATAACAGCAGCAAGAAGTTCATCATATGAAGTCTTCAAGTGAGCAGCACTGCATATAATCATTGTAAAGGTATCATTGTACTTAGTCATTGTAAATACATTATTGTACAAATTTTAATAGTATCTATCTTCCAAGGGTTAAAGAGGTAGTGTTGGGAGGTATAGGATCATCATTAGGTGGTTGTGTCAAATTTTGGGTTATGGTCTAGTATATCTTCTTCTTCTCCATCATTATATATCATTGTAAAGTGGACCATTTTCCCCGGTATGGGAGTCCATTCTTCTTTTATTCTTCTATAGGGTGGTAGGGTGATGCTAGGGTGAGTTGTAGCTCATTGGGTGTTGGGGCATCCGTTCAGTTGACTACTGAATAATCTCGGGTGTTGGAGCGTCCATCCAGTGGGAGATGGAGAAAAATTCTTTTCTAGATTCTAGGAAGTTGGAGCTTTATTTTCAATTGGAGTTGAATATTAAAGAATTATTAGAAAAGCATTAGGTGGTTTTTGTCCCGGAGTGGGTTTCCACCTTAAAAACTGTGTGCATTTTTGTTCCTCTTGTTTGCTGCTATCATTGTACAAACATTGATAATAATTGAAGATTAACTAATGCTTAATTGAAAGGAATACTTATTCACCCCCCCCGGCCTCTCAGTATTTCCAACATCAATTATTGTATTATTTTTAGAATTTTATCCCTGAAAGTTTGTAACAGATTCATGATTGTAATTTTTCTATGTATTGTATTATTTTTTTTGAGAAAGGGTTTTCTTTTGAGGCCAAAACCCTACCATTTGTGTAAAGACTTATATTGCAAAATTTTGAATTAAAGTTTTATGGATCTAGTTCATGACATAATTTGTTTCTCCTATATTCTTTTCTAGTGATTCCATAGTCTATTTTTGCATATGTTTAAGGTTATATAGAAGAAAAGGTAAAGGCTGGGTTGAGTATCAACCTCACTAACAACATATTGAAAAGTTATCATCTACCCTGATACTAGCTAATTGGACAGGTTGTTTAAATTAATACTATTGCATCATTAAATTATTTCCTTATGTCATATCTTAAACATATTTATGTGGGTTAGATATTATTGTGTACACATTTTATCTTCTTAGATGATTAAATATTCAGGGAGGATAATTTATTATCTAATTTCTCTTCTATTCCTCTACCAAACTCTTTAAAGCTATTTTATTCTATCAAAGTTGGACATTGGCACTTTGATCAAGCCTCAACAAGGTAGGGATTTATTTTAGAGCAAAGATTGGATTCTCATCAACAACCACTTGTACAATAAATCATAGATTTGACTGTTGTGATTCATAGGTTGTTGCCCAGTGACAATGAACAACATTAAAAAGCCTTGTAACACTTGAGGGATCCCCCTCTGGTTCGAGGGCCAACTTGAACCTAAAGTTTGGTCAAGTTTGTTTCTTGGCGTAATTTCGTAGCCAAGAACCACCTTTGAGAAACATATACAACACATAGATTGTTTTTATTTAGATTTATTCCATAAAAAAATGAATTTCCCCCTTGAAAAATATCTTATTGGTAGCTTATTTATTAAATTTATGATAAAAACCTTATGTCTCCTTTGGATACTTCTAAAGGCTTCTTGCCTTTGCTCATCCATATGCATTAGTTGATGTAGTCTATTATGGACAAGGGGGGACAGCATCTTCATCCTATAATTGATTTTCCAATATCAGGTAATTATTTCTATATGTATAAGCAACCTTGCATCATTTTTTATGGGTGTCCAAATTGACATATTTTCAACACTCTCCCATAACCTTTTTGATGTCATTCTTCCACTTTCCATTCCTTTCTTATGAATTTTTGATCCATTATTACCCTATTTTTGGTGAATTTATGACTAATATTATCTTTTTCACTTTTTCACTTATCCTTATGCATTATGTTGTGAAATTTTCATCTTTCATTATAACACTATCAGACATGAGAAATGTTCAACGACTAAAACTCCATGTTTTTGTAACACCAGTTGCAACCCCACAATACATGTTGCTAGCCGAAACATAGGTGTCATCGTTCATACTAACACTATCAGGCATGAGCAATGGATAGTAGCTACAACTCCATGTTTTTGCAACACTAGTTGTAACCCCACAATAAGTGTTGCTAGTTGAAACATAGGTGTTTCAACTCCTCAAACTAAGACATGAAAGTCTTGTGACATCCCTCCATGCCATTGCTGCAAATTCTTTGTGTTTTTAGAATCTCCAACATGGCCAATTACAAAAGGTAAAAATGATGCAACTCACTCGTGATGAATGAAGTTGTGGCAACTCATGAACAAGGAAATTTTTATCGATGAAAATTTGTGTTAAAGTTTAGAAATCTTGGTGAATATTACTAGTCCCCAAATTGCAAATTATAAAATGTTTGTTGATATGTTTATAAAAACATGAAAATTTCTAATAGTTTTGTATATAGTCTTTATAAAATTTTCGAAAATTTTTAGGTAAAAGAATTTTATACTATAGAATTCGGGCGAATTATTTTTAGAAAGAAAAAAAGGAAATTGACGAATATTTTTTTTTGGAAAAACCATGGAAAATTAGCCCACTTGTGAATATTAGCCCCTGAAATTTTCCATGCTCATGAATGACACTTTATATATGTAATCCATAGATTTTGTGTTGTTGCAACTCTAACATGCTATTCCAACTTATCATTCAACGCTTTAGTTGTACAGTCAAAACAAATCTCTCATGATAGAATATGGCAAAGGAAAGTGGGTGATCCATTAAGAAGGACAACTCATTTTCCAACCGATGCCCAACTGATTTGACTCGTCTATTTTTTAATTCATATTAAATTATGAACAGACTATTGTAACATAATGATCCACTTGATTCTCTTTGGTTGGTCAATAGATATTTCACCTATTTGAGATAGAAATAATGTCTTAGAAATACCTGGCTTCCTTCAAAGCCTTGGAAAGGAAAGAGAGGAAGAAATTTACTATTAAATTGTTGTGTAATTTCTCCATTCTTTGCAACAGAAAATATCTTCTGCTCTAATCACTCAATGTCAATTTTGTGAACTAAATATTCCATAGTTCCTTATCTAAGGAGGTAGGGCCCCTCCTTAGCTTGGTACTTCTATGTAGCATTAGTAGGTAGTTAGCATTTATAATTCTATTAATTTACAATTATTTCATATTGCTGCAATTCCATTTATTTTCTTCTACTGCTATTTTGTTAGTTTTATTTTGTTATAACCCCAATTACTAGGGCCATAGATATTGGTATTTGAATACTCTATATTGTAATTATTCCAAAGAATATTATTGTAATGAAAAATTAGCCTCATACTATCTCTCATTTTTGAAGTACCATGACACCACACATGATATCTAATGCCAAACTATGTGTTCATTGATAGCTAATTTCTTAAGAAAAACACTCGCTTTATCCTTTGACTCGATTATAGAAAGCTAAGTCCATAAAGTCAGTTGGTACATTTCAAAATTGAATTAAATTTGACTATGATATCACTAGGAGAATAACGTCTTAGAACTTATCATAAATAAATAAATTGAAATAAAAACATGAGGATTTTCCCAAGTAAATTTATTTCTCACCCTCTCACCTAGTTAATTTAGTGATGTTTTTATTTTTCTTAAGCCATAAACATATATGACTTTGTTATGTTTGTGTGTCCCCCCTTGTGGACAAGAGGTAAAATTATGACTAGGTGTAATATATAATCTCATGTATGGGGATAAGGTATTATGATACTTGAAATAACATGGCCCCATTGAAGGTAACCTTACCAATGGCCAAAAAAGGATATTGGCTCTCTTATGGATACTATCTAGGATGAAACCACTTTATGGTCCTAGAGTATTACCTCAAATTTATTTTCATTAAACAAGAGATCATCTTCCTTAGAGGTGAGAAAAAATGTTAATGGTGTAATATTCCTAAATTAGCCTACAACTAATGGGAATATTAAAAAAAATTTGGTCACATAGATAGGTGAATAAGTGGGTGGGGAGACCCATAAAACTCTTTATTGTGAATAAAACCACTTATCATGTGAAAGTGGATCATATTTTTCAGCTTAATTGAAGCACCCTTGGTGTGAAAGGGGATGGAGCATTTTGATTGGGTTAACCTTGACCAAATCTACAACACTGTCATGGAGGAGTGTGTAATATTCCAAAAATTTAGCCCTCAAGCTAAATAAAATATTATAGTTTTTTTATCGCTAGGTAGGTGAATAAGTGGGTGGGAAGGCCCATAAGTCTCCTTAGCAGCAATAAAAACACTTCAAGTATGAAAGGATACCCTCTTAGCAGCTAAATAAAGCACCTCCAAGTGTGAACAGGGGTTGGGTCATGTTGATTCAGTCAAATTTGACCAAGTCAACAATGTTGTTATGGAGGAGTGGAGATTAATTGAGGAATAACACAGTTTTGGAGGGAGATGGATCTCATGAAGGAAATGACCTAATTGAGTGGGGCCAAGGGCAAGCAAGCTCATATTCTATTTAAGGAAAAGGATGGTAGCCATATGGGCTCGTGTTTTAGTTTATCATTTTGATATTGGTCTGCTTAGACTAGCTTCCTCTTGCTGTTTCGCAGGGTTGCAGTGCTGTTTAGCACCGGTTGTTCCCGAGCAGGAATCCCACCTCTTCCCTTGGGGAGCCTCTTGGAATCCACATTCATGTTTTCAGGCCAAGCTACAAATTTCTTCATCAGTGCATTTTTTGGAGGTTATTGTGCTGTGTTGTAGGGTGCAGCAGTGGAGGGGTTAGAATCCCACTTTCTGTGCTAGTTTCTCATAGGAGGAAGGTTTCCTTCTCTTGGGAGATCTGTTTGCAGAGATCTTGGGCATATTTCAAATATTTGGCACCAAGCCATATATTTCCCATCATTTCCAGCGTTGTTTCAGCTAGAAATTGCATTATTTTGGAGGGCAGCTTCAGTGGAATATCTTGTGGTTCCTTTGCAATGTTTTCTTGTGATTGAGGGGTTCATCCTTTCATGGGAGGAGACATTTGAGGGGATCTACATCAGATATATTATGTTTCATCCTTCTACACTCTTGTTCTTCATTTTTTAGTGAATCTTCAGCCACTGGGCTTTAGATCCCATCTTGTATAGGGTGTATTTTTAAAAACCCTTTCCGGGTTCTTTGTAGGAGTTTGTATTGAGCCTAGATCTGTATTGGGCATATATTTTGAGGCATATAACAACCCTACATATTTTTCAAATTATTTTTCTATATTAGTGTGTTTTTAACTGCACTGAAGTAGTCTTCGACATTCTTGTATTATGACAGCAGTTCATTTGTGGAGTGATTTCTTATGGCAGGCTTGTTCCTTCATTGTATATGATTCATGCCTCACTCTTATGTATTAATTTTCTGATATAATACATGATTTTATGTCTCCATATTGGTCTCCCATGTTTATGAGTTGATTTACACTGCTATTTCCAGTTTTGTGTTCATAGATTGCTGCAGTCCCATTTTGGGATATTACAGTGGTATCAAAGCATAATCTTGGCTTAGCCTATGGATCTCAGCCATTATGCTATTTTGAGAATAAGAATAAGGAGAGATGTACATAAAATACAAAGATAAGACTCCATTTTGTGGAGGAAGGAAGGAGGAGAGGCTCTCAAAGCTTCTTTTTCAATTTATACAGAGCATCAAAGGAGATCTCAAGAAGATGAGAAGGGAGAGAGAATCTCCAAAGGAATTTGGATCTAGAACCAAATCTAGATTTTCATGTGATCGGTGTGAGCATGCAGCTACACACTATGATGCATATCACAGTCAAATGCCCAAATATACCATGAGAGAGATGGAATAAGAGGAAATTCCTAGGAGGGAAAATCTTAGTGATTTTTTACAAGACTATGAATCTCGGACTGAGAAGTTTAGAGATCATATCAATTTCCAGGAATTTTGCAAGATCAAGGTGGAGAGGAGCAAGCAGCATGACATGGGTAGATTTCTCCTATCTACTTTTGATGGAGCACCAACATGTTCAGCTAGAGCTTGGGTGGAGGAGTTACACACCTATTTGCAGTAGCACCAAATTTCTGAAGATGAAGCCATCAAGGTTGCAGCGCTGCATTTTGAAGGTAAGGCCCATGATTGGTGGATATTTGAGTATTTTTCATTAAGGAATGCAAATACTTCTTCTTATGAAAAGTTCACTAAGAGAATAGTGGAAAGGTTTGATGGAAAAAATTCTGAAACATCATTGGTGGAACTAAACAAACCAAAACAAACAAACCCTTTGCATGTATTGGAGGAACCTATAAAATCAAATCCATCTCAGAAAATTGTTGGAGAGGCAAGATCCTTGTCTCACATTCTTGGGCAAGAGGGCATGGAGATTCCTTTTCTAAAAAAGGGTCCACTTATTGAAAGGTTGCCCATTCATACTAAGGAGGAAAAGAAGGTTGAGGGCAACAACGTTGTCATATATAGAGAACATCTAATACCTCATGTAGAAGTAGATGGGGCACTTGCTCCAGCAAGAGGGATTCTTGTGTCATTGCAAAGAATTCCTCAGGATCTCATATATGGAGGTCAAGACACAATCAATGAACAACATGATTGTGAAACACTGTAGATGGAAGGAGAAGGTGGGGAGGAAGGTTAACATCACATAATGAGGAGAACACACCCCTATCTATTTCATAGAGTTAATGCAAATAAGAGGTAGACTAATTTGTGCTATGAGGAGAAGGAAAAATTTGTCCATCCATATGTGCAGTCTACTCTTGACATTGATGTCTCATTGCATGGAGGCATTCCACCCAGGAGGCCACCAGATCTGAAGTTGGTGGGATACATCTTGCCATTTGGTTCAACACTCTTATATTTTGGAGGGGTAAAGACCTTGGAGGAGTCTATTACAGCGCAGAGAGTTTGGGATAGACTCAAGGAGGAGGGAGGAATTCTCCCATTTTCATCATTACCCACTCTCACTACATATACTGCGCTAAAAAAAGTTGCTGCAGTAATCGAGGATGGCACCTTCATGGTGTAAGGGAGCTGCTCCATTGATCTGGAGAAATAGAGGGTACTTCCTTTGAGGAAGGAATCCTCCATACATTGGAGTAGACGAAGGCCACTCATGCTTACATTGGCCAAGATCAGGAGGTTCTTTGTGGATGGTAGCTTCTCATGGGAGGCCAACTTCCAAAGATCACCACTACTATTTGAGCATGAGCAATTGCATGATGGGCATGGTAGAAATTTGGAGAATGACTTTGGCATGAGGGATGTCAAAGGAGATGACAACAACATGTGTGGAGCTTCACATTTCAAATCTCCAACGCTCTCTCTGAGGAGGATTGATCCGTATCGGAAATCTCAACTCTTGGTAGAATACTCCAAGGATCTTGGTGCTTGCATGATTCTTGATGACCCTGATGGGGATGATAGATACATGGTGGTCATAGAGTTCATCTATTCTAATGGTAGAGTCTTCTTGACTAGAGTTTCTGAGCTCAGGAAGCTACTACATGTAGCACATGTGGACTTTCTTTCCATGCACTTTGATGCATTTCATTCTTTGATGGAGAAGTTCACTTGGGAGGGCATTGAGCAAGATGTATATCAGCATGAGGAGACATTCATAGCCCAGATGGTGATGGAGAGGATATCAAAGCCACTTCCCTACTCATTGGGGGTGAGGGATAATTTCTAGTTGAGCCATTTCAGCTCAGGAACCAAAGTACATGGTGGAGAAGGTACAATTTTGCATTATGATTTGTACTTCTTTAATATATATGAGTAGCATGTTGTACCAAGGAGGATTATCCCTTATTTCATGTTATATTATGATGTACTTGAGGACAATTGAAGCATTGAGTTTGGCTATTCTATTGGTGGTCTGTGGGGGAAGCCACATGATTCTTGTTGTGCACCATTGACACCACATTGTACCTTCATGATTCCATCTTATGGGATGATTGTGGAAGAAAAAAAGTGGCTGGGAGAGCACTTGTTACACTTTTATTTGAGGCAAAAAATGGATGCATTGCGTTGGTTCCATGTGTGGAACTATGATACACTTTCTGGTTGTTATATGGCAACTTGTTTTCATTGGTTTCTGCTTCCATATATCGCTGATATTATTATGTTCATGGGAAGCTTTATTTGGAGAGTGGAAAAAGAGTTAGAGGTGCCCATTGGAGGCATTATTCTCCCTAATTTACATGCTTCATGTTTTAGGAGAGACAATGGGAAAACCATTATTTCCATGCTACATATCTTTCCTTCATATGGGAGGAGCCACTTGGAGAACTTGAGTTCTTGGAGAAGGCAATTCATGGCTGAATTGTTTTGTGGGGTAACTTGGGCCATTCTTGGAAGCCATGAAATTTCAGCCCAAGATCAGCAACAGACCCATACTTACCATAAACGGGGGGAGAAGCAACTTGGATGGGAAAATCTAATCTCTCCATGCAACCCCAATACATTGTAAAAAAACCGGGGTTGAGGATTCTTTTGATGAGCTACCTAGAATGGCTCATTTCATTTGGATGATAGCATGGCTTTGGGAGTCTCTCATTGGGCATGAGATCCCCTATGCTTGTCATAAATCCTACCTTGAGGAGGAAATTGGACAGCAAGAAGGTTTCCACTTACACCTTCCACCTTTTCATGATGTGAGCCATTTGGTTTTGCACACTTGGGAGGAAACATTGGAGGGCAGATTTATTACAGATTTTTTTGAGAAGTGGTGGGGACTATTGATGAGAAGGCCACAAGAGGAGGGGAGGAATTTTTCTCTCCTTATACAATTTCTTGAGGACAAGCAACATTTTTGAGGGGAGGACTATAATATTCCAAAAATTTAGCCCTCAAGCTAAATGGAATATTACAGTTGTTTTATCACTAGGTAGGTGAATAAGTGGGTGGGAAGGCCCATAAGTCTCCTTAGAAGAAATAAAAACACTTCAAGCATGAAAGGATACAATTTAGTAGATAAATAAAGCACCTCCAAGTGTGAACAGGGGTTGGGTCATGTTTATTCAGTCAAATTTGACCAAGTCAACAACGCTGTTATGGAGGAGTGGAGATTAATTGAGGAATAACATAGTTTTGGAGGGAGATGGATCTCATGAAGGAAATGACCTAATTGAGTGGGGCCAAGGGCAAGCAAGATCATATTATATTTAAGGAAGAGGATGGCAGCCATATGGGCTCATGTTTTAGTTTATCATTTTGATATTTGTCTGCTTAGACTAGCTTCCTCTTGCTATTTAGCAGGGTTGCAGTGTTGTTTAGCACCGGGTGTTCCCAAGCAGGAATCCCACCTCTTTCCTTGGGGAGCCTCTTGGAAGAGTATTGTATTCATTTACACATTCAGGTTTTCAAGCCAAGCTAGAGCTTTCTTCATCAGCGCAGTTTCTGCAGGTTATTGTGCTGTGTTGTAGGATGCAGCAGTGGAGGGGTTAGAATCCCACTTCATGAGCTAGTTTCTTATAAGAGGAAGGTTTCCTTCTATTGGTAGATATGTTTGGAGAGATATTGGGAATATTTCAGATCTTTTGCACTAGGCCATATATTTCCCATCATTTCCAGTGCTGTTCCAGTTGGAAATTGCGTTATTTTGGAGGGCAGCTTCAGTGGAATATCTTGTGGTTCCTTTGCAGTGTTTTCTTGTGATTGAGGGGTTCATATTTTCATGGGAGGAGGCATTTGAGGGGATCTACATCAGATATATTATATTTCAGCCTTATACACTCTTTTTCCTAAGTTTTTAGTTAATCTTCAACCACTGGGCTTTAGATCTCATCTTGTATAGGGTGTACTTCTGAAAACCCTTTCCGGGTTCTTTGTAGGAGTTTGTATTGAGCCTAGATCTGTATTGGGCATATAACTGTTATAGCATCATTTCTCACCTTCATATGATTCATGATTGCTTTTATGGCTTTGGGCACCCATTCCTACAGACTTGGACAAATTCACTAAAAAACAGTGTAAAAATCTCCATACGCGGTTATGCCCAGACTTTTCCGCGTGTATACGCGAGTCCATACGTACTTTTCCGCGTATTCCATTAAAATCATTAAAATATATATAAAAATTCCCTATTTTCGGGCTGGGTTGATGGTTACTCTGGTAGTTCAACCACCCCATCACGTGGCCAACTGTTTCCAACTGATGAAACTACTTTGAGGGAGTATAAAAGCACCTCATGTGTATGGCCTAAGGGAGAGAGAGAAATTATTGATATTATACTCTGTTGGTATTCCCTATCCAAGTCCGAATTCCCGTGCCTCCTGCACTTCCCAGTTCATTATAGGAAACACTTGTTTCCTTGAGATGATCATCCCTTTATATGTCATCTCGTATGCACCAGTTCGGAAGGAATCTTAGCGAGGCAAGGGTGGGACGAATCCAGACGACGGTCTGCTCGAAGATCGTGGAAGGATTCAGGTGATCTCTCCACTCATATTTCTGTACATGCTATTTATAATACAGAAGTACCATCTTGTTCCCAAGATATACGTGTTATTGTCTGCTTTCATATATGAGAATATTGTTATTTAAGCATTCATTAGGGTTTATCTGATGTTTTATATGGTTTTCACTAACATTTAGAGTAGATATATGTTGTACAACCAATTCTTCGTGCTTTTTTCTTCTTGTATTTCAGGTTAAGAAGGAAGAAGGGTTGCTGAGGGTTTGGACCCTGCGAGATCTACTTCAACCGTAGGACCTACGGGTAACTTCCTCGATCTGCTCTATTTAGTTTTTCATGAACATGTATGGTTGTGTGAGTCATTCTTGAGTAGCATGCCCCTGCTCTGTGGAGGTTTAAACCCAACAAACCTCTAGGGTGATTTTCCCCGAAATAGAACTGGCGACTCCACTGGGGATCGCATTCTTTTGATTCCCCTGTTGGGTGGTTTCAGCTGTTTGATAGGTGTCCAACAGTTTTAACTTCTATTTGCAGTCTAGTTTTATCTTTCTCAGTCAGACTGAAGTCCTGGTTTCTATCCAGGCTTGATCCTTTTTGTTTTTTTTCATTATTTACCTTTATATACGCGCTTTTTTCTGCACACAGTTGCGTATACACGTAAGTTTGTTTAAAGGTACTCGCGTATCCGCGAGTTTCCCTTAGAACAGTCGCGTATACACGCTTGTTGCTAAACTATGAAGTCGCGTATACCTAGGCAGATTTTGAAATTTTGGATTTTGTGGCTTTTCAGTCCTTTCCGTCTGTGGAGGCCTATTCCTATAGTGTCTTTGTGTCCTCTAGATTGTGAAGGAAGTGGTCTTTGGTCTTTTCTCTCTTTCGTTTGATTGAAAACTAGTCTTTTTGGCAAGGTGTTGCTTCTGGTGCTGGCACTTCTGGTTTGAGTACCAAGTTGCTTTTCGGGCATTCTTGGCTATTCTGCTTCATCAGAACAGAGAGCTCCTGCTCATTCACTCTTTCCTATCTTTGTGTTTTGCTTGGCACTACGATTTTTGCCCATTTTTTGATCAGTTTTCTTGAGTTCAGTTGGCTAGGTCTTGTTGCAACTTTTGAAGACTTTTTCTTGGTTCTTTGAAGTTTTTGTTTGCGGCAAGTTTGCACTATTCTTTTAAGCTGAGTGCCTGAGTTTTCTTGTCTTCTTTTGCTCGTATTGATCTTGCTACTAGTTAGCCCTATAAGATTTGGAGCATTATTGAAGTTTGTGCTTGAAATTCAGTCTTTTTTGGCTTGGAATTTTATAGTTTTACTTGGTCTTTTCGAACTCTTTTATAAAACACAAAATCTCAAAAAACATTTTTCTTTGTTGTTTTCTTTTGTTTTTGCATTTTTTGTTTTCGTTTCTTTGTATCTTTTGAATCTTTGTTGAAGTTCCTTTCCTTTGGATTTTGGCTTGAGCGTGTTTTTGGTGTCTTCATGTTAAGAGTTCTTGATTTCGAGAACTAGCTTTTTGGACAACCAAGAAGAGTTAAAACTGAAGGACTTTTGGGAAATTTCACTCTGCTTTAGGAGACTTTTTCATCTTAGAATTCACATTCTTGTAGTGATTTGCATCAGGTGCATTTAAAACATTTAGTCATTTTCATAGTTTTTGTGAGTGTGAGCTTGTTATTTGAAAAGAAAAATACACTTTTTTAATCTCGTAGAACCCGTGTAGAAGTTGCTTTTCATCGAAAGACAAATAACTGCATTTGCATGTAGTTTGGATTTATTAATTTCTTTCTGCGTCAAAACATCATAAGTTTCATTTCCGCATCCTTGTGACTTAACATAACAACCCATTAAAATAAGCGATATAATTTAAAATCAACTAGCAAGTTTTCTAAGTGTCATACACCAACT
Source organism: Pinus albicaulis (assembly GCA_034641835.2). Classification (NCBI taxonomy): domain Eukaryota; kingdom Viridiplantae; phylum Streptophyta; class Pinopsida; order Pinales; family Pinaceae; genus Pinus; species Pinus albicaulis. The sequence goes on along the minus strand of CM076575.1, from coordinate 870,152,548 downwards.
AGCTAGGTTGTAGGGCCTTGGATTAGGTGAGTGGAGAGTTAACTCTCCAAGGCCGCTCAAACAAAACATAGAATTTGATTAATTGAGCGAAATCCAACTCCGTTAGGTGGACCGGGAAAGCTCTCCTCCAGAGAGTCAAGCGCGAGGGGAAGTGAAGGCTGAGAAGAGGGATACCCCCTCTCTGATTAGCTGAATTTGACCTCAAGACCGTTCCGCCCGGCTTCTGACACGGATTGGTGCCCATAATTGCCACTCCTAGGTTCCACACAGGTGAATGCGGGGGGGAATACCCGTGGTACCTGAGACAGATGTGCATCACTTTCAGCAGTACTTCTGGGGGGTGCCCTTGCGAAGCTTGGGTGCTTGTGCCGGCAAAGGCTGTCGTTAGGAGGTCGGCGTAACTGTTTCTGATACCTTCGCTAGTTTTTCTGGGCCGTAATTATCCCAGACTGATTTTGGGAGGTCCTATATTTCGCTTTCCTGTATTTTGGTGTCCGGTCCCCATCACCCAGAGCAGAAATACTTGAAGGCTGTTTTCTTGATACTATCTCAGGGATTTTTCTTATAGTGAGTGCTCTTTTCTCCTAGATTGCCTAGCTTTTCACTTTTTTGAGTCTAATTAAAATTTATAAAAGTGGCTGATCAAGCGCCTCGTCGATCGAGGAGAATCTAGGGGTTATCTCCCGAGAGTTCAGAGCCTTCTTCAAGAAGGCATAGGAGTGATTTAGCAGGTGGTTACCACCCAGTGCAATCTGACGCAGTGGAGAGAGATCCTCCACAAAGGTCTGAAGGTTTCATAGCTGATTCTGGTGTCGGTTCCGAGAGGAGCATTCCACTCACCTCGCGAGTTTTATTTCCTCAAGAAGAAGATTTTCAAATCGAAGAAATACCTGAACCTCCTGCGTCAGGTCCATCTCCTCTTCCTCCTGATTATCCGTTCGTTGTTCAATACATCAGACCTGAGTCAGAGAGACCGGAAGATCTTCCATATCATTCGTACATTTCGATGGCCACGACTGGGAATGCAGCTTCTGCTATGAGTGCTACAGGAATTCAGACCCCTTCTTCTGTTGAAGGAGGGGGCACTATTGCTTTATCTTCGATTGCTTCTAGTGCTGCTGTGTTTGGCTCTGGTTTCACCCAAGCACAAGCTTCTCATTCTAGTCCTTTCTGTTTCAGAATGCCCACTAGTGGGATTCCTTCTTTTTCCTTTTCCACTGCTGCAACTAGATCTACACCCATGTCTTCCATGGCTAGTGGATCAGCTTCTTTTCAGGGTTTCCCCTTTGGAACTGGGCACATTCCTAGTTCCAATCCTTCTTTAGGGTCCTTTCCATTTACTTCTCAGACCCAGAGCTTCAATCCTTGGTCTGGGGGACAAAGTTCGACTACTTTTACAGGATGGAACCCTGTATTCACTACAGCGGGGGTAGGGAATCAGTTTTACGCAGGTCATCAAGGGAATACTTCTTTCCCTTCGTCGAGTGCTTATCAGACCTTTTCTCCTCTGTCTAATGCCTGGAACCCCTATCAAGGGCTCTCCTCTTCATTTCATACTTTAGTGGGGGGAACTGGTCTGGGCTTTGGTAACTCTGCGTTGGGAGGAGGTTCTTCTCCTTTTTCTATGAGTCCTTTTTGGCAACCTGGTGCCTCATCAAATCCAGGCTATTCTTTTCAGAATGTTGGGAATCCATCCCATCAAGGATGGAATCCTCAGGCTCTGCCTCACTTACCTTTTCTGGCAACGTTAAACTTGCCAGATCTGTCGAAGTTGACTAATGATCCAATTCGTTATAGTCTGGGGTGGCCTCCAGTTCCCACCAAACTTCCTTCATACATTCCAAAGTTTGAAGGTAAGAATGGAGAAGATCCGGCTGACCACATTACCACTTTCCATTTATGGTGTTCTTCGAACTCCCTGATCGATGATTCGATTAGGTTGAGACTATTTCAATGCACCCTAACTGGAAACGCTACCAAATGCTATATTGAGATAACTAGGGGCATTTTTGCTACATTTGGAGAACTGGCTGTTACATTTCTGAACCATTTTCAGTTGCCTGTCCGATATGATGCTAGGACTAAACTCCTAGCTAATTTTAAGCAGGATGATGCAACCCACATTTCTGATCACATTCAGGAATGGAGGAGAAGGAAGAGGCTTATCAAAGCTCATATTCCTAGTGAATTTATTTTGGAATGGTTTCTCAAATCCCTACAGTCAGTTATTTCGAAAGATGTATCCCTCTCTGGGGTATTTTCCGAGGAGCAGGCCATCTTTAGGGCCCAACAGCTAGAGTTGATTTATTCTCAGTCTGGGGTCCTTCACAAGTATCTGCCCAATGCTCCTCACTCCAAATTAGATTTATCGAAAACTAAGCCCGGTCCTCATGGTGACGGACTGATTGGATCAATCAATAGTGGTGCAGCCAGCTTGCTTACTCAATTGCAGCAGTTGTCTTTACAATCTGCTCCTTCTAGTCAGGCTGTGTCTGCTGAGTCATCGCCTTCCCAGTCTTTGTCCATAAATGCTGTCCAAGCTTCTGATCTCAAAGGAAATCAACAATCTGAAGGGAAGAAGAAGGGATGAAACAATAAGAAAAAGGGCAAGAACGGGAAGGGTAATGCAAATAAAACCAACGAGCATGTTGGTGAGGGTCCAAAGGAGAAAAGGAAAGTGAAGTTTCCATGCAAGCTGTGTGCTGGAGACCATCTTACGCACCTTTGCCCTAAAATTCAGGATGCACAGCGCTTATTAGCCCAGCAGGGTTCTTCTAGTTCCCAGGCTATGTTAACTAACCCTTTTCCCCACGGGCAACAATTATTTTTTGGCGCGAACCAAAATACTGGGGCTTCCTCTGGAGGCACCCAGGAAGGGGAAATTCCATCGAACATTTTCATGATGAGTGCTCACGTGGACGTTGCTACACGATCCCATGATTATGGCGGAGAAGAGTCTTCGAAAGCTAAGGATATTCCTGATGCTACTGAGCCGCTTCACATTACGAAGCCTACTGTTGAGTCTATGCCTCGGATGCCCAAAGCATCTTCTAAGCGGTCGACGATCAATCCAAACGCTAGGGCTGCCCAGAACTACTCTATTGTGGAAGATCTGGCGCAGAGTCCTTGTGCTATGTCAGCTTTAGAGGTATTCCAGTCTTGTCTGGCTTAGCGCAGTGCTTTGCTCACTGCCATTGGGGCTATTGATCCAAAAAATTCTCTTCTAATTACGTTTGATATGACTAATTTTAAAAAGAGACTCCCCCATCACATGGCTTTTCACATTAAATCGTCGTATCGGAAGTGCAATATCTTTCGCACGGTGGTGGATGAGGGTGCTTCCACATGCGTGATGTCTCTCACATGTTGGAAAACAATTGGATCTCCCAAAGCTGTTCCATCTAGCACTGTCCTGACTGCGTTCGATGGTCATTCTCACAGACCCCATGGTATTGTCTCAGCTTTGCCCATCTGTGTTGGGGGAAAAACTATCAACATAGAGGTTGAGGTAGTGGATGCAAGCTTGGACTACAACCTTCTGTTGGGGAGGAACTGGATTTATGAGATGGATGCCATTGCATCCTCATTATTTCGAATTATATGTTTCCCCCATGAAGGGAGGATTTTTACCGTAGATCAACTGGACTGTCCTCCTGTAGACCCAAATGCATCTTCTGACTCATCTATTCCTAAGTTGGATAATACTAAGGCGCCTATCGAGAATTTAGGAGTTGGAATGTATTCTTCTCTGATGGGTACTTTTGATATTCCTCCTCCTATGGTTCACATTAATGCAATTTCATCCTCCAAGGCTCCTCTTCGAAGAGAGTTCTTCAGAACTCATTATTTTTCGGACCCTTGGACCTTACCTTCCCCTACAGCCATGTTAGCGGAAGGTCAAGTGGGTGGAATGGCATGTCCTATTTCTGCAACAGAGATTTCTTATCAGTCTATTGTTGACTCTGCAGAATCCATTCCAGCTCCTCTTTCACTGGAAGAGTTGGATGGAGATGTGGCTCCGGCTTGGACACTTAGTTCTTCTTCGACCCAGGATTGCCTTGATACTACTCTTCCATCTGAAGAGGCCATCCTGGAAGCCATGACTGGTATAGATAGACCGTGGGATGATTTGCATCATCAGTCTTACTTTTTACCTGACTTGAACGAAGTTGAAACAAGTTTTCCAAGTCCTCAGTCTCCTGGACCTGTTCACCCAGTCTTGAACCCTTTAGCACCAACATAGGTTTATGCTGAAGGGAACATGGCTGTGATTTCTCCTACTATCCCGGTGAACATTTCCAGGGATCCCAATATTATCGAGAACGTCTTCATTGGAGCTAAATGTTCCTGTGAGGAGGTTCAAATTTACACCGAGCTCTTTAAAGAGTATAGGGATGTATTCGCTTGGTCTTATGAGGAAATGCATGGCATAGACCCATCTATTGTCCAGCATGAGATCAAGACATATGAAAACACTAAACCGATGAGGAAAAAACTTTGTCCGGTCAATCCTAGGAAGGAAGCAGCTATCAAAGCTGAGGTTGAAAAGTTGCTTAAGGCGGGATTCATTTTCCCTGTTCCTCTGACTGAATGGGTTTCAAACCCCGTTCCCGTAGATAAAAAGCAAGGAACGATTCGAGTGTGCATCGATTTTAGGGACCTAAATAAATCATGTCCTAAAGATAATTACCCCACACCATTTATCGATCAGATCATTGATGAGTGTGCTGGTAATGAGATTTTCTCTTTCATGGACGGTTTCTCCGGATATAATCAAATTACTATCCGTCCAAAAGATCAGCATAAGACTGCTTTTATTTGTCCCTGGGGTACATTTTCATACAAGAAGATGCCTTTTGGTCTTAAAAATGCTGGGGCTACCTTTTAGCGGGCCATGTCATATGCCTTCTACGACATCAAAAAGATTATCGAGGCATACTTAGATGATTTAGCTGCTCATTCTCAAAAGAGGATGGATCATCCTGGTCACCTCCGGCAAATATTTGAAAGATGTCATTTTTATAAGATTAGATTGAATTCGAACAAGTGCGTTTTCACGGTTACATCCGGTCGGCTATTGGGATTCATTGTGTCTAGGGAAGGGATAAGGGTAGATCCCTTCAAGGTTGAGGCAATACTTCGATTGCTTCCCCCGTCCTCTATCCGTCAGCTTCAAAGTCTCCAAGGGAAGTCTAATTTTCTTCGGAGGTTTATCGTAAATTATGCTGAAGTCACAAAGGGATTTATGAGATTGCTGAAGAAAGGAGTTCCTTTTCTTTGGGACAACTACGCTCAACGCTCATTCGATGCTTTGAAGAAAGCATTGACCTCTGCTCCTTTATTGAGTCCACCCGATTATAGCAGGGATTTCCTGTTGTATTTGGCAGCAGCAGAATCTACCATCGGTATGGTTCTGGTTCAGGAGGATGATGCTCTTGCAGAGCATGTTATTTATGACCTTAGTTGAGGACTGGTAGGACCTGAACTATGGTACACTCCGATAGAAAAATTAGCTTTAGCAGCAGTTCATGCTGTGCAGCGACTCTGGCATTACATTATTCTTCGCAAAACTTATGTTTTGGCACCAGCCAATCCATTTCATTTTGTCCTCAGTAGGCGAGTGATTGGGGGCAAATACAATAGATGGATTGTGATTTTACATGAATTTGATCTCGAGTTCATGTCTGCCAAGTCCAAGAAATCATTAGTTTTTGCAGAATTGATCTCCGAGTTGCCCTGTGGGGAAGAGATGGTTTATGATGAATCTTTTCCGGATGAACATTTATTTCTTATCTCTTCACAGGATCCTTGGTATGGATATATCATTGTGTATCTCCAGAATGCGAAGTTTCCCTCGACTTTTTCGAAAGATGAGCGTCGTAAGCTGCGTCACTTGGCCAAGAATTATTTGATTATTGGTGATGCTTTGTACCGTCGAGGGGTTGATTCAATCCTAAGACATTGCTTAACTCTCGAAGAAGATGAGGCTGTGCTGAATGATTCTCACAGTGGAGCTTGTGGGGGTCATTTATCTGGGCTTGCTACAGCCCAAAAAATCTTGCGTGCTGGGTACTTTTGGCCTTCGATTTTCAAAGATTGTATGGAGTCGGTCAAAAGGTGTCATCCGTGTCAAGTCTATACTCGAAAGATGTGCGCTCATCCAGCTCTGCTTTTTCCAGTCATTACTGTTGGTCCCTTTACAAAGTGGGGTATTGACTATACTACTTGTAACCCGCCTTCAGCTAAAGGTCACAAGTACATTATTGTAGCAGTAGACTACTTTACGAAGTGGGTCGAGGCTATGCCTACTTTTGGGAATGATGGTGAGACTGCAGCTCTTTTCCTTTTTAACCAAGTTATCACTCATTTTGGTATTCCTAGAGAGATTGTCGCTGACCATGGCAGTCATTTTTAGAATAGTATGATGGCTAAGTTGGCTCTCAAATTGGGTTTCCGGCAAGAGCATTCATCTCCGTATTATCCTCAAGCCAATGGGCAAGTGAAAGCCGTGAATAAATCCTTGAAGACAATTCTTCAAAGGACAATTGATAAAGCTAGATCCAACTGGCATATTACGCTATATCCTGCACTTTGGGCATATAGGATGTCAGTGAAAACTGCAACTGGCTTTACTCTGTTTCAGCTAGTGCACGAGGTGGAATCCGTATTTCCCATTGAATGCGAGATTCCTTCTCTTAAGTTAGCTGTTGAACTTCTTCCTGACACTTCTAGTCTTGAAGAATGGCTCCTTCATCTGGAACATCTCGATGAGCAGCGTCGTGATGCCACCACGATGAATGAAGCGCATAAAAACCGAGTTAAATTCTAGTATGATAAGGCAGTCAAACCCAGGGTTTTTTCGGAAGGTGACCTTGTTTTGGTCTATGCCCAAGAAAAAGATGCCCTGGGGGCAGGAAAGTTTAAGTCTATGTGGTATGGCCCCTTTATCGTTAAAAAAGTCCTTAAGAAAGGAGCGTATACCTTGGTTGACTTCGAAGGGAACGAGTTGCCGGAGCCCCGAAATGGGCTCTATTTGAAGAAGTACTATGCCTAGGCTGTGGCCTGGCATGTTGCTTTTGTATATAGTAGGTTTTTGTTTGGTACATATCTGCTTGATTTTCGATTTTTGATGGGTTGGTGATGTTTTTTATCTGCTTTGGTAGGTTTTCTTGGATGTCATGAGTCATTTTGGTTTCGCCGATGGTGCTAGTAGACACACCCAGATATTAGCTTCCGCGGCTTGGGTGATTCATTATCCTTCCGGTCAGCTGTTAGTATCAAGGGCGGTCTGCATTGGTCCTGCTTCCAATAATATAGCAGAATACACTGTAGTAGTTTATCTACTTTCAGAGGCAATATATTTGGGTGTTGATTCGTTGGTAGTATTCTTGGACTCTCATCTGGTGGTGTCGCAGTTGAAAAATACTTATCGGGTTCGAGATCCATTTTTATTACGGTTGTTCTTGAGGGTACATTTGTTACAAAGATCATTTCAATTTTTAACCTTCATTCATATTCCTCGAGCTGACAACTGGTTAGCAGACTCATTAGCTAATCAAGCAATTGATTGGCATATTAATCATTCCATACAATAAAATTTAATCATCAAAAACATCATACATTTGATACATTTATCACATCACATCAAATATTGCTGTATATATATCATCAGAGTGTTCAAAAAATTTACAAAATTTGGATCCATAAGGTCATACAAAACTTGGGCTTATGCCCGATCATGTTCAGTCACAAAAAATATATACAGTTATCTAATACATAATATCTGTCTACTCCTGAGGTCCCTGCCCAGAAGTCGTGTTCCTATAGAACATGACCGCGGTGGCAACTCGGCGGAATAGTCGTACCCAGTCTCGGGGCACTCCTACCACCTGTCTCTGGATGGCTTTCGGCAGGTCTTCCACGGCAACCATAGGTATTTGGTGGGTTAACCCGTCTAAATTCCTCTGCACAGCCGTGAGGGTCCTATCTGAATCCATTGTATCTGCTTCGCTCCTGCGACGCTTGTGGCGCGGGAAACCCTCAGGACGTACTGGTCCAATATCTGCATCATGATCATGTTTACATTGTCAGTCATTATGAATCCAATAAAAAAAATGTTTGTTTTCATTTTTTCATACATATTTGAAAAAATCCAAAAAATTATATAAGTCAAAATTTTTTGCAAACTTACCGACTGTACCCCATGCTGTGCCTGGTGGAAGAACTAAGTCTGGATCTCCACGAAAGTCCATCCCGAGATAGGGATAGTCGTCCACTGCGATGATTTTCTCTCCCCACCAAAGGAAGAACTCATCATCCCAGGTGGTCCGGGGAACTTCACTTCCCCCTAATCTCTTCATCATGTCCGCCCAACAGGCAATTCTTGGGTCTCGCGGGCTACTGATGGTAGAGATAACTCTGGGTCTCAATTCTGGTATCTTCTCAAAGAATAATGTCATCAGAATAGTATCGTACCCAAAGTGTTTGGTCTTTGCTTGGCGAATTGAGGTCCACTGTTGCTTCATGTTCAGTAATAGGGCTGTGCACCAATCATACACGTCAGTCAAGCATTCTACTGCTATGCTCATTTGCGTCCTGGATGCCTGATGTAGGGAGGCAGATCCTGCCACTCTGCCAATGGTGAAAAGGAGGATTTTCATGTGCAAATCCCGTAAATCTTTAATAGAAATTTGAGTTCCAACTTTCTTGAAACCCCCTACGTAATACACGTGGACATAATCTTCCACGGTTAGCCCTCCTAGGGGCTTCCCGTGCAAGTCTACTGGTTCTCCCCTCCGGGAGAGTCCAGTGATAAAATATATGTCTTCCACTTCAATGCGTACTCGCATCTGATCTATAACGAAGCAATCCTGATCTGGTTCCCAATAATTGACGAGCATTTCTAGCAACCGAGCATTGCTTTTCATATTTGGCATTTTGAAAAATTTGAACAATCCGCAATTCCGAAGGATATTTTGTGATGCTCGATCTTGCATGACCTCTTGATCAATTGCGCTATGTTCACGCTCCCTCCATGAGATTGTCATCCTGTCAAATTTCATCAATTGATCCATTAGGCACGCATTTTTAGATTCAGACCTGCGCATACACGACTTTTTCTTTGCACAGTCGCGTGTATACGCGACTTTCCTATTATGAACCCGCGTATGCGCAAGTCTGCATTTTTTAGCAAGGGTTTTAATGGTGAATTTCACTTAATTTTAATTTCCAAACGGACAAAATGATTTGCAAAGATGATTAAGGAGCCTACCTGACAAATTCGGCACGATTCGACGGTCGGTTGTTCCTGATTTGACGAAAGAAGTTTTTGCTCCAGAGCACTTTTTTCCAAATCAGCAATGCAATAATGAACCAAATATGAGGTAATTTGTCTATTTATGCCTAAAAAGTTGAAAATTTTCGCAAAAATTTGTTATGATTATTTTCTCAATCTATCTTAAGCTGCATAACTCGGATGCTTGGAAGTGCCCAGTTTGGTATGTTTTCAGGTATATTTTGACGAATTTGAGATTTTTCCCATTTTTTTGATCAATGATTTCCAACTCGTCACGGTAGGTATATGATCTTCACTGGCATATAGGTTAGGGAAATCACTTTCCGTTGCATCTTGCATACTAGCCTCCATACTGATCACTTGCCTTAGGGTCAATCCCATCAGGTCATGAGTATTACACCCATTTCACTCACCGATTATTTAATCATGACTTGATGGTAGAGCCTTCCTTTACATGGGCTTCCTAGTTAGTTCCTCGCTATCACTTGTTGCCCATGCTGCATTTTATGTAGGCTCGGGAGTCCTCTTTAGTCCCGCCATGACTTATGTGTTGAAGCTTCATTCTTCTCCTTCCTCACTATCATTTTTTCTGGATTTTACCCTAGAGGCTCCCTGGTGTCGTTAAGTTGTATTACTGCATTGCATATTGGCTACTTGTTTATCCTGGCCTTTAGCTGGCTTCATTTGGACTCGATGTTTAAGCTGACTTTTGACCTTGACTATCTATACAAGTTAACCATTGCATGCACTTAGCTATCACGACTTGACACCCTTTTACCCATGGATGGAACATTCCTCTGAGTATCGCTTACCAGTTTCCGCCACCTTGCATTGAGCATAGGATTGTTCCAATCCCAGGAACTAGTGCATCTGATTTTTTGATACTCGTTCTATCCATTGTACCATAGCATTCTTTTATTCTTTTTCAGGCTTATTATATGAAAACGACAAAAAAAATCAAATATAACAAAAAGAGCGGGAACAGGATGTATCTTCATTGTTTTGATGGCAGTACAGAGTCAGTTTGTCGCCCTTGAACAAAGCACATATACTTATATATATTTCCTTCATTTGGGATGGTTTTAGTTTTGACCTAGGTTCAACCTTTACCTTGTTTCACTTGTCAGTCCTCCCCCGGTTGGTTATCTCTTCCAATCATATGGAGAGTTTGTTCTGCCTCCTGCATAACAGACTTATACAGTGTCACTTTTTACTGCCATGGTCATCACGAGTCGTGATTTTGTTCAAGGGAAGTCTAAACCAGAGTTGGCCATTCTGCGGTGTCTCTTGACTCATTATTTAGTCGGCCTTCCCGGTCTTGTCAGTATCTTGTTCTATCATATCAGATGTTTTGATATTCTGCTCATGCTGGTTTGAGAAGGTCCCCATTGACTTCTTGCCGGTGGGTTTTTCTCTTATCGACTATGACACATTGCTCTGAGAGCAAACCTAGAGCCGCACCCTGGCCCTATTTTCATCATTGATAGGTGACCTTGTGCTCAGCATTTTATCATCATCATGGGTCTTTGAATGAGTGGTTTCCCCTGTGTTCGACGTCAGCACACATTATCACACTTAGGATTCGTGCAGTACCTTGATTTCCATTTGACCCTATTGGTGGATTTCTCGCCTCTGTGTCAACTTTCATTATTGGTTGGTTCAGAGGGTTTCTTCCATGCACTAGCTTCATCTTGTGCATGTCGGAAACGTACTTCGGTTTTGGTTCCATCACTCTACTTCATCCGATTCCTTCCAAATCTTGGCCTACGGGTTACACTCACGCTGGACTGATGTGGGATGCCTTAATGCCTTCCTTCTAGCAGATCTTTTCCCATCGACTCCGACTCATTGCTCTGGGAATAAGGTCTAGAGTCCTTTTTTCAGTACCTTAGGGTTTGCAGTCATCAGTGGCAGACTCTTCGCTATCGACAGTGGGGATTCATCATTGCCTCCTGATTGGTAGATTATTTCAAGTGTTCGACTTCAACTCATTTATTCGCACTTGTTAGATTGTACTGGGGCACCTTGACGCTCATTTTCATTATTGGTGGGTTGTCTCGCGTTGGTTAATGGTATACATCATTGACTGGTAATCCAACGATTTCTCACATGGTCAACCTCAGCTCATTTATTCCCATTGTGTAGAATTGTGCCATAGTGATCGGTGAAGACCTCGGGTTGCATCAGCATTTCTCGGTTCACTTTTGACAGTCCATTCAGTTTCTGCCAGTGATGCCGTCCACCCTTATATGTTGCAGTCAGTACAGCAGCATCCTATATGTTGGCTCCTGAGTTACGTGATTGTACCGGTTATTCCACCTCTTATGATTCAGTACTTGAAGATTCAGTTACTTATATGATCAGACATCTAGTTGCACCATCCTTGATCAACTTTCTATATGTGATACTTGGACATTGATTCAGACTTATATTTCCGGGCCATGCTCAGATGATTCATTGTGTACTTTAAGTTCAATTATACTTGTATACATGTTGGATCCATTCAGTACTTTCCATATGATGTATTTTTGACTGAGCATGGGTATGCCCACCTCAGGATGAGTTGACTCTCTATTTTCTTTCATTGGTTTTTGGCAGGCTGAAATCTGGTGAAGTCCTCTCTTGTCCTTGCGAAGTTCTTTCTATGTGCATAATACATTTCGGCCATCATGTACCCCTTCTGACCTCATATATTAGGGGGCATCTGTTATAGCATCATTTCTCACCTTCATATGATTCATGATTTCTTTTATGGCTTTGGGCACCCATTCCTATAGACTTGGACAAATTCACTAAAAAACAGTGTAAAAATCCCCATACGCGGTTATGCCCAGACTTTTCCGCGTGTATACGCGAGTCCATACGTAATTTTCCACGTATGCCATTAAAATAATTAAAAATTATATAAAAATTCCCTATTTTCAGGCTGGGTTGATGGTTACTCTGGTAGTTCAACCACCCCAGCACATGGCCAACTGTTTCCAACTGATGAAACTACTTTGAGGGAGTATAAAAGCACCTCATGTGTATGGCCTAAGGGAGAGAGAGAAATTATTGATATTATACTCTGTTGGTATTCCCTATCCAAGTCTAAATTCCCGTGCCTCCTGCACTTCCCAGTTCATTATAGGAAACCCTTGTTTCCTTGAGATGATCATCCCTTTATATGTCATCTCGTATGCACCAGTTCAAAAGGAATCTTAGCGAGGCAAGGGTGGGACGAATCCAGACGACGGTCTGCTCGAAGATCGTGGAAGGATTCAGGTGATCTCTCCACTCGTATTTCTGTACATGCTATTTATAATACAGAAGTACCATCTTGTTCCCGAGATATATGTGTTAGTGTCTGCTTTCATATATGAGAATATTGTTATTTAAGCATTCATTAGGGTTTATATGATGTTTTATATGGTTTTCACTAACATTTAGAGTAGATATATGTTGTACAACCAGTTCTTCGTGCTTTTTTCTTCTTGTCTTTCAGGTTAAGAAGGAAGAAGGGTTGCTGAGGGTTTGGACCCTGCGGGATCTACTTCAACCGTAGGACCTACGGGTTACTTCCTCGATCTGCTCTATTTAGTTTTTCATGAACATGTATGGTTGTGTGAGTCATTCTTGAGTAGCATGCCCCTACTCTGTGGAGGTTTAAAGCCAACAAACCTCTAGGGTGATTTTCCTTGAAACAATAACAGCCCTACATCTTTTGTACATTCTTTTGCTATAGCAGTGTGTTTTTAACTGCACTATAGCAGTCTTCGGCATTCTTGTATTATGACAGTAGTTCATTTGTGGAGTGATTTCTTATGGGAGGCATGTTCCTTCATTGTATATGATTCATGCCTCACTATTATCTATTTATTTGCTGATATAATACATGATTTTATGTCTCCATATTGGTCTCCCATTTTTATGAGTTGATTTACACTGCTATTTCTATTTTTTTGTTCATATATTGTTGCAGTCCCATTTGGGGATATTACAGAGTGGCCATCAATGAGGCACAACACAGTTTTATATGGAGATGCCTTGTGTGAAAGAAGTGATCTCATTGGAAGTGGTTTAGGGTTTGCAAGCTCTTGAATTATAAAGGAAGAGGATGGCAGCATGAGAAGGTTGTTGATGGTTATCATATTTCTGAATATATTTCCTATTTAGACATATATCTTTCTCTTGCTGTTTAGATAAGATTTAATTTTGTTTAGCATTGGGTGTTCCTGGTCAGGAATCCCACCTCTTCCCATTGAGTAGCTCTTGGGAGAGTTTGTATTGCATTGTCCACTATCTAGCTTTGGGCCAAGATTCTTCTTTCAACTACAGCGCAAATCCTATTGAGGGTTTGGTCATTTTTGCGAGCTGCAGTAAGTCGAGATTAGATATTTCAGATCTAGTCCATTTCAATGCCTCTTTTCAGTGGAGGAGGTTCCTACTTCATTGGGAGGATAGTATTGAAGACATTGAGCATCATTTTTAGATCTTGGCATGAGGCCAACCTCATTTTGATCCCTACAGCACAATATACTTCCAAATCTGCGTTATTTCTGTAGGTGCAGTTGCAGGGTGTTTCAGCACATCATTTGGAGAGTGATTTTCCTAGTGTTGGGGATCTGCCCGTCACTTTGGAGATCTATTGGAGGGGGTCATTCTATTGTTTATATCATATCAGATCCACTTTCTAGATCTGAATATTTCATTAGATCTGCAGTCTTAGATCTCATATCTACAACTTGTACATGGTGTTTTGCTGAAAAACCCAAGGGGGTTTATTAGAGGAGCTTGTATAGTGCATGGATCTAGTATAGATCTAACTTTTTGTACACTTACTTGCTCTAGATCTGATGTGTAATCTAAAGCTGTTGCAGAGCTAATAAAATATTGTGGTAAGGCTATTCCAGCCTTATATATGGTTGCAACACCTCATTTTGAGGAATTTCTTTCATTGGAGACTTGTATTTCATGTTATGCATATTATGGGCCATCTTATACATCTATTTTGTTGTTGTAAATACAAATGAAAGGTCTCCATATTTACCTCCTACTTTATGTAAGATGATCTACGTTATTTATCTATCATTTTGCATTGTATTTGCTGCATTTCCCATTTGGGAATATTCTAAAAACCAATGTCTTCTGAAGAAGGAGAGCTTCTTATTGACAGAGAGAGGAGGTATCAAGAGAGAAGACATAGAAGATTTGATTATACCGATAAGAAAGAAGACAAGGGTAAAACCCATTTATCGGGAGGAATGAAAGGGAAGGAGTTCTCAAGACTTATTCTCCAAACTATGCATGAGATTAAGAGAGAAATCAAGGGAATGAAGAGGGAAATACATGAAGATCCCTCAAGAATATTTTCACATGAAGAAAACCCCAGTTATTCATACTATGTGTGTGAGCATTCAGCCACACAATCAGATCTACAACATTATACTATGCCCAGATTTACTGCAAGAGAGATGGGGGAAGAAGATGCACCAAAGGAGGAGACTTTGAGTGATTATCTTCAAGAATATGAATCTCAATCTTGGAGATTCAAGGAGCACTTGAAATTCCAAGATTTTTGCCAACTCAAAGAGGAAAGAAGACCCAACAATCACAACAAAAGCAGAATAGGTAGATTCTTTCTACCAAATTTTGATTGGTCCTCCACATGCACAACCAAGGATTAGATAGGTCAGCTAGACTCATATTTGCATCTACATCAAGTTTTAGAAAAGGAAGCCCTTAGGATAGCAACGCTACATCTTAAAGGTAAAGCTTATTCTTGGGGGCTATTTGAATCCTTTTCATTAAGAAATGAAAATATATATACTCATGAAAGATTCACTAAGATATTAGTGAAGAGATTTGATGTAAAACAATCTGAAACATATTTAATGGAGCTAGAAAAACATAAACATTCTAAACCTTTGCATGAGTTGGAAAGATCTATTACTCCAACTCCACTTCAAATTTCTATTGAAGGGGATGGAAACTTGTATGATACCTTGCCCAGGGCAAGATCCCCTTTGCATGAAGAGATTTCTTCTCAAAATAAAGACATGGAGATTCCTCTTTCAAAGGAAGACCAAGATCTAGGGTCTCTCATTGTTGATGACGTATTCTCAAAGATTGATGAGGAGAAAGAGCAGGAAGTAAGTAATAGTGCTGACACTTCAAAAGAAGAACCATCACCCCATGCAGATGGGCATGAAGCTATTGCTTCAAGAGGAGGAGCTTTTGCATCTTTGAAAAATGTTCCCAAGGAGCACCATGTGACAGTAGTAATGGGAAGTAACACCTTGATCCAAGGAGGTGGAGAAAGGGTGGATCAACAACCAAGGATGAGGAGCATGCACGCTTGTTTATTTCAAGGGGTTTACATTCAAAAGAAGGATATTGATTTATGCAATAAAGGGAGGGGAAAATTAGTCCACTCATTTATACAATCTACTTTAGATTTTGATGTCTCTTTGCATGGAGGAATTCCATCAGGGAGACCCCCTGATTGGAAGATGAATAAAAATTTCTCTCAACATGATGCAGCATATATATATATTTGGCTAAGGAAGGATCCTTGGGAGAAGCTACTACAATGCAAAGAACCTTTGATGGGTTCAAAGGAGGAGTAAATTTTTTTCTAATATGGGCATTACCATCTCCAACCTAACTATTTGTGCTGAAAAATGATTCAGAAATCTATGATGACATGAATATGGTGTCAAATAGCCACTCCATAGCCTTGGAGCAACAAATGATACTTCTACACCTAATGAATATTTTTGAATATGACAAGAGGGTATTACCACTCTTGCATTCATGGGCCAAACTATGGAAGTTCTGGAAGAGGGAGACCTTTCAAGAGGAGGTTGACTTCCATATCAGCTACAAAGGAAGAAGCAAAAGTGGGTTGACAATACTCCAACATGTGACTTTGGCATTAAGCATGTTAAAGAAGAGAACCATGATATGACAGGAGCTTCAATTCAGATTTCTACTGTGTTGTCATTGTTGGGAAGCCTAGATCCACATTGGGAGTCCCAACTCTTGGTAGAATATTCCAAGAACCTCTTCACATGTAAGGTTCTTGATGGGCAAGTGATAGATGGGAGGTATAAAGTGGTTGAGGGAGTCATTTATTTTCATGATTAGATCTATTTAACTAGAGACCCAAAGCTCAAAGATAAACTACTATATTCAGCCTATGATATCTTGCTTTCAAATCCCATTGGTTTCATTAGAACATACCATAATATTTTGGAGGGATTCATGTGGGAAGACTTCAAAGAGGAGATGCACTATCATATGAGTAAGTGCCTGGATTGTTTGGAGGGTGAGGAGAAACACAACTCTTGGGAAGAGTTATCTTCACAACCTCCTTACTCATGGGGTGTGAGAGGGAGCTCATCCATGAGCTACCTCACTTATTTAAACCAAGTGTATGGTAAATATTGTATTTTCAAACATCATGATATATTTAATATATACTTGCATTTTCTTACCACACATGTGAAAGGAATTGCTCTAAGAGTGGGCACTCTTTATTATTTTCTTCATGGGCTACTTGGAGCCATGAACAATGATGATGCTGACCATTCCATGGAATTTTTTGGGGAGATGATGTATTCTTCATGGTGTTTGTCATTAACACCAACCATCATACACCTTCTCCAAACATGCGAGAAGAATGGGGCAGCAAAAAAGTGGTGGGAGGAACACTTGTTATAGCATATTATGTGGCAGTTAGGAGCAAAACTGTGTTGGTTGCACATGAGGGACCATTTTCCTTTTCCTTTACTACACATGGTAGCTAGCATGACTTTGATTGTGATTCCATATATTGATGATGTTCTTATCTTTTTTGGGAACATGATTGGAGGGAAGGCACATTGGTTGGATGTTTCCACGGGGAATGAAATTTCCCACACCTTTTATGCTTCATGCTTCAAGGGGAGCATGGGAGATGATATGGCCACTACAATAGATCACTTATTTCTTTATGAGGTGGCCATATGATTGTTTGGAGAACTTGGAAAATGCCTCTCATGAGCATTTGGGGGGATCTTTTCTATGAATTACCAATATGGAAGGTGATTCATTCATTTGGATGATAGCATGGAGATTGGAGTTTCTCATTGGGGTTGAGGCACCCAACATTTATCATCTCTCTTTCCTTAAGGAGGCCAATGGAAAGCATATAAATCTTTCCATATATCTCCCACTTCTTCATGATAAAAGCTTTTTGATTTATTCACCAAAGGAAAACTTGTATTCTTGGGAGGAGACATATCCATTGGAGATTTTGTAGTATCCTTCTAGTTTCTTGAGGATAAAAAACATTTTGGAGGGGAGGAATATAATATTCCTAAATTAGCCTACAACTAATGGGAATATTAAAATTTTGTTTTGTCACATAGATAGGTGAATAAGTGGGTGGGGAGACCCATAAAACTCTTTATTGTGAATAAAACCACTTCTCATGTGAAATTGGAACATATTTTTCAGCTTAATTGAAGCACCATTGGTGTGAAAGGGGCTATAACATTTTGATTGGGTCAACCTTGACCAAATCTATAGTATTTTCATGGAGTGGCCATCAATGAGGCACAACGTAGTTTTATATGGAGATGCCTTGTGTGAAAGAAGTGATCTCATTGGGAGTGGTTTAGGGTTTGCAAGCTCTTGACTTATAAAAGGAAGAGGATGGCAGCATGAGAAGGTTGTTGATTGTTATCATATTTCTGAATATATTTTTTGTTTAGACATATATATTTCTCTTTTTTTTTTAGCTGAGATTGAATGTTGTTTAGCATTGGGTGTTCCTGGTCAGGAATCCCACCTCTTCCCATTGAGTAGCTCTTGGGAGAGTTTGTATTGCATTTTCCACTATCTGGCTTTGGGCCAAGCTTCTTCTTTCAACTACAGTGCATATCCAATTGAAGGTTTGGTTTTTTTTGCAAGCTGCAGCGAGTGGAGATTAGATCTTTCATATCTAGTCCATTTCAGGGCTTATTTTCAGTGGAGGAGGTTCCTACTTCATTGGGAGGACAGTATTGAAGACATTGAGAATCATTTTTAGATCTTGCATGAGGCCACCTCATTTTGATCCCTACAGTGCGGTATACTTCCATCTCTACCTTATTTCTATAGGTGCAGTTGCAGGGTGTTTCAACACATCATTTGGAGAGTGATTTTCCTAGTGTTGGGGATCTACCCTTCACTTTGGAGATCTATTGGAGGGGCTTATTCTATTGTTTATATTAGATCAGATACACTTTCCAGATCTAAATATTTCAATAGTGTTGTAGAGGTAAATCCCCTCTGCGAACAAAGGCGATCCCTACTAGCCCAGATCGGGTCTAGCAACAATCGTATCACGCTAAGGTGCAAGTTCCTAATTGCAATAAACCAACTTGTGAACAAGGCATACCTCAAGTCCAACGTTGTTGTTTGTAGAGAATATGCACTCCTGTCTCCTTGCTCCAGCAGATCACAATCCTCTCGCTCACCGCAATCGAACACCTACACACACAAGAAACACGACCAACACAAGCGTAAAACTCGATATATGCAATTATGTATCATTCAAAGAAGACACAACTCAAGATCATAATGAAAAATGCGAGTGGAACCATAACCAATAGTCGCTTATCATTAATTCATACAAAGGAAAATACAACCTGGCTCTGACGCTGAATTCTCCTTCGGCGGGTCGTCAGCGGAATACGTCTCGGTAAAGCTTGTTGGGAATGGGGACAAGCCTCTCTCTTCGATCGTCAATCTCCTTGCTATGGATTTGGCACTATGAGGACTATCAAAGCTCTTGCAGCATTATTTAGGCTATGAAGGCTCTTGGAGATTAGCTTGCAAAGGGAAATGGCAAGCTTATATAGATGGTGGAAGAGGAGTTGGGATCCCTACAATCATGGAATTGGACCTATCCTCAAGGAAGCTTCCATGAGAGGTGGAAAACTACTTCCTCTACATGGAAATCTGGAGCCAAACATCCCAAATCAATTTAGAGACCAGTTCAGGAATTGGTTAGAGTCAATCTTCTGCCATTTATTTTTAAAAAACACCCTTTATTAAGCCTGGTGCGAGTGCGACTTTGAGACAGAGCGCCAATTGGCGCACCCTCTTTGGAATATTTCCCCCATTAGCGCAGGTATAACATTGGCTAGTCGCGCCAAGGATGAAAAGGCTATTTTTAGGGTTTTTCACAAGGAGTTGTCTTCAGGGGAATGAAAGTCCATGTCTAGGGGAATGCCATGAAAGTGTTTTCAGATCATGTCACTACTCACAGGTCACGGAATTAGCCCTCCAATGTGCAGGATGGGGAATTGCAAGGATGGTGACAAATTTCTATGTAACAGATTCCCCCTAAAGCATGAGGCCCGAAAGAGAGAGATGGGTGAAATGCTTTACGAGAACGTGTCCAACTGAAAACACTGCCATAGGAAAACCTACGTAGAGAAGTACAACTGATATCTCAAATACATGATGTATGTGTAGTATGGGCGCAACCATCCATAACAGAGTATACAATAATCCAGATTCGAGGTATGGTCGCAGCCATCTAGTGAGGATCGATAAAGAGACTCACGTATGGTCGCAGCCATCCGATCAGTGAGTCATGTAAATAATCATAATAATCCACAAAATCACAGCCTGGATTCTAAACAGATGAAATCCAGGGTCTTGTGCTCCATCTCGACCTGAACAAAGTACAAGTTCAAGCATGCAAATAAGTGAGCTAAAGTCGAACATGCAATAACATCGCCTGATTACCAGCCAATGATGAAAGCTATTAACAGGTGTGAGAGGTAGCACCAATAATGAAAATGGCCCTCAAGGTACTATAGGTACAATCTACGGCATGTGAATTAGTGAGCTGGAACACCCGAAGAATCACTCGATCGGAGGCCAATGATGAAAACCTCACATCGAACGCGAAGAACCTACCATTGAGGCATGCAGGCTCCAAGGTACCAGAAGGGAGTCTCTAGATCAGCTTCCTAGATAATGAACTGAAGTTGACAGGAAGTGACCTTGATCGAAGGTGGGCCATAGTGTTTCCCACATCATCGACGTGAGACAGAGGAACATACTGTCTTTGTGAATCAGGATCATATGAGAATCAGAGGAAGGTTGAGAATTTTGTAGAGTTCAAATTCTCTTGAACATATCGGCAGCACGACAGTGGATTTGGCAGTATTTGACATCAAAATATCAGAGGTCATGGTGAGGAGGCAAAGAGCAGATGATAGGTCAAAAGGGATCACCCAAACCCATGGAGGCAAGTGAAAAACGAGATGAGATGTCCACAACCCGACACGAATACATATAAGTGCCATGTTCAAGAGTGACATACTGTCAACATGACAATGATGCTGGTTCCATTTTCCCCACCATTTCTGGCGAGTACCTCTTTATTTTTACACAAGCTTGAAGAGGATAGCATATGCTTGTAATATAAGTCCGTCCTTCGGATGAATCCATCCTAGTACATTTAACGAGCCCTAAGAAGGAGAAACTCAAATATCATCATTACGACTGGATCCGATGTCATCAGGGTTTAACGAGTCTGACAAAGGAAGAAATCAACATCTTTTCATGTTTAGAGAGTTTGAAAAGATGGCAGAAAAGTAAACTCCAATGGTCCCTTTTCATAAATAGTTCCTCAGATCCGAAAAGGTAGAAAACTATCCTCAGATCCGAAAAGGTAGAAAACTATGTCTGAGAAAACCTCCTAGTCGCGATAGGCTAGGGTATTCCTTTTTCATAAATAATCTATCCCAACTCGAAAAAGGGGTAAACGTATACTGGGTAGATGTCGTTTCATGGCCACTTTAACGAGATCAAAACGACATGGGACTCGGCAATCTTTTCTTGTTTAGAGAGTCAGAAAAGAGCTGAAAGATGACTCCTCCTGAAGGAACAAGTGGTATTAAGGGTAGCAACTGGTTCCGGTAATGATGGAACTGCTTAGAACAAGTAAAGGTTAAGAGGTTGGCTAACAAGACCACTCATCGCAGCGGTTCCTCAGGAACGGGTAAAACAACCAAGTGGAGGCATATGATCAGCCAAGCAGATAGTGATGATGGAGTGAGAAAACCAAGGCTCATCTAGCAAAACAGGCTGATAAAATGGAAATCACAAGAGGTAAAATGGGGAAGGTTTCATTTTTACACAAGCTTGAAATCAGGAAACTCTGCTTGAAGTTGGTTTCATTTTTACACAAGCTTGAAATAGAAACAAACTATGCTTGAAAAAGTAAGCATTCCCCCAGCATGGTGACTCAATTCGAGGTACATGCCCCCCAAGCTTCAATCCATATGAAAGGAAGATGGAGTGAAGGTTAAATTTACGAGATCAAGAGAAATACTCGACTGGGATTTTACGAGATCTTATCAAAGACTCGAATTGAACAGGAACATGTTTCATTATTTTAACAAGGTTGACACATTAAAAGAACTATCCTTAGAACACCTTGTTTCATGGTTTAAGGAGCTTGACACAAGACAAGGAACTCTACTCCAACCAACCTCATCATAATGAACAAGAAGTCATCGCTTCCAAGAGTTCCACTCCTGATGGAAGGAAAACATCCTAGAAGTCAGGACCCAATGCCCCCAGCACCTGATGCACAACGGCATTATTACTAAGTACATGCATGGGGTAGGTAGCCACATAGTTGACCTGCGGTGGGGCAGATACAATGGGTGGATAAAAACCAGGAAGGGATGATGGTGGGCTAGTTTCCATATCAGGACTAAAGAACGAAAGTTGATCAATGGTCATGATCCATCCTTCATGCGGAAAATAGACCACACGAAAAATGGAGGAGAAAAGCGCTCCCATGGCATAGGTGTAACCGTGCCCCAAGAGAATATTGAAATCCAAGGGGCCTGGAACAACCATCATGTCCATATGGACGGTTTTACCTCCCAAAGTAACAGGTAACCTTGGAAGGATCCCTAACGGTTGACTCGTTCTTCTGTTAAATGCCAACAGATTCTGCATAAGAGGCGCAAGCGGCGGCGAACCGAAAGCTTGCCAAGTAGTTGAGGATAGAATACTAACAGATGCGCCTTTGTATATAATGGTGCTAGGTATGACTAGACCAAAAGCCTGTACTGTGATCTCAAAAGGCACATAAGACAGAGGGCGGTATCCTGCAAATCGGCTCCAATCAAAGGAAGCGACCAAACTACTTGGAGGGGCTACCATCAAACTGAGATGGTCTTTCCCTGGTGATACGGAAGAAGAAGGAGCATCCTCCATGACCTCCATCTCGAAGGTGGGAGGGGTATCCTCCAAGACCTCCATCACGGGAGGCGGAGGAGCAGCTTCTTGAGATATAGGGATAGGAGAATCTTTCTCGAAGTCTAAAGAATCTGAAGAAACCATAAGAACATGAGGGCTGTGAGGTCCACTCTAAATGGAAAAGACCTGGTGCACTGCATATGGGGCTAGTTCAACCGATCCCATGACCAATGGTTGGTCAGGAACGGATTCCTGAATTTGAATTTCCGGGGGAGCGGGATTGACCAAGGATGACTCTTGACCAATCGTAGGATCAATTCCTATTGGATTCGCAAATTTTTTGTAGAGGTAAATCCCCTCTGCAGACAGAGGCAATCCCTACTAGCCTAGATTGGGTCTAGCAACAATCGCATCACACTAAGGTGCAAGTTCCTAATTGCAATAAACCAACTTACAAAGAAGGCCTACCTCAAGTCCAACGCTATTGTTTGTAGAGAAGATACGCTCCCGTCTCCTTTCTCCAGCAGATCACAATCCTCTCGCTCACCGCGATTGAACACCTGCACACACAAGAAACATGACAAACACAAGCGTAAAACCCAATATATGCAATTATGTATCATTCAGAGAAGACACAACTCAAGATCATAATGAACAATACGAGTGGAACCATAACCAATAGTCACTTATCATTAATTCATACAAAGGAAAATACAACCTGGCTCTGATGCTGAATTCTCCTTCGGCGGGTCGTCAGCGGAATACATCTCGGTAAAGCTTGTCGGGAATGGGAACTAGCCTCTCTCTTCAATCATCAATCTCCTTGCTATGGATTTGGCACTATGAGGAATATCAAAGCTCTTTCAGCATTCTTTAGGCTATGAAGGCTCTTGGAGATTAGCTTGCAAAGGGAAATGGCAAGCTTATATAGATGGTGGAAGAGGAGTTGGGATCCCTACAATCATGGGATTGGCCCTATCCTCAAGGAAGCTTCCATGAGAGGTGGAAAACTACTTCCTCTACATGGAAATCTAGAGCCAAATTTCCCAACTCAATTTAGAGACCAGTTCAGGAATTGGTTAGAGTCAATCTTCCGCCATTTATTTAAAAAAAAAAACCTTTATTAAGCCTGGTGTGAGTGAAACTCTGAGACAGAGCGCCAATTGGTGTGACCTCCTTGGAAGATTTCCCTCATTGGCGTGGGTATAACACTGGCTAGTCGCACCAAGGATGAAAAGGCTATTTTTAGGGTTTTTCACAAGGAGTTGTCTTCAGGGGAATGAAAGTCCATGTCTAGGGGAATGCCATGAAAGTGTTTTCAGATCATGTCACCGCTCACAGGTCACGGAATAAGCCCTCCAATGTGCGGGATGGGGAATTGTAGGGATGGTGACAAATTGTTGTGTAACAAATAGATCTGTAGTCTTAGATCTCAGATCTACAACTTTTACATGGTGTTTTGCTGAAAACCCCAAGGGGGTTCATTAGAGGATCTTGTATAGTGCATGGATCTGGTATAGATCTAACATTTTTTACACTTACTTTCTCTAGATCTGATGTGTAATCTATATTTGTTGCAGAGCCAATAAAATATCATTGTAAGGCTATTCTGGTCTTTATATATGGTTGCAGCACCTCATTTTGAAAAAATTATTTCATTGGAGACTTGTATTTCCTGTTATGCATCTTATGGGCCATATTTTACATCTATTTTGCTGTTGTAAATATAAATGAAAGGTCTCCATATTGACCTCCTTCTTTATATAAGATGATCTGCATTATTTGTTTGTCATTCTGCATTGTATTTCTACATTCCCCATTTGGGAATATTACAAATGGTCCAAGACCTAAAGAAAATTGGCAGGAGTGAAATTTTGCCTCATTATAGACCACCAATGGGTCATTTCAAGTGGTGCGGTTTTCCTTGAATAAAAATTATGAGTCAACCCGCATTTATGGATATAAAGTCATGATGGTTTTCCCTATTGTTATTTAATAACCAAGTTATCAAAGGTTTTGAAACCTTTGAAAAAATGTGTGTTTAGTTCCAACAAAGAAATGTGTATATGATTAGAGATCAATTTTGAGTAAATATATAAAGAGAATGTGTGGGTATACAAAATAGAAGCCAAATATAATAAACAATATCAAAACTAGGTTTCAATCCAGAGACTTGTTGGTTATGGGTGCACTATGCTTCCACTAAACTACTAAAATGGTAGATAAATTGATAGTTCAAATGATATTATTCCAAAGATGTCTTAAAACAAGTTGGTGTTCCATTTATATATCTTTTAAATAATATTTGTACTTATTCTTGATGTTAAATGTTTTTCAATCCTTTATTATTTTTGAATTGTTGTCTTCAAAATCTAAGTTTCTCTTATCACATGAAGATTTATGTTTCTAACAAAACATGAATGCATGTTTTTCAATGATGAATATTTAGTAAGAGTAGATTTTCACAATTAATTTATAATTTGTAAAATTCATATTTACTAAAATTGTCAATAAATGTGCTCGAGTTCAATTTAAATTTAATTTTATGGGGAAAATAAAAGATGATATATTCACGTCAAATATGCAAGTAATTATAAACTCATTTCTTATTAGATTTCTAAGTTAGTTTTATCTGGAAAATTTATAAATCGCATTAAAATAAAATCATGAATTTCTCTAGGGTGTAGATTAATTAGCGATATAGTGAAGTGTTAAGTAACTTCTTATGATTTCATTGGTTTAAACCCATGATTAACCCCACATTTTGCACAAGGGGACATGTTGGTATTCCTAGAGGTTATAGTGTTAGTGATTTTAATTGATCCCATTTTATGTGAGTACAAACCCAACCTAGTTATCAATTCCACTAGTACACAAACAAGAAAAGGATCATAAAATCCAATTAAGATTATTATTATTATTATTATTTGGTTATATTTTTCAAAAACCAATGGGACTATATTGTGGCTTGAGAAATCGAAACCTATAGGCATCTAATCCAAAAATATCCCCCGGGTCTTATGCCACACCATCTCGTAGCCATATATGGATTTGTTCCCATAAGGTTTTATAATGATAACCTTTTCACTAAAGAGTGCATTAACATAACAACATAACATTTTTTGCTCTAAATATCGTAGACTAAAATCCAATTTTTTTTCTTTGAAAGAAAAACTTATCTTCATTCATATTTGAAAAGAAAATACATTTTTTATATACACACCAAATGTGTGCATTCATCAATAGTCTGCCAAGATCCTTGTGTGGCAAGAAAACTACAAAAAAAATACTTGTTGTTTGTACATACATATGTACTATAGACAAAAAAAGATGAAAAAATCGAAGTTAAGTGTGATAAAAATAAATTAACATTTTATTTTTCCCTTTCTTTTTCTATACCTTTTTCCAACCCCTAGGATTGGGGTCCATATAAACCAAATCCAATTTTCTGTCATAAGTCACCATAGGAACTTCTTTATCTGAATCTGAAATTTTACATACATTAGCTCCTTTTGTACCCCCCACGACACTTTATAATAGAGAATATTTTTTTTGTTGATCTGATTCCTAAATCTATTGAATTTCGGTGTCTTCTTGATCATGGAACACATACCCACACAGGGCCTAAGTAGCCACTTTTGCACTTCCTAGAGGATGCTTAGTAATTTCCTCCTATTATTATTCTTTTGATAGGTTGGGATTTGAGGTCTACCATATTTTTTGTTTATGAACGCATCCCTTTTGCTTCTTTGGGGTATTGTGTTCCTATGGGCATGTACTCTAAAGATGACTCGTTTGAAAACATGTTTGGCATCTAAATGTTGTATTCTCATAGTATAGTACTTATTTCCATTGGAATTTTTTATGCTTCATTTTTATGTGATTAGGAAGACCTTTTTTTAGGTCAATCTCTACACATATTCTAACAAAAGAAAATATACCTATCTATGATCTCTCAAGATCCATTTTTTGTATTTTCCCAATGTGTTTCCTATTTCCTTTATAACTTTATGGTGCCAAAACAGTAGAGGTAGATTTAGAAGCCTCACCCAAACTGGAATTTTTGAAACTAAAATGATTGTGGCATCAAACTATGGTAACCATGGGGTGATGAAAATCCCCACATGACCCTAGAACCAAGGTCCATCATTCATAATAGTTTCCAAATATTTTAATGTATAAAATTGAACAATAAAAAATCCTTTGGATCACAAAAAGATGTCATAATTTGGGGTCGAAGAGGAAAATAACCACTAATGAAAAGCATAATATTTAGGAATAAAATCATTGAAACAAAAAAATAATTCCCTTCAATTGAAGTACAAAAAAGAGTGATTTTACCTTTGGGCTATTCAACTCCAAGGTTGGAGCTTGTTTCATTTGTTCTACTATGTATGGGCCTAAACTGAAGTGTTGTTGATTTGTTGAATTTCTTCAAATCCCTTGCACTGCATCCTTGAAAGATGCATATTCATTCGGTTTTATGTGGATTGTAGCTTCATTGTGTAATCTCGGGGATATAGAAATGGTAGAGTTCCTCATGATGTGATATTCCTTCAACTGACAGGGGTCCTGTAACACCTTTCCTTCAAATGAAAAAAATTGGGATTTAAAAAGGATCCCCAGTCAAAGATCAATAATATGATTCAGTGAAGCTACCACATTAAAGTCTCAAATCCAAAAGAGAATGGATTTCCCATTAATATCTTTTAGAAAAATCTAGAATGAAATTTGAATTTTGTTTATAAAAAAATGGTTCAAGCCTGAGCTTTTAGAGAAAGGGACATCCCCTATGGAGGGCGTAGCAAAAATAAAACCCATCTGTGACACCATCGCAAACCTAAAAACTATCAAGACCAAAACCATAGAGTATTTTTAGATATAAACAAGAAAGAAAAAATAAATATTGACAAATCATACCCACGGAGTACATGATAAACATTCCCTCCATTCCCATTCTGAAAATAAAGGAATGTCATCAACACATTCAATGCAACTCATTGCAATGATATTAATACAGGGATACGACATGGAGAAAGTATGAATGGAGGAAATCACCACAGTGTGGAGCCCCTTGGTACCTTTTAACGCCAAAAATAAACCACTTTGAAAACTCACATGCATCTCCACATGAAAGAACCATAAGCATCCACGACCATCACTAATATTAGAGCATAAATCAAGGTCCCATTTCTTAGAGACACCAAGAGAACCAAGATTGAATTCGATTTTGACAACAACATAATGTTCCTTGTTGCAAAACAATTGATCTGAATTTATGAAGGAAAGAAATGAAATACAGATATAAATAGAAACACAAGGATGCAAGAAAAAGAGAACTTCAATTCATTAATAAAAAATAATTGAAAATTGTTTACATGAAGAGCGGAAATAAACTAGATTAGTCGATGGTATCTTATCTTGGAGAATAGATGTGGCAGATAGATGCATTTTGAATTGTGTTACAATGAGGCTCAAGGGCCTTTTTATTATCAAACAACAAAGGGAAACCATAAACAACCAAAACCCTAACCCTAAGAGATGGAACACCAAGGATTTGTGGACCCTGTTGGGGTTATTTGGAAAACCAACTTCTGAGGGTCGTAACTTGGTCATATGATATTTGTTTGGATCATATGATACAGACCTCAAAAAAATGTTGTTTAGGGTTCAAAAAAGCTCTAGAAGTTCAAGACCCGAAAAACTGCTAAAAATATTAAATTTTGTTATAATCAAGGAGAATAATGAAACTAGTTGGAGGTTGAGGTGGAATAGGTGGGTGGCCACCAATATCCACCTAGATCATCCATAACCCCTTAGGAAGTAATGGTTCCCATTGCGTGCAGAGCCTCCATGAGGTAAGGAAATGCCTGTTGAACCTGGTCCATAGTGAAGGAGTTAGCCTACTTTGACAACTCGATATAGTTGGATCCACTAATAGTGAGTGTTACTGATCTATGTTTCCATGCTTGGTATAAGTAAGGTCTGACATGTAATCCATGGAGATGGATTCCTAGGGACAACTAGGAGTAGTCAAAGGAGTATACAAGCCTTGCAACTTGATTTAAGGATTGTAAATGGAGCAAGACGTGTAGGATTTGATGTACTTCCCAACATCCTATAAAAGGTTTAGCCAATAAAAATACTTTTGTACCACTGCCACTATTTTTTATACCCCAAAAATTCCTGCAACTCGACTATAGGGCACCTCACAAACCATCTTGGCACGTTGTCTTGAAGGAACACTGAGGTGTCCGAGGTGGAATAAAAATCCGTCCTGGAGGTGATTCTTTCCTTATAGGAGCATCTGGTATGTGGTGCCGAATTTTGGATCACTCTTGTAGATGGGGTCATCCTGAAGTATCGTGTCCACAAGAGTCGAGCACAGTGTTTAGCGCCAAAATTGATGGTTGGCTAAGCTTGTATGAAACATTATTGGTGTTTCTCTTCTTGTACTTAATGTTCAAATGGAACTATTGCATATATTTGAACAATTTCTTATGCCGGTTGTTCTGCAAATTTCCTTATGTCTTTATGAACTGGAGGGGTCGATGATCTGTGTGGATGACATTTTCCTTCCCCATAATGTAATGCTTCCATTGTTGGTAGGTCTGCATAATGTAATACATCTCTTTGTCATAGGTGGCATACTTTCAGAATGTATCTGGAAGTGTCTCACTTTGATATGCCACCGGATGCACATGCTAGGTAAGAAATCACCAATAGCATAGTCAGAGGCATTTGTCTCAATTTAAAATGGTTGTTGCAAGTCTGGTAATGTGAGAACTAGTGCAGATCAGAGGTGATGGTTCAACTCAATAAACTCCTTTTGTTGGGATTCAAACCAAAATAACTTTTCTTTCACTCTGCCCTTGGTGACTTGGCTCAAATTCCAAATGATATGAGAGAATCCCAACATGAACCTGTGATAGAAATTGGAAAGACCCAAAAGGTTCCAAACCTCTGTTAGAGTGGTTAGGAATGGTCGATCCCAAATAACTTGTATCTTCGATAGGTCCACATGCACACCCTTCGCATCAATGAAGTACCCTAGATATTGAACTTGGGTCATACCAAAATTTCACTTCTCCAAATTGGCACACAATTTGTGTTGTCGCATGGTTTGGAGGATTTATTGAATATTGTATAGGTTCTCTTCCTAACTCTGGTTGATGATCAGAATGTCATCCAAATACACTACCACGAGAAAGTTGGTGAAGGGCCACAAAATTTTGTCCATAATCCTCATGAAGGTTGTGGGGGCATTCGTCAACCTAAAAGGCATGACTATTCATTCGAAAAGGCCCTCCTTAGATTTTAAGGAAGTATTCCATACATCATAGGGTTTTATTAGTACCTAGTGATAACCAAACCTAAATTAAATCTTGTTAAAATATTTGGCCCCCTTGAGTTGGTCCATAAGGTCATCAATCTATGGGATTGGATACCTATTATGGATAGTGATATTATTCAGCGATCAATAGTTAATACAAAGCCTTCAGATTCTGTCCTTATTCTATACCAACACAATCAGGCTCCCATAAGGTGATGAACTTAGCCCGATATCCCATTTCTGTAGCAACACCGTAATATGCCTCTTGATTTCATCCTTTTTTTAGAAAATTATATATTACAAAGAAATGAAACACCTGAAATATGCGGAAAACACAAACAAAGAAAACACATAAAACCATAGAGACACAAATATACGTGGTTCACCCAAATTGGGCTACATACACCTCAAACAGCCAATCCTTCCTTTATATTATCCAGTAAAATAAAGAGACACAACCTACAACAGATTCGTTGTAATATCCTATGTTCTCTCTCATAGTATTCCTATTTTTTTCTTGCTCTGAGAATACACATACAATCCATAGCCATGTTGGAAATACTGAGAGGGGTTGGGGGGGTGAATCAGTATTCCTTTAAATTAGAGCATTAGTTAATCTTCAATTATTATCAATGTTTGTACAATGATAACAGTAAACAAAAGGAACACAATTGCACATAGTTTTTAAGGTGGAAACCCACTTTGGGACAAAAACCACCTAATTCTTTTATAATAATTCTTTAATATTCAACTCTAATTGAAAATAAAGCTCCAACTTCCTAGAATCTAGAAAATCATTATTCTCCAGCTCCCACTGGATGGACGCTCCAACGCCCGATATTATTCAGTATTCAAATGAATGGATGCCCCAACACCCAATGAGCTACAACTCACCCTAGCACCACCCTACCACCCTATAGAAGAATAAAAGAAGAATGGACTCCTGTACTAGGAAAAATGGTCCAATTTACAATGATATAAAATGATGTAGAAGAAGAAGACACACTAGACCATAACCCCAACTATGACACAACCATCTAATGATGATCCTAGACCTCCCGACACTGCCTCTTCAACTCTTGGCAGATAGACACTAGTACATTTTTTAAAATAATGTATTTACAATGACTTAGTACAATGATACCTTTACAGTGACTATATGCAATGCTGCTCATTTGAAGACTTCATTTGATGAAATTATTTCTACTATGCACCTTGATTGCTGCTCTTGTCATGCTACCCTCTTCTGCACCTTGCTTTTCTTTGCTTCCCTAGAAATTTTGGTCCTTTACATCCCTTGACAACTCATGATCTAGTTTTTTCTTGCCTTCTAGAAGCTTGATATTGAATCTGGTGTATCTCTGTTATTTCAGATCCCCAATATGTGATTTTTGGCCCTATAGTATTCCTCTGAGTCTTCTTTCCAATGCCATAAGTCTGACCCAATTTGGATTCTTCAAGTGAGAGTTATGCCCAATCTCTCACAATGCCCTAATTATGGACTATTTCAGTAGAGCGAAATTGCATGGCATGCCATGTGTCACTGTTTCTTCATTCGGCTCTAAAATTGTTAGAGAAAAAACTAAATTCCATGTGATATCTGCCAATTTTTACAGAATTCCAATCTTATACTTAGAGAGAGATTTATGACGATTTTCCCAAGATCACTTCTTTGATATGAATTTCAGGAGCCTGCAAAAACATTGACTTCCACAGATCATATCTCCAAAAATATTGTGTACCTTGATCTGAAATTTTTACAAGATCTTCCTCTGGATTTTGGCTTTGCCTCATAAAATTTTTGCTTTTGAACCTTCATAGAAAAAAATATAGAGCAAAAATTCCACGATGACCTATTTCAGATAGCGAATTCCCTACATAAGGAGGATATGAGGATCACAATTTATATAAATTCTTAGGTTGAGAGGGACTTCAACAAGTGAACATGGGAGGGATTTTCAGAGCTTAAAAATTATTAATTATTGACTTTTCAATGACCCATGCCACAACCCCATGGGGTTTTATCCCACTAACTAGGGTTACAAACTTCAAACATGAATATTTCTCAAACCATGAAGAATTACGTGGCGTGCCATATATCAACAGAAACATATTGACAAGTATAAACCATCAAAAGAATTATTGAACCAGAATATATTAATCTGGTAGGTCAAAATTCCCATGCAATATTGGGGTAGCCCCTGGTGCTTCTTGGGTTGACATCAATGACAACTGCTGATCAACAATCTCCCCCTTTTGCATTGACGGCAACACAAATACTCCCTCTGCGATCATGACACCTCTTCCTACAACATTCTCTCCCCCTTTGACATCAATGGAAAAGGGTAACTCCCCCTGACACACAACCATCTTGTGGACCTGTACACACTTCCACTCCCCCTGACACAAAACCATCCTACAGACTTGTACACACTTCCGCTGCCCCTTTATATCCTGAATAAGGAAAATCTAATGAGAACTTGGGAGAATCTTGTTATAGGTCAATTTGGGCACCATTCCCAATGACCTGGTTAACTGGGCATCATCTCCAGGATCGATGATCAAGGGTCTATCATTCCCTATCATCTCATTTGCTATATGCCCTAAGACAAGAAACAACATAGATCAAACAAGACTTTCAAGCAAGGGTTTCCATGGTTTGAAGCTTATTATTTAACATATGAGAGCTCACCAACATAGGATCTAAGGGGCCTAAGTGCATTGCATATGCAAGTATCCCCATTCAAGGCTGCTCTGCAGAGCACTTCCCGACATATTCAAAGGTGCGTTGGTCACATTGGGAGAGAAATTCTCATTGTTCCGGAATCTCCACTTGGCCAGTGTCTTCTAGAAGGGTTCACATGTGTCAAGCTTCAGATCTAAGTATCCATTTTACATATACATGACTAGAAACATGTCTTGCCTATTTTTGGAATGTTATTGATTACAAAACAACCTACAGTTCATCTATAAATTGAACATAGATCTAAGTGCTTGAAGAGGAAGAATTTGAGTAGAGAAATGTTGGATAATTGTCAATAGAGAGTTTGATTTGTGGAGCTACTGCTGGAGAGATTTATGTTGTGATGAGACTTGAGAACTTTTCTGGAAGGTCACTTCAAATAAGTCACTAGGTTGTAACCTCTCCTTCTATCATCAATAAAGAGTACTTCTTGTTTTTCCCTACATGCATCTATGTTAACTATGATTTTCCATATTGTAAGATCTTGGTTGATGAATGTAGTTTATGCTTAACTAATTCAGCTAACTAGCTTGAATAGATATCTATATTACTGCATCTTCTGTTGTTTTGGTGTTCTTTCTTGCAGGAAGCATTCAACCAACAAAACCGTTTGAATTTGAAGCTGTAGTGGAAGCGACAGAAAGGAGCCATTTGGAAGCGACTGAAACAAGTAAGCATCCAATCCTCTTTGTGTATCTGTTCTGAGTTAGGAGAAATGGTAGTATAGTCTTTCACCTGTTGCTCTAGGCTAACACCTACCTAGGGAAGCATAATTTATCTGTCGATTACAATTCTGGCCCAACAAACTGGCAACTCCACTGGGGAGAACTTCTCTTATTTATAGGTGGTATAGTCTTTGATTTGCTTTCTAAATCCACCCAGTAGTTGTTTCACATAAATATTAGAATTTTTCAGAGCTTAATTTGCAAAGTTAGTAAGCCAAATAGTAGCTTTTTCTTTGTTTACAACGCCCAACGCACCCTTAGTCAGGGCACAGTGCTTTGCAGAGCACTGTCTCCCTTCCAAGCCTGCGTTGCAGAGCATTGTCTCCCTTTGGAGACTGCGTTGGCTCCTGAAAGGGACCAAATCCCCTTGAATCTAAATTTGTACTTTGCTTCAGTTTTGTTTGCTGATTTGTTCAGAAAATTTTGATGCTCAATTGACCTGTAACTCTATATACTTCCTCTCCTTTGACTGAAAATTTGTTCAATGTTGTTTTAAAAAGTTTTTCATTATCATTGACAAGTTGATTTCAAAGTACTTTTTATGGTCGCATTAAGAATCGTTTTCTTTCAAAATAGGAAATTGTCGTAAAATCTTCATTTCCTTGATAGGAGAAATTGTTGTTGAAATCCTCGTTTTTCCTTCAAAAGAGAAATTGTTGTTTGTATTCTTCATTTCTCGAAAGTAAAAAGCATTTCGATTATTGATCTAGTGTAACTAGTTTCTTTTCTGCATTCATATCATTAAGGAAATTGAAAAGAAAAACTTGCATTTGCATGTAGGATTGTGTGTTTTTTTCAAAAGGAACATTAGTAAATCTGCATTTAGTTTGTGATTCATTGATTTTGTTTTTGTTCATTGATTTTTTTGCTCACAAATTATTTGCTCTCTTTCCAAAAAACTAGCATTCTCTTACCTTAGTAGCTAGGTTCTTCATTGAAAAAGCTGAAAGTGAAAATTTGTTTATCATTCTTAGCTTCATTTTAGGAATTTTATATACATCTTCATTGTGAACCTGAAAGGAAAATTGTTAAGCAAGATCAACATAAAATAAATCTCAATTTACTTAACAATGCATTGGAACATTAACGATAACATTTAGAAGGTCTAGGCTAGAGACGTGTTTCGGCGTCGTAAAACTTCGTTAACTTGTCTATGATACATTCCAAGTGTGATACCTCACTCCACGTATCTAATTTTATCGTAGCTCGTCCACGTACTCTTTGGTATATCGAGCAGTGTTACAGTACGATAAGTATAAAGGGGTGCTCTCACTGTGCGGTTTCGCATCAGACAGCGCTAATACGGACTTGGGCCTCCACGTACCTTCGGGTATATTTGGGAGGACAAATTTTAGGTCCTATCCATCCATAGTGAAATGAGTTGGCCACCCTAAAATTGTGATACACCAAACACATCATTTGGGGAGATTACTTGCCCGTATTTATTGGTTCGCCAGGAGGTATTCTGCAGTTCACAATTTCTTGGTAAACCCTTTTGCCTAGCATTACCCTCTTTTTGTTTTTTTTTTTTGGATAAAATAAATTAGTAATCATGGAAGAAAACAATCCTACCCCCAATCATTCACGTAGATTAGCTTTAAAACCACCTTTACCGCTGTAATTTATTTCTGGTAGGCGAAGGCAATCACGATCTGTCGAATCAAGTACAATTCATACCTCTGGCGAAACAGCATCATTTAAACCAGAGCTAGCTCAAATTGTTTCCACATATCCCAGTTCATCTACTATTATTGAAACATAGTCTTCATAGCTACCCATGGTCATGATCCATTTAATCGCTAAGACCATACCTCCTGGACCCGATGTTGTTCAATCACAAATTGATCCAGATCCTATCTTTTCTTTTCCAGAAAATCTAAATCCTGAACAACTAGAAGTTGCTCCTACCTTGGTCACTCCACAAATATTTGTAGCCAATGAAACTCCTATATCACATATTCAACCGTTTGAAATATATTTTGGGCCTAACGGTGAAGTTATTCCTCCTGGTTTAATCGCGATTGAAGAAATCCCACAACCTGATACACCTTTAAGTCAAACCCACTTTGGGGGAGACCTTTACCTGTACCAGACTTTTCCTTAATCATTTCCATTTGCTTTTGTTGATCCCATTGCCATTCAATCTCTCGTTGATTTTGGAGAGTATACATTTGGTCATACAACCATGCCTAAACCAACATCTTCAGTTTGGTATGCTCTTCCAATTACGTCAGCTCCTACCCTCGCTACTCCGTCAATGTTCACAACCTCACAAAAATCATATTTGCACGGTGGCCCTTCAGTCCCAACAGGCTACAAATAATTTTCTGGCACTTTCTCTGGTCAATCTTCAAGACCATGGTCATTACCAATGTCATCATCTGGTGTTTTAACTGGTAGTCCTATAGTTAGTACTGAACTACTTGAATTATTACATCCATCATCGGGGCAATATCAAGTCAGTCCTTATGGGTCAATTCCTTTAAGTGCCATATCAACTAGACTCCCAGCATTTGGAGAATAGCATTTTCCGTCTTATTATCCTCCTTATGTTGGGGGGCAACCTATGGTCACCCAATATGAGAGTACTTAGTCACATTTTGGTCAAAACAATGTTGACATGAATGTTTATCAATGGCAGCCCACTCTGCCTATCCAAGCACAAAAGGTTGTCCAATCGTATCAACCAATTCAACTTGTTACACACACTTCATTACCACTTTTTAATGCATCTATACCCCTGTTACATAATTAAAATCTTGTACATCAACTTTATCAGGCGAGGTCTTCAAATCAATATCATCAAATTTTGGGTCCACCGACTCAAAATCCTTTGGTTAATTTACAACAGCCTATATCAGGGATCATTTATTCACAAGCTGGTGTACCATTTTATGGGGTGTCACAAACGAAATCTCGTTATAAATATAAACTGAATCCAACTTACACTAATTTGGGTTATAACATTGGTGGAAAGACCCCTTGGCAGCCACAGGTGCAAATTCCTCAAACTTCATATAAACAAGTAACATATCCAGGTTTTGGTCAACAAAACTCTCAAGCGTTTGCTATGCAAAACAACCCCTATCTGGGCTACCAGCAACAAATCCCATATGTCGGTGCTCAAAGAACTATTGCCCAAGAAATTCCATCTTATCCTGGCTATGCTCAACCTGAACTTAATAGACAGTTGCCTTTTGTTACAACCTTGGAATTACCAGATTTAAACCAGTTAACCAATGATCCTATCAATTATGCTCCTTGGTGGCTGATGATACCACATAAATTACCCTCCAACATTCCTAAATTCAATGGAAACCCTGGAGAAGATCCATCAACTCATGTTATGACTTATTATTTATGGTGTTCATCAAATTCCCTAAATGATGATTCTGTTTGATTACGTCTTTTCCAGTGAACACTCACAGGTCCGACAGCTAAATGGTACATTGAATTACCTAGAGCTTCTTTCGACAATTTTACTACCTTGGCTACTGTCTTTTTGACCCATTTCCAGTTACCGATTAGATACGAAACTGGAACGTAACTCTTGACCAACTTCAAAAATAGTAATGCTACTCACATTTTAGATCATATTCATGAGTGGCATCGTTGTCGATGAATGATTAAGACATTTTTTCCCGATCAGCTCCTTGTTGAATGGTTCATTAAGTCCCTGTTACCATCTATAACTGAGGATGTGGCTAAATGTGGCATCATCACAGAAGAACAAGTTATCGCTCGTGCCCAATATTTAGACTTTATTTTTACTCAGTTTGGCATGCTTTATGAGAAAATTCCAAATACGACACAATCTAATTTTAATGTTCCTCCTCAAATAAAGGACTCTCATGCCGGAGACGGCTTGATAGGCACTGTAAACACACACAACACTATTGCATCTGATCCTGCTCCTACTTCCGAAATAAATTTCGTCTCATTTGACAAAGGAAAAAGTGATAAGCAACTAGGAAGTAAGAAAAAAGGGAAATCAAAGAAAAAGCAAACTTCTAACCTGTAGGAACGTTCATCTGATCAACCATCAGGACCATGGAAACCTCGTTATCCATGCATAATATGTAATGAGGAAATTTTTTTTAGGGATTGTCCTCACCGTACTGAAATCTCAAAAATCATCAAGACTTCTCATGCATCAGCTGTGTTGAGAGACCCATTTTCAAATCCAGACACAAATTTGGTTGCTATGAATCTAGCTCCTAGTTCCCAAGTGTTAATGTCATCCACTACAAAACCTTCACAAGATATTTTGGTATTGACGCGAAATAAAGACTATGGTATTTCGGCCACTGATCAACCTAATACCTCGACAACGAATCCATCTAATGAATCAGTACCACCTCCTGTTATTCCTGAATTGACGATTAAGCCACCAAAGGGAGTAATTCATAAATCGACATATAATCCTTGAGCAAGAGTTGCGCAAAATTATAATATAGTTGAATATTTGGCTCAATCCCCTTCAGCTATGTCTGCTCTTAAGGTATTATAAAATTGTCCCTCCCAGAAGCAGGCTTTATTGTCGACCATTGATGGAATTGATCCGACTGATTCTAATCTTGTCGTCTTTAATCATACGGGATATGTGCCGCAGCTACCAACATAATTGGAATTCTCCATCCAAGTAAATGTTATCAATCACCTTGTTCATTGCACTATTATTGATGAGGGAGAATCTATGTGCATTATGTCTCCAAATTGTTGAAAGTCACTTGGCTCGCCACGATTATCGAAATCATCAATCAAGTTGAAGGCTTTTGATGGAAGAACATATAAACCATGTGGTATTATAAATAACATGAAAGTTGAATTAGGGGGAAAAATAGTAAGTATTGATGTTGAGGTTGTTGACAGACCCCTTGACTATAATATTTTACTCGGAAGACCATGGGTATATGCAATGATTGCTATTGTTTCTACATATTTTAGAATGGTTGTCTTTCCTCATAAAGGTACTATTACAGTCATTAATAAATTATCCTTTTTTTCCTCCGCTTCACAGGTGTTTAAAATGAAACAAGATGATGGAGCTTAGTGAAACGAAGTCGCCTTCACTAAGTGGGCCCGCAGGCTATTTTTGGCGCAAAGTCTATTTTTAGACTATGTCTATTTTTAGACATATGGATCATGGTCTATGAGTTTTAGGATGCTATTTATGGATGATTGGTCAAGTTGGTAAAAATAGATGGACCTCTATTTTTAGACATTGGGCAGTTTCTATTTTTAGACTGCCGAGCTAAAAATAGAACAGTCAAATATTATTAACCCTTAATAATATTTAGACTATAAACATTACCTTATCCTGTTGGAGCACTTCAGTTTGATGCTTGGATGTGGCACATGCAGCTGATAGAAGGAAATACGCTTTTCCTAAGGGTTAGTTGAGCTATTACATGATTGACTTCAGTTAGAACTCAAGTGGTAGAGTTTGGTGGAGTTGATGAGACAGTTGGTGGAGTTGTGTTCGGTTTAACTTAGTTGAACTGGTGGTATTTAGTCTAACTGAAAAATACACTAGTGATGAGTGGTGTGAATTAATTATTAATTAATTCACTAATTATTAACTCATAAATAAACTAAAGAACACATCAGTTAACTGCAATGCATGGACAGTTCAGTGGAGACTAGTGTTAGAGGTGGGTGAAAGGGTGAGTGTGACTATCAGTTGTGACTATACCTGTGCATGAGATTTTCACACACGTTGATGGAGATTGCCAATGAGGATTGCGTAGTTGGAGCTAGTGGGATTTGAACTTGGATCTCATCATTAATCAACTTGGATTGCGCAGTAGAGGTAGGCAGACTTGTGGAGGAGATTTGAACCTGTGACTAGTTCATTTTCCATACTAGTTTTGTGTGTAGCATTAAGATAGTGCTGAGAGCTGTGAGAGCTTTGTGCTATGTATTGTTACATGTTCTCTATCATTATAATATACAGATAGTTGGGGGTTTTCAGCTATTGCTTTCCCCATTACATCTTGTGTTGATATGTGTGCTTGATTATGTTTTAATGAGCACATGCGACTGCTTTCTATTTCCGCATATTGATGATCAATTGTAGAATAGGTTTTTTATTATGCATGAAGCTTAAATAGTGTGTAATAAAGATAATCTCGGTGAATAATTCAGCAAATTATTCAAATTTCTACATGGTATCAGAGCGAGATTGATCATCAGATCTATTACAGTGATTACAATTATTTCGGTAGACAGAGTCTGTAACGGGCCAGGTAGCCTCTGGATCCATCCTTTCTTTGAAAGGTGATATATCCAGTAAATGCCCCTATATTCGATCTCTGTGCTAGAAATAATTTGTTCTCACAGATCAGAAGCTGTTAAGTTTTGTGCTGGTGGAATTCGAATTTGTAGTAGAATTTGGAATTCGAATTTGCAGCAGTTTTCTTGGTGCCAGAGTTGAAATGTCTTTCAACGGATTGTGACTGGAATATGCCCTTGAGGGTAGTTCGAATTATGTTGCATGGAAGGACCAGATGAAGGTGGTATTAGATGATAACGGGCTGAAGGAGTTCATAGAAGCTGAGATCCCAAAGCCTACTGATGCTGCTCAAGTTGAGGCTTGGCAAAAGAAGATGGCGAAATGTCGAAGGATTCTATTGGAGGGCGTGAAGGATCACATTGTATCTAGCATGCATGGAAAGCTTCTCCATACTTGATGTGGAAAGTGTTGATATATTTATTCCAAAGCAAGAGCAACCAGAGGAAGTTGGCGCTCAAGGATAAACTCAGACACATAAAGATGGAGAAAGGCGACAGTATGCCGAAGTACCTCACGAAGTTCATCCAATGCAGGGATGAGCTGGGAAGTGTGGGGGTGACTGTCGATGATGAGGAATTGGTGAGCTTGGCTCTCCTTGGTCTTCCGAAGAGTTGGCATGCCTATCAGGATTCTATCAATGGTCGGGAGAAATTGCCAGGATGGGAGCGACTCTGGTCGGATCTTGTGCAAGAGGAGATAAGGCAGAATACCAGGGACGGATCTTCATCAAAGGAATCTGATGAAGAAAATTTCACTTTGGCTGCCAAAGCAAAGAAGGGGAAGAGCAATAAAGCTTCTCATTCCGGTGCGAACGGCAAGAAGCAGGACATGTCCAAGGTGAAGTGTTTTCACTGTCACCAACATGGACATTATGCCACAAATTGTCCGCAGAAGAAGAAAAATAAGCAAGTTACTGGATCTGCAGCGGGAGAGGCCTTAGCCTCACAGTTTGAGCTAGATTTTTCGCTGATCTCATGCTTGGTCTCAAGTGTGATGGGATCAGTATGGTTCTTGGACAGTGGTGCATCTTTTCACATGACTGGAGATCGAGATCTGTTTTCATATCTGGATGAGAAAGATCTTGGAGTGCACATAGAAATGGGCGATGATGGTAGATACAGTGCGACTGGTATCGGTACCATTTCTTTTGAGAGGGAGTCTAGTAAACCCTTCGTATTGAAGGAAGTGATTCATGTTCCAGGATTGAAGAAGAATCTGATCTCTATGGCGATGTTATAAGACAAGGGGTATGATGTGGTCTTTAGCGAAGGAAAAGCTTTCCTTCACAGTAAGACAACTGGAGAGATCCGGAAGATAGGGGTTCGAGTCAAGAACCTTTATCAGTTGAAAGTAGATGGCTGCGCAGCAATGGCATGCAAGGCGGAAGGAGTGGTGAGCTGGGATGATGGCGAGCTGTGGCACCGAAGATTGGGCCACCTTCACCATGGAGATTTGAAGATACTGCAACAGATTTCTACTGGGCTTCCTAAGGGCACTCTTGCGTAGTCAGATCAGTGCAAGGGGTGTACCTTGGGAAAATTTGTGAAAGCCACTTTTCATGAGAAGGATAGTCATGCCATGACGATCCTTGAGAGAGTTCACATAGACGTGTGTGGACCTTTCTCAGTAGCTTCGACAACAAAGCACAAGTACTATGTGATATTTGTTGATGATTTCTCTCGGAAGTGCTGGATCTTCTTCATGCAGAAGAAGAGCGAGACATAATCAAAGTTCTGTGAGTTCAAGGCATTGGTTGAGAAGGAATCGGGGAAGCATGTGAAGGCTCTTAGGAGTGACAATGGTGGTGAATTCATCTCTGCTGAATTCAAGGACTTCTGCAGCGCAGAAGGGATTTGGAGAGAGCTCATCGCACCCCATAACCCACAGCAGAACGGGGTTGCTGAGCAGAAGAACAGAACGATCGTGGGTGCTGCACGGGCAATGTTGCATGATCAGGACCTACCCCTTCACTTGTGGGCTGAGGCATGCAATATTGCAGTATATGTGCAGAACCGTTGTCCTCACAAGATACTTGGCATGAGTACACCAGAGGAGGTGTTTTCTGGTAAGAGGCTTGATATTTCCCATTTGAGGATTTTTGGTTCACCTGTCTACATGCATGTTATGAAGGATGCCAGAAAGAAGCTGGATCCGACCATAGAGGTTGGAATATTTGTGGGGTACATTGATACGCCCCACAACTATCGTGTGTATTTTCCAGACAGTCACAAGACTATTGTGCGACGGGATATCAAATTTCAGGAGGAGAAAGCCATGCAGTGTTCGCTTGAGAGGGAGCCACACTTGCATGCAGATGAGGAGCTATTAGTTCCTACGGATGAGCTTCAGGATGTGGATCGGCCACAAGAAGAAGTTCATGGAGTGGAAGAAACCACTCATGCAGTGCCAACCGTCAGAGGGCGAAAGCGCACTATAGAAGCTGAGCGACTGGCTCAAGATGCAGAGAAGGTTGTAGGACCACCAACAGCATAGCGCAGACTGTCTCGGACTGGTATACTGGATACATGGCTCTTGTGATCAATTGTGTCATGACAGATCCATCCTCTTTCGAGGAAGCTGTGGAGAACCCCACATGGGTAGATTCCATGGTGGAAGAGTATGATTCGATTGTCAGAAACAGTGCATGGGAGATTGTCCCAAGACCGGAGGGGAAATCAGTGGTGGGTTCAAGATGGATCTACAAAGTGAAGCAGGCGGCTGACGAGAGTGTGGAGAAGTACAAGGCAATATTTTTTGCCCGAGGCTTCTCACAGATAGAGGGGATCGATTATGAGGAGACCTTTGCACCTGTCACAAGGTATTCTTCCATACAGACGATCCTAGCTCTCTCAGCGCAGATGGGGTGGCACATCCATCAGATGGATGTGAAGACTGCATTCCTCAATGGAGTCATTGAGGAGGAGGTGTACATAGAGCAGCCCGAAGGTTTCGAGATCTTCAGCAGTGAGTCGCATGTTTGCCGACTCAAGAGAGCACTGTACGGGCTGAAGCAAGCACCTCGTGCTTGGTACACACGGATAGACAATTATTTCACCGGACTTGGATTCTCCAAGAGTGAGGCGGATCCTAACCTGTACCAGATTGTGGTGGAGGGGAAGTTGTTGATCATTGTACTGTATGTAGATGATCTTATTTTGACGGGTGATGAGCTGTTGATACTTTCATGCAAGGAGGATCTTGCTAGAGAGTTTGAGATGAAGGACTTGGGCCTCCTTCATTATTTCCTGGGATTGGAAATTTGGCAGCGCAGTGGTGGATTGTTTGTTTCTCAGGGTAAGTATGCCCGAGAGATACTGGAGAAGTTCAACATGCATGACTGCAAGCCTATTGATACTCCTCTTCTGGAGGTTGGAGGAAGGAGGATGCTACTTCAGTGGAGGTAGTGGATGCCACTGTTTATCGACAGTTGGTGGGGTCGCTTATGTATCTGGTCAATACACGACCCGATATATGCTATGCTGTTAACCAGCTTTCACAAGCTATGGTTAAGCTTACCAAGCTCTTCTGGAAGGCAGGCAAGCATGTATTGTGTTATCTTAGAGGCACATCGGGATATGGCTTGTGGTACAGACAGGAGGATGAGGTGAAGCTATGTGGCTTCACGGATGCAGATTGGGCAGGGAGCCCAATGGACATAAAGAGCACATCTGGAGGGATCTTCAGTATCAGGTCGACAGTAGTTTCTTGGTACAGCAGGAAGGAGAGATCCGTGGCACTCAGTTCAGCAGAGGCTGAGTATATGGCAACAAGCTTGGCTGCATGCGAGGCCATATGGATGAGGAAGATCCTGGTCGGGTTGTTCGGGTCACATTTGGAGCCTACTGTGATTTATTGTGATAACCAGAGTTGCATTAAACTCTCGGCTAATCCAGTATTTCATGATAGATCTAAACACATCGACATCAGGTACCATCATATCAGAGATTGTGTGCAGCGGAGAATCATGTTACTTTCATACATTCCCACGGAGGATCAGGATGCTGATATCTTGACGAAGGCGCTCACCAGGAGCAAATTTGAATACCACAGAGGCAGGATAGGGGTTTTAGATAATCCATATCTTGTTGAGAGGGAGTGTTGAGAATGCAACAAGATGATGGAGCTTAGTGAAAAGAAGTCGCCTTCACTAAGTGGGCCCGTAGGCTATTTTTGGCGCAAAGTCTATTTTTAGACTATGTCTATTTTTAGACATATGGATCATGGTCTATGAGTTGTAGGATGCTATTTATGGATGATTGGTCGAGTTGGTAAAAATAGATGGACCTCTATTTTTAGACATTGGGTGGTTTCTATTTTTAGACTGCCAGGCTAAAAATAGAACAATCAAATATTATTAACCCTTAATAATATTTAGACTATAAACATTATCTTATCCTCTTGGAGCACTTCAGTTTGATGCTTGGATGTGGCACATGCAGCTGACAGAAGGAAATATGCTTTTCCTAAGGGTTAGTTGAGCTATTGCATGATTGACTTCAGTTAGAACTCAAGTGGTAGATTTTGGTGGAGTTGATGAGACAGTTGGTGGAGTTGTGTTCGGTTTAACTTAGTTGAACTAGTTGTATTTAGTCTAACTAAAAAATACACTAGTGAAGAGTGGTGTGAATTAATTATTAATTAATTCACTAATTATTAACTCATAAATCAACTAAAGAACACATCAGTTAACTGTAATGCATGGACAGTTCAATGGAGACCAGTGTTAGAGGTGGGTGAAAGGGTGAGTGTGATTATCAGTTGTGACTATACCTGTGCATGAGATTTGCACACACATTCATGG
The DNA here is from genome assembly GCA_034641835.2 of Pinus albicaulis. Taxonomy (NCBI): domain Eukaryota; kingdom Viridiplantae; phylum Streptophyta; class Pinopsida; order Pinales; family Pinaceae; genus Pinus; species Pinus albicaulis. The sequence continues at coordinate 870,108,114 of CM076575.1, read as the reverse complement.
AGATTGCCAATGAGGATTGCGCAATTGGAGCTAGTGGGATTCAAACTTGGATCTCATCATTAATTAAATTGGATTGCGCAGTAGAGGCAGGCAGACTTGTGGAGGAGATTTGAACCTGTGACTAGTTCATTTTCCATACTAGTTTTGTGTGTAGCATTGAGATAGTGCTGAGAGCTGTGAGAGATTTGTGCTATGTATTGTTACATGTTCTCTATTATTATAATATACAGATAGTTGGGGGTTTTCAGCTATTGCTTTCCCCATTACATCTTGTGTTGATATGTGTGCTTGATTATGTTTTAATGAGCGCATGCGACTGCTTTCTATTTCCGCATATTGATGATCAATTGTAGAAGAGGTTATGTATTATGCATGAAGCTTAAATAGTGTGTAATCAGGATAATATCGGTGAATAATTCAGAAAATTATTCAAATTTCTACAAGAGGTAACTGGAAGCGTTCCGTATATTCACTTACCCCAACTAGAAATCCAGAACATTGGTGTAGGACTCTTAAAGGATTCCAATCTTATGGGAACCTTTGCATTACTGCTGCTTGTGACGTCGACATAAATTTCAAGCATAGAGACCTACTACATGATCTCTTCCACTCTATCTAGCTTAAGGAAGAGTACGGGTGATTCTTATATTTCTATGTTGGATGATGTTTTACCACTCAGCCCTATTGAGCTACAATAGCAATCAATATATTTGGCTTGGGTAGAAAACCAGAAATTAGAGTTGCCGAGTGTTTGGGTTGATCGTTCATTAGATTTTGGTATTCCATCTGATCCATTTTCCTCAAAAATTTTGACAGATGAAAATATTTTTGAAGCTATGATGGCAGAAGGAGAACCATGGGAAGATTATCATCATCATTCCCATCTTCTTGATTATGAAGAAAATAATCTTAGTGAACTATATCACCCATCCATTCAAACTTTCTTTTCGAATTCTTTTCTGATTAATGCAATTGAATCTGAGCGAAATTTATCAAATATTGAAAAAACGATTTCTATCGATATTTCGACTAAACCTGGCATTGTAGAAAATATTCATGTCGGTGTATCTTGTTCTCCATCAGAACTTGATTCATATCGCTCTCTTTTTCATGAATTTCGTGATGTATTCCCTTGGTCTTATGAGGAAATTCTAGGCATAGATACTAGTATATTTGAACACACTATTAATATGTATCCTGATGTCAAACCGGTGCGTCAACATCTTCATCATGTTCATCCGAAGAAAGCCGTTGCCATCAAAGCAGAAGTTGAATTTTTTTTTTGTGTTGGTTTCATTTACCTTGTTCCGCTTGCTGAGTGGGTTTCCAATATCTTTCCTATTATGAAAAAACAAGGAACCATTAGAGTGTGTGTCGATTATTGGGATGTTAATCATGCTTGTCCAAAAGACAACTATCCTATTCCCTTTATCGACCAGATCATTGACGATTGTGCTGGATGTGAAATATTTTCGTTCATGGATGGATTTTTCGGCTATAATCAAATCAATATCTGCCCAGATGACCAACATAAGACAAAATTCATCTATCCCTGGGGCACATTCGCATATCGGAAACTTCTGTTTGGTTTAAAGAACGCTAGGGAAACTTTTCAGAGAGCAATGGATTATGCTTTCAACGACATCAAGCACATTGCTCAACCATATCTAGATGATTTACTAGCGCATTCACGAAATCAGACTGATCACCTGATGCATTTGAGAGCCATTTTCTTACACTACCGACACTACAAGATACACCTTAATCCACATAAATGTGTGTTTTGTGTTGGTTCTGGTCGATTGCTCAGATTCATAGTCTCAAAAGAAGGAATTCGAATAGACCCACTAAAGGTATAGGCCATTCTTGATTTTCCTGCACCATCAAGCCTACTTCAAATACGGAAACTTCAAGGAAAGGCTAACTTCCTGAGAAGGTTCATTCCAAACTACACCAAAATGGCTAAAGAATTTACTCAATTATTGAAAAAGGGGGTTCCCTTCCATTGGGACCAAGTTGCGCAAGCTTCTTTTGATGCTGTCAAGGAACATCTTGTCCGAGCATCATTAATGTATCCTCCAAATTATCAAAACGATTATTTCCTATATATCAACGCGGCTGAAATGACCATCGTTATGGTTTTGGTCCAAGTAGAAAAAGGAATTGAACATTCGATCTATTATTTGAGTCGTAATCTCAATGATATGGAAGTTAAGTACTCGTACGTGGAAAAGCTTGCCTTGGCAGTTGCTCAAGCTGTCTAAATATTTCGCCATTATATCCTGCTCTGAAAAACAATAGTAGTTTTGGATTGCAACCCCATGACTTACATCTTATCACGTCAATTGTTGGGGGGAAAATATTCAAAATGGATTGTCATTTTGCAAGAATTTGATTTGGAATTCATTAAATCCAATTCAAAGAATTCTTTAGTTTTGGTTGAGCTTCTCTGTGACCTTCCTTGTGATAGTACTGCAACTACGTCAAAACCATCTATTCCATACGAGTATTTGTTTCTGATCCCTATTATGGAGATTTCATCATTTATCTCCAAACCCAAACTTTTCGACCTAATAACTCTCACTCTGATCAATGATGTATTTGATACCAAGCCAAAGATTATCTGATCATCGGCAATACACTTTATCATCCTGGTGTCGATACCATTTTAAGGAGGTGCCTCACTCATGAGGAGGTCGAAAAAGTGTTAAATGATTGCCATGCTGGGGCTTGTGGTGGAAATTTATCTGGTTATGCTACCACGCAGAAGATACTCCGTGCCAGTTACTTTTGGCCTACTATTTTTCGAGATTGTATCCTCGCAGTCAGAAGTTGTCATGCATGTCAGATTTACGACCGTAAAATCTGCAAACCGCCAATGCCAATGCATCCTGTTGTCTCTGCTGGACCATTTACGAAATGGGGTATTGATTTCATGACCTGTAACCCTCCTTCATCTGGGAGGCATGGTTATATTATTGTTGCAGTCCACTATTTTACCAAATGGGTCAAATCGATGCCTACATTCAATAACACAGGAAAAAAAACTGCATTGTTTTTCTTCAATCACGTCATTGCATGGTTTGGGGTCCCACAAGATATAGTTATGGATCATGGGAAGCATTTTCAAAACCATATGATGTCTGAATTGACAGCCAAGTTAGGATTGTCACATGATAATTCTACTCCTTATTATCCACAATCAAATGGACAAGTTGAGGCTATTAACAAAATTCTTAAACAAATGCTTCAATGAATGATAGGAGTCTGTAAAAGGAACTGGCACTTGATCCTGTACTCCGCCTTGTGGGCATATCGAACCTTGGTGAGAAACCCAACTAGATTCACTCCTTTTCAATTGGTTTATGATCTAGAAGCTATCTTACCAATCCAATGCGAAATATCATTGTTAAAACTCGCGATAGATTTGTTACCTGACACCTCAGAAGAAGAAGCGCATCTCCTTAACCTCATCCATCTAGATGAAATGCATCGTGAAGGCCAATTGGCCGATGAAGCACATAAGAGATGTATAAAGGCGCAATACGACAAAAATGTCCAGCCTCGCATCTTCTCAGAGGGTGACTTGGTACTTCTTTATGACCAAGAAGTTGATGTAATAGGTACAGGGAAATTCGAGTCATTATGGCATGGCCCCTATATTTTCAAAAGGGTTCTTGCTAAGGGTGCCTATGAGTTAGTAGATTATGATGGGATTCCATTGGCACAGCCTAGAAATGGGTTGTATTTGAAACGTTACTATGCTTAATCATGAGCATAGTAATTTTTTGTATTATATTGTTTATATGCTATTGATTTGCATTCACTATCTTAATTTGTTTTTTAGAGTTTTATTGACGTTAGTAATCCGCTTTACATTTCATCTCAAATGACTGAATATTCGGAACCATTTATTGGATATGCTGATGGTGCTAGTCGTAGTACGCAGAATCTATCCTCTGTAGCATGGGCCATTTTCGCTCCAAACGGCAAGTTAGTGAGTTTTCAAGGGATTTGTATTGGTAGATCGACGAATATCACTAAGTATAGTGCGTTGATCGAACTTCTCTCTGATGCCATTTCATTTGGTATTAACCACATAATCATAAGGTTAGACTCACAACTTGTGGTACTACAACTTACTAGTATTTATACTGTTAGAAATCCAAAACTTCTTAGATTGTTCGTGAGAGTTCGACTTTTGGAGAGACATTTTGATTTCATTCAATATCAACACATTTCTAGAAATCTGAATGCTTTAACTGATTCATTAGCTAATCAAGTTTTAGATATCCATTTGCGACATAGGTAAAGAAAACATTCACATCATTGAATAGGATTACGCATTAAACATAGGAAAAACTATGAAAACATATAGATAAATAGTTATAGGTTTTTTACAAAATTTGTGCCCAAGACACGTTGGTCATTTGACCTCAAAATGTAAGAAAAAATTCATAAGTAAACTAGTGGTGCTCATGGTAGCATGCTATAGATATAGCAATCCTACGGAGCAACCACATCCAATAGCTAGGAACCCCAATTGTGTGTCGCTGCAGTTGCATGGGAAGCTCTTCGATCCGGTAGTCTGGAATCCTGAAGGTCAACCCCTCTATGTGCTGCTGGAGCTCAACAAGAGTCTCAGCCATATCAAGGTCCTGAAGGACTTCTCTCCCGACAGCCCTCTCTACTGGAGCATTTGCTTTACGCTCTGGTTCCTCTACTAGTTGAACATGACCAATATCTACATTACATTAAACATCTAGTTTAGTCTTGGAAAGAAATAAAAACACAAAAACATTTGTATAAACCTTATAAAAATAAAAAAACATGGTCAAATCATTCTTACCTATCGCACCCCACTTAGCGCCTTCTGGTAAAACTAGATCTAGATCTCCTCGGAAGTCGATGCCTACATATGCATACTCATCGATGGCGATAATCTGTCATCGAAACCAGGTGAAGAATGTAGTTGAGAACACAATGGTCGATTGGCCTGAATGCCAACCCATGAGTTCTACCCATATCTACATTTGAGGATCTCTGTTAGGTCCCTATATTACTAATATAGTCCCTTATTATTGTTAGTGTAACCCCCTTATTGTTATTGTTGTACCCCTATAACCCCCATATTGTTATTATTGTGCCCTTAAATTATTATTGTTAGGTCAGCTAGGATTACATTTTGGCCCCACTAGGATTACATTATGGCCCCATGGAATCCTATATATAGAAAGGAGGTTTTGTAATTTGTATCATCCAAGAATTTTTCATTCATGTAATGTGTTGGAGGTTTCCCCCTTGAAGTGGCTTATTTCCAAGGTGTTGATATCTTTTTTCTTCTATTTTTGGAGCTGGCTTCACAACATTTGGTATCAGAGCTTTGGATTCTAGGGTTTCGCTACTCCAAACAGATCATCGTGGTATTTTTGCTATAACGTTTTTGCTACGAAGTTTCAGAAGCTGAAATTTTTAGGGTACAAAGCTGAAATCCTGAGGAACAGCGTCGCAAAATTTCATAGCTTGATTCACAATATTTTTGGAGATATGATCTGTGGAAGTTAGGTCTTTTTGCAGGCTCCTCAATTTAATCTAAACAAGTCATCATGGAATTTTCACTATAACGTTTTTTCTATGAAGTCTTAGAATCTTAAATGTTTAGGGCACAAAGCTGAAATCCTAAGGAAATTCGTCGCAAAATTTCAGAGCTTGATTCAAAATATTTTCGAAGATATGATCTGTGGAAGGTAGTGCTTTTTCAGGCTCTTGAATTTCATCTCAAAGAGGTGATCGTGGTAAAATATTCATAACTCTCTCTCTGAGCATCGGATTGGAGTACTGTAAAAAGTGGTCACAAGTACACAGAATGTGGTTTCTTTGCTATTAATTTTAGAGCTAAAATACGAAACAATGACATGTGGCAAGTCGTACAAGTTTTCTCTACTGAACCGGTCCATAATTAGGTCATTGTGGGAGATTGGACATAACTTTTCCTTGGAGAATCCAAATCAAGTCAAAACTAAGGCATTTGAAAGATAATTTAGAAGGCTACCTCAGTTCCAAATTTCAAATATTATCGAGCTCCTCAAAAGCAAGAAAAAGGTGTGTAATTTTTTTCCAAATTGCATAAGTCTTGTTTGAAGAATCAATTTGAATTGATTCCAAGGGCATATTGTAGAATAGATATCAGTATTTGGTTCTAAAAGATGCCCCATAAAAATAATTCAACACCCATTAAGCCTTCAGAAGGCTCTACTATGACTCATGAAGATGAATAATTGCAACATGATCTATCAAAATTACAAGAGCAAGTGCACCAAATTTCGCTCTCGCAGAGAGCAACAAAAAATGAAATGGAAGTTTTGAAGAAAGGCGTGAAAGTGAAGATGGATGGTTTGAAGAATAATATGGATGGTTTGAAGAAAGGCGTGGAATCTAAGATAGATGGCATGGAAGTTGGCATGGAATCTAAGATGGATCACATGGAAAACATGAAGAATGATCTAAAAGAAGACATGGAAGGTTTGACAAAGTTGATACAAGAAATGTTTCCTAATGGTGAAAAGATAGTAGAGGAAACTCATGATGAGAACAAAATAAATGTTAATTGTGACTTCATAAACTCTAATGTTGGTGGGAAGAACCACCATATTCCAAAAATGGATATGAGGAAGTTTGATGGAAAGGATCCTGTAACATGGATACTACAGATGGAGCAATATTTTGATCTCCATAACGTGCAAAACACACAAAAGGTACGCATTGCAACTTTACATTTAGAACAAAATACATTTGTATGGTATCGATGGCTTTGCTCCCATAAAAAATTTGTCACTTGGTCAATTTTTACAGAGGAAATGATAGCACATTATGAGGATACAAAGAGCAACACCTTCTTTAGCCAATTGATAAATCTTAAACAAAAGGGTTTAGTGGGGCAGCACATTGAGGACTTCCAAAAATTGAATATAAGGGTAACTGATATTCCAGAGGAACACAGGATTGATCTCTTCATAGGCACTTTAAAGGATAACATCCAACATGAAGTTCGCATTTTGGAACCTGATTCATTGGAGAAGGCATTTAGGTTGGAAAGAAAAATTGAATGTAAAATTATGGTGACAAGGAAGCCTACCACTCACTTCTATAAAGAGGGAAGTGTTGCTACTCCTAGATTTCAACAACCTACAAGGTTGACACCACAACAATTGGAAGAAAAAAGAGCAAAAGGGCTTTGCTACAGTTGTGATAGCAAATACACTAAAGGTCATAAGTGTGCTGAGAAGAAATTATTTTACATAGATTGTGAAGAGGAAGAAGAAAATGAACAAGAAGAGGATATACACCAGGAACCAACCCTAGAAGAGGAAGAAATGAGTCTGACCATATCGTGTAATGCATTGGCGGGAATTACCACTCCTCAAACTCTCAATATAGAAGGACATATCAAGAAGAAAAAGGTAATAGTGTTGATTGATTCAGGTAGTACCCATAATTTTATTCATTGTAAGGTAGCCAAGGAATTGAATTGTTTCCTATACCCAGCACCAGAATGTCAAGTGATGATTGCAAATGGAGGAACTATAAATTTCTCTGGAAAATGCCATAATATCAAGCTAACCATGGGGGAATATGTATTGACTAGTCTAATGCTTTCCATTCCTATGGGAGGTGTTGATGTTGTACTAGGAGTACAATGGTTACAATCTTTGGGGACAGTAGCTTTTAATTTTCAAGAAATTTTCTTGAAAAAAATTTCAGAAGGAAAGGAAGTCGAATTACGAGGTATTGCGGGGAAGCCGGGAAAGATAATAAGCTCTAATGTCATGACAAAGCTTCTAAAGAAAGAACAACGAGGCGTAATTGCACAATTATGCTCACTAGAAGTTCCAACATCAAAATCATCTATTTCTGCAGATCTCCAACAAGTCTTGGAAAATCATTCCAATGTGTTTGAAACTCCAAAAGGAATCCCACCTATTCGTGATCATGATCATGCTATTCATTTGATTCCAGGAAGTGTTCCTCCAAACATCAGGCCTTATAGATATCCTTATGTCCAAAAGAGCGAAATTGAACGTATGATTGCAGAAATGTTAGAGGCGGGTATAATTCAACCTAGTCAAAGTTCTTTCTCTGCTCTTGTAGTATTGGTACACAAGAAGGATGGATCATAGTGCATGTGTCCGGATTATAGGGAGCTCAATAAGCTCACCATTAAAGATAAATTTCCCATTCCTGTGATTGATGAATTATTGGATGAATTACATGGAGCAATTTATTTTACCAAGTTGGATCTTTGTTCGGGATATCATCAAATTAGAATGAAGACTGAAGATATTCCAAAAACAGCATTTCGAACTCATGAGGGTCATTATGAATTTTTGGTCATGCCTTTTGGCCTTACCAATGCACCTTTTACATTTCAAGGGTTGAAGAATTCGATTTTCAAATTCTTCCTTAGAAAATTTGTGCTAGTATTTTTTAATGATATACTAATCCACAACAGGTCTTGGAAGGATCATGTTGAACATGTTGACAGGGTGCTCAAACTATTGCACGAGAAACAATTATATGCAAAAAAATCCAAATGTTTCTTTGGAGTACAAGAGGTGGAATATCTGGGTCATATTGTATCTCACGAGGGTGTTAAAGTAGACCCTAACAAAATTAAAGCCATTAAGGAATGGAAAGTCCCCACAAACATAAAGAAGTTGCGAGGATTTCTTGGGTTAACAGGGTATTATCGCAAGTTTGTTAAGAATTATGGGAGAATAGCAGCACCTCTAACAACATTATTGAAGAAAGATGCATTTTCATGGACTCCTGAAGCAACTAAGGCCTCTGAATATCTTAAAGAGGTAATGTGCCTAGCACCGGTCTTAGCTACGCCAGACTTCACAAAAACCTTTATTGTGGAATGTGATGCCTTAGGAAATGGAATTGGTGTTGTTTTAATGCGGGAAGGAAGACCCATTGCTTTTGAAAGTCATCCAATCAAAGGAAAGTATTTACAAAAACCTATTTATGAGAAGGAAATGTTAGCAATACTGCATGCACTAAAGAAATGGAGAACTTACCTAATGGGAAGACACTTCAAGGTAAAAACTAATCATGATAGTCTTAAACACTTTTTGGAATAAAGACTATCTTCAGAAGAGCAGCAAAAATGGGTCACAAAGATGTTGGGTTATGACTTTGAAATAATCTACAAAAAAAGGGAAGCTAAATGTTGTTGCAGATGCACTCTCAAGAAATAATGAAGAGGTGGAAGCATTGCTTTGTGCCATTTCTATTATCCAACCAGATTGGATAATTGAAGCAAGAGATGAATGGAAGAAGGACAAAGATGTATGGACACTCATTCAAAAGTTGCAGCAAGATCCTAGTACATCTGATACATTTAGTTGGAAAAATGATACCTTATGGTACAAAGATCGCTTATATCTTTGTAAGAATTCCCAACTAAAACAAAAGATTCTTATGGAATTGCACACTACTCCTTTAGGAGGACACTCGGGATTTTTAAAAACTTACCACAGGGTGAAGAAAGAATTTTTTTGGGATGGCGTTAAATATGATATTCAAAATTTTGTGGCGGAATGTTTGGTTTTCCAACAGAATAATGTTGACACAATTAAGACCCCGAGACTTCTACAACCTTTATCCATTCCAAGTCAACTTTGGGAGGAGATTTCAATGGATTTTATCATAGGTTTACCTAAGTCCGAAGGAAAGAGTGTCATCATGGTGGTAGTTGATAGACCTACCAAGTATGCACACTTTTGTGCATTATCTCATCCATTTAAAGCAAGTACAGTTGCTACTACATTTATGGACAGAATTCAAAAGCTACATGGAAGCCCAAGGGTTATTGTGAGCGACAAAGATCCCATTTTTACTGGAAATTTTTGGATGAAGTTATTTTCTTGTTTGGGTACTCAATTAGCTCATAGCTCATCTTATCATCCTCAATTTGATGGTCAAACTGAGATAGTAAATAAATGTTTGGAAGGATATCTTCGTTATTTTGTATCTAATAAACAAACACAATGGGTCAAGTGGTTACCTCTCGCTGAATGGTGGTATAACACTTCCTTCCATACTGCAGCAAAAATGACCCCATTTATGGCACTTTATGGATATCATCCACCATCGATCACATCATCTTTAAGGGAAAATTCGAAGGTTCAAGCGGTGGAAGATCACATCGAGCATCAGCAAGAAGTTCTCCAACTCTTAAAGGATAACCTGAATTTGTCACAAAATCGAATCAAACAACAGGAAAATCAACATCGCAGCGAGAGAAGTTTTGATGTAGGAGATTGGGTATTTTTACGGCTACAACCATATAAACAAATGTCCCTCAAGCAAGCTAAGAAGGATAATAAATTATCGCCAAAGTACTATGGTCCTTACAAAGTGTTGCAAAAGATTGGTACTATGGCATACAAATTGGAGCTTCCTGCTTCTTCACGAGTGCATTCAGTTTTCCATGTTTCATGCTTAAAGAAGGTTATAGGTGAAAATATTCCAGTTCAAACAATATTGCCAGAACTTGATGAGGAAGGAAAAATCATATTGGAACCTGAAGTGGTCATGGAAACAAGAACTTGACAACTATGGAATTGATCAATTTCATAGTATCTCATCAAGTGGAAGCACTTACCCATTTAATATTCTACATGGGAGGATGAGAATTTTATACAGAAGCATCCAGAGCTACTCAAGCATTGAGGGCAACACTTTTTTGAAGGAGAGGGGCATGTTAGGTCCCTATATTAATAGTATAGTTCCTTATTGTTGTTAGTGTAACCCCCTTATTGCTATTATTGTACCCCTGTAACCCCCATATTGTTATTATTGTGCCCTTAAATTATTATTGTTAGGTCGGCTAGGATTACATTGTGGCCCCACTAGGATTACACTGTGGCCCGATGGACTCCTATATATAGAAAGAAGGTTTTGTAATTTGTATCATCCAATAATTGTTCATTCATGTAATGTATTGGAGGTTGGCCCCTCGAATTGGCTTATTTTTAAGGCGTTGATATCTCTTTTCTTCTATTTTTGGAGTTGGCTTCACAACAATCTCTAGGACTAGATATATCCAATGTTACATGTTGTGGCTGCATCAATGGAATCCGTTCCAAAGCAAAAGAGATAAGGATGGAACCATAACTAAAAAATTTCTTCCTTATTCCCTTTGCTTTATTCAGTTGTTCCTTTATCTGAGATAGAACAGCTTCAGACTAGTTGAAAACTGTTAGCTCTAAGCACTCTAGCACATACTACATATATGATCTGTTCACTACATGGAGTGTAACGATGCCAGCTAGTTTAGTGATCGTGAATAGGATGGTTCTCAAAGGAAAATCCCTGACATCATGGATGTTTATTTTTCCATATTTGATAGGTTTTGACCCTGGATAGCAATACTGCATAACATAATCCCTCACTGCTTCTCCTCCAATGACAGATCCTGTGAGTCAAATGGGCAAACCTCTCCTCGACAAACCTGTGAGAAAATACACATCCTCAACTATTATGGACAACACTTGATTTTTTATGTGAAATTCCTATATCGCTGGACCCCATGCTCGAACAAGGAACTCCAAAAGTTCTATTTGTTGCCTCATTCCTGATAATTTGAAGTACTTAAGTAGCCCACAATCTCTTAAAGCTCTTACAGTACCCAGATCATTCAAGGCAATCATATCTTGTTCTTCATGTTCTCTTTCTCTCCATGTAATCGTCATTATAATCCAATGGAATCCTGAAAATCAACCATAAGATCCATTAGATACCATTCATTGCAAAAAGCTAGGAAAATTTTGGACACAACATAAAAACCAAAAACTTAAACTGCGCCCAACACACTCCCTGGGCTGAGACAGTGCATTGCACATGTAGGTACACTTCACTATACTTGCTATGCAATGCAAGTTTTGACATTCAGGGGTGTGTTTCCCTCAATTTGAGTAGAATTTACCCTAGGGGCATCAAAACCCTAAAAAACTGCAAGGAATGGTAATGAAATGAATACTGAAAGAAAGAGGAGGTTCATGCTACTAACCTGGATCAAACGGCGATGAAATCCATCCACAGAAATGACCGCAATCGACGACTGAAGTTCGGGGGAAAAATCAGTTTCAGAGCTCCAAAATACAAATGGTAACTATGGAATGGTAAAAATGAATAGTGAAACTGCTTTATATAGTCATTTAATTACTTGCAAGATAAATTTATTGCTATTAATATGGTATTATTATGTTTTTTATCATGAAACGATTATTTTTAATCCATTTGATGTTGTTTTGAATAGGAAATACAACTGACGAATAGGTTAGTCATGCAGATTTATTTCAAAGAAAGACTTGACCACGAAGCATAATTTTTCTCCTTATTTTTTGAGCTTTGATAAAAACGAAAAAGGATTTGAAGCGCACTTTTATCTCTTTTTTGAGCTTCGATAACAACGAAAAAGGAACCCCTGGAGTCTTCTTTTAGATCTTTTCAGACTCCGATAATGTGAAAATATTGTCGAGCGCTTGTCATTTCGAGCTTGTTAAAGTAAATGAATTGATATCTACTCAGTATAAGTTTAACCCTTTTCTAGACTGAGATGGATTATTTACGAAAAAGGAATACCTTGGTTAAACATGACCAAAGAGGTTCTCTCAGATATCATTTTATACTTTTTTGGATCTGAGTGACAAATTTACGAAAAAGTACTTTTTGAGTCCTCTTTCGTCCTCTTTTTTAGACTCTCTAAACATGAAAAAGGACCGAGCTATCACTGTCGTTAAGCTCGTTAAAAAATAAAATAGCGACGGGCTTGTCAATCATGGCAAGAATTGAGTTTCATTCATCGCTATACTCGTTAAATTATTAAATAGCAATACTTTATTTGCTCGAAGGGTTGAATTATAGATCAAGCAAATTTTATCCTCCTCAAGCTTGTTAAAAAATAAAGAGGTATTTGCCGACAAATGACCAGGGAAAATTTGGGAAAAACAAGTAAAGTTTCTTTTTGGTAGCAAGTCGCTCTTGAACATGACACTTCTTTCACTCCATGTCCGTGACTGTTTGGGTTCGGTAATCATCTTGACGGTTCATTCACATCTATGGTTCATCATACCTTCACTTCGGTTTTGGGTCAATGTTGCCAACTCATCATAGTGTCGCCGATATGTTCAAGAGAAGTCATCCAGTGATTAAGAACTCATCCATTTGCAATATTCATAAAACTTCATTTTCATGACCATCATCCCTGAAAATTGCTATATCAAGTCATACCCTTGTCTCTGAAATCAGTAACTCTAGTTTTGAAATAAGGTTACTTCTTGTCGACAACAAATCAATTTCCAGGAAGTTCACTTAGAAACATCAGATTCCAGTACCATGAGGCTTGTTACAGCATCGACAAGATCCTTGCTTCTGGACTTTTGACCGAAAGATTTTTTTTTCCATTCAACATCAAATCATCTATTCATGCCTTAAAAAATGTACTGCAGTACCTTGAGGGCCATTGACATTAATGGTGGTTCTCTCTCGTTTGTTAACAACTCACATCATTGGCTAGTAATCACACAATGTCTTTCCATGTTCGACGACAAATCATATATTCACATGGCTAGACTTGTACTCGAATGATCGAGTGAATGAGATAAGAAGACCCGAGATCTAGTTTCGGCCATCTGGGCTGCGATTTCATGATTGTTGTACACATCATCTGTATGGTGACCTTACATACAGATTGTCATCCAAACATGGGCCTATATCTGTAGGTATGTCTGCATCTGGGAAACATTCCAATGTAGATGACTTTCTGAATTATGTACATGTTATTAGATTGTTTTATGTGTTGACTATGGGAATGCCTACCCTAAAAAATTATGATGAATAGATGATATATTATGATGTAATTTATTGTAATATTGATGCAAGTGACCACTCTGATTTTTTTCCAGGCTCATCACAGTGTAAAGCATCTCAATCAAATGTTCTTATTATTTGGATCTCATGCTTTAGGGGGCAATTGTTATAGGTAAATTTGGGCATCATTCCTAGTGACCTGGTTAACTAGGCATCATCTCCAGGACCAACGATCAAGGGTCTATCATTCCCTATCATCTCAGTTGCTATATTCCCTAAGCCAAGAAACACCATAGATCAAACAAGACTTTCATCAAGCAAGGGTTTCCATGGTTTGAAGCTTATTATTTAGCATATGAGAGCTCACCAACGTAGGCTATAAGGGGCCTAAGTGCATTGCATATGCAGGTAGCCCCATTCAAGGCTAATCTGCAGAGCACTTCCCGATATTCAAAGTTATGTTGGTCACATTGGGAGAGAAATTCTTATTGTTCCAGAATCTCCACTTGGCCAGTGTCTTCTAGAAGGGTTCACATGTGTCAAGATTCGGATCCAAGTGTCCATTTGACATCTACATGACTGGAAACATGTCTTGCCTATTTTTGGAATGTTATTGATTACAAAAAAACCTACAGTTCATCTATAAATTGAACACAGATCTAAGTGTTTGAAGAGGAAGAATTTGAGTGGAGAAATGCTGGAGAATTTTCAATAGAGAGTTTGATTTGTGGAGCTGCTGCTGGAGAGATTTATGCTATGATGAGACTTGCGAACTTTGCTGGAAGGTCACTTCAAATTAGTCACTAGGTGTAACCTCTCCTTCTATCATCAATAAAGAGTACTTCTTGTTTTTCCCTACATCCATCTATGTTAACTATGATTTTCCATATTGTAAGATCTTGGTTGATGAATGTAGTTTATGCTTAACTGATTTAGCTAACTAGCTTGAATAGGTATCTATATTATTTCATCTTCTACTATTTCAGTGTTCTTTCTTTCAAGAAGCATTCAGCCAACAAAATTTCTTGAATTTGAAGCTGTAGTGGAAGCGACAGAAAGGAGCCATTTGGAAGCAACTGAAAAAACTAAGCATCCAATCCTCTTTGTGTATCTATTTTGAGTTAGGAGAAATGGTAGTATAGTCTTTCACCTGTTGTTCTAGGCTAACACCTGCCTAGGGAAGCGTAATTTATCCATTGATTACAATTCCGGCCCAAAAAATCACATGCTTTTGGCGAAGATATTCCAATGCTTCATGAGTACTCTCATGATCATCAACACTTCCTACCCAATCTGCATTTGTAAAGGCATGAATAATGAGATTGTTACCCTTGGGATACCATAAGCCATATCCTGTTGTTCCCTTTAGATATCGAAGAATTCTTTTGATGGAAATAATATGTGATTCTTTTGGTGCTGCTTTGAATCTTTCTACTTGTTCAAATGCTTGCATAACATCTGGCTGGGAGGCTGTTACATATAGAAGACTACCAATCATAGATCTTTACAACCTTTGATTCACATCCGTATATGAGTCGTCTATGCTCAATTTTCAACTTGTTAACATCAGAGTAAGGATGGGTTTGCAATCTTCCATTTTGAATTTCTTGAGAATTTCCTTGATGTACTTGGCTTGACATATAAATATTCCTTTCCCTTGCTAAGATATTTGAAGCCCTAAGAACTATGTTAGCTCACCAAGTAAAGACATCTCGAAATCAATTTGCATCTTTGTAGAAAACTTCTTACTTAGTCGATCATCATTGCTACCAAATATTTAATCATCCTCTTTAGCTATTAGATGTGCTTTAGTTGCTTCATCCAAAGCATATATGTCGTTTGGAGCTTAACTTGATGTAGCCACAATTTCACCATAGCTATTGTTGGAACAGGGTCCTCCAAAGGCTACGAATTGGGACAGTTTTGAGTATTTTTGTATATTTTTTCATATTTTAGTCTAGTGCAGGGGTTTTGGGGTGGGTCAAAATCCTGAAAGTATTGTAATGGGTTAAAGGGTAGACCTAGAGTCCGCAAACCATAGTTTGTAGACCACAGGAAAGATTAAGCTAGATTGTTATAAATAGAAGGACATTTTGAGTCAATAGGGAAGCAGGCATTAAGATTGGTGCAAATTGTGAGTTAGTTGATGTGGTTGGGTTATTGGGGAAGGACTCCTGCTAGCTATGTGCGCAAATATCCTTAGTCCTGTTGTGTGCATAGGTTGGGTTTTGGGTATTGTAAAAGGATTTGAAGGATTAATGGAAGTGGAAGGCTGTTGGAATATCTGAATCTGTTCTATGAGATCTGCTATGCTATGCATGGTTCCATTTTTTGTATGTTGCGTAGACATATAATCTAAATCTGTCTTTTATACTTTATGCAAGATTATCTGTGCTAGTTGTGTTATCGTTCTGTGAATTTATGATCTGTTGATTACTGTGATTATAATTAGCATTGCGCACGTGGATTCATAGATCTGGGTTTTGGGATATACAATCTGGTAATTTTGAAGTCAAACGCAGCTCTGCTTAACTTACCTACCCTCTCCCAGGGTGCGGAAACCTGGTTCCAACACCCTCCCATACTGCTTCAGGTGAGACTTTGGCCTGCGCAAGAAGGTCACTGCCGAAAGGGCCAGTAGTATTGGAGTTTGTTGGCAAACCTTAACCTCCAAACCTAGGTTAGGACCCCTCGAGCCAACACCTGCCTTTGCTAATTTCACATTTTGTGGAGTTGAATAGTATTGTGTGTCCTTGATCACACATTTGTCCAGCACTAAGCAGATTGTGATTCATGTTTTCAACCAATAGAAAATTCTTGGCTAGAGCATCTTTTCTTCCGAGAGTGATGGTACATGATCCTATAACATTTGAAGATCCATCATTTCAAAATGACACAGTTGCATCCTTCTTCTCTTTCAGAGATACAAATTTATTTCTATCTCCAGTCATATGTGTTGAACAATTGCTATCAACATACCACACATCTTTGTTGTTTTGAGCCTTGATAGCAAGAGCACAATTATCAGTCTTCTTCTTCTTCCATGTTCGTTCGTTATGTGGCTTCGAAGATTCTTCTAGAGGATTTTCAAGTCTGCAATCTTTGGCTATGTGTCCAAAGTTTCTACATTTGTAACATTCAATATTATTAAATGTTCAAATCTATTAATGTTTCACTGAGCCCTAGGAAGTTCATATTTGACAAATCTCCTAGAATTGTATTGGTTCCTAGGGTACGTGTGACATTCTAAAACTTTATGACCAAATTTTCAACATGAATAACAATAGCCATAAAAAATATTTAGTACCTGGATGGAAATCTTCATCGAGGAATTGTCTTCCAAGGTTGTTCTTGTGAATCTTGTCCAATGAAGTCTACATGTATGTCAGATCTCATAGGTTCATTGTATTTTGTTGTAGAATATCCTGCTTCTTCTTCCTTGTAACCGAGGCCAGTTCTGTCATTGTAATATCGTTGACTTTTGATGAGTTATTCCAATGCCCTTGAGCTATTGGCGTAGTTTTGGATAGTTTTTCCCTTCTTCACTTCCTTACACAGTGAGACTACTTTGGCTTCTAATTCTTCCCTTTCTTGGTTGCCTTCTTCCAACTTCTTTTGAAGTGAATCTTCAATGGATTTGTGTTCTTCAACTTCAATTTTGAGACCTTGAACTTGTTCTTCAAGAGTATTGGAATGGATCTTCTCAGCCTTGCGCTCTTTTATAAGCTTGATTGCTTCCTTAGAAAATTCTTCTATGGTCAACCCTTCTTCTTCGTTGTTTGATACCTCTTGTTTATTGTGCTTGGCCATAAAAAATACTCTCTCATTAGATTCTTCTTCACTATCATTGTCTTCATCAGATGATGAGCTACCTTCTTTAGAGAGAAAGTTCCTTTTGGATCCTTGCTTATTGAATTTATTAAAACCTTTCTTTCCTTTTGAGTTGCCATCACTTATGTTCGGACATTTTGATGCGAAATGCTCAACCTCACCACAGCTGAAACATATCAATGGAAGTTTACCTTTGAATTTTCCCTTGCCAATTTTTTAGTTTTCTCATAAAGTAAGCATATTATTCATCTGAAATACCTTCTTCATCATCTCCCTTTTCTTCACACTTGCAAGTGCATGTCTTTTCAATTGAAGGTTTTTTGTCCCTATTGGTTTTATTAGATGCAATGAACGTAGTTTCTAGATGTGAAGTACCCTCTTCTTCATCAAGTCTCATTTCATATGCTATGAGAACTCCATGTAATTCCTCTTTGCTAAGTTTGTCCAGATTTTCACTGTATTCTAAGACCGATACCTTTGGGTTGAATCTCCCTGGTAACATTCTAAGAATCTTTCGTATAATAGTCTTCTCATCAACTGGCTCTCCCAATCCTTCCAGAGTATTGGTTATTTCATCAACATATTGGAAGTATGCAGCAATGTTGCAATCTTCTTTCATTCTGAGTTACTCAAATTTTTTCTCTAACAGTTTAATTTATTCCTTTTGACATTTGAGTCACCTGCATATATATTATCAAGCTTGTCCCATACATTTTTGGTGGTTTTACAACCCAAAAATTTATGATAAGCAGATTCAATAAGTCCATTGATAATAATATTCTTTTCTTTTGCATCATTTACCAAATTCTTTTTACCTTATCATCTGTGGTTGATGTAAATCCATTTTGAACAGTGCCCCATACTTCGTAACATTTCTCCAAGAGATAGACCTCCATTCTTCCTTTCCAAAGTGCATAATTATTTTCATTGAACAGAGGTACACCATTCTTGGTATGCTCCATGACCTCCTTCCAGCTGTTAAACTACTATTGAAGGAACCAAGCTCTGATACCAATTGTTGGAAATACTGGGGGGGGTGAATCAGTATTCCTTTTAATTAGATTATTAGTTAATATTTATTATCAATGTTTGTACAATGATAGTAGTAAACAAAAGGAACACAAATGCACACATTTTTTAAGGTGGAAACCCACTCCGGGACAAAAAAAACCTAATTATTTTCTAATCATTCTTTAATATTCAACTCCAATTGAAAATAAAGTTCCAACTTTCGAGAATCTAGAAAAGCATTCTTCTCTAGCTCCCACTAGATGGACACTTGAACACATGAGATTATTCAGTATTCAACTAAACGGATGCCCCAACACCCAATGAGCTACAAATCACCCTAGCACCACCCTACCACCCTGAATTTTTCATAGGCTTGAACCTATTGGTGACTTCTTGTACCAGCCTAGCACCACCCTACCACCCTATAGAAGAGTAAAATAAGAATGGACTCTTGTACTAGGGAAAATGGTCCACTTTACAATGATATAGAATGATGTAGAAGAATAATAAATACTATACCATAACCCCAACTATGATACAACCACCTAATTATGATCCTAGACCTCCAGAAACTGCCTCTTCAACTCTTGGTAGATAGACACTAGTACAGTTTTTACAATAATGTATTTACAATGACTTAGTACAATGATACCTTTACAGTGACTGTATGCAGTGCTGCCCACTTCAAGACTTCATGTGATGAAATTCTTGCTGATGTTCTGCACCTTGATTTCTCCTCTTGTCATGCTACCCTCTGTTGCACCTTTCTTTGCTTTTCTTCCCTTGAAAGTATGGTCCTTTGCAGCCCTTGACAACTCATGATCTAGTTTTTTCTTGCCTTCTAGGAGCTTGATATTGAATCTAGAGTATCTATGTTATTTTAGATCCCCAATATGTGTTTTTCGGCCCTGTAGTATTCATCTAAGTCTTCTTTCCAATGCCATAAGTCTAACCCAATTTGGATTCTTCGAGGGAGAGTTATGCCCAATCTCTAACAATGCCCTAATTATGGATTGTTTCAGTAGAGCAAACTTGTATGGAATGCCACGTGTCATTGTTTCTTGATTCAGCTCTAAAATTTATACAGGAAAAACTAAAGTCTGTGCACTATCTGCTAATTTTTACAGAATTCCAATCTTATACTCAGAGAAAGAATTATGACAATTTTCCCAAGGTCACTTCTTTGAGATGAATTTCAGGAACCTAAAAAAACACTGACTTTCACAGATCATATCTCCAAAAATATTGCATACCTTGATATGAAATTTGTACAGGAGCTTCCTCAAGATTTCATCTTTGCCTCATAAAATTTTTAGCTTTTTAAGCTTCATAGAAAAAAATTTAGAGAGAAAATTTCACGATGACCTGTTTTACATAGTGAATTCCCTACATAAGGAGGATATGAGGATCACAATTTATATAAATGCTTAGGTTGAGAGGGAATTCAACAAGTGAACTTGGGAGGGATTTTAGGAGCTTAAAAATTATTAATTATTGACTTTTAAATGACCCATGCCACAACCCCATGGGGTTTTATCCCACTCACTGGGGTTACAAAACTCAAACATGAATATCTCTCAAACTGTGAAGAATTACGTGGCGTGCCATATATCAATGGAAACATCTCAAAAATTAGAAACCATCAAAAGAATTCTTGATCCAAAATATAGTAATTTGGTAGGTCAAAATTCCCATGCAATATTTGGGTAGCCCTTGGTGCTACTTGGGTTGACATCAATGAAAACCGTTGATCAACAAGCCCCAATACAATACCCTCATACAAAACGAGGGGTTTCATTTTAGGGAAAAAAACCTAAATTAAACATAACTTCTACAGTCATATCATCTACCTAATGAACAACCCAGATTGACTAAAAATTACAAGGAATTTACAAGGAATTTTTACATATGTTTTTAAGGCCCCCCTGGACCCCCGGGCAGCGTTTAATTACAGGCGGAAAAATGGGATCCAATGCTATGATACAAAATAAATAAGATAATAAAGCTCCACACCCAACACCTTCTCTAAAACAAAGTGTTGGTAGATTGATGAATTAGGTAGCAGTGTTCCTGGGGTCAGATCAATGGAGTTCTTGACCTGAAAGTGTAGGGGTACTCCTATGGGTGAGTTGAATATTTCCATGTACTCTTCCACAAACTTTTCCATTTCCTATTTTCATGTCGAGGAGCCCTATCTGGAGATTTTGGATGTGGCCATAATATTATTATTTCCCTGAGGACTAATCATAAGGAAGAAAAATTTCAACAAATTTCCTAGTCTATGAAATGATCGTACTACATTACTTAGAAAATATCAAGGAGATGGTGGTAGGTGGTGCTACCTATGGTATCATGTATAACTTATTTCCCATAGTAATAATAACAGTGTGAGGCCTAGACCCATACCATCAACATGATGCTTCCACAAGTATGGTTTGCCTAGTAATAGCCTTGGTAAAAATTCCATGTAATAAAATTTAATAAAGGAAAAATAATAACCATGGTCATGGCACACTTATTCCAATATGAATTTTGGGCAAGACATCCTAGTTTGGGTGTTCATTTGGTTTATTATGGCTAAGGAATTTGGCAAAGTCAAAGAAAACAGAAAATTATTTGGAAAGGAAAAATGGAATTTTGGCAATTTATTTATGAAAATAATGGAAATTAGGAGAAAAGGAAGTTGAAAGGTCACAAGTTTCATATGAGGAGGAAGATTAAGGAAAATAATGGAAAATTAAAGAAAATATAGGCCTCATTAATAAAAAAGGCTTATGAGGATCAGTTGGTACCTTTTGTCAGATCATTTTTGGAGCTATCTCTCTACTCTCTCTCTCGCACACTCTTGGAAACATAGAGTTTTCTTGGAGAACTTCAGCCTTAGATCAAGAAAAAACAAAAAAGGAAAGAGGAAGAAAATATCAAACAAGGAAGATCAGGATCAAGTAGCTACAATGAGTTTAATTGCAAGTATCAAGTTGCAAGTGTGATTTCCTTTCTAGCTTTTGCATGCATGTTTATGCATGTGTGTTCTTGGTTCTCTTGTTGTCACTGACATGGTTTTTTCTAGGTGTGATAGTGTTCTTCATCCTAGCCTTTCCATTTCTAGATAACCATGGTGTGTCAAGGTTCTCATGTTTTGGTTGAGTTGAATTGTCGAATGGATTCAAAATTGAGTGAGGTGGTCTCTGAAAGAAATAACACATGACCTAGTGTACCCTGAATCATACTGTGGATTGTAGTAAATCCCTCGCATAGTAACCCCTGAACCACACTATGGGTTGTTGTAAAGCTTGATTTTTGTGTTACCTCAATGGGCCTAGGAAACCTCGACTGGTGAATGATGGGATATATGGTAAAGCCTGGATGTGGGTGCCCTCGATCGGGCCTAGGAATCCTTTTCTTGTGAATGGTAGGATATACGTTAAAACTTTTGGGGTGGAGACTTGATTAGGCCTAGAAATCCCTATCAGCGAATGGTGGGATATACGGTAAAGGATAGAGACTGGGAGATAGGAAAATTCCTCACGGTGTAGGTGGAGAAATATGGTGACATCCGTGCTTGTTTAGGGTGTAGTGATCTGGTGGGGATTGTGGTAAAGCCTGGTTCTATTAATTAGTGTGAGGTGGTTTAGCCTCAGGAAGCTATGGTTTATTTCTTGTTATGAGTCCCGCATTCATGCTTGGAATATGGCACAAGGGTGATTGGATAAAAGAAAGAGTTGGTTCAACCAATCTATGGTTGGGTGGTACATGGAAGTTCCAAGCTTGGTTGGATTTTACATCCATGAATAAGAGTTCATTTCCTTGGTAATTTATGTGCAAATGTATTGATTTATATGTGGCATTTATGGTTGTTGAAACCTTGTTATTTTTGTTGTTTATATGATGGTTATAAGTATGTTTTATGACAATAATGATATATGGAGCTCATCATGTTTTGATTTGTAATTGAATGAAAAATTAATATATGACCTAATATATGATAATGCAAATAATGTGATACAACATCAATGCTTCTTAGCAATTCTCAGATAATTATGAGACCCTTATGTTCAGATATGTTGTTATGACCTGTAGAATGCATATTAGTGACATGTTTGATGAAATTCATATCATGGATAGTAGGGGTCTAGTAAAGTCATTGATCAAATTTTGCATTAATACCTTTTTCTCAGTGTTATTTAGCATTCCTGATTTTTTTATGTAGTTCTAGCCAGTGGCCTGAGTCTTATCCCTAAAAAAGTGGCACATAATATGGGTTCACTGACATAGAACTAGATGAAAACATCCACAGTAAGTGGTTTTCCCTTATTGTGGGAGATATTAGAGGCATAAAGTCATATGCATGGCTTGTTAAGAAAGTTATTGGGGTGTTATATTCATTAAAATTTAAGTTACCTCCGGGGTTGGTCACCTAGAAAGGTTGGTGGGACCATGGAGGTTTTGTACCATGTGTGGAAGGTAAATTTGGTTTTGTTTTTTTTGTTACACTTCCTTAAATTTACATGGGTAATTGAATCAAATCATAGTAGACTCTCGTCACATGTTTACACTAACGGACCGGTTACCTTGGGTAAATGTGGGAAGGGGGTGTTATAGAGTGGTATCAGAGCATGGTTCACCCCTTGGAATGGATGGGTGGTGTGTTGGTCATGAATTAATGTTGGTTTCATATGTGTTCCTTATACTTATGGTCTATGTGCTTGTTGCATATGCACGGTGGTTTTCATGGTTGCAGTGATGTCACCATGTGAAATTTTATGGTGTTGTTATGGAATGTGTCATCATGAGTGTATGATTAGTTATGCATTTTTTATGCATGTCAGTGTTTACATCTTGTTAAGCATACATTGCTATGGTTATATTTTTCATGCATGAGGTCATGATGTGTGTTTGATATGATCATGAATTGATGAATGTACTTAGGATTATATATATATGTTTTTATGATTATGTTTATACATGTATTCCACTAATATGGTTGATATTTCATCTGGGATATCCTCCTTGAATTATACTGAGACACATTGGTTTTTTAATGATTTGGTTTAGCTAACATATTATGCCTTGCAGGAAAGAGATCAATATGAATGGCAAGATTGTAGACTATAGTTCGCGAGATTCTCCTTTTGAATCAGATGAGCAACGTGGTGTTGGGCACTCTTCTAAATTAGATGATACATTGAGAATTTTGAAGAATAAATAAGAACTTGCAAAACAGACAATGACAGAATCATGCAGAGACAAAATAAACAAGCATATGTTAACATATTAATCCTTCAAAGTTTGTCAGAATTGCAACGACATGGGCCACTTCAGATCAACCATGGGAAGGAGGATAGGACTAATGGGGCATATGGTAGTAGGTCTCATGGTGGTCATAGGTTGGATAGGGATGAAACAGTTATAGATGACAAGCTCTTGGATACTCCAAATAGGAGAGGTGATGGACACAGGTACTATTCTTTTTTTGGTTCTGACAAGAACTATGATCATCATCATTATCACCATTACAGGAGGAGTGATAGGGGATAATTTCCAGATGAGTTTAAGAAAATCCACCTACTTTTGATGGATATTTGAAGAAGTCATAGGATACAAAGGCTTAGTTACTTGGGATGAAGAAGTTATTTGAGTTGCATGAGTACATAGAGAATATGAAGGCCAAAATAACTATCTCCGGCCTGAAAGGGAAAGCATACATCTAGTGGGAATGTGTAAAAAGGGTCAGAGACACCAGGATAGAAGACTTGAGTTGGCATGAATTCAAGAGAATTTTCAAAAATAAGTACTTGGCATAAAGGTACGACAAAAAATCCAAGGAATTTTATTAGCTTAAGATGGGATCGATGAAAGATGAGGAGTATATGACCAAGTTCTTGGAACTATTGAGGTGTGTAACATATCTTAAGGATGAGAAGGATAAAGTTAAGAGATTTTTAAGTGGATTTTCATTATATTTTAGAGATAATATTGAGTATGATGAGCCTCGGTAACTTGAGGAAGTTATTTGGAAATTGAAGCATTGTTATGAGCATTCAAAGTGTAAGAATGAATCTCAGAAAGGATGTAAAGGGAAAGATAAAGGTAAAGGTAAATTGCAACAAAAAATAACAAGGCCTCAAAATTCAAAAGATGAAGTGAATGTTGTGCAATAAAAGAAGTTCAACATAGCTAGATAGGAACATGTGTCACAATAACATAATAGAGGTGATGCTACAGGATGGCTGGAGCATTGGACATGTGGTAAGGAACATTTTAAGAGAGATTGTCTGCAGAATCAGGGTGGTGGGCCTCGTATCCCTAGTGCACAGGAGGCATAGACCATTGGGGATGTTGGGAAAATCATTCCTTGTATATATGCATCACTAAATAAAATGCATGAAAATCACCATTTATCTATCATTAAGATGGATGGTAAGATTTGTGATCAATTAGTTTCTATTTTGATTGACCTTGGATCTAATTATGGTTATGTTAACCCTGGTTTGGTGGATAAGTGTGGTTTAAATAAATAAGTGCATGTAGAATCTTGGTTAGTGTCATTTGCTACAGGTACACAAAAGAAAGTTCATCATTTGGTAAGAGCTTGTGCTTTTGAACTGAATGGTATGCCTACATCAACATATTTGAATTTATTATCATTGGTATCATACAATATGTTGTTGGGTGTAGACTAGTTGTATCTTCATAGGGCTAAAGTGGATTGTTATGAAAAATCTATTGAGTTTTTAGTTGACAATGGAGAACAAAGAGTATTCTAGGGTAAGCAGAAGGAAATATCAGTTAGAATGGTTACAACTATGGAAGCAAAGTATAGTAACAAAAAAGGGTGTGTGTTATTTGCAATGTACATTTCTAGGGATAAAGGTAAGGAGGATGAGGATGCAGAGGTATTGATAAAGTACCTGGTCTTACAAAATTTTCAGGATGTGTTTCAGTATATATTTCAGATTTTCCATCTCATAAAGAAGTAGAATTTTTTATTTAGTTGGTACAAGGGGCATCACCGGCATCAAAGGCATCATAGAGAATGAGTACTACATAGTGAATAGAGTTAAAGTTGTACCTAAAGGAAATGCTTGACAAGGGATACATTAAGACAAGTGTATCGGCTTGGGGTGCACTGGTATTGTTTGTGAAATAGAAGGATGGTACTCTTAGGTTATGCATCGATTACAGGTAGTTGGACAAAATTACCATGAAGAACATATATATGTTGTCGACGATTGATGACTTATTTGATCAATTGAAAGGAGCATAATTGTTCTCGAAGATTGATTTGAGATCACGATACCATCAGGTACGCATAAAAGAAGAGGAAATTTACAAGACAACTTTCCAAATTAGGTACAAGAATTATGATTTTTTTGTTGTTTGATTTGGTTTGACTAATGCTACAACTA
The DNA here is from genome assembly GCA_034641835.2 of Pinus albicaulis. NCBI lineage: Eukaryota > Viridiplantae > Streptophyta > Pinopsida > Pinales > Pinaceae > Pinus > Pinus albicaulis. The sequence continues at coordinate 870,081,985 of CM076575.1, read as the reverse complement.
CTTTTATGTGCTTGATGAATAGTGTGTTGTGTCCCTATATTGACAATTTATTTATTGTATTCATTGATTACATCTTGATATATTCTAAGAATGAGGAAGAAGATATCGAACATTTAGCACCAATGTTGACATTGATAAGAGAGCATCAGTTGTATGCTAAGCTCAACAAAGATATTTTATTTTAGATATAGGTAGATTACTTGGGACATAATGTCTCCAAGGAAGGTATAGTAGTGGATCCAAAGAAGATAAGGCCAATCATGGAGTGGGAAGCTCCTAGAAACGTGGATTAGGTAAGTTCATTCATGGGACTATTAGGTTATTATAGAAGGTTCATAAAGAACTTCTCTCGGAATGCATATCCTATTCATGGAAAATTTTAGGGGCTAATATTCATAGGTGGGCTAATTTTCAATGATTTTTCCAAAAAACAAATATTCGCTAATTTCCGTTTTTTCTAAAAAGTATTCGCCCAAATTTTACAATATTTTTTTTTTACCTTAAAAATTTCCAACATTGTATAGAGAATATATATATAATTATTATAAATATTAATAATTTTACACATATATTTTTAAACATTTTATAGTTTTCATATTAGGGAATAGTGAGATTGGCCAATGTTTTTAAGATAACTTTCCATTCTTAAAATTTTCCTTGATCCTATTACATCATTGCAGAGGACAAGTAAGAAATTTGAATGGACATAGGAATGTGCAACAAGTTTTGAATAGTTGAACGGGGTTACAGATGCTCTTAGTAGGAGAGTACATGTGAATCATACAAAAGTTATGAGTTCTTATGGGATAGACTTATAGGATCAGATATTACAAATAGGGTGGCAAGATAACATGTACATGGATCTTAGGCACAAGTTACAACATAGTATAGGTAGAGGTACAAGTACAGGTAGTGGTACATGTACAAATATAGGTATAGGTTAGGTACAAGTGCATAGGATGTGGAATATCGTCTCTCAGTAGATGGATTGATTAGATTTAGGGAAAGGATATATGTGCCAAATAGTAGTGAGATCAAGAAGACTATCTTGAGAGAGTTTCATGTGAAACTATATTCATGTCACTGAGGATATCAAAAGACATTGATAACAGTGAAGAAGCTTTATTATTGGCCAAATTTTAAAATGGACGTCGCAGAGTTTGTGGCTAGATGTTTAGATTGTCAGCAAGAAAATATAGAATGTAAACATCTAGGTTTATCGCTATAACCAATTTTGATTCCAAAGTGGAAATGGGAGGTAAATTCCATGGATTTAATTTTAGGTTTTCCGAGGGCATATAGACAACGTGATTCCATCATGGTTGTGGTAGACAGGTTGACTAAGGTAGCGTACTTCATTCCAATGAAGACTGTCTATTCAGATAGTGTTGTGGCACAATTTTTCATTTTATATTTGGTCATATTGTAAGGTTTTTGGAAGAATATTATGTCCGACAGGGATGCTAATTTCACTTCAAAGTTTTGGAAGGAGTTGTTTAAAGGATGGGGTATAGAGTTGGCCTTTAACACAACTTATCATCCATAGAGAGATGGACAGACAGAGAGGGTCAACAAGATATTGAAGGACATGTTGAGGATGTATGTGATGCATCATTAAAGGAGATGGGAAGATTACCTTCTACTGGTCGATATTTCTTACAACAATGGTTACTAGGAGTCACTAAGGATGAGTATGTTTGAGGCATTGTAATGGCGGAGTTGTAATACTCCCATCATTTGGAGTGATCCAATGAATAGGGTATTTATTGGACCAGACATGTTGGAATAAATGGAGTAGGAAATGTAGGTAATAAAGGAGAATCTAAAGGCAGCACATGATAGACAGAAAATATATGCAGATCGAGTGGGGTTGTTTAAGTAATTTCAGGTTGTAGAACAAGTGTACTTGTGCATCAATCCTAAGAAGAGTTCCTTGCGTATTTGATCGTGTGCCAAGTTGGCACCTTAGTTTTGTGGAAATTTCAATATCATTGAAAGGATTGGAATAGTGGCCTATCGAATTGCACTGCTGACAACACTAAAATTCCATGATGTTTTCCATGTTCTTAAGAAGTATGTTAAATATGTTGATCATGTGATTGAATGGTTTGTATTATAGGTGGAGCCCAAAGGAGAATTCCAGCCAAAACTGTAGTGTATTTTTCATATAAATATGTTCATGCTTCGGAACCGAGCAATCAAGCAGGTTAAAGTGAAATGGAAGCACTTTGGGCCCAATGAAGCTACATGGGAGATGGTAGATCAAATGCAGGCTATGTATCCTTATATATTCATTGGTTGAGTGAATGTCCTTGATATATGTTTTGGTATATTCTTTGTTGTGATGTTTAGTGTATGTACATATGTATATGGATGTAAATATTTCCTTGAGTTGTGTTATAAAGCTCCAATAAGTGGTATGGGTGTCATTCCATTATGGTTGTAATGCTATTATGTTGTCATGTCAGTCTACTTCTCAACAGGTTGATCATTGTAAATACTAAAATGGGCTAAGTTATAAATCTCCATGGGAAGTATGTTTTTATTTCAACAAATTTGTTGGTTGTAGGTGTCATTGAACACCAAGGATGATGTTCCCCCAAGGTGGAGGGTTATGTAACAACCCTAGTGAAATTTCCATGTAATAAAAGTTAATAAAGTAGAAATAATAACCATGATCATGGAACACTTATTCCAAGCTGAATGTTGGGAAAGACATCCCAATGTGGGTGTTCAATTGGTTTATTATGGCTAAGAAAATTGGCAAAGGAAAAGACAAAGGCTTTGGAAAGGAAAAATGGCATTTTGGGAAATTTATTTATGAAAATAATGAAAATTAGGAGAAAAGAAATGTGAAAGGTCACAGGTTTCATGTGAGGAGGAAAATTAAGGAAAATAATGGAGAATTAAATAAAATAGAGGCCTTATTAATAAAAAGGCTTCTGAGGATGAGTTGGTACATTTTTTTAGTTCAGTATTGGATATCTCTCTCTATTCTCTCTCACACACACTCTTGAACACAGAGTTTTCTTGGAAAACTTTAGCATTGGATCAATAAAAAGCAAAGAAGGAAATAGGAAGCAAAGATCAGTAAGGAAGAGGAAGATCAAGAAAATATAGCGGGATTAATTATAGGTATCAAGTTGCATGTATGATTTCCTTGCTAGTTTGGTAATCATGGTTATGAATGTTTGTTCTAGGTTTTCTTGCCACTCGCATGGGTTTTTCCAAGTGTGACAGTTTTCTTCAGCCTAGCCTTTCCATTTCTGAAAATATTGTGCACCTTGATCTGAAATTGTTATAGGATCCTCCTTAGGATTTTGGATTCGCCTCATAAAAATTTCATCTTCTGAACCTTCGTAGAAAAAATGTTAGAGCGAAAATTCCACAATGACCTGTTTCAGATAGTGAATTTCCTACATAAGGAGGATATGAGGATCAAAATTTATATAAATTCTTAGGTTGAGAGGGGCTTCAAAAAATGAACATGGGAGGGATTTAAGGAGCTTAAAAATTATTAATTATTCACTTTTCAATGAGCCATGCCACAACCCCATGGGGTTTTAGCCCACTAACTGGGGTTACAAACTTCAAACATGAATATATCTCAAACCATGAAGAATTGCGTGGCGTGCCATATATCAATAGAAAAATCTCAACAAGTAGAAACCATCAAACACATTCTTGACCTAGAATATAGTAATTTGGTAGGTCAAAATTCCCACGCAATATTGGGGTAGCCCTTGGTGATGCTTGGGTTGACATCAATGACAACCGTTTATCAACAAGCTGCAATAAAATACCCTCATACAAAATGAGGGGTTGCATTCTAGGGAAAAAACCCTAAATTAAACATAAATTCTACTGTCATATCATCTGCCTAATGAATGACCTAGATTGACTAGAAATTACAATACATTTACAAGGCAATTTTACATTTATTTTTAAGGTCCCCCTCGACCCCTCAAGTAGCATTTAATTACAGGTGGCAACAGAGGATCCAACGCTATGATACAAAATAAATAAGATAATCAATCTCCACACCCAACACCTTCTCTAGAACAAAGTGTTGGTAGATCGGTGCATTAGGTAGCATTGTTCCTGGGGTCAGATCAATGGAGTTCTTGACCTGAAAGTGTAGGGGTACTCCTATGGGTGAGTTGAATAATTCCATGTACTCTTCCACGACCTTGTCCATTTCCTATTTTCATGTGGGGGAGCCCTATCTAGAGGTTGTGGATGTGGTCATAATATTATTATTTCCCTGAGGACGAATCATAAGGAAGAAAAATTTCGACAAATTTCCCAGTCTTTGAAATGATCATACTACATTACTTAGAAAATATCAAGGAGATGGTGGTAGGTGGTGCTACCTACGGTATCATGTATAACTTATTTCCCAGAGTAATAATAAAAATGTGAGGCCTAGACTCATACCATCAACATGATTCTTCCACAAGTATGGTTTGCCTTGTAAGAGCCCTACTAAAAATTCCATGTAATAAAAGTTAGTAAAGGAAAAATAATAACCATAGTCACGGCACACTTATTCCAATATGAATGTTGGGAAAGACATCCTAGTGTGGGTGTTCATTTGGTTTATTATGGCTAAGGAAATTGGCAAAGTCAAAGGAAATAGAAAATTATTTGGAAAGGAAAATTGGAAATTTTGGAAATTTATTTATGAAAATAATGGAAATTAGGAGAAAAGGAAGTTTAAAGGTCACATGTTTCATATGATGAGGAAAATTAAGGAAAATAATGGAAAATTGAAGAAAATATATGCCTCATTTATAAAAAGGCTTATGAGGATCAGTTGGTACCTTTTGTCAGATCATTTTTGGAGCTCTCTCTCTATTCTCTCTCTCACACACTCTTGGAAACATAGAGTTTTCTTGGAGCACTTCAGTATTAGATCAAGAAAAAACAAAGAAGGAAAGAGGAAGAAAATATCAAACAAGGAAGAGCAGGATCAAGCAGCTACAATGAGATTAATTGCAAGTATGATTTCCTTTCTAGTTTTTGAATGCATGTTTATGCATGTGTGTTCTTGGTTCTCTTGTTTTCACTAGCATGGTTTTTTCTAGGTGTGATAGTGTTCTTCATCCTAGCCTTTCCATTTCAAGATAACCGTGGTGTGTCAGGGTTCTCATGTTTTGGTTGAGTTGCATTGCCGAATGGATTCAAAATTGAGTGAGGTGGTCTCTAAAAGAAATAACACATGACCTAGTGTACCCTGAATCAGAATGTGGATTGTAGTAAATCCTTGGCATAGTAACCCCTGAACCACACTGTGGGTTGCGGTGAAGCCTGATTTTTGTGTTACCTCAGTGGGCCTAGGAATCCTCGACCAGTGAATGATGGGATAAACGGTAAAGCCTAGAGGTGGGTGCCCTCGATCAGGCCTAGGAATCCTTTACCTATGAATGGCAGCATATATGTTAAATCCTATGGGGTGGAGACTTGATTAGGCCTAGGAATCCCTATCAGTGAATGGTGGGATATTTGGTGAAGGCTAGATACTGGGAGATAGGAAAATTCCTCACAGTGTAGGTGGAGAAATATGGTGACATCCGTGATTGTTTAGGGTGTAATGCTCTGGTGGGGATTGTGGTAAAGCCTAGTTCTATTGATGAGTGTGAGGTGGTTTAGCCTTGAGAAGCTCTCGTTTATTTCTTGTTATCAGTCCCACATTCATGCTTGGAATATGGCACGATGGTGATTGGATAAAAGAAAGAGTTGGCTCAGCCAATCTATGGTTAGGTGGTACGTGGAAGTTCCAAACCTGGTTGGATTTTACATCCATGAATGAGAGTTCATTTCCTTGGTATTTTATGTGTAAATGTATTGATTTATATGTGGCATTTATAGTTTTTTAAACCTTGTTATTTTTATTGTTTATATTATGGTTATAAGTATGTTTTATGAAAATAATGATATATGGCGCTCATCATGTTTTGATTTGTAATTGAATGAAAAATTAATATATGACCTAATATATTATAATGCAAATAATGTGATATGACATTAGTGCTTCTTATCAATTCTCAGATAATTATGAGACCCTTATGCTCAGATATGTTGTTATGACCTGTAGAATGCATATTAGTGACATGTTTGATGAAATTCCTATTATGGATAACAGGGGTCCAGTAAAGTCATTGATCAAATTTTGCATTAGTACCTTTTTCTCAGTGTTATTTATCATTCCTAAAGTTTTCATGTAGTTTTGGCCAATGGCCTAAGTCTTATCCCTAGAAAAGTGGCACATAATATGGGGTCACTGACATAGAACTAGATGAAAACATCCACAGTAAGTGGTTTTCCCTTATTGTGGGAGAGACTAGAGGCATAAATTCATATGCATGGCTTGTTAAGGAAGATATTGGGGTGTTATATTCATTAAAATTTAAGTTACCTCAAGGTTTGGTCACCTAGAAAGGTTAGTGGGACCATGGAGGTTTTGTACCATGTGTGGAAGGTAAATTTCATTTTTTTTTTTAGTTACACTTCCTTAACTTTACATGGGGAATTGAATCACATCATAGTAGAATTCCGTCACATTTTTACCCTAGTGGACCGGTTACCTTGGGTAAATGTGGGAAGGGGGTGTTAAAGAGTGGTAACAAAGCATGGTTCACCCCTTGGAATGGATGGGTGGTGTGTTGGTCATGCATTTATGTCGGTTTCATATGTGTTCCTTATACTTATGGTCTATGTGATTTTTTCATATGCATGGTGGTTTTCATGGTTGCAGTGATGTTGCCATGTGAAATTGTATGGTGTTGTTATGGAATGTGTTGTCATGAGTTTATGATTAGTTATGCATTGTTTATGCATGTCAATGTTTACATCTTGTTAAGAATACATTTCTATGGTTATAGTTTTCATGCATGAGGTCATGATATGTGTTTGATATGGTCATGCAGTGATGAATGTACTTAGGATTGTATCTATATGTTTTTATGATTATGTTTATACATGTATTGCACTAATATGGTTGATATTTCATATGGGATATCCTCCCTGAATTATACTGAGACACGTTGGTTTTTTTTATGATTTGGTTTAGCTAACATATTATGCCTTGCAGGAAATAGATCAATATGAATGGCAATATTGTAGACTACAGTTCACGAGATTCTCCTTCTGAATTAGATGAGAAACATGGTGTTGGGCACTCTTCTAAATTAGATGATACATTGAGAATTTTGAAGGCATAAATAAGAAGTTGCAAAGCAGACGATGACATAATCATGCAGACACGAAATAAACAAGCATATGTTAACATATTAATCCTTCAAAGTTTGTCAGAATTGCAACGACATGGGCCACTTCGGATCAACCATGGGAAGGAGGATAGGACTAATGGGGAATATGGTAGTAGGTCTCATGGTGGTCATAGGTCGAATAGGGATGAAATAGTTAGAGATGAAAAGCTCTTGGATACTCCGGATAGGAGAGGTGATGGACACAGGTACTATTCTTGTTTTGGTTCTGACAACAACTATGATCATCATCGTTATCACCCTTACAGGAGGAGTGACAAGGGATAATTTCCATATTAGTTTAAGAAATAAAATCCACCTACTTTTGATGGATATTTGAAGAATCCATAGGATACAAAGGCTTGGTTACTTGGGATGAAGAAGTTATTTGAGTTGCATGAGTACATAGAGAATATGAAGGCAAAAATAGCTATCTCCAACCTCAAAGGGAAAGCATACATCTAGTGGGAATGTGTAAAAAGGGTCAGAGACACCAGGATAGAAGACTTGAGTTGGCATGAATTTAAGATAATTTTCAAAAAGAAGTACTTGTCGTAAAGGTATGACAAAAAATCCAAGGAATTTTATTAGCTTAAGATGGGATTGATGAAAGATGAGGAGCATATGACCAAGTTCTTGGAACTGTTGAGGTGTGTAATATATCTTAAGGATGAAAAGAGTAAAGTTCAAAGATTTTTAAGTGGATTTCCATTAGATTTTAGAGATAATATTGAGTACAATGAGCCTCACTAACTTGAGGAAGGTATTGGGAAATTGAAGCATTTTTATGAGCATTCAAAGTGTAAGAATTAATCTAAAAAAGGAGGGAAAGGGAAAGATAAAGGTAAAGGTAAATTGCAGCCAAAAATAACAAGGCCTCAAAATGCAGAAGTTGAAGTGAATGTTGAACAATATAAAAAGTTCAACATAGCTAGATAGGGACATGTGTCACAACAACATAATAGAGGTGATGCTACAGGATGGTTGGAGCGTTGGACATGTGGTAAGGAACATTTTAGGAGAAATTGTCTGCAGAATCAGGGTGTGGGCCTCGTATCCATAGTGCACACGAGGAGCAGACTATTGGGGATGTTAGGAAAATCATTCCTTGTATATATACATCATTGAATAACAGGCAAGAAAATCAGCATTTATCTATCATTAAGATGGATGGTAAGATTTGTGATCAATTAGTTTTTATTTTTATTGACCTTGGATCTGATTATGGTTATGTTAACCCTAGTTTGGTGGATAAGTGTGGTTTGAATAAATAAGTGCATGTAGAATCTTGGTTAGTGTCGTTTGCTACAGGTACACAAAAGAAAGTTCATCATTGGGTAAAAGCTTGTGATTTTGAACTGAATGGTATGCCTACATCAACACATTTGAATTTATTATCATTGGTATCATACAGTTTGTTGTTGGGTGTAGACTAGTTGTATCTTCATAGGACTAAAGTGAATTGTTATGAAAAATCTATTGATTTTTTAGTTGACAATGGAGAACAAAGAGTCTTCTAGGGTAAGTAGAAGGAAATATCGATTAGAATGGTTACAACTATGGAAGCAAAGTGTAGTCACAAAAAAGGGTGTGTGTTATTTGCAATGTACATTTCTAGGGATAAAGGTAAGGAGGATGAGGATGCAAAGGTATTGATAAAGTACCTGGTCTTACAAAATTTTTAGGATTTGTTTTAGTATATATTTCAGAGTTTCCACCTCATAGAGAAGTAGAATTTTTTATTTATTTGGTACAAGGGGCATCACCAACTTCAAAGGCATCGTAGAGAATGAGCACTCCATAGTGAATAGAGTTAAAGTTGTAACTAAAGGAAATTCTTGACAAGGGATACATTAAGACAAGTGTATCGGCTTGGGGTGCACTGGTATTTTTTGTGAAGAAGAATGATGGTACTCTCAGTTATGCATCGATTACAGGTAGTTGAAAAAAGTGACCATGAAGAACAGATATATGTTGTCAACGATTGATGACTTATTTGATCAATTGAAATGAGCATAAGTCTTCTCGAAGATTGATTTGAGATAAGGATACCATCAGGTATGCATAAAAGAAGAGGAATTTACAAGACAACTTTCTAGAATAGGTACGAGAATTATGATTTTTTTGTATTTCGATTTGGTTTGACTAATGCTACAACTACTTTTATGTGCTTTATGAATAGTGTGGTGTGTCCTTATATGGACAATTTTTTATTGTATTCATTGATTACATCTTTATATATTCTAAGAATGAGGAAGAAGATATCGAACATTTAGCACCAATGTTGACATTGATAAGAGAGCATTAGTTGTATACTAAGCTCAACAAAGATAGTTTATTTTAGATAGAGGTAGATTACTTGGGACATGATGTCTCCAAGGAAGGTATAGTAGTGGATCCAGGGAAGATAAGGCCAATCATGGAGTGGGAAGCTCTTAGAAACGTGGATTAGGTGAGATCATTCATGGGAATATCAGGTTATTATAGAGGGTTCATAAAGAAATTCTCTCAAAATGCATATCCTATTCATGAAAAATTTTAGGGGCTAATATTCATAGGTGGGCTACTTTTCTATCATTTTTCCAAAAAAAAAATATTCGCCAATTCCAATTTTTTTTTAAAATATTTTCCCAAATTTTACAATATATTTGTTTTTTAACTTAAAAATTGCCAAAATTGTACATATATATATATATATATATATATATATATTATAAATATTAATAATTTTACACATATATTTATAAACATTTTATAGTTTTCATATTAGGGAATAGTGAGATTCGCCAATGTTTTTAAGATAACTTTCCATTCTTAAAATTTTCCCTGATCCTATTAAATCACTGCAGAGGAAAGGTAATAAATTTGAATGGACATAGGAATGTGAAACAAGTTTTGAATATTTGAAACAATTGTTGACAAATGATCCAGTGTTAAATATTGAAGATCTAGAAAAATAATTTGTGGTATGTACATATGATTGCAAGAGAGGACTTGGTGTAGTCCTTATGCAGGAAGGATAGGTAGTATGCTATGAATCACAGAAACTAAATGATAATGAGAAAAATTATTTCACACGTGATCTTGAGTTGGCAGCAATCATCCATGCATTGAAGAAGTTGAGACACTATCTTCTTGTAAGGAGGTTTGTATTGATGAGTGATCATATTGGGCTGAGATACTTATTTGACAAATTGAATTTGAGTGCCATATAAGATATATGGTTTACCATAATTAGTGAGTTTGACTTTAAGACTGGTACATCAAAAGTAAAGAGAACAAGATTACAGATGCTTTTAGCAGGAGAGTACATGTGAATCATACAACAGTTATGATTTCTTATGGGATAGACTTATAGGATCAGATATTACAAACAATGCAGCAAGATAACATGTACATGGATCTTAGGCACAAGTTACAACATAGTATAGGTATTGGTACAAGTACAGGTAGTGGTACATGTACAAATATAGGTATAGGTATAGGTATAGGTGCATAGGATGTGGAATATCGTCTCTCAACAGATGGATTGATCAAATTTAGGGAAAGGATATATGTGCCAGATAGTAGTGAGATCAAGAAGACTATCTTGAGAGAGTTTCATGTGAAACTATATTCATGTCACTGAGGATATCAAAATACATTGATAACAATAAAGAAGTTTTATTATTGGCCGAATTTGAAAATGGACATCATAGATTTTGTGGCTAGATGTTTGGATTGTCAGCAGGAAAAGACATAATGTAAACATCTAGGCTGATCGCTACAACCAATTTTGATTCTAGAGTGGAAATGGGAGGTAATTTCCATGGATTTAATTTCATGTTTTTCGAGGGCATCTATACAACATGATTCCATCATGGTTGTGGTAGACAGGTTGACTAAGGTAGTGTACTTCATTCCAATGAATACTGTGTATTCAGCTAGTGATGTGGCACAATTTTTCATCATATATGTCGTCATATTGCAAGGTTTTCGGAAGAATATTTTGTCTTACAGGGATGCTAATTTTACTTCCAAGTTTCGGAAGGAGTTGTTCACAGGATGGGGTATAGAGTTGGCCTTTAACACAACTTATCATCCATAGACAAAGAGGATCAACAAGATATTGGAGGACATGTTGAGGATGTATGTGATGCATCATCAAGGGAGATGGGTGTATTACCTTATATTGGTCAATATTTCTTACAACAATGGTTACTAGGAGTCATTAAGGATGAGTATGTTTGAGGCATTATATTGGTGGAGTTGTAATACTCCCATCATTTGGAGTGATGAAATGAATAGGGTATTGATTGGACCAAACCCGTTGGAAGAAATGGAGTAGGAAATGTAGGTAATAAAGGAGAATCTAAAGGCAACACAGGAAAAATAGAAAATCTATGCAAGATCAAAACAAGTTGTTTAAGGAATTTCGGGTTGTAGAACAAGTGTACTTGTGCATCAATCCTAAGAAGATCTCCTTGCGGATTTGATCGTGTGCCAAGTTGGCACGTCAATTTTGTGGAAATTTCAATATTATTGAAAGGATTGGAATAGTGGCCTATCGACTTGCACTGCCGACAACACTGAAATTCCATGATGTTTTCCATGTGTCATTGCTTAAGAAGTATGTTAAATATGTTGATCATGTGATTGAATTTTTTGTATTGTAGGTGGAGCCCAAAGGAGAATTTTAGCCAAAACCGTAGTGTATTTTTCATATAAATATGCTCATGCTTCGAAACCAAGCAATCAAGCAGGTTAAAGTGCAATGGAAGCACTTTGGGCCCAATGAAGCTACATGGGAGATGGTGGATCAAATGTAGGATATGTATCCTTCTATATTCATTAGTTGAGTGAATGTCCTTGATATATGTTTTGGTATATGCTTTGGTGTGATGTTTAGTGTATGTACATACATATATGGATGTAAATATTCCTTGAGTTGTGTTATAAAGCTCCAATAAGTGGTATGGTTTTCATTCCATTATGGTTGTAATGTTATTATGTTGTCATGTCGGTCTGCTTCTCAACAGGTTGATCATCATAAATACTGCAATGGGATAAGTTATAAAGCTCCATGGGAAGTATGTTTTTCTTTCAACAATTTTGTTGGTTGTAGGTTTCATTGAACACCAAGGATGATGTTCCCCCAAGGTGGAGGGTTATGTAACAACCCTAGTGAAAATTCCATGTAATAAAAGTTAATAAAGTAGAAATAATAGCCATGGCCATGGAACACTTATTCCAAGCTAAATTTTGGGAAGACATCAGTGTGGGTGTTCAATTGGTTTATTATGGCTAAGGAAATTGGCAAAGGCAAAGACAAAGGCTTTGGAAAGGAAAAATGGCATTTTGGGAAATTTATTTATGAAAATAATGAAAATTAGGAGAAAATAAAGGTGAAAGGTTACAGGTTGCATGTGAGGAGGAAAATTAAAGAAAATAATGGAGAATTGAATAAAATAGAGGCCTTATTAATAAAAAGGCTTATGAGGATGAGTTGGTACATTTTTTCAATTCAGTATTGGATATCTCTCTCTATTCTCTCTCACACACACTCTTGAACACACAAAATTTTCTTGGAACACTTCAAAATTGGATCAAGAAAAAGAAAAGAAGGAAATAGGAAGAAAATATCAATTAAGGAAGAGGAAGATCAAGCGAATATAGCGGGATTAATTATAGGTATCAAGTTTCATGTATGATTTCCTTGCTAGTTTTGGTAATCATGGTTATACATGTTTGTTCTTCATTCTCTTGTTTCCACTCACATGGTTTTTTCTAGGTGTGACAGTTTTCTACAGCCTAGCCTTTCCATTTTCAGATAGCCATGGTGTGATGGAGTTCTCATGTTTTGGTTGAGTTGGATTTTTAGATGGATTCAACACTGAGAGAGGTGATATCTGAAAGAATGAACACATTACCTAGTGATCCCTAAATTGAATTGTGGATTGTGATAAAGACTTGGAATGGTAACCCCTAAATCAAAATGTCGGTTGCAGTAAAGTTGATTTTTTTTGTTACCTTGGTGGGACTAAGAATCCTCAACTAGTGAATGACGGGATACGGTAAGGCCTAGAGGTTAGTGCCCTTGGTCAAACCTAGGAATCCTTGGTTGGTAAATGGAAGTATATATGGTCAATCCTGGAGGTTTGAGTCTCGATTACTGACCATAGAATGGTAGGATATAAGGTAAATACTAGAGACTAGAAGACAGGAAAATTCCTCACGGTGTAGGTGGAGAAATCTGGTGGCATACATGCTTTTTGAGGACCTAATGATCCAATGGGGATTGTGGTAAATCTTGGTTCTATTGACGAGCGTGAAGTGGTAAACCTTGGTTCTATTGATTGATTTTTCATTATATTCCTTTAAATGTTACAATAAATATATAATACATGTTAAAACTTTCATAAACACCAATCCATTAACCTTGGATTAGAACATAATCGTAGTTTCCTCTAACATATCTACAAAATACCATAGGAAAAAAACCATCATGCCCAAAACCATGTGCAAAATCCATGCACAAAATCATAGGTAGGTCTGCCCACCTATTATAGGGTCCAAAAAATCATTTCAGGCCATGCGACTAGTCGTGGAAAGAATATAACATGCATCCAACACTAGTAGGGGTCTAGTAAATTCATTGATCAAATGTTTGCATTAGAACCTTTGTCTCAATGTTGTTTATCCTTCTTGAATTTTTCATGAAGTTCTAGGCAGTGGCCTGATTCCTAACCCTAAAAAAGTGGCACATAATTTGGGGTCGCTGGCACATAACTAGCTGAAAAAGTCCACAGTCGTTGGCTTTCCATTATTGTGGGAGTGACTAGAGGCCTAAATTTGAATGTGTAGCTTCTCAAGGGAGATAATGGGGTATTATATCAGTGAAAGTTAAGTTTTCACAAGGGTTGGTCACCTAGAAAGGTTGGTTGGCCCCTAGAGGTTATGTAGCACATGTGGAAGGTGAGTTTGGTTTTGTTTTTTCAATTCCACTTCCTTAAATTTGTATGGGAGGTTGAATCACATCATAGTAGCCTCTCATCACATATTTACCCCGTTGGACTGGTTATCTTGGGTAAATGTGGGAGGAGAGTGTTACAGTCCTAATAATACATCACAAACTTCAGGAGGAGCAACATCACATAGTACCTCATCCGTGAAGGCCTTGATGTTGTAGGGAAGGTGACACTACTGGATGACGCAGAGATCTCGTCCTTGGTGAAGCCACCCAACGGTGTATGACTGTTGGTATGGTGTGGTCGGTAAGCCCAACCACTTCATGACTTATGCTGAAATAAGGTTCTTTTAGCTCTTACTTGAGAAAATTAATTGTAGTGGATAATCCTTCACCCACATATGTGACTAGAAGAGACATTCCCCCTCCTCTGTATTTTCGGGCTAAATATTCTAGATCTTGGTGGTGAAAAAAATCACGTTGGGTTCTTAATAAATAATATTCTTCCCTTTGTCATTCCCCTTGTCGACTTTTTACTCAGAGTCAGAACATGCATCTAACTCTGAAGCCTTCAACTCGGGCACCAGTGACTGTTATGATTGAGACTCACTTGTGTTGTAAGTGGGGATCTTATGGAACTCACACCGTTTTCTTGTGCCCTTCCTTGTATTTGGGGTGTTTTTATTTGCTTATGGATTCGACAAGTCGTCATGGGTCACCCCACCTTGGTTTTTTCCTTTTTTCTGCAGTTTGGGGGAACCTTTACCTTGCTTCATATTCGCAGATCTGAAGTCTTTCTTCTTCTGTTTAAATTTATGCTTGATATTGACAGTGTATTGATAAGCGACGCTAAGAAAGGAGATGTCCAAGAACTCCATCTCATCCTAGATGTACTTATGTAAATATTCATGATACTTAGCACCAAATTTTGCTTAGAATCCTTGATACCCAACTTTGTGCGAAGGGTATGAAAAATATTTGTGAACTCTGGCACATCTTGGTCCCTTCCATGCTGCAGTGCGGTCCAATTTATGTGTTTATCTTGATATCTCTTGACATGGTAATACTACTCCTTGATGGCATCTCAGAAATAATTCCAAGTGGGTATGGTTGAAAATAGTGAGGGTTCCCTATCGTCCCTCTTCTCACAATAGGTTTACCACTAGTCCTTGACGTGGGGAGCAACTTTGAGGAGTGAAAAATTAATATTTTACATATTGTAAAAATCATCAAATGAAATATATCCTTTAAACATACTTAACCATTTATCTACATTGTTTGCATCTATCTAGCCTTAAAATATGGGAATGTCAAGCTTTACTTGTACTTTAATGGGAGTGGTCCCTCCAAAGTGGTTGCTGGATGAAGATGTGTCACTTGTGGGAAGTTGTTGAAGGATCTGGGAAAAGTTGTTGATCACCACACTCCTTTGTCGCTTGAGCGCTTCTTCAACAAATATTTTGAAAGGATATCATTATACCTTGTCTTTATTTTCTTCCAACATGGGAAGTTGTTAGGGTCAGAAAGGTCGGTATTGCAAAGGTTGAACCAATTTTATCCCTAACTCCTTATACCCTGACCTCATTGGGGACATGCACATAAAATGAGAGAAAGAGTGGACCGCTCTGATACCACTGATCTAGATTTATGAAGAAATGAAATGAATTACATATATAAATATAAACATATATATGCAAAAAAAACATAGCTTCAATTCATTAATAACAAAGTATTTAAAATTGTTTACATGCAAAGTGGAAATAAACTAGCTTAAGCAATGGTAGCTTATATCTAAGAAGAGATGTGGTGACTACAAGCCTTTTGAACTATGTTACAATAAGGCTCAAGGGCATTTTTAATTATTGAACAACAAAGGAAAACCATAAACAACCAAAACTCTAACCTAAGGGTTGTGGGCCCTATTGGGGTTTTTTGGACAACCAACTTCTTGGGGTCGTAACTTGGTCATATGATATTTTTTTGGCACATACAATACCTTGTTAGAAAGGTCTCTTCGAATACTACAATTTCGTCGAGTGTTTCAAAACAAATATGGAATTTGACGACCCAAAAAAACTACTAAAAGTATTAAATTGTGTTATAATCAAGAAAACTGATGAAACCAGCTAGAAGTCCAGATCGAATAGGCAAGTGGCCACCAATATACACCTGGATCAACAATAAAACCCTAGTATGCATCTCCATATTTTCATCTTTCTCCTTCCCCTTCCCCTTCCCAATTCTATTAAGAAATTTCCTTTTCGGCTAGACTGAAATCCACTTTAGTTCTTACAAAAACAATATTAAACTCCTAAAAATACTTAAATAATCTTAAAATATAAAATTTATATATACTTTATCACTTAATTTTCAATGGGGGGTAAGAAAAAAAAAAAACTTTTAAAACCAAGTTGTTCATCATTATGATGCCAATAATTTTTAAGTAAATTAATTATATAATGAAAGCAATTGATTTTTTAAATAAATTAATTATACAATGATAGATTTTATAAATGATTAACATGTGGACTTGTAAAGTATAAATTGAAATAGATATATTTATTTTATCACAAAGTAAAGTTGAAATATTATCTATGTTATGGCTTATTTTCCTACATGACGTTATATACCTTTTTACTTGTTGTTAAAGATGAATTCATTTTTAGAGTTGTGTTATTAGTCCATATTTGGGGTATAGATATTTTTTTTTGGCTTTTTAAATTATATTTATCGTAAAAAACATGTGGCTATATACCTTAATATTTTAGGTTTGGTCAAAAATAAATATTAGTTTTTTTTAAATAGCATTTAGTTTTGACATTTATAATAATATGGTTTAGTTTTTGTCATTTTTGTGAACATTTGTTTTTAATAAAAATAGTTAAAATATTATTAATAATATTTTGTTTGTTAGTTTTATATATGTTTTTATAATAATAATTTCCTGATTATGTTATAGGTTGAATTGGTGTAAGAAATATTTTTGTTTGTGGGACAATGATCTCTTGTTACATGTATATCATTATACATACAACTCTCTTAGATATGCATTTACAAATATTTAATGACAATGATACGATGATATATTTTTTTCACCTATGAATGATTTACGGAAAAAAACTCAATACTAGAGATCATTTATAACATGAAACTATTGCAATTTATTCAAACCTAGTTGTAGGGATAAAAGATTCATCATAATTAACATCATATGTCCCAACAATCTGTAAATTTTCATGGATATTCTATTGAATAGTTCGTCACAACATATATGATAAATTATCCTTAAAAATTAGAAATTTACACTATAAGAGTTTATTTCTCTTTAGATTTATGGATCTGTAAATTAATGTTTTATTATGTATTATGCAAATTATTATTATGAAAAAAATAGAGAATAGTGAAATAAAAACTCATAAACCAAAATTTTACACAAGATATATCTTGGGAATCATTTTCAGGAGAAAACCTAGGTAGAAGGTGAGGCCTCTCTACTCTCTTTCTCTAAATAAAAAATAATTTTGATTAAAAAGAAGTAAGCCTTGTGGCCTATGGGCTACTACAATGCACAAATCCTCTTTGTGTGCTCTCTCCTTCTCCTAGTCTATTACTATGCTCATCTATGGATAAAAATGCACTAAAAAATAATGGAACCCCTTTTCCTCCTAGTGGTCAGGTTATAACATAACCTGATAGCCTACTAGTGGTTAAGTTGAACTCCCTCAACTCTTAACTAGAAATAAAACATGGAATCTTCTAGAGTCTCCTTCATTATGATCACGTTTCTATTCCATTTTTCATTAATAATGGGGTTTGATGTGGCACCCTCTCAAATCGTGGTGGCGAAAAGAGGAAGGTCAACTTCTTAGTGACATAACTTTTGCATACAGACTTTGTTTGAGTTAATTCTTACGTCGTTGGAAAGGTATATGTTTTTATAATATAAAAATAATCATTACACACAAGAGTGAAAATTTACACCCCCACCCCTAAAAAAAAAATCATTTTATACCCTAATTCGCCAAACTAGTTCCCCCTGGTAAAAATGGTCCACTCTAAAATCATCAAGACTGATGAAAAAAATACAATGATCAATCTAGATCACACATTCCCATTTTGGGAGGATTTTGGTCCCAAAAAGTTGCTATTGAATGAGGTGTACCATTTAGCTTTCCTAGAAGTTGTCCTCTCAACCCAATTTTTGAAAGGTCATGTTGCTACTGTCTTGTAGTTTTTGACATATTTTTCAAAATGGTATCTTCTTTCGACTTTTCTTAAGAATATAGTCTCAGATCCTGTACAAAATGTAGGACATTTTCCTCTTCCTGATCTAGCATGGAAGTCTCATAGAGCTTTATACAATGTGCATTCAAAACTGAGTAAATGTGCATGTATTGGGGTATATTGAGTCTATAGGAATCATCTTCCACCTTTTCTAGTATCTCAAAGGGATTATACTGCAGAGCCTTGATTTTATTATCAGGACCTTATATCGTCTCCTTGTTCAATTGTAACCATACTCTATCTCTCACCTTAAAGACTTATTTCTTTTGTATTGATCATGCTTGACCTTGTATTCTTCCTGTGATTTCTATAGTTTCTCTTGTACTTATATATGGAGTTCAATAATATGTTCCACAAAATTTTCATCCCTCGAGGAAAAACCTGTAATATCCTCCCTCACTCCTCACAACCCATATGAAAAATCCAAAGGTGAAAGAAACAAATATTTAAAACAAGTTTCAAATGGGGACTTACCAGTAGAAGTGTGGACTGTTATATTATATGAGTTTTGTATGCATACAATAATTTCATCCCATGCATTTGGATGCTTCTGATTATAACTCCTCAAAATTTACATCAAATTCATGTTGACTACTTTTGTATTCCCAATTGTGTGAGGATGGAATTTTGTAAACCTCTTTAACTTTGTGTCTATTTCTCTACCACAATGTAGTCTAGAATTCCCTGATAAATCTCATGTCCCTCTAAAATGATGCTCCTTGGTATCCCAAAGTGCACCCAAGACTTGTCCAAAGATTATGTTTGTTGATTGTTTCCTTCTAATGGCCTTTTTGCAGGGAATCAAAACACACATCTTGTTGAACCTATCAACTACATGAATGTGTAGTCATGTCCCTTCCTAGTTTTTGGTAAACCTCCCACAAAGCCCATGGAAATGACTTCCTATGCATGAATGAGTACATGTAAGGGATGATATAGATCCCATTTCCTATTACTAGGCTTTTTGGTAGAAAAAATAATGCATCCTCTTATGAACCTAACTATTTGTTATTGCATATTGGGCCAATACACATACCTCTACAAGTTGACCATTGTCTTCCCTACACCAAAGTGCCCTACAACCTTGGAGGTGTCAACCTCTTTAATCAACTGAAATTTCTCACCTTTAGGAACACGTAATTTATCCAACCTATATATTAACTCATCTTGGAGATGGTAATAAATGATGTTGTCACCATCATTCACATGAATTTAACCCTACAACTATTGAAACACCTCCTTGAATTTCTCATCCTTTGAATAGGCCTCTCAATATGCATCATGTGTGAATGATTACATATGCATCATAATTCCAAAAGATATGATATTTGACATGGATGACCTTGAAATCATGTCATACAATTTTTTTTTCTTCCTTTACTATACATTATCACTAAATGAAACTATTGTGGAATCCCCATCCACTTGTAATGCTTGGTTTATTGTAGCTTACTCTAGGCCTATAGGTACTGTAGTGGTTGGTGATATTTTTGGATCAGTGTCTCCTTTCCCATAAACTAGTGCTTCCACTTATTTACAACTTTCACTAGGGAATAGAGCTCATTGTCATAGGTAGGATAGTACCCCATGAAATACTTCAAAACGATAGCATGCAAGACTTCCTTCCTACATAAATACTGCTCCCATAGCATAATAACTCACATATGTCTCCACTTTGAAGGGTTATTCCAAGTTTTGTAATGCTAGAATTGTTTCTTGAATGATCTTATCTTTTAACTCTTCAAAGGCATGTTTTTGACCCTTCCCCACTAGAAACTCTTTCCATTTGTTTTTATGACATGGAGTGCTGCTTCTACCACTAAAAATGAGGCTATGAATTTCCTCAAGTAATATGACACCTACGACATACCCCTAAACTTATAAAAATTAGTGATCAATGACCATTTCATGTTTTCCTCCATCATGGCAGGATCTATCTTTAACTCTCCTCCACCTATCACATACCCTAGATACACCAAAGGTTGTCATGCAAACTCACACTTCTTTAGAGTTTCTAGAAGCTAGTGGTTCTTTAATGTCTCCAACACCTGTGTCAAATTTGAGATGTGCTCCTCCCAAGTAGCATTATATATCAACATATCATTCAAATAGAAAAAATGAATGAATTTATAAAAGGGTGTAGTATATCATTCATTAACCTCATAAACATAACAGATGCATTGCATAGGAAAAATGGCATGACTAGCCACTCATACAAACCTTTCCCTGTTTTGAAGGTGATCTTTTATCTTCTTCTCTAACTCAAACCTAGTGATATCTAGACTTTAAGTACATATTGGTGAATTATTTTGTGTGTTTTAATTGATATAGTCAATCATTTATTCTGGGAAGTGGATACCTATTCTTGAGTATAATATTTTTCAATGCCTTATAATATATACACATTCACCAAGTCCCATCCTTATTTGGCACTATGATGATGGGTGACCCACATGGTGATGTACTCAGTCGAATGAAACCCTATTCTAGTAGCAGTTGCAACTATTTCTTCACCTCACCTACTTCTATAACAAACTTCCTGCACAGTCCAATGTTTGTAAATGGGGAGTTTGGAAATAGTTGGATCTCGTTCTCCATTTCCCTTGTAGGTGGTAATCCTTTCGGTTCCCAAAACACATTTGTGTACTCCTGTAGAAACTCTTACAGTTGTTTTTGTTACTTATACACCTATCCATATTGTATTCCTTTGCTCTTATTGACTCTTTTACAAACTAATTTTCTTTGAAAAATAATAAAACATACTACTTTATTGAACTGATCAATTTATTTGCTTGGTCAATAGTTACCAACGAAAATTTTTACTTGCATTTGTGTGCATTGATGATGAATAATTTTCCATCCTTGACAAGTCAATATTGTTTGGATATCTACATGAATATTTCATCTTACATGTACATGTAGGGACGTCCAAAAACCAGTCCACATAATCAAGGGGAACTACATCTAGTTCTACTTCATCAATAAAATAAACACTAATAGAAAATATAATTTGCATTGTTTTGTTATCTAACTCTGCATCTGTATTTACCCATCCTATGGATATGGTATTGTATGTTCATGAACTTCCAATTCCAATTTTTTTATCAACTCGAATAAAATGAGATTTTCATGTGATCCTTAGTCAAATAAAGCATCAATATTTGTTTTCTTGATTTGAATATTTATGTGTAAGGATTTGGTCATTTCTTTCTCTTACTAATTTTGAAGGATACTTAGATTCACCTCCTTTTGTACTGGTGTACATATTATCTTCTCATTGACGTACAATATTCTTTCAACCTATTTGCTTGAATCAATGGCCAGGATATTCTTCTTCTTATTATATTTCCTTTTTAATCTAGGTTAAGCTCTAGATGCAACTTCCAATACTTATCCTCTATATGATCGTCATTGTTAGAGTGGTTGCAAGGATTGTTGGGATCCTTGCACTAGTGTGTTGTATTTTTTTTTCCTTTTATCTTTTCCCCATTTCCACTTCTTCTTCACCTTCTAATAAATTCCAACTTGCTCCTTTTGCTTTGATCCATTAGATTTCCCTTTCTTTTGCCATATTTTTTCTAGTTATTGTGCCTATACATGAGCCCCACCCACTAATATAGACTTGAACAACATCACTTGCTTCCGCATATTACTTTTTATACCCCATAGATACTTTAGGAGTACTTATGGGCTCTGTGGGGAGATACACAACATTATAACCATGTTTTTGAACTCTGTGGTGTATGCCTATACATTCGACCATGCTTCTGCCTAAAATGGTGCCACCATATCCACTGGTCCTCTACATGCCTGATAGGGTAAAATTGGGACTTTATGAAGGTTTGAATTTCTCCCACTTAGTCACTATATGATCTCCCTCCAACCTCAAAACTTGCATGTGGATTTCCCAATAAGTTAGAGCATGGACCTCTAATTTTAGTCAAACAAATGAAATCTTTTGTTCTTATTCTATATGATGAACACTAGAATAAACTTGTAATTGCTAAAACCAATGATTTAGCTTCAGAGAATTGATATCACCTTAGTACGACTTGATAACTAACTACCTTCACTTCTAGTTTGAACAAGGACTGTTACTAGTTCACAACACTGAAACTGGGTTAGTTTTTTCTAAAGTGCTTTCTTCGGCTTGTTCTTTGTTTCATGTTGATCTTGTTGATCTCTCACTACAAGGAAAATACCCTCTAGTGGAGGTCATAAAGGGGGTTTTTAGTGTTATAAAATTGGCTGAAATTGTCAAAAAAACATTTTCTACAACATACGTTTATGGTTACGGAGGTTTTGGCGGAGCTTTTAATGAAATTTCAACACAACTAAAAAAACTGGATGGCTGGAGGTTATTACAGATGTTTTTTTCATCGTTGCGCTACTAAAGTTTCAACGCACTGATGCGTGTCATCTAGAAGGTGGCCCAGGGTAGTCGAAGGTGCATGCACCGGGCCATCAAGGTATAAAACTACACTGGGGTGTAGTGTTGGTGATACAACGCACGAGGTCATTCTAATTGGTCTTGGGATTTGTGCAGTGCCCATAGGTCGTATAAACACATTAGTACGTCAAGTTATAGAAAAACACCAGTGCGCAGTATTTGAAAAATGCACCATATGTTCTAATTCGTATTGGTATTTGTGCAGTGTCCATAGGTCGTACAAATGCCCTGGTGCATAGACTCACATAAATGCACCGGTGCACAATATCGCACAAACACACTGAGATTTATAATTGGTATTGGTATTTTTGCAGTGCCTATAGGTCGTAGAAACGCACCAGTGCGTTGTATCATAAAAACGTACCGGTGTACAGTAACTGGCATGCACAAGTGTTCATTTTGTATATTTTAGAAACATCGACCTGTGACAATGCAATTATTGTGATATTTTTAAATTCATTATTCATCAAAAGTCAACAAATCTTATAACAATATTCATATTAATTAAATTTTTACTAATGCATTTGAATGTGATGTTTGGATTAATTTGTTATATCATATCATAATTATTGTTATTTTTTAAAATTCATTATTCATCAAAAGACGACACATTTCTTATAACAATATTCATATTAATTAAATTTTTATTAGTGCATTTGAATTTGATTTTTGGATTAATTTGTTATATCATATCATCAAATTTCACATCTCTTCATTGTAATATTTAATCATCCATAAATTTAATCAGTGGTGTTACATTTCACGGCGACAATGGAGAACGCAATAGAATAAATTAAAACATATTTTATTAAATATATATGTGAATAAGGCAATCTTTGTCATACAAAATGGGACAGTTATTGGTATCCCTTTGTCTTTCAATTGGGACACTATGTCCATTACATTAAACAAAATGTCTGATTTCACATACAAATATTTCAAAAAATACGATGCCTTCCTTTGATATCCAAACATAGTGATCATCATTCTTTGCTTGAACTGCTGTCACTGCTAGAGCTTCTTCCATGAATTGGGTTATTTTCAGGAATGTTTTGTTCACGGTGTTGATTTTTTTCTTCATCTTCTTCACCTTCCATCTACAAACACAAAAATAGACTATAAGACTGTATATACATTGGTGAGAATAATGAAAATTGCAATATTAAATAATATACATCAATGTAAATAAAAAAGAAATGACGTACCATAGCAACAATTGACTCATGAACTATACACATTCTTTCAAAACCATGTAGTATGCCATCTTTCAAGATTTCATCTGTTGGCACAGTTCCATACTTTGTTTCCTGCAAGTTTTATACCCCATGAAAAATCATATATTTAATATAAAAGATTTTTTTTTCTATTAATTATAGATGAAGCTAAGTAAAACAAGATCAAGAGATGCTTACAAATTCCACAATTAATTCCTGATATGCCAACATAAACTCACAACCCATATTTAACCCAATGTCAATCAATTCGTCTGATGGTTCTTCTTTGTATGTTAGCACCTATTTGAAGACATTCAATGATGATTTTTGTAAAACAACTTAAAAAATACAAAAATGAAATCTAGCTAAGTTGTTATAAGGAAGTAACAGTTACTCACAAACTTAGATATCAACCTTTTCTTCCTTATCATCCTGTTTTATGCACTGAATGGGTTCCATTTTATTTTCTTTTCTACAAGAAAATACTTGAAAATTAACATTTAATGCTAAATTGTTTATTTATTGTACCTAATGATCGAAAATTTCAATGATTACATATTACATTTGAAGCACGTTGTTGTTGAGATGGCTCCTCCTGCGATGCAATTTTGTCCATTTCTTTGACCATCTCCTTGTACACCGTTTTGGACTTTCCTACTGGCATATTTCTAATATCAACTCATTCATCTTTTTAAATTTTCATAATCTTCCTAAAAATGTGACATGATAATAAACTATTTAATTCTATATTGATATATGAAAAGTAAATATAACAAAAGTGATATTTATAAATTATATTTATAAATAATGCTAGACAAACATTTAAAGGAATATTACTTTCCATTCCTTCTTCTTTTTTTGTACATTTTTGCTATTAAAAGTCTAACATGTCTCATTGACCAATTCTCTAGAAACTCTTCCTGTAGTTTAGATAAAATTTGGTTCTTGGAACCATTGGATTGATTTTTGTATTGTAAGTGGAAAGAACATCTATACATTCATTCCACTAGATCCCTCAAAATTTTGTAAATTTTTTTCCCCCTTTCGTTTACCTCCAACACCACTCCAGATGAGCTAAGGAGAAATTCATTTTCATTTGCATGTTCTATTTTTTTTTCTTTTCTTAGAACAATATTCCTTTTCTGAGTTGTTGGTCCCTGTAGAACATTAAACAGATGTGAATTAATATATTTTTTGACACATGTTATCTAATAATTTTAAGTATATTATTAATGAAATTTTAAAAAATAAACTCATATTGGATTGATATTATTTTTTCATTCACCTGATTCATCCTTTTGCAATTTTTCCATCAAGATTTTACACTCTTTTGGTTCTAGATCATAAATAATCTTATCGAGCTTCGTCATTTTGTGGCTCTGCATGATACACAGTAAAAAATACATATTATTTAAACTTACATATAGTTCAAAAAAAATACTTTTTGTAAAGAATTTACAAATAACTTGCCTTTTTTCTTTTCTTGATGTGTTATTAGTATTTTTGTTACTTGATCTCTTGTTAGCCATTTCTTTATCAATATGAAACATGTACCATATCATTCATTAATATATTTTATAAATAAATTGCCAAATTTTCAAGTAAAAAAAATAAAATATCAAGAAACTGGTGCGCTATTCATGATGTACGCACCAACATCGATGCGTAGTGGTCTTATAAATGCACCACCAAAATAGTATAACACACCGTGCCGTGCTCTATGTCAACAAGGAGCACTAGTGAATTACATGTTAACCACTGCACCGATTTACACAGACAAAATATTAAAAATCGTCTAGTGTTAGTTTTGTAGCATAACGCCATGCGCAAATAAGGGACCACCATACGGTGCTCTCTGTGAACTATGAGACTCGGTGTGGTGCCTTATATGTTACATGGCGCACTGATTAACAAAAATAAATAAATAAATTGTGAAAGAGCATGAGTGCGGTGTGCCGTAATTAAATAGTGCACCGGTACCATATTTTACATATGGCGCACTGATTAAAATTTTTTTTATTTTATTTTTTTCAAATAGTACTTTCGTAGTGCGCTAGGATAATACATCGCACCGATGCACTAGGTTACGTAGGGTGCACCGATTAAAAAAAAAAAAAAATTCATGCAAGGGCCGACATGGATTGGGATCTGACTATGCAAGTTGTCTCGTGGGTTGGATGTCTTAGGCCTATATATAGCAATACAATAACCCTATAAATATAAAATGAAAAGCTCTAATTTTGAAATCACATAAAGAAGGAGAAGAAAGGACAGAAACAAAAATAATGTATGGTTTAGGGTAAAAATGGATTTTTTTTTATTTTGTTTCTGAAAATGAAAAAGAAATTGAAATTTATTTCTTACTACGTAAAAAAAACTGCAGAAAAAGTAAAAAAAACAATAAACTTTAATCATGAGATCGTTTGAAATTCTATGTTATAGGGTTTGAATCACCAAAGGTTTGGAATTCTGATTGTCTGAATACTTCTATTCAAATGTATTTCGCTGCTCCACATTGCTCTCGTGCTCTGTTGCTCCAGGTACGTCTCCTGCAAATCTCTAGCTGAACATTTCTGCAAAAATAGTGAAATAATGAAAAATGTTTAGTATTTAAACAATTTTTTTATGAAATTAGATTTTCAAAAATATCTTGCCACCCATTTTTAAATTTACCGCTTTTTTTCACTTAAATAAAATATATTTGTGCTTTTTTTATTTGTGGTTGTTCATCGTCGGTGCGTCACTTAATATCACCGCACTGGTGGGTCCGTTTATATCACGACACCAGTGTGCAGTAATGAAAACACATTGATGTTGTGATCTGTACATTAGCACCGATAACAAGAAGTCCATTTTTAGGGCACTGAAATTACTTTTAGGTGTGTGCGCCAAAATTTATTATTGATTTTTCTCAAATGTAGGGAGAAAATATCATAATTATATTGAATGGAAAATTCCTCAAAATTTAGCTCATTCCATAATATTTCACAAATTCCATTGTGGAGCTCTCCCTATCCATCTCGAGACGTAATATTTAATTCAAATTTTATTTACATTTTAATTATCTAATGAATTTATGTTTTTTATCCATGTCAATCATACACAGCTTAATTAAATTTATAATTTATACAAATTTGCAGGTTCATGCAGATTCAAAATCGAATTTAGATGCACAAAATATTCAAACGTTAGCTCCAAAACATCGGAATCTCTTATCAGGAGCAGCATACCACAAGGTGCATTTGGTAGATGAAAATGGAAAGTCGCTTCACCCTGCCAATTGTAACATTATTGCATCTTCTAGCCACAATCTTGGGACATTAATGATGGCAATAATTATAATTGTTTGGTATATTGTTTTGTTGGGGCCCTTGTTTTGAAATTAAACATTTTTGAGTTGCAGATAACAGGTGGCGGAACGCAACCATGGTAGGTAGAGAGCTGTCATGGTTGCGGAAGATGAACGAACAGGTGGCGCAACCATTGCAGAAGTAGGCACAGATGGAAAAAGGGAGCAACAGAAGATAATCAGAAGAACTCTCGATGATCAGGGAGAAGCAGCAAACAGCCGAGTTGAAAGAAAGGATGAACTGTCAGTCGTGCTGGCGATGGAACAAATAGGCATTCGACCAGTAGAGAAAGAAGGTTGGCACAATAGGGATCAAAGAATAGGAGCCGCAAGAGAGCTATGTTCGTGTTGTGCATTATGTTCTCTCTCTCTCTCTCTCTTCGTTCTGTTCTTTTTGATGTGACGCTATTGTAATCAGTTCTGCCAGGATCGGATCGCTCTAAGGAGCATTGTAATGGTATTTTGTTGATTAATGAAATATATCATGATATAAGGTTGCTATTCTGAGTTCTGTGTTATGTTCTAGTTTAGTTGAACATGCGGATTATTTACAATTTTGATTATCATTCTAAATGTGTTCATAAGTCTTGTCTTATGAGGAGTGTTTACACTTGCTTAGAGCACTTTATTATGCCTGGTTTATGCATCTGTTATGCTTGATCAATACCAGATCTACTCCTAACCTTATTAAGGTCGCGACACACCTCGGGTGAGGCTCTATGCTCCCCGGAGCAAGATGAAAATGCTGACGCTGTGCTAGACCTTTTCCCTCACCAACAAATGGTTCCGTTGCCGAGACCTGAAATTCCATTTTGGAGTTAGATCATGGTATCATGGATCTTCGAGAAAGAAATACAAAAATGGTGAGATAACCACCTGGATCAGTTCATCGCTCAGTGAGCAGAGTTGAGACAACAAATAGAGAAATTTATGAAGAATTAGGTTCTATTCTCTAAATCCGCCAGTGATATTTATGAAATCTTTTGGGGAAAATTTCCAGAGGAAATCTACAACTGGTTGCAAAGACTGGAGGCCAAGACAGTCCAAAGAAGCTCGTAGAAGGTCTGTCGCAAGTGGCTACACATAGATCTGGTAGCACTCCATCGATTAGATACTGATTTGACCCGAGCTGTAGATTTCTGGGTGCAATCTACCTTGGAAGGATACAGCATGGAGTTCACAGCTCAATGCTACCAGTATTTCTCGAAAGCAGAGGATATATTTAGATCAGGGCTACACGGGAGCTATTGAAGGAGATCCCTCTGTGGAACAAGGCCTTGATGGTAGATGAAGGATTAATGGAGTTCAAAAAAACTGAAATGGAGACCTAAACCTCCAGTACTAATGGAAGGAGCTGAGGGAAATATGCTACAAGTACGTTGAAAGGGGAATAGGGATATGGATGCCGAGACCTCCAGTAGGTTGAGAGAACGACGAGCACATCGAAGGGCGCAACTCACGGAGAAGTGGCGAGAAAGGGTGATGAAAGAGTTGGAAAGATAGGAAAGGAATAGAAAAGACAAGGAGGAGGTGCCTTAGATGATGAAGGAGATAGAAGGTCAGATGGGTTCCCAAGATACAGGAGGGACCGTCAAGAAAGTGTGGCAGGTGTATAGGAGCCCAGCCCAAGAAGAGAAGGGAAAGGAGTATGATGAAGATGGCACGCGCCTCGAGG
This sequence comes from Pinus albicaulis, assembly GCA_034641835.2. Taxonomy (NCBI): domain Eukaryota; kingdom Viridiplantae; phylum Streptophyta; class Pinopsida; order Pinales; family Pinaceae; genus Pinus; species Pinus albicaulis. The sequence continues at coordinate 870,052,799 of CM076575.1, read as the reverse complement.
AGAAGTTCGATGTGGAGTTGCATATTGTGATGGAGCAGCTATTCCGAGAGGGTCCGGCACCCATAATACTAGGTAACTCTATTCCCCAAGGTTCAAGTAGCTTTAGTCCTTACCTTCCCCTAGTACTCTACTAGCCACTAGGTGAAATCTTTGTTAAGTTACAAGAATTGAAGTTACTAGGAGTAAGTAAGTTGAATAGTGTTTAGCCTGCAACAATAATACAAGCTAGTAGTAGTGCTAGCCATACCGTTTCACAACCAGGAGTCAGGGGTTTTTTTCTAGTAAACCCCACACAAGGAAGCATGGAAGGATCATTTACCCAATACCTAGAGTTCTCTGGGAGGGGTAATGATGATGTTGAACAAAACTGGTACCTTTGCGACGCCATATGGATGACTCAAAAAATGCCAGAGGCAGGTAAGTTGATATAATTTCAAAGTACTCTCAGGGAGAGAGCTCTACGTTGGTTTATAAAATGGTCTGAGTCTCATCAGAACCCAGCGATAGAAAATTTAAAGAGGGATTTCTTTAAGGAATTCAAACTACCCCAAAAAGACTAGCAGGGTTTTTCAAAGATGTGGAAGATCAAGCAGCGAGAAGGGGAAACTGCATGGGATCTAATGAGGAGATTCAAGGATGTGATTGGAAAACTTAGCTATCCAATTGATCCAAACCATCAGAGAGATTGGTTCATAAAGGCTCTTCTTCCATTAACAATAACACCACTAACACAACAGAAGATCGAGACGTTGCGAGACACCCTGGAGCAAGCGATGAAGATAGAGGCCATGGCGAGATACCCGCAAGAATTTATAGGAGGAGCATCCACTCAGGACCCCTCTATACTGGGGCTACAACATCAAATAGCTAGCCTAATAGAGAAACTAAAGGAAATTAAACCAATGCGGCCAGCGAGGCCAAATGTATGGTGTACGCACTGTCTAGCAGAGAGACATGTGGCAACCGAATGTCCTAGGTTGCGGGGTCAGAATGTAGGAACATCAACAACATGAGCACAGAGAGCTCCACCCATAGGGGGAGTTGCGCAGATCAACACCTAGGGAATATATCCACCACAACACCAGTACACGGGGTTCCCTGTGCAATAGAATCCAACCACAACTGAGTATTGTGAGATATGAAAAAGCATGGGTCACCCACCCCGCCTATGCCCCATATTACAGAAATACTCCAACGTTTCAAATAAAATATACTGTGAGTTTTGTGCTTCTACAACACACAGCACAGAGCAGTGTAGGGCTCTGGATGCATTAGCGGAATGATTGGACATGCCTTCATATAGAGTGAATGAGGCTCTCTGAGGATGGGGGGGAGGCATGATAGGAGGTTGAGTTGGATGGAGAGGCCTACTACGATGTTACAACTATGACCAAGAAGGTCATGTGGCTAGGGAATGTCCACTTCCTAGAAGACCTTGGTGTTCTCAGTGTAGGGTTAACTCACATGCAACAAAATATTGCCCAGAGCTCATTAAAAGATGGGAAGAAAGGACCAGACAAAGAGGAAAAAATCTTGTAAATGCAGAGCCTAGGATAACGAAGACTCAAGCGATGCAAAACGTGGCCATAGTGACACGAGGAGGAAAATGAACTGGGGAGGATGCACACACAATGGACCCTATAAAATTGATATAGCCAGCATCCCCAAAGCCATGGTTCAGACCGAAAAGACAGAAGCAATTCTTTAAAGAAGCAATGGAAACCTTTGCCCAACTTGGGGGAGGCAAAGGCATTGAGTTGCAGTAGACTAAGGAGGACAATGAGAACCATGCTAGTTCAAGTACTACGATTCAAGAATAGTTCCACCTATTCCTAAATATTGTTAACAACGCGCCTATGTTGGAACAACTAAAATAGAACCTGGAAGGGGTAGTGTAGAAGGCCACAGGACTAGGGGAATCAACTGACACAACCCAGAAATACATACGAAGGATGAAGAGAAATAAGTGAAGTACAGGAAAAGAGTTCCGGGTGAATACTCAAGTTGTGGGATTCCAAATTACAGACACCATGCTTGACCTGGTGTCTGATGTCAATATTTTGCCAAGAAAAACATGGGAAGCATTGGGAAGGCCTAGGCTAACATACTCACCAATTCAACTCCATATGGAGAACTAGTACTGCATTGTGCCCATAGGTAGACTAGAGGAGGTCGAAGTCGATGTTGTGGGAGTAAAGACGTATACAGAATTTGAGGTCATCGACATCATGGGGGATAAGGATCCCTACCCCACATTGTTGGGGGTTGATTGGGCTTTTGAAAATTACACGGTAATAGATTTGAAGAAATAACTGATGATTTTAGAGGACGGGGAGGTCAGAGTCACTCAGCCACTTGTCCCGTATCAAGGTCCCTAATACACAGAGTTTGTAGATAATAGAGAAGATGTTCAGCTTCTCGACCATCTTTATCAAATGACTGCAGGATAAAGGGAAGATTACATCAACCCAATAGTGGGGGGCTCTGTGAGTTGGAGAAGCATTCAAAGCTTAGACTTAGGCTTAGAGATAGCCTAGGATGATTGGCAGCAATGGGGATATGAAACCAATACAAGAAGATGCGCCGACATCGGAAGAATCAATTGGATCGGGACTAAGGTAAGGGATTACCCAACTTTGTCCAATATGAATGTTGTAAATACTTTTGTTACCAAAATAGAATATAAGGTACCATGGGATCATAGGGTCCCACTCATGGATGTGGCTTTACAATCCACATCTGCAATATTGTGGAGTAATCACCGTGACTCATTTTCACGATGGGACAAAGTGGCAGCAGCATTGAAAGCTAGATTTAACGAAGAGGAGGGACCACATTTTAATGGAAAATACCAAGGGGACGCAGACCCCAGAAAACATCTAAAGGAATGTGAGGTACAATGGAAAACCACAGGATATCCGAAAGAACTGTGGGTGCACAGGTTTACAAACTCACTGGATTTGGTTCCACAAGCCTGGTACCAAATGGAAGAGAAGAAGAGGGGAACCAATATGTGGCAAGATGTTGCAGAGAAATTTACACAATGTGTCTTGTTTGAAGGAAAAACCAAACCAGTCACACAAGCATTGCAAGCTATAAAGAAGGTACTATTATTCCCAGTGATTCAGGAGGAGGATGAGCAATTGCTCCCAAACCAAGGCGTCAGATAGTCGGTAACATGTAAAAAGATAAATAGCGAGATGGATGATGATAATGTGGAAGATCTTGGTCTCCTTTATTTCGAAGAAAGGGAGGGGGAGCGGGATATCAAAGAAGAACCAACGACGAAAGGAATCCACCTGCTACTACTAAGGACCAAGAAAGTAAATATTGGACAGAAGTGAAGCCAAAACTTGCGTCTATCGGTGATTATTGGGATGAAAAGACAACCAAGGAGATATTTAGTCTGCGACAGGAATATGAAGACTTGTTCCCATCATTAGTAGCGGAATTGAAGGGAATAAAAGGATACATGGGAGAGATGCATATCATCTTGAAACCTGAGGCAAGGCCAATCAAGCACAGACCCTATCGGTTAAATCACAGGAAGAAAGAAAATGTTGAGGCAGAAATTGACAAAATGTTAAAGGCAAGCTTAATATTCTCGTTGGAAGAAGTATAATGGGTAAGCCCCATCTTTATATAGAGAAAGAAGGATAAGTCTGAAATCTGAGTTTGTCTTAACTACCGAATCTTAAATAACGCCTGCGTACATGACCCATTCCCCACCCCGTTCAATGACAAAGTCCTCGATAATGTTGTGGGGAATGAGGCGTACTCCTTTACAAATGGATTCTCAGGATACCATCAAGTGCATCTTTGCAGTGCCTTTTGGAACACTACTAGGACATGTGGTATGCAAACAAGGAGTTTGCTAGGATTTAGTGAAGCTAGCAGTGATTACTAACATGGAGGCTCTAGAAACTGTGAAACAGTTGAGGTCACTTCTGGGCCACACAAGTTACTACCAGAAATTCATCCACAACTACTTGAAGATAACAGCCTTGTTGGAGAAGTTGTTGCGGAAATCAGAGCAGTTCAGTTGGACCGAGGGTTGCACGACAACCCTGAATAATTTGAAGGAAAAATTGGCCAACGTGCCAATATTGGTTCACCCAGATTGGGACAAATAATTTGATGTCCACATTGATGCTTCCAGCATCGCTCTTAGAGCAGTTCTGGCTCAACCAGGGGACACCTCAGTTGATCAGCCTGTGTATTTTGCTAGTCGAAAATTGTCCACAGTGGAAGGGAATTACACTACAACGGAGGGGGAGGCATTACCAATGGTTTACTCTCTTCAGAAGTTCTGCCACTACCTACTGGGAGGTATGTTTAAATTTTTCATAGACCACTCAGCTTTAAAGTACCTAATAAACAAACCGGTATTGGAAGGAAGAATCTGCAGATGGCTCCTACTCTTTCAGGAATTCACTCTTGAGGTGGTAGTAAAGCCCGGGAGACTGAACGTGGGGCCGGATCACCTATCTAGACTAGAACATGGAGAAAATGGAGGGCCTTTGGATGATTAGTTACCAGATGCTGATCTTTTCAAAGTGGAAGCTATCCCAGAATACTTGGACCAGATAGCAACCTACCTAACCATAGGACAGTGTCCAAAATAATATACGACAGTCCAGAAAAGACACTTAGTGGTCCAAGCCGCAGAGTATCAACTCATCGCAAGACACCTGTATAAGATGGGGCTGGACAAAATCCTACAAAGATGTGTCCTTGACCAGGAAAGGGAAGTTTTACTATGGGAATGCCACTATGGTGTTGCAGGAGGGCATGTCGGAGCAAAACCGGTGGTGAGGAAAGTACTGCAAGCGGGTTTATGGTGGCCCACAGTACATATGGACAATAAAGCATTTGTAAATAAATGTGATGGATGTCAGTGGACAGGACATCCATCCCACAGAGATGAGCTCTTGCTTCACCCGTTAAAAGCACTGCAACCATTTGAGAAGTGGGCAGTTGATTTTATAGGCCCAATTACACCAGTCACAAGACACTCATAGGAAAGGTACATAATAATGGCGATAGACTATTTGACAAGGTGGGCTGAAGCGATGCCAATGAAAAATTGCATGGAAGAAACAACAACTAGATTCATATTCGAAAACATCATCAGTCGGTTTGGTTGCCCAAAAATTCTGACCAGCGATCAAGGTACCCACTTCATCAATGAAACCATTAAGTCACTGCTGGAAAGCTTCATGATATGTCATCATAAAAGAAATCCATACCACCCGCAAGCCAATGGTACAGTGGAGGCATTCAACAAGATCATGGAGAAAATCTTGACGAAGATTTGCAACGCTCAATGGGATGACTGGGATGAATGGATACCAGCAACTTTGGGGGCATACAGAACAACATTCAAGCAACTGAACAATCAGACACCATTCCAGCTGGGATATAGAAGGGAAGCAGTACTCCCAGCGAAATTCATCATACCCAGTCTCCTAATCGCCACATCACTCCAACTATCAAAAAAGCACTCATTGAAGGAGCGACTGCAGGAATTACAAGAACTCGAAGAAGAAATATTTTTAGCAGAATTCCACCAAACGGTATAGAAGGAAAGGCAAAAATCTTGGCACGACCACCATATCAAGCAAAAGACTTTTCAAGTTGGTGGAAAGGTTTTACTTTATGATAGTAAGTACCAGAAGTTCCTAGGGAAACTGCAAATGCATTGGTTAGGACCATACTATGTAATATAAATCAAGGATTCAGGAGCAGTTCAGTTAGCACAAATGGACAGACAGGTTCTACAACGATGGGTGAACAACACACGCCTGAAGCCCTATCACGAGTAAGTCCCATATTTCCTCTCCAATAACTCTCCCAACCGAGAGAAGTCAATAGGGTAGATTAGAATAGATTAGATAGAGTCAATAACTCTCGCACCCGAGAAGAGCTTAGATAGGAGTCACAATAAAAAATTTTGAAGCAAAAAAAAAAAAAAAAGTCAGTTGCATTGAGGAGACCACAACGCAACCGATTGTGGTCGAGGGGAGGGTAGTGTCCAGCGTGTCATCCACGTTAGAAGGAAATTCATGTCAAACATCATGCCATCATCATTGCAAATAGTACCCATGTTAGTCCATAGGATTACCAAGATTTGAGAAATAATTTCCATAATTAGCATCGTCCATACCGCAATAAATTTTCCATAATAAGCCATAATCATCACCCATCACGTCTGTCCAAATCTAGAAGCCGCAGTCAGCCTTGTTAGAACCCACCTCAGCCTGGCAACTAATCATACGATTATATCCGCGGGGGAAGGAAGGGGAAAATTAATTAGTTATAGGGTCTTATCAACCTCATGCATGCTGGTTACTTACATAACCTGCATGCAAGAAAGCACGAGAATGCCGGAGAAGTCCGAGTTAGAACCAAAAACATCAAAGGTATCAATAGAAACAACACCAGAAGAAGAGTAGAGGAAATATCCAGAAGCAGGAATTCATAAGGCAAGAGGCAAAGTCACGTTGCAAATATACCAGAGGAGAGATAAAATGACGAGAGCAGTGCCAGTAGTTGTTGAGCAGGAACTCAATGACAGAATTCAGAAGATGGAATCAATGGTAGGTAAATATGATAGTGCATTGTTGATTGATACTGACCTGATGGACTCCTTCTAGTATCTAGCGATGAAGAAACAAGTATACTTGGAGAATTATGCCATAGAAGCGGGACAGGAAGCAGCCAGAGTACTGCTAGAGTTCAGAGGTATTCAGCAGTCCACGATATTAAACTTGAGGAATCTCCTAGTGTTTGGTGTTATAGGGGCTGCGATGCAGTGCACCAAGTTTGTGCTGAGTATAATCCACAATGGGTCATTGTGTCTGGGGAAAGAAATCCCAATTCATGCAGAAGACATTCATAGATTAACCGGGCTGTCACAAGAAGGGAGAGATGTCTCCACGACATTCCAAAATGTCTCCAAGAGAGCTAAGAAAGCAGGAGATGGTGACTATTGCAGGAAGGACGACACCAAGAAGGGTGGAAAAGGAGCTAAAATAGACTTGATCAATAAGCCAGTGATCAAGTTTTCCTTCTATTTGATTGCCAGCAAAACAATAAGACAATATACAAAAGGGGAGTGTACACTGGATACAATCTCAGTTGTGGAGCATTGTATCCAAGGGGCACAACTAAACTGGTGTTCGTTTCTACTTAATGAGTTGTTTGAAGCCTGCAAGGACAACTATAGAAGGGCAACGAGGGTCATCTATGGCTACCTGATCATGGCATTAGCAATGTGGAAATGGACATTTCTGGGAATACGACAGCCTCTGGAAGTTGCAACAAGATAGCCCATAGCCATGAAGTTCACGCCCTAGAAAGCATCAAGGGACCCTAGTACTAAGGAATTGAATGAGGAAGCATTTAAGTTCTGGTATAGCCAGATGGTTGATGTCGTGATGAGCCAACAGAGAATTCCAAGGAACTTGTTGGACAATTATTCAGCGCAAGTGTGGTTTGGAGTTAGCCATAAGCAGACTTTCATTAGGCCATCTTGTGTGTCAGACTCAACCTTCAAGATGAGGCCACTGAAGTTTTAGATCGATGAACAAAATTTCCACATAGAAGTTTGTTCGTGGCCAGGGGTGGCGATGGAGGTCAGAAGTGGAGTCTATGTCTATCCATTTGATGGTATGCTATCGGACCCACTACCAGGAGAAACATTAGAGGAGGTGGTGGCTAGAATTTTGTGGCTACAACTAACCCCAATCATCGAGAAACTGAATACCAAGGTATAGATCTCTAACCGTGTAGTCAAAACTTTAACAAGTGATGTCGATTTGTTTCCCACATTTACAGAATTTTAGGCATCCAATTCTGGATCCTCTCTCGTCGCAGTCCCCCTAGTCACCCCCATACCACTCAATTTTTTTAATTTACCACCACCAACGACCACGACCCTTGTCAAAAAGAGTAAAGCCTTAAAACCCCCAGTAGCCACACCAAAAGCAAGGAAGGCCAAAATCACAATGTCCAGCTAAGTGGTTGATCTCACAGGGGAAGATCAAATGCAACTTATGGATATTGGGGCCCCAATCAAAGAAGAACCAATAACAAAGCCCCATGTGACTCAGGAGCTACCACCAATAAACCCCTATGCTTTTCTAAATGTCCACATATCCCCACCTCGCACCCATCATCCATCAGCCCTCGCCCCATTCACCGCTCAAGACCATCCAACTCACACACCCTCCACATCAACCACCATATCCGACCCAGTCCATGTAAAAAGTAAGAAAAATGGCGATACCGAGGTGGAAGTTAACTCTGGTGCAACAATGGTACCTACGGTTAACCAAACCCTGGTTGAACAGGTTACTTTCCAAGAAATTTTAAGTCAAGAAGGGCCCTCTATTAAAGACACAGAACCCTCACACATAGAACTGAACCCATTCCAACAAGCTAATTTGATATTAGAACAGATGCAACCCAACCTAAATATGGGCAACTCTAGTAATCCGTTGCCACAACAAACACCACTGCAGTCACCACAAGAACATTCGACAAGGTCCATTGCAAGCGGTCAACCGCTCCAAGAACAACAGCCAAATCAAGGCAACTCCGGAGCTGAAAGAATGCAGACTTGCGATACAACACAGCTGTAAAACTTCATTCAGCAGGCAGCACAGCAAGCCAAAGGGCGTCACTTAGAACTCCAATAGAGATTCGAGCAGCAACAAGTACACATCATCACACTTACTGAAGAGTGCGAACAACTGAATGTATAGAAGAACAATTTGCAAGGTCAATTGGATATGGTAACAAGGGTTTTCCGAGATCTTCGGCCCACGGTGACAACACACCATACTCAAATACGAGAGAATGTAGCATAAGATGATATAGTGGAACGGTCCATTCACATTCAGGTGGCCTATTTGAACCTCAACCAGGAAAACAGGGAATTAAAAGCAGCATTGGAGACCAGGTTCGCGCTGTTGGATCTAGTAGTCATTTACACACAGAAGATAGCAGAGCAACAGACACAGCTAGCTGGAATGCAGGAAGTTCTAAGTACTACAGCAAAGGAAGCGTACAACCTATTGAAGGTTCTACATGAATGTTCCACCTCGCTCACCCTAAAAGAACAACCAATTTCGGCGCAATTATAGCAGGTATCAAAGGAGATCCAGGAAACCACAGACCCGAATGGAATCGACAAGTTGTACACTCAAGAATAGGCACTGGAAGTCTAGATACAATAGATTGAGGAGCATTCGGTAGTGGCAAAACAAGCCCTCCGGGAACTGAGGTAGCCTGTGAAGACAACCGCCCAAGAAATGTAGAAACTAGCCGCTGAGGCCAATATTCAAGTCAATAACGTCTTTGGTAGCCTATTGGCCATCTCTGGGGAGAAAGAGGTTTCCCAAGTAACAATAGAAATAGACCTACTCATGTAGGGATGCCAACAGGCCATTGGTAGCTTCCGAGAGTTCAAGGCATCAGCACTAACAAAGGTCCCAGAGTTGGGGCCCTTGTTTGGACACACAGAGGAAAGGGAGCACATAGAACGGGCCACGGAAGCAGGCGGACCAATGAAGATGGAGGCAGCAGGAAACAATTGACTCGAGGCGAGTCAATAGGATGTGGTCGGGGCCAGTTGGGGCCCTTGTTTTGAAATTAAACAGTTTTGAGTTGCGGATAACAGGTGGCAGAACAAAACCACTATAGGCAGAGAGCTGTCACGATTGCAAAAGATGAACGAACAAGTGGCGTAGCCATTGCGGAAGAAGGCACAGATGGCAGAAGGGAGCAACAAAAGACAAGTAGTAGAACTCCCAATGATCAGGGAGAAGTAGGAAACATCTAAGCTGAAAGAAAGGAAGAACAGTCAGTTACACTGGCGACGGAACAAATAGGCAGCCGGCCAGCGGAGAAATAAGGTTGTCATAGTAGGGATTAGAGAACAAGAGCCAGAGGAGAGCTCTATTCGTGTTGTGCATTCTGTTCTCTCTCTCTCTCTCTCTCTTCATTCTGTTCTCTTTTATGTGATGCTATTGTAACCAATTCTTCCAGGATCGCTCTGAGGAGCACTGTAATGGTCTTTTTTTTATTAATGAAATATATCATGATCTAAGGTTGTTGTTCTAAGTTCTGTGTTATGTTTTGTTTTAGTTGAACGTGTGGATTATTTAAAATTTTGATTATCATTATGAATGTGTTCATAAGTCTTGTCTTCTGCAGAGTGTTTACACTTACATAGAGCACTTGATTATGCCTGGTTTATGCATCTGTTATGCTTGATCGATACCAGATCTGCTCCTAACCTTAGTAAGGTCGTGGCACGCCTCGGGTGAGACTCTCTGCTCCTCGGAGCAGGGTGCAAATGCCGGCATTATGCCAGACTACTGTGAAAACCTTGTTGGCCTCCATCCTGAACCTCGGTCTTGCCCAAGATACCTTTTCCCTCGCCAACATGATTAATGTAATTATTTCAATTTCAAACCAATTAATGATGCAATATTGTCAACGTGGTTACTAATTGATATCATATATTTTTTAATAATCATGTTCAAATTATTTTTTTAATTATTAGGATTCTAGTGATGATGAGCGACCTACCTACCATCTTTCGTTGCACCCCACAACAATGTCAAATCGAACGAAGACTGAATTAAGAGAAAAAATCGGAGTGGAACGATACCGAGAATGGTTTAATAAACCACCGATTCAATTCCCGCTACATCCAGATTCACCAATTAGGAATGACTACAACAATAGTAGTTATTCACAAGCTGGAAATGGAGGAAATCAAATAGAGTTTTGTATGGATTATTACTTAAGGGATATGACTGCCATGGAGACAATTTTGCTAGATTCATTCCAAAACGATGATCAGCTAGGAGATGATGCTCATATCATTGACACCCTTTTCGAAAGCCTTAAATTTTCTTCCACCACCCCTCTCTTTGGACCTGGAAGTCAGTCAAATTCTACCCAGTTGGGGACAATGATGTTACTATTCAACTTGAAAGAAAAGTTTGGCTTGTCGAATGCATGTTTCTTGGAAATTTTTAGGTAAGTTACCATAAATTCCTCCCTTATATAAATTTGAGAAATATAATCAATACAGTACAATGAACATTACAAATGGTAAATTTTATGAAGGTTAATAATTGTATCGGCGTTAATGTACATTTATTAATATATTTTTCCATGATCACCAACTATAGGTTATTCAAAAATAAGGTTCTTCCAAGTGATAATGTCTTGCCCGGTAGCTACGAAGAGGCAAAGAAATTGTTGAAAACGTTGGGTGTTGAGTACATATCATATCATGCATTTCCAAATGATTTTATTCTATATAGAGGAGAATATGCATATAAAGAGATATGTCTGAAATGTGGGCATGACAGGTATGATAAATCAAAAAGAAGGGTAAATCACGTATTGGTCCTCCTTTTAAGATATTGAGGCACATGCCTATAATCCCAAGGATTCAAAGGCTCTTTCGTTGCAAATAATTATCTATGTTGCAGGGATGGCATGTCTCACACAAAAGTGATATGGGAGTTATGTGAATCCCAACTGATTCAATATCCATGAAGCATATAGAGGATGCATTGTAATGTTCCCAAAATTAGCATGAAGCTAATTGGAACATTGATTTTTCTTATGTCATCTAGGAGGTGAATAAAATGGGTGAGGATACCCATGAGTAGGAATAAAATCCCTCATAGTGTGAAGGGGATCAATAGAAGTAGCTTTATTTTGCACCTTCTAGTGTGAAAAGGGGCAAATGCATGAGGACAAGGTCAAGTTTGACCAAGTCAACAGCGCTGCCAAAGAAGGTGTGGATTGCTTGGGAAGACAATGTAGTTTGAATGGGAGGAAGATCACTTGGTGAAGGAAGCCCTAATGTGTGGGGTCCAAGGCAAGAAAACTTTCATTTGCAGAAAAGGAGAAAGAGGCATCCATAGATGTTTATGTTTGAGTATTTGAATTTGGTCTATGTAGACTCTTTGCATTCTCGGGTTGTTTAGCAGAGTTGCAGTGGAATTCCTATTTAGGATTCCTTCTCCTTCTTGAGAGGCCTCTTGAAGGATTGCACTTCATTTCTTCACATCTAGTCTCAAGACTAAGCCACCTCCTTCAACTACAACGTTATTTCTGCTGAAGTATAACGTTGTGTTGCAGGGTGTTGCAGTGGAGGGTTCCACAACACCATTTCCTTGGCTCATCTTTCAGAGGGGGGAGTTTCTATTCCTCTAGAGGTTAGTAAGGAAGATTTCAGATCTGATTTTCATATCTTGGCATCAAGCCAAGCATCTCCCATCTACTACAGCACAGTCCCTCTCCTTGACTGCGTTATTCCAGTGTGTATCTGCAGTGGGGGTTTGCACCACTCTTTTGGAGGGTGAGATCTTCAGTGTTAGGATCAACCTATCACTTTAGAGATTTTTTGGAGGAGGTATATTTCATATTGTGCATCATCTTCATCCATCTCCATCCTTTTTTTGAGTTACAGCTGCTACACTGCAACTCCGGCATTTCTACAGTTTTTCCAATTTGTATATATTTCAGCCAATCCTTCTAAGGATTGTTGTACTATTGTTTTTAGGGGTTGAGAGCTTGCTCCCCCACATTTCTTGAGCCATATATTGTTATATATTTGTATTTTCATTCAGCATGTTGCAGTGTCTCCTATAAACTACGTTGATATAGCCTTGTGTAAATTCTGTGTACCAGTGTTCTATTTCTTATACATGTTTTGTTGAGGCTTTCATTGCCTAGCTTGAGTGATTGATTCCTCAAATAATTGTATAAATTTTCTACTATAATATCAAATGAAAGGCTATTTACACCCTCGTGTCTCACAGCTAATAAAAATAATGCTGTTATTCCATCTCTTTTCCAAGAATTTTTGCAGTCCCTCCATCAGGCACTTTCCCAAGGCAACTAGGTGTGGGAGACCTATTTAACCCACCTAGAGTGATTTCTTTTGAGCCTCCTCTTGGATTTCGGTCTTAGATGCATTGATCAAGGGATCCAAGTGTTGGTTTCAAATATTATAGCATACATTTCTGGAAAATGCGTTTTCCAGCCATGTATTACTAACAGATCCCATTATGGGATATTACAGTGGTATCAAAGCCTCAATCTTGGCTCAGCCTATGAGTCTTAGCCAAAGAGATCAGAAGATTGAAGAGGATGGGCATTATCTCATCATATTTCAGATCCCTGAAGAACCTCCCCAAGGATGATAAGCAAATAGAAGAGGAAGAACCCTGAACTTCCTATTCTCATCAAAAAGGAGACAAAGAAATGAGCAGGAAAAAGACTCCATCCTTTGGAGGAGAAAAAGGGGATAGGCTTACAAAGCTTCTTCCTAAATCCGTACAGAACATTCATAAATATTTCAAGAAGATGAGAGGGGAGATGTATGGAGAATCTCCAAGAGAGTCTGATTTTGAAACAAACTCTAGATTTTCATATGAAGAGTGTGAACATGCAGTCACACACCATGATGTACAGTGTAGTCACATGCCTAGATTTTCCATGAGAGGTGGAAGAAGAAGAAGAAGTTGCTAGGAGGGAAACTCTTAGTGATTTCCTGAAAAAGTATGAGTCTCAAACTCAGAAATTTAGAAATCATCTCATATTTTCAAATTTTTTCAAGACCAAGGTGAAGGGGAGAAAACAACATGATAGATTTATTCTATCAAATTTTGATGGTTCACTTGCATGTTCAGCCAAAGATTAGGTGGATGAGCTAGACACCTTCTTGCAGCACCACCAAATTCTTGAAGATGAAGCCATCAAAATTGTAGCGCTGCATTTGAGAGGTAAGGCCTATGCCTAGTGGAAATTTGAGTCCCTTTCCTTAAAAAATGCAAATGCTTCATCTTATGTAAGTTTCAGTAAAGAATTAGTGAAAATATTTGATATAAGGATTCATGATACATATATGATGGAGCCAAATGAGGAAACTCAAACATGAACCTTGCATAAAAACTCAAAACCACTTCAGAAAACCATAGAGGAGGCTGAAAACTTGCACATCTTGGTGCAAGAAAGCATGGAGATGTCTTTTCCAAAAGAGGATCCAATCATTGGGAGGTTGCCCACTCATGATGAGGAGGTTGAGGGAAACAACGTTGACATATATAGAGTTGATCTGGCACCTCATGCAGAGGAAGGTGGAGCTCTTTCTCCAACTAGAGGGATTCTTGCTTCCTTGCAAGGAAATCCCCAGGATCTCTTGTGTGGAGGTCAAGGCGTAAATCATGATCTACATGTGCCATGGTTGATGAGGTGTGAGACCACGGAGACACAAGGAGGAGATAGGGAGGAGAACTAGCATCATGGGATGAGGAGTACAAACCCCTATCTATTTTAGGATTTTGATGCACCTAGGAGGGAGACTGGATTGCGCAATGACAACATGGAAAAATATGTCCATTCATACATACAGTCCACTCTTGATGATGATGTCTCATTGCATGGAGGCATTGCACTAGGGAGACCACTAGATCAGCAAAGGAGGATGGATGTTGCACATTTCGAGGCACCACTCATTGATTCCATAGAGGTGGAGACCTTGGGAGGTCATTCTATAGCGTTGAGAGTCTTGGGTAGACTCAAGGAGGAGAGAGGAATTCTCTCAACATCATATTTACCCACTCTCATTCCAGATTCTGCACTGTGGCAGAAGTGGCAGGGGAAGGATAGCAGCCTTCCCACTTGCATCTTTGGCATGGGAGATGTCAAAGGAGAGGATAACCATATGACAAATGTCCTTCATGAGAGATCACTAGTGTTGTCACTATGGAGGATAGATCCATTTTGGAGCTCCCGGTTGTTGGTGGGGTATCCCAAGGATCATTTTTCTTGCATGATATTGGATGATCAGCATATGAGGAGATGCATGGATCATGTGAAGATGGAGGAGAGACATAACTCTTTGAAAGAATTAGCACAACCACCTCTTGTCTCTTTGAGGGTGAGAGGAGATTCATCTATGAGCTACTCCCTTTTCATGAGAAAAAAATATGGTAAGGGTGTTGTTTGTTTACATGATGATTTATTTAATGTATGTATGTATCCCTTGACCATATATGTGTTCGATGTTGCTCCAAGGAGGAGCATTCTTTCTTGTAGGCTTCATGGTCTACTTTAGGCCATAAGCATGAGTGATGGCCATTCCTTAGGAGGACTTGGGGAGGAGATGTATCATGGAGGACATGCTCACTTTACACCATACACCATTCACTTCCTCCATACTTATGAGGAGATTGGGGCAGCAAGCAAGTGGTTGAAAAGCCACACATTTTATCAGTCTCTATTGCAGTTGAGAGTCAAGCTGCGTTGGTTACATTTGACGAACCATTGTCCTTCTCACTTATTACACATAGCAGCAAGCATGATTCTCATTTTGGCTCCCTATGTTTCTATTATTTCTGTCTTTATGAGGAGCATGTTTGGGAGAGAGACACATTGGATGGATGTGTCCTTTGGGAGAGGAGATCTCCATTTTTTTTGTAGTACATGTTCTAAGGGGAGCATGGGAGATGATATGGCCACCGTAGCAGCACATTTTTCTCTTTATGAAGGGGGCCATAGGATTTAATGGACTCCATATGATGGTGACTTCCAACTCATCATATATGGAATGGTTTGGGCTAGCTTGATTTGCAGCGTTGGAGGAGGGATCTTTGGAGATCTAGTCCTCATCTTGCCACTTGAGGGAAACATTATTGCAGCCCAAGATCATCCAACACTCTACATTTATCACAAGTGGAGAGATGGATAGTGTGGGGTAGGCTACCTTGTCTACCATATGTAGATTTTTAGCCCACCTACTTTGCATGAGCCAAAGGTGGAGGGAAGTTTTCAGGAGTTGCCTAGTTTGGAGGTGACTCATTTTGCATGGCTAATAGCTTGGAGATGGAGGATCCATATGGGGGAGATGGTTCCCATTAGATTTTAGATCCCATTCCTCAAAGGGACCTCTAGACATCACTTTTCTATCCTCTTGAGTACTTCACCTTTACATAATGATAGCTTGATAGCTAACTTGCATGCTGAGGAGGAGCAATGTGGAGATTTGATTGATGAGATAGCATCCTTTTACTTGGATGATTTCATCATACATGGATGCTACAAGGATAGGAGGAGAAGTAACTCAGTTCTATCCTTGGAATTGCTTAAGGACAAGCAATCTTTGAGAGGGGAGGACTGTAATGTTCCCAAAATTAGCATAAAGCCAATTGGAACATTAATTTTGCTTATGTCATCTAGGAGGTGAATAAAATGGGTGAGGAGACCCATGAGTAGGAATAAAATCCCTCATAGTGTGAAGGGGAGCAATAGAAGTAGCTTTATTTTGCACCTTCCAGTGTGAAAAGGGGAAAATGCATGAGGACAAGGTCAAGTTTAACCAAGTCAGCAGCGCTGCCAAAGAAGGTGTGGATTGCTTGGGAAGATAGTGCAGTTTGAATGGGAGGAAGATCTCTTAGGGAAGGAAACCCTAATGTGTGGGGTCCAAGGCAAGAAGTATTTCATTTTCATAAAAGGAGGAAGAGGCAGCCATAGATGTTTATGTTTGAGTATTTGAATTTGGTCTATGTAGACTCTTCGCATTCTCGGGTTGTTTAGTAGAGTTGCAGTGGAATTCCTATTTAGGATTCCTTCTCCTTCTTGAGAGGCCTCTTGAAGGATTACATTTCATTTCTCCACATCTAGGCTCAAGTCCAAGCCACCTCCTTCAGCTATAGCATTATTTCTACTGAAGTATAACGTTGTGTTGCAGGGTGTTATAGTGGAGGGTTCCACAACACCATTTCCTTGGCTCATCTTTCAGAGGGGGGAGTTTCTATTCCTCTAGAGGTTAGTAAGGAAGGTTTCAAAGCTGATTTTCATATCTTGGCATCAGGCCAAGCATCTCCCATCTACTATAGTGCAATCCCTCTCCTTGACTACATTATTCCAGTGTGTATCTGCAGTGGGGGTTTGCACCACTCTTTTGGAGGGTGAGACCTTCAGTGTTAGGATCAGCCTATCACTTGAGATATTTGTTGGAGGAGGTATATTTCATATTTTTCATCATATTCAGCCATCTCCATCCATTTTCTGAGTTGCAGCTGCTACACTGCAACTCCGGCATTTCTGCAGTTTTGCTAATTTGTATATATTTCAGCCAATCCTTCTAAGTATTGTTGTACTATCATTTTCAGGGGTTTAGAGCTTTCTCCCCCACATTTCTTGAGCCACATATTTTTATATATTTGTATTTTCATTCAGCATGTTGTAGTGTCTCCTATAAACTGCACTGATATAGCCTTGTGTAAATTCTGTGTAGCAGTGTTCTTCAATTTCTATACATGTTCTGTTGAGGCTTTCATTGCCTAGCTTGAGTGATTGATTCCTCAAAGAATTTTATAAATTTGCTGCTATAATATCAAAGGGAATTCTGTTTACATCCTCTTATCTCACAGCTAATAAAAATAACATTGTTATTCCATATCTTGTCCAAGAATTTCTACAATCCCTCCATCGGGCACTTTCCCAAGGCAACTAGGTGTGGGAGACATGTTTAACCCACCTAGAGTGATTTATTTTGAGCCTACTCTTGTATTTTTGCCTTAGATGAATTTATCTAAGGGATTCAATTGCTGGTTTCAAATCCTGTAACATACATTCTTGGAAAATGCGTTTTCCAGCCATGTATTACTAACAGATCCCATTTTGGGATATTACATACATGGCTTGAAAAATTGAAGGGTGAAGTACAAAGTCTATGACTCAGCATATCCATGGATGGAATCAACCCATATTACCTCCAGAACACCAACTATTCTATTTTTCCTATAGTAGTGATCAATAACAATATCCCCCCATGGTTGTCCTTGAAGAATGAACATCCTATGTTGGCTCTCATAGTCACTAGTAGAAGACAAGTGAAGAATATGGATGTCTACTTACAACCACTGGTAGATGAATTGAAGGAATTATGGGATGGGATAAATGTATGCGACGTATTAAGACCCATCGCAATAGAGAGGAGTTTTACATTGTATGGAATATGTGCTTACACGACACATGAATATCCAGGCTTAGGAATTTTCTCTGGTAAATTACATGTTTAATTTATTGATTTGTTTATATATATAACAATATTCTTTCATATATTAGTTATTTAATTCATTGTAACTGTTCTGATCTTCATGATATTCTTTAACATTCCATTTATATTAACTGTATACATTAATCTCGTAGGTCTTGTAACAAAAAGGTATTTTGGATGTAAATGTTGTGGAACTTCTATGAAAGCTAGATGGTCCAAGGACCTACGAAAGCCAATGTATGATTGCTCCAAGGTTTCCTCCCAGAAGAACACCCTTACAAAAGAGCAGCATCCCCTTTCAATTGTAAACGAGAGAGAACCCAAAGGCCTCCAATAACAACACCAACTGAATGGCTTAGAGCATACGAGAGAGAGAAGGAGAAGGAGTTCATAGAAATGTTCGATTCAAATGGGAAGCCTATGTTTGATGATCCAAAATTCTTCGACACCTATGTTGAGAAATTTCCCATTGGGATGAAAAGGAAATATATATTTTATAATCTCCCATATTGGGAGCATCTTAAGATTAACCACTTATTATATCCCATGCATGTATTTAAAAATGTTTCATATTCTTTATGGAGGAACATATCATCGAAACAAAGTGACACATTGGCTGCTAGGAAAGATCTTATTACTTGAAAAACTAAAAATAAACATTGGCCAAGATGATTAGAAAGTACAGGATCAGAGGTGGGCATTGGTCCCTCTAATTCATGGTATAAAGAAGGTGATGTCCCATGGATTTTTAAAAAATATGATCTTTCTTTGGCAGAGGAAGTTAGAATGGGTGTGAGGGTGCCATATTCATATGGGTGTTCACTACGACGCTACTTCACCGTGGATGACCATTTTTTGGGGTTGAAATCGCATGACCATTTGAATCTTCTAAGAGTAAGTATAATGTCAAAAGCATGATTTTATTATTTTTTATATTAATAAAATTTATCCCATGCAGGGATCATAAAACATAAATAATTTTGTATATTATTTCATGTGTTTATAAATTTGTAGTGTCATTATTCTTTTTTCGTGCGTGGGTGTGTGAAACATGAATTCCCTCAAGACCTAGGATGTGCCTTATCTAAATTATTTGCATTTGTACATTGGATCACATCAAAGGAGATTCATGTGGCAAGCATTCCACGGTGGCATCAAGAGATAGTTGAGATTGTTTGTATGTTTGATAAGGAACTGTCGACGAGTTTCATGGACTTGCAGGTTCATCTTCTAATCCACCTAGTAGATGAGGTTGAATTAGTTGGGGTGGTTTCTTGTCGTTGGATGTTCTTCTTCGAGAGGTACATGAAGAAATTGAAATGTTTTGTTCGACAAAAGTCAAAACCTGACGGGTCTATGGAAGAGGGGTACATATCGTATGTATTTCTATTATTCCAGTGAGTACATAAAGCATATCGACAACAAACCAAGTGTGGTGATTTGGGAAGATTAAATGGATGAAGACAAAAGAGAAGGGGAGTTGCTCCAAACGAGTGGAAAAAAGCTCTTGGTAAAAAGTGACTTATAGTTTTTCAAATTTACACAAAGTAAATATTCATGTTGAACTTCGATATAATGTATATTTTGATCTCTATGTAAAATATAATGTCAGTTTGATTTCATTAGCGAATGCAGAAATTGAAGCAATCAATAAATTTGTTCTTTACAATTCTGAAGCGACACAACCATGGGTTGCATTGTACGAAAAAAAGAGGATGAAATGGGATAGTGACAGGAAAGAATTCAGATGATTGAATGGTATAAGTGTGCATTATCCCGGTCATTTAAAAGAAAATATGCCAAAAATATGCCCCAACAGTTGGGTTGCTAACCAAGTCAGAGAGAAATAAGGTGCAACCGGTCATTACCTGCGTGCTGAAGAGGATGCGCTAAACGTAGGGATTGGGTGCAGCAACTCAGTAATAATCTATTTAATTTATATGTACATTTGAAACTTATAAGACATCTATATTTCATATTTTAACTGTTGGTTTATTATAAGATAGTTGAAACTATGAATTTTTTAACTTTATTATAATAGGTGCATTTGTTCCCATCTATGTGGGCATATGGACACCATTTTTGCACAGAAAATGATGATGTTGGAAAAATCTCACAATACTATGGAGTGGAAGTCGATTTTGATAAATCTAGTCGATCTATCCCCCATGATCAAAACCTAGTATGAGGGATGTTAGGTTACGTCGGAAAGATACAAGATATCATTGAAGTGGATTTCTCTTCTTTCCAATGTGTTATTTTTAGGTGCAAGTGGGGAGAAACCTTTGATCGGAATAATGTAAAGGAAGATCACGATAGTAGGTTGATATGTATCAACTCTAGAAAGATGTGGGATGAAGCTAAGGAGCCCTATGTTTTCCCCAAACACTGCAACCAGGTGTTTTTTTACCCAGATGTGTCGGATAGGAATTGGTGGTTCGTATTGAGACATGATCCTAGATCAAAAAATATTTTTGAGAACAATAGTGTTATCACACCATATGAGCTGGAAGATAATGAGGGTGATCATGAGAACCGAGAGTGATATGGTACATATCTTATTTGATCATCAATATTTATACTTTTTAAGATGGGTTTTTCGAAACACTATAATACGTATTTTGAATTAATTGGTAATTTTCATTGTGTTAATGTTAAAATCAATATTTCACTTGATATTTTGTAATTATGTTGATCTTAAAAAAATGGCGTATTGTATAAATTTCTTTTTTTGTATGTAAGATAATAATCAAATACAATTACAATTACAATTTTAATTAGAATTACAATTACAATTACAATTTTACAATTTCACATAGAATTGCAACTAAAAATACAATTGCAATTTTAGAATTTTACATACAATTACAATTACAATTTTACAATTTCACGTACAATTACAATTACAATCTTAGAATTTTACATATATACAATTACAAATTTACAAATTTAAAATCTACAATTACAATTACAATTTTATAATTTTACATACAATTAGAATTACAATTACATCAATTTTACAATTTTACATATATACAATTACAATTACAATCATTTCACAATAAATTAAATATTACAATTGCAATTAAAATTTTACAAATATTTAACATATAACAATTACAATTAATACAAATACAATTACAATTTTAGAATTTTACATACAATAATTAGAATTACAAATATTACAATTTTACAATATCATGATCATTTAATATTAAATTAATTAATAAACATCACGATCATGATAACCATCATACAAACATCATATTTGACTAAAAAACACATTCAAATTCACTAACATCATCGTGATCATGATCATCTAACAAAACACAATTAGCATTATATAACATCATCACAACACAAACATCAAATATACATCTCATGTGAAATAATTGCTATCACATGCACATCTATCTGCAAGCTGCACATTAAATGAACATATCTAACATGACCTAACAAAATACACATCATGATGATCACCAACATGTAAATTAAGTAAAAAAAAAACATAAACATAAAATATATGGACCATATATATATATATATATATATATATATATATATATATATATATATATATAATGTTAAAAATATACAACTATAATATAAATTTCATGTATCAGCTGGTGGTACATCATCAATAGCAGTATTAGTCGAGGCCTGCTCAGTCAATGGTGCAGCCTCGACAAGTTGATCAGTCGATACATGCTGATCAGGATCAACTATCGACTGCTCATCGTGATGACTGGACATGGTCGATGGTCCAACATGCTCATGATCATCGTGATGACTGGAGATGGTCGATGGTCCAGCTTGCTCTCCATGATGACTGCTACTCAATGCTAGTGGAGGTTTCTCATCTGGTGCGGCGCGAGGTGAACGATGATCACTCCCTTTATCGTGATCATTAGATGATGCGTTGGTGCTGCTCGTGGATTGTCGATCATGTGCTGCATCTCGACCACACTTATAACATGCAAGGGTCCTCATCAGCCACATATCTAAGTTCGTAGCTCCTACGACATGCCACATTAGGGTGTACATGTCACACAACATGCATCTCCACATATGTACTAGCCTACCATCGGCCTGTATGTCTCAGATAGTAGCGGGCCTAACTCCCACCTCAATAATCAATGCACAGAGTTGGTCATCCAACTCCATCCTCAATCTGCTATCAATCGTACCACGTCTAGCAAAATGCGGTACTGGTGCACTAGCAGGAGCAAGTCTCTCTGCACCGGCCTCCTAATGATCCTCGGCATTTGGTATGTCCTGATCGTCATCAGAATCCACACCTAGATAATGTGGTGGTGCTCGCATGTCCTCGTCATCAAAAGACCCAATGTCTATAAAATATATACAAGTACAAAACAATAATTAGACAATTTCATTACACAATTTAATAAAAACAAGTTAAATAACATGTTAGAATAAATTTAAATAAAACAATAATATTACCTCTATCATCCAGCAACTCATCATCTATGAAGAGGATGTTGACACACCCTCGCCAATCCAAACCAGCATAAGGACAGGGGACCATAATGAATGGATGCTCGTCAACACTTGATATGAACTCCAGTGCATCATGCGATATCCTTGTGGAAAACTCAGTCTCGCCCCTCTTAGGCATCATCTATCCCCACATGTGCATCTGTGCCTCCAACATCGGCCTACGAGGCTACCGAAAAAAGGTAGGCCTCGTCTCTGGAAACCTCTCAAAAAATAAACAAAAAATCTCTAAAGCAAAAGGGAAGTTGACCCTCCCTTGTGCATGAGAACGACATCTATCTAAGGTTGTACATAACTGCCGCAAAAAAATGGCAGACCACCTGACAAGTCATGGCTCATGTAATGAGGAATAAACATAATATAGAAGCAAGAAACTAATGCGTTGCCCGTCACTGGTGTTGTGTGAAATGGTCAAAATCAGAAGTGAGAGGCACCTCACCTCCTGACTACCAAATGCACCAATACGTAACTGACCTCCAGAGACCTGAAATCTGAAGGAGAGAGTATATTTGTGCTAATGTATCTCTGGAAGTAGACCAACTGAGTCCCTGCTGCATAGCCAACTGGAACCTCTAGGAACGAGGGAAAACCCACCCCTCTCCTTGATAGCCCTGTAATGAAATATATTTCCTCCTCATTGGGTGCGTACCACTGGTGAGGACCAACCCAGAAAGCTTGTATGTGAGCATTCCACCCACGGATAAGATGTCTCAAAAACACACCATGGCCCTTTAGGGTAGTAGCCTCCTCATAGAACTTGAGGAGGCTTACCTGCCTTAGGAGCCCCTAGGTAGTTGTTGTAATAGGGCGAGGGTACATATCTCTCTCCCTCTCTTGTGCCTCCCGCAGGCGAACCATGTTATACTGGTCTAGCTGTTGTTGCTTTTGTTCCCCCTATTCTCTTCTTTCACGTCTCTGAATGATTGGCATATTAAATAAATTTTTTTAATTAAATGAGACATGTATTTAGGAATACACACACACACACACACACACACACACACACACACACACACATACATACATACATACATACATATATATATATACATACATATATATATATATATATATATATATATATATATTCGGAAAAAAGAAACAGTCAGTGCGCCACAAAAAATAGGCATGCACCGGTACTGGTGCGTCTTTTTTTATCGCACACCATCGGCGGTGCACTAGAAAATATTCAATGCACCGGCAACGATGCACCTAAAAAATTTTAGTGCACCATTGACTATGGACGGTGTCGGTAGTGTGGTGCACTGACTAAACTCTATGCCTCAGGGCGTATAGTTCGGTCAGCGCACCGACCTCCTGACATCATTACATAGTCAACGGTGTAGTATTTTACTAGGCTGCATCGTTGACCCTCTCGAAATGCGAAATGCGGTGCGCTGACAAAAATACCCACCCCGGGGCGGATATTTGTTAGGTCCCTATATTACTAGTATAGTCCCTTATTGTTGTTAGTGTAACCCCCTTATTGTTATTATTGTACCCTTGTAACCCCCATTTTGTTATTATTGTGCCTTTAAATTATTATTGTTAGGTCGGCTAGGATTACATTGTGGCCCACTAGGATTACATTATGGCCCCATGGACTCCTATATATAGAAAGGAGGTTTTGTAAATTGTATCATCCAAGAATTGTTCATTTATGTAATGTATTGGAGGTTTCTCCCTCGAAGTGGCTCATTTCTAAGGCGTTGATATCTCTTTTCTTCTATTTTTGGAGCTGGTTACACAACATTTGGTATCAGAGCTTTGGATTCTAGGGTTTCGCTGCTCCAAACAGGTCATCGTGGAATTTTCACTATAACTTGTTTTCTACGAAGTTTCAGAAGCCTAAATTTTTAGGGTGCGAAGAAGAAATCCTGAGGAAGCTTGTCTAAAAATTTTAGAGCTTGGTTCACAATAGTTTCGGAGATATGATCTGTGGAAGTTAGGTCTTTTTTCAGGCTCCTAAACAGGTCATCGTGGCATTTTCGCTATATATTTTTTTCTACGAAGGTTCAGAATCTGAAATTTGTATGGTACGAAGCTGAAATCCTAAGAAAATTTGTCAAGAAATTTTAGAGCTTGGTTCGCAATATTTTTGGAGATATGATTTGTGGAAGGTAGTGCTTTTTCAGGCTCTTGAATTTCATCTCAAAGAGGTGATCGTGGGAAAAGTTCAATAACTCTCTCTCTGGGCATTGGATTGGAGTGTCGTAAAAATTGGTCACAAGTACACAGACTGTAGTTTCTTGGATATCAATTTCAGATACAAATGATGAAACAGTGACACGTGGCAAGTCGTAAAAGTTAGCTCTACTGAACCAGTCCATAATTAGGTCATTGTGGGAGATTGGACACAACTTTGTCTTGGAGAATCCAAATCAGGTCAGACCTATGGCATTCTAAATATAATTCAGAGAGCTACATTGGTACAGAAATTCAAATATTGAATTTTTGCAATCAGAGAGATAATCCAATTTAAATATCGAGCTCCTCAAAAGCAAGAAAAAGGTGTGTATTTTTTTTTCCGAATTGCATAAGTCTTGTTTGAAGAATCAATTTGAATTGATTCCAAGGGCATATTGTAGAATAGATATCAGTATTGGGTTCTAAAATATGCCTCGTAAAAATAATTCAACACCCATTAAGCTTTAAGAAGGGTCTACTATGACTCATGAAGATGAAGAGTTGCAACATGATCTATCAAAATTACAAGAGCAAGTGCAACAAATTTCACTCTCACGAAGAGCAACAAAAAATGAAATGGAAGTTTTGAAGAAAGGCATGGAAGAGAAGATGGATGGTTTGAAGAAAGGCGTGGAAGCTAAGATGGATGGCATGGACTGGCATGGAAGCTAAGATGGAAAACATGAAGAATGATCTAAAAATAGACATCAAAGGTTTGACAAAGTTGATACAAGAAATGTTTCCTAATGGTGAAAAGATAGTAGAAGAACCTCATGATGAGAACAAAATCAAAGTTAATTGTGATTTGATAAACTCTAATGTTGGCGGGAAGAACCACCATATTCCAAAAATGGATATGAGGAAGTTTGATGGAAAGGATCCTGTAACATGGATACTACAGATGGAGCAATATTTTGATCTCCATAATGTGCAAAACACCCAAAAGGTACGCATTGCAACTTTACATTTAGAACAAAATACATTTGTATGGTATCGATGGCTTTGCTCCCGTAAAAAAATTGTCACTTGGTCAATTTTTATGGAAGAAATGATAGCACATTATGAGGATACAAAGAGCAACACCTTCTTTAGCCAATTGATAAATCTCAAACAAAAGGGTTTAGTGGGGCAGCACATTTAGGAATTCCAAAAATTGAATATAAGGGTAACTGATATTCCAGAGGAACACAGGATTGATCTCTTCATAGGCACTTTAAGGGATAACATACAACATGAAGTTCGCGTTCTGGAACCTGATTCATTGGAGAAGGCATTCAAGTTGGCAAGAAAAGTTGAATGTAAAATTATGGCGACAAGGAAGCCTACCACTCAATTCTATAAAGAAGGAAGTGTTGTTACGCCTAGATTTCCACAACCTACAAGGTTGACACCACAAAAATTGGAAGAAAAATGAGCAAAAGGGCTTTGCTACAGTTGTGATAGCAAATACACTAAAGGTCATAAGTGTGCTGAGAAGAAATTATTCTACATAGATTGTGAAGAGGAAGAAGAAAATGAACAAGAAGAGGATATACACCTAGAACCAGCGCTAGAGGAGGAAGAAATGAATCCGACCATATCGTGTAATGCACTGGCAGGAATTACCACTCCTCAAACTCTCAAGATACAAGGACAAATCAAGAAGAAAAAGGTAATAGTGTTGATTGATTCAGGTAGCACCCATAACTTTATTCATTGTAAGGTAGCCAAGGAATTAAATTGTTTCCTATACCCAGCACCAGAATGTCAAGTGATGGTTGCAAATGGAGGAACTATAAATTGCTCTGGAAAATGCCATAATATCAAACTAACCATGGGGGAATATGTATTAACTAGTCCAATGCTTTCCATTCCTATGGGAGGTGCTGATGTTGTACTAGGAGTACAATGGTTACAATCTTTGGGGACGGTAGCTTTTAATTTTCAAGAACTTTTCTTGAAATTTTTTTGAGAAGGAAAGGAAGTCGAATTACGGGGTATTGCGGGGAAGCCAGGAAGGATAATAAGCTCTAATGTCATGACAAAGCTTCTAAAGAAAGAACAACGAGGCGTAATTGCACAATTATGCTCACTAGAAGTTCCAACATCAAAATCATCTATTTCTGCAGATCTCAAACAAGTCTTGGACAATCATTCCAAGGTGTTTGAAACTCCCAAAGGACTCCCACCTATTCGTGATCATGATCATGCTATTCATTTGATTCCGGGAAGTGTTCCTCCAAACATCCAGCCTTATAGATATCCTTACTTCCAAAAGAGCGAAATTGAACGCATGATTGCAGAAATGTTAGAGGCAGGTATAATTCAACCTAGTCAAAGTTCTTTCTCTGCTCCTGTAGTATTGGTACACAAGAAGGATGGATCATGGCGAATGTGTCCAGATTATAGGGAGCTCAATAAGCTCACCATTAAAGACAAATTCCCCATTCCTGTGATTGATGAATTATTGGATAAATTACATGGAGCAATTTATTTTACCAAGTTGGATCTTCGTTCAGGATATCATCAAATTAGAATGAAGACTGAAGATATTCCGAAAACAACATTTCGAACTCATGAGGGTCATTATGAATTTTTGGTCATGCCTTTGGCCTTACCAATGCACCTTCTACATTTCAAGGGTTGATGAATTCCATTTTCAAACCCTTCCTTAGAAAATTTGTGCTGGTATTTTTTGATGATATACTAATCTATAGCAAGTCTTGGAAGGATCATGTTGAACATGTTGACGGGGTGCTCAAACTATTGCAGGAGAAACAATTATATGCAAAAATATCCAAATGTTTCTTTGGAGTACAAGAGGTGGAATATCTGGGTCATATTGTATCTCACGAGGGTGTTAAAGTAGACCCTAACAAAATTAAATCCATTAAGGAATGGAAAGTACCCACAACCATAAAGCAGTTGCGAGGATTTCTCGGGTTAACAGGGTATTATCGCAAGTTTGTTAAGAATTATGGGAGAATAGCAGCACCTCTAACAACATTATTGAAGAAGATGCATTTTCATGGACTCCTGAAGCAACTAAGGCCTTTGAACATCTTAAAGAGGCAATGTGCCTAGCACCGGTCTTAGCTACACCAGACTTCACAAAAACCTTTATTGTGGAATGTGATGCCTCAGGAAATGGAATTGGTGCATTTTTAATGCAGGAAGGAAGACCCATTGCTTTTGAAAGTCGTCCAATCAAAGGAAAGTATTTACAGAAACCTATTTATGAGAAGGAAATGTTAGCAATATTGCATGCACTAAAGAAATGGCGAACTTACCTAATGGGAAGACACTTCAAGGTAAAAAGCGATCATGATAGTCTTAAACACTTTTTGGAACAAAGACTATCGTCAGAAGAGCAACAAAAATGGGTCACAAAGATGTTGGGTTATGACTTTGAAATAATCTACAAAAAGGAAAGCTTAATGTTGTTGCAGATGCACTCTCAAGAAAGAATGAAGAGGTGGAAGCATTGCTTTGTGCCATTTCTATTATCCAACCAGATTGGATAACTGAAGCAAGAGATGGATGGAAGAAGGACAAAGATGTATGGACACTCATTCAAAAGTTGCAGCAAGATCCTAGTACATCTGATACATTTAGTTGGAAAAATGATTCCTTATGGTATAAATATCGCTTATATCTTTGTAAGAATTCCCAACTAAAACAAAAGATTCTTCTGGAATTGCACACTTCTCCTTTAGGAGGACACTCAGGATTTTTAAAAACTTACCACAGGGTGAAGAAAGAATTTTTTTGGGATGGCCTTAAATCTGATATTCAAATATTTGTGGTGGAATGTTGGGTTTGCCAGCGGAATAAAGTGGAAACAATTAAGACCCCGGGACTTCTACAACCTTTATCCATTCCAAGTCAACGTTGGGAGGAGATTTCAATGGATTTTATCACAGGTTTACCTAAGTCCGAAGGAAAGAGTGTCATCATGGTGGTAGTTGATAGACTTACCAAGTATGCACACTTTTGTGCATTATCTCATCCATTTAAAGCAAGTACAGTTGCTACTACATTTATGGACAAAATTCAAAAGCTACATGGAATCCCAAGGGTCATTGTGAGCGACAGAGATCCTATTTTTACTGGAAATTTTTGGATGGAGTTATTTTCTTGTTTGGTTACTCAATTAGATCATAGATCATCTTATCATCCTCAATCTGATGGTCAAACGAAGATAGTAAATAAATGTTTGGAAGAATATCTTCGTTGCTTTGTATCTGATAAACAAACACAATGGGTGGTATAACACTTCCTTCCATACTACAGCAAAAATGACCCCGTTTATGGCACTTTATGGATATCATCCACCATCCATCACATCATCGTTAAGGGAAAATTCGAAGGTTCAAGCAGTGGAAGATCACATCGAGCATCAGCAAGAAGTTCTCCAACTCTTAAAGGATAACCTGAATTTGGCACAAAATCGAATGAAACAACAGGCAGATCAACATCGCAACGAGAGAAGTTTTAATGTAGGAGATTGGGTATTTTTACGGCTACAACCATACAAAAAAATGTCCCTCAAGCAAGCTAAGAAGGATAATAAATTATCGCCAAAGTACTATGGTCCTTACAAGGTGTTGAAAAAGATTGGTACTATGGCATACAAATTGGAGCTTCCTGCTTCTTCACGAGTGCATCCAGTTTTCCATGTTTCATGCTTAAAGAAGGTTATAGGTGAAAATCTTCCAGTTCAAACAATATTTCGAGAACTTGATGAGGAAGGAAAAATCATATTGGAACCTGAAGTGGTCACGGAAACAAGAACTCAACAACTACGGAATCGATCAATTTCAGAGTATCTCATCAAGTGGAAGAACTTACCCACTGAAGATTCTACATGCGAGGATGAGAATTTTATACAGAAGCACCCAGAGCTACTCAAGTGTTGAGGACAACACTTTTTGAAGGAGAGGGGCATGTTAGGTCCCTATATTACTAGTATAGTCCCTTATTGTTGTTAGTGTAACCCCCTTATTGTTATTATTGTACCCTTGTAACCCACATTTTGTTATTATTGTGCCCTTAAATTATTATTGTTAGGTCGGCTAGGATTACATTGTGGCCCACTAGGATTACATTATGGCCCCATGGACTCCTATATATAGAAAAAAGGTTTTGTAAATTGTATCATCCAAGAATTGTTCATTTATGTAATGTATTGGAGGTTGCCCCCTCGAAGTGGCTTATTTCTAAGGCGTTGATATCTCTTTTCTTCTATTTTTGGAGCTGGTTACACAACAATATTTAAGTCAACGCACCGCATTACCGCTATTCCACATGGTCAATGGTGCAGCTGGGTAACCGACCGCACTGCACTTCTTTCTTTTTTAAATAACACGGTGCACCTTTTAGTACCGCCCCGGAACTAGTGTGGATACCATTAACACTTGTTGTAGTGCAGCATGTAAATTTACAAGCAGGACAGCGAACTGGTGTGAGCCAAACAGCTCGAGCGCACCCGCGAATTTTGTTTTCTTTTAGATGGTTATTTTAAGGTAATTTGAAATTATAATCCACTAAAGGCTTAACTATGGAAAAAAAAGAAAAATACTTGTACATTTGGTTGTCGAGGAGGCATATTGGTTGTAGAATTTGCAAAAGAAAATTTTCCCACCATTTTTAAAATTCAAGCTGGAGATTGGTGGGCAATGCACAGTAGCAGTGCGTGCAATGGATGCAATGGGAGCACCGAGGTCAGGGCGGCTCAGACAAGGATAAATTAGACCAGTGCTTGAGAGATTTGGAGCACTGAGAAAAGTGAAAAATGTGGATTTTTGGCAGTAATTTTTTTTTATTTAACCATGTTCCAGTGCACGGGGTTTTATAGGCACACCGATGCAGTTTCTTAAGACCACACCGAGTGGTTTCTGTTTTGGCGCGGGGTTTTATGACGCACCGGTGTGGAAAATTTGTAAAGCACCAGTGTGCTACAGTAATAAGACACACCGAGTGGGTGTGTACAGAGCGCACGATGTGCGGTGTGCCAATGTTTTGTGCGAACCAGTGCTTTCTCTTGTTTAACTCACAGGTGCAGTTTAGGATGATAAGCGCATCGGACGAAAAATTTTTGTAAAAACCTCCACCCACTAAACTCCTCTAGTGACTTCTGCTAGAAATGGATGTCTGGGGTATTTTTATAAGGGGTTCCTCAAAAACATCTGCTAGAGGGTCTTTTCCTTGTAGTGTATTGATATCCCATACGATCATTCCTTTGCATTAGAGACCCTGTATACTCCAAATAGCTTAATCTTATTACACACGATCAACATAAGGAGACTCACATTACGGTTTATATCTACAACTTGTGTTTTTAGCTATGAAAACCTCTCCTCTGCAGGATCACAAAGGTTATTTACAGATTCATCAGACACGACTACGAATATATGAATTTTGGATTATCTGATCTACATTCCCCAAAAATATCCAAAATATATCCAAAGAAACCTTCTATGAGACTAATATGATCTGTCAACTTTCGTGGATATTCCAATTGATAGTTCATCACAAAAGATCTAATAAATTATACTTAAAAATATGAAAGCTACAATATGAAGGTTTATTTATCTTTAGATTTATGGATCTGTAAATTACTATTTATTGTGCATAAATATAAATTATTATTATGAAAATATAATATATAAATGAAATAAAAACTAACAAACCATAATTTGACACAAGATATAAGCTGGGAAAACCTTTCGGGAGAAAAACTAGTTGGAAGGTGAAGTTGCTCTACTCTCTTTCTCTAAATATAAAATAGTTGTGAGTACAAAGAAAGGATTCTGGATCATGGGATACTATAGTGAAAATATCCTCTCTATTTATTATCTCCTTATCCCTCTAAACCACTCTACTCATTTATGGACCAAATGCACTCGAAAAGGATGGAACCATTTTTCCTCTAGTGGCTCAATTATTACAAATCCATATAGCCTATTGGTGGTTAATTTCAACTCCCTCAAATCTTAACCATATTACAATATCGACTCTTATAGATTATCTTTCATCATGATCACATGGGTAGTCTATTTTCCATAATTAATGGGGGTTGATGTGGCATCCTCTCGAATTGTGGTGTCCAAAACAGGAAGGTTAAGTTCTCAGTGGCATAAATTTTGGATAAAAAATTCATTTGAGGAAATTATTATGTTGATGGAAAGGTATTCCTGTCTAGAATAAGAAAAAATGAGACACACTAAAGTGGCAAAGTTTCCCCCCCAAACTTTTTTTTGTTATTCCTCAAAATTCTCTTGGAAAGTTGCAAGCCCTAATTTGACAATCTGGGCCTTTTCAGTAAAAATGGTCATGTGAGTTGATTCCTCCACTTTTTCTGCTCTAAATTCATAAATATAGATGAATAAAGTATAATTTTCTAATCTCGATCACCCAATAATGTGCACAAAATTTTGAACCAGAGAAAAGAAATATTAGGCTTGGAGTGAAAAAGGAACCCACTCCCTCTAATTCCAAAGGAATTTAGAAAACTACTCAAGCTATCAAAAATGCAAAAATTACTCAAGTTATCTTAAACTGATACCTTCTTGGATTCTCAATTCGTTTGAATGAACATCATCCAAGTGTTCATGTTACATTCTGTATAGGTTCCATATAATATTTCTTTTATGGATATTTCAATAGTTGTTGAACCCTCTAGAGATTTTTCTTGGATTTTTCTTTTATAATGGGCGGGAAACTACCTCAAATGCCCCTAAATCATTCCTCTATGCATTGTAATTTATTTCAAAACAAACATATTTTTCAATTAGGAGAATATTTTTTTTTTGTGAAATATCCTTCCAACTAGAGAATTTATCTATACTCATAGATTTTTTGTAACAACCTACTTAGCAATAGCCTTGGTCTTGTGTCATGCCTACCACAACCTGCCTCAAAAAATAATTTGAATATAGACATATAACCTATATATTTTTGGTACCCAACGATGTGGAAACATAGGCCCCTTTCCATTTTTTTCAAGTATAAGATTCCTTTGCCAACATAATATCAACATATTCACAAGATTTCCATTGGGGGAAGGGAATACAGGAGTATAGGAAAGACACTTTGTTTTTATATATGTAGGAAATATCATCCATGGTTAATATTGTTCGAAAGAAAGAAAAAGAAACAATTCATTTCCTTACCTTTATTGTGGGAGGAGTAATTGTGAGAGATGTGACCCATCTAGCTAAATTTTTTGAATACTTAAATCCTTTCAATTTAACTCAAGTTTGATCCATTCAAGGATTTAAATGAGAAGGTATCTTCTCAAGACACCTAGCCATAGTCAAATATGGCAAACTATTTACAAGAATTAATGAGGAAAGTGGTGAAAGCAACATTTTCCCATCAAGAGAAAAATAAATGGCTACCCTTGTTAAAGAAGTTGTTATAGAAACAAACATTGTTTTTAGAGGATAGAACAAAGAAAGAGGCAACAAGCTTACAAATTTCTGACCAAATTTGACACCTCGTGCTTGCTTGAGTTTATCTTCAAGTCATAAGAGGAAGGATACCAATGTAATTAGGAGAATGAGTAACAATAGGCCCTCAGGTGGAGGAGATGGAGAGGAACCACCTTTCCATGTGATCCTAAAAATATCACACACTATAAATTCATAAGAGAGAAATAATTATAAGGAGGCTCAACCTGCAAAGGATTTGGTTGACATGGATGTTGACAACACCATGCTACCTGACTAGGTTGGATCTTGTGTAGTTGAAACTTGAAGAATAAATGAATAAATTTAAAAGGATTTAGTCACCTTTGATGACCACTCATTAACCATGCAGGATGCATGCTATGATAGTACCAATAAAAATGTGTGGGTGGATAAGGTAAATATTCAAAATAAAAGCATAGCTAGTCAGTTAATAACAAGAGTTGACTTTTTCAAATTAGGAGATATTGGACTCCTAAAAATGCCCCAAACTATTGGTAAATATCTAGCACACTTTTTTTATAGAACAAGGGGTAGAGAATATGAGATTGAAGAAAACAATAAATTATCTTGAATAATTTCTCAATCCAACTCTTTTTTTCATGACCCCTTTGGCTATCTAGGCACTTGAGGCAATGATAACTACACCCCACACACCCCATTGAGTATGAAAATAGACACATCATTTAACTAGAATTAAATATTATATAATATCAAAAAAAGAATGGAAATTATTGAGAATATATGGGTAATTTCCTTTCACTTAAGAAATTTATCAAAAAGAATTATCACATTTGTTATTTGAAAAAAATATTGAAAATGATCGACTATTTGTCTATAATGAATTATCAATATCTGTACATAAAATCGGCTCACTCATCGAATTTTAGAGAACATATAAAAGTATCCTGAAACCTAAAAAAAATTACCATATCAAAGCTAGTTGGTATGTGAAGATCAAAATCTTGGAAGAGGCTATCACTTATTGTTCAAGTATTGATGAAAAAAGAAGTAGATGTGATTTTCTTAAAGGTTATTAAAGTTGTTGAGGACCTCCAGGTTCAATGAACGATTAAATACTTTTTGTTGATCCCCCAAGATATACTGAAAGAATATTTATAGATTATCAAGACATCGATGGGTTCTAAATTTGATAACTTTATCATTTTCCCTTAAGCCAAAATTAAGAAATGGTTAGTCCCATTTGTAAACAATAATGAATATAAATCAACTACAATTGAACAATTGCGAGTGGATTCTAGAGACATTTAAGAGGAAATTTTCATTCTCCATCTCAAACAAGATATAACAATTCCTCCAATGAAAGGGTACATTGAATAATGGTTGAAAAATTACTGCAAGAAATCATTAATACACAATAACTATCAATCAATTAGATTAAAAACCATCCTTTTAGCCACATAAATAGATAATTATTAAAAACCAGAACAAGGAGGTCCTTCTGCATCATTTTTTGAGTATTATTATTCTTCAAAGCTATTCCTCTTTTGCTTCCCACACTTTGGGCATCCATCTTTCTTGATTGTTCTATGCATCATTTAAGGTGATCCTTGCTTGCAATTCTTTCTTTCTTCCTAGTGCCTTAATATTTACTAGTCCATGGGAGCCCAATCCCAGTCCTTATGGCATCAATGCATTTAATTTTATGATTTTATGCACAAGTATTCTGAAGAGTGCTTTAGGCACCTAAATTTAAAAAAAAAAAAAAATTGGATTTGTAAAACTTTTTATTGACTCTCCAAGAGATTTCCCTTTCGGGAAAGCACCTCATTTGTGATTTCAAGGCTTGTTTTCAAGTAGAACGAATCTCATGGATGTTTTCTTATGAAATTTATGAATTAGATGAATGAATCATTCCATAGCTCTCTAAATTTTTGGACCATTATGCCTTTATCTTTTTTTATTGACTTTCTTCAATGATGCTTAGTTAGCAATGATGAATGTAATGGACATGATCAATTAATACTTGTTTATTTATTTATTTTATGAGTTTTTTTAACACATCTGGTACATCCACAGGTGTATAAAATGTGTGTTACAATCATTTTTGGAATACACTGAAAAAATATAAGTGTGTATTGAAAGAGGAGTACCACCTCTTAAAAAACAATATAGGGGATTGTTGAGAAATCTGGGGGCTTGTGAATTAGAGAATATTTCTCACCTTTGATAATTTCTTGTGAATGTTTTTGGCTTCTTATTAATATTAATTATGTTCTTCTTCATCAATTAATTACCAAATGTACAAAAAATTAATATCACAAGAAACAAATAACATAAGATATAGGCTCTAAGCCAGGGTGAAAACCCCACAAGGGGGAATTCCCAGAAGAAAAAAAAAATTATCTTCCTATAGAATCAGATCAAAGTGAGATATCCCTTACCTATGACCA
Source organism: Pinus albicaulis (assembly GCA_034641835.2). Classification (NCBI taxonomy): domain Eukaryota; kingdom Viridiplantae; phylum Streptophyta; class Pinopsida; order Pinales; family Pinaceae; genus Pinus; species Pinus albicaulis. The sequence goes on along the minus strand of CM076575.1, from coordinate 870,017,130 downwards.
TAAAATTACCCCAACCCTCTAGATGCCAATTTAATCCCCCCTTCCACATAGAAAATCCATCAACAACATGTAGAGCATTATAAATAATCCTTCAATAAGAGAATTTCCATAAATATGAGCCCTCAATTTTCTTTTAAAATTTATTTTTTTTCCCTCCTTCCTTCTGCAATATTTTAGAACATATTATGTGAATTGTGTGTGTCCAAATGAGCTCACTTCTTCCTCTATTTATATTTTCCATAGGAGTTCTAATAGACATGTCTTCTAGGACAAATCCAACTTGACAAGGAGGGCTGACTTGGCATCTAGAGGCTATTTTGACCCAAATTACATATTTTAAAATTCTATTTCTAGGCTATAAATAAGCCTTTGACTTTGACCAATACAAATAATAATGATCATTAAGAACATGATTAAATAAAATAATAATTTTGACTTGATCATGAAACCCATGCTTTGAAAGAATAAAATTCCTTTTTCTTCTTTTTTCTTTTACATAAAATATACAATGACATAAGTACAAATATGATTATGAATATTGAACATAGTTAAATTTTCCAACATACTCTTATATCCAAGCCCTAGGAGGCTGAATTTTTTCTTTACGGGGAAAAAAAATCAACATAAGGTAATTAAAGGATCTCAAGAGTCGGGGAAGGTTTTGGGCTATCTCTATTCAAATTTTATTTGTCTTATTCCAAAGTATTAATATGTGACCTCTTTCTCAAAATATAGGATGACTTCTTATTGCAATTTCATTTATAATTAAATATATAAAATCATAGCTAGAAGGATAAATACTATATTAAGTCATTTAATTTTAGATGAACAAATTAGATTCCTAGAAAACAAGAACATCCATTATGTTGTTGTTGTGGCCTGGGAAGTTTTTCACTCATTTAAGAAAAAGGAATTTAAGTGATGGTATCCTTAGTTTTGCCCTTTCTTAGATTATTCCTTTCTCACATGAGTATGGCCCTTTCAATGATCAACTGGATAATGGGATGTGTTATTCTATTTCTTTTTTTGTTCTTATAAATGGAGCTCCTTTCAATTATTTTCAAGCTTATAGAGGACTTCTCCAAGGTGCCCTATTTCTCCTATGTTATTTCTTATTTTTGTTGAATCCTTAAGTAGGCTTATTACATAATCAAATTCCATGGGAACCCTAAATGATATGAAGTTTTTTTAGTAGATTCAAGTTACTCATCTCATTTTCATTGATGATGTTCTCTTCCATGTTTATGGAAGTTGGAGAGGCTTTGTTTCTCTTAAAATATCTATTGAATTTCTTTTCTCAGCAATTGACATGGAAATATATATTACAAAATCTTGCTTGATTTCTCATGGTTTTTTTAATGCTTTAAGGGCTCAACTAAAAATTATTTTTCCATATCCAATGAAGCAACTTGAAGATGGGCTCAAGTATCTGGGCTTATTTTTTAGACCAAATAAGTACAAGAAATTATATTGTCTCTTAATCATTGAAATGGTTGGTTTGAATATTCCTATGTTGATTCACTACAAAGCTAGGATATAAATCTTGGTTCAAATATTACTACGTTGGACAAAAATTATGGTCATGGAAGTAAATTTGGAAATTAAATGCCCCACTCAAAAAAAATCTCTCCTCTTGGATAACTCTTAGTGGCAAGAGTTTTACATGGTAATTTCTCTAGAAGAGAGGTTGTTTCAGGCCTAACTGATGCCCTCTACATAAATCCCATGAGGAATGCTCTTTGCACTTGTTTTTTTGTTGTAGCTATACTTCTCATATCATAGCTATTGTCTTGAGAATTTTTAAACCCAAAGCAACATGATCTAGCCAAAGTCCTTCTAATAATTTCTTATTATGGTTTTTCACCAAATCGGTCATATCATTTACAATATTACCTTGTTTTCATGTTTATTGTAATTGGAAATATCAAAATCAATGTATCCTAGGATCTTTATACTTCTCCCAAATATTGTGTTGCCAATATTATATCATTTTCAAAGGAATTTAAATAGGAATCTAAGTTTAAAAAAAAAAAAATTCCTTAGTAAGTTAGAATTGGACCTTGAGGTGCCTTAGGGGTTCTTTGAAGGGTCCAATGAAAGGCACATGCAACGATGTGGAATCTGAGTAGTTTTATATTTTAGTGATTAATATTTTATATAGTTTAGGTATGATCTAGGTAAAGGTTGAAACAACAAGGCCAAGTTCATAACTCTTTGGTTCTTATTGGAACTTTCCTACAAAAAGGGGGTTAAAAAAATCCAAGTTATGTCCAATTCAAAAAATTTCATCGATTAGGAAAATCACATTTCTATTATCAAAGTTAGAGTTGAGCCTATTATGTGTGACATTGATTAGGTCTCTCAGACCTTTCAATACATTTTCTTACTATCACATTCTATGAAAAATTAATGAGGAATTCAATGCTTTGTTTGAGGAAGCTATTTATTTTCCTATTGGTTCTGTTAGTCTTTATGAATTCAATGAAGGTGTCGAGGTTGAGTCTCCAGATACCATCATTTGATACTTGGTTCTAAATTTTTCATTGTCTAAAATTCACTGATTTTTTTGTGGGAAAGAAATTAAAAGACCTCGCTTGCACTTGAGAGTGTTTATTTTTTTATGCATCTAATACACAAATGATCTATCTAATAACAACTAGTATTTGTGCATAATATTTTATAAATATATAATATTTTTCTCTTAATATATGTATATATATATATATATATATATATATATATATATATATATATATATATATATATATATATATATATATATATATATATATATATATATATATACTCATTCGATTTACCAAAACCTTAATCACTGAGGAGTAACCATCCTCTAAATACCCACTCCATATATCTTAATCAATTCCATTAATGTGTTGGAATTATGATGAATGTGTTGTCCTTGATGGAAACCCAGTTGATGAGTTGTCTTTTTATGGAAACCTACTTGATGAAGATGTAAACATGATGATTCTACATGTGACAAAGAGTTTGTATAGCAGTTCAGAGATAGAGGAATGATGAAGGGTATGTTTTGATAGGTACACACGGGTTCTATGAAGCAATGTCGCGTACATATACAGGTATAAAGAAAAAAGGCACGTACAATTTCCATACCATGGTATTCTAAATATCAAGGGCCTTTTCCATGGTATTGGACCACAATATTGAGTGTATTATTAACAACTATTTGATCTCATCAAGGAATACCATCAACACTAATATGGTTTTGACATGTGGTATTGGCTAAGGCCTAAGCTATATAAGGAGATGAAGATCAAAGTGCTCAATGTGTGCAAGTTATGTGTGATTTATGAATACTTAACTCTGAAGTATGTATGCATAGTTTGGGTTATTGATCTGAAATAAGTGTGCACCTAGGAATACAACAATGGATCATGTTTAATTGATCTGAAATGAATTTGTGTTGACTGATATGCTTATGGGGTGCATTGATCTGGGATAATGATGTTTTGACGTAAATTTTATTATGAATATCATGGTATGGGTATGTTTGAAATTTGTATGCGTAGCAAAGGCATAAATCAATAATTGCAGATTTGTACATGGGTTTGGCTTAAGAAAGGTGCACAAACATGCTGATAACCTTCTAAATAGTGGTGTATCGATCATGTATTTTGAGAAAATATGTACTTAGGTTTCATTCCTAAAACAAGCATATACACGTGGAATTTCTTTATCGAAAGCATGTATATATTCTAGGGTTTCCCCATAATATGATTTTTTATCATTTTAATCTTATTTGTTATGTTTGTTGTTTTTTTTTAATGAATTCTTACTTGAAGATCTAGGTTTAACAATAATGTTTGAAGTTGAATTCGTTGTGGACTGATATGATGATTCTAGTTGTGTCTGGTTCAGCGATATGTGATTGTCTCGTCAAAATGATTCAGTGTGTCTATGTGAAATTCAATGCTTATTTCAGAATAACAGTGGTTCAGTTTCATGGTTTGGTATTTTGAGATTTGTACGCAGGTTTACTTCATGGAAAGTGTGTATACATGCAGATATTCTTAAGTAGAGTAGTGTATATATTTTGTCATATTTTTTATCAAGGTATGCAGTTGGTGCAAAGATTTGATGTAGTGTTTTGGATTCAGTATTGGTATTATGGTTACAGTGATCTAACATATTTTATTGTTTGAGAATAAGTTGGTTGATTTAGGCCTCAGTTGGTTCAATGATTGGTTGATTCAGTTTGGTTCAATGATTGGGTGATTTGTGACAATGATCAGTTTCAGTTTTGATATTTCGTATTGGGCTTAAATGGTGGTAGTAGGTCCAGTCTGAAAATTTGATGAAAAGTGGACTATAGGTTGCATTGATTTGTATCAGGATGATCTAGTGTGAAAATTTATGAAATGTGGTCCATAGAGTTATTGAGGGTTGGATCATTCAGTGATTAATTCAAAGCTTCCTGCCAGTAGTAGTTAGCAATCAGCTCAAGGGGTTGGAGATTCCTTCTGGTGGGTGTTGGTAAATGAGATCAAGGGGTTGAAGCTCCCTTATAGTGGGTGATGGAGAATGAGATAAGGTTGTATCCTTCTAAAGGTGGGTGCCTATGTGCTGGTATAATTTTGTGCCAGTACAAAATTTTAAAAGAATGTTTTTAATATAAAAAGAAGATAGAGACGATGCCAGTGATGGTTTTCTTCCTTCATTGGGTTTCCACCTAAAAAAATCCTAGTGTACATGTGTGATTCCTATATGTGATGTTTTATTATATTCTTACTGCACATGGTTACTTCTTATTTAATTCCTGATGAAATACGGACATATTGAACAGATGAAGAATTAACTGAAAATTAAGTTAACTGGATATATGCTAGTTGTCTACATAAAATATGTGTACATACACAAGTTTACTTTATAAAAGTAGTGTATAGAATTCAGAGTAAATAAAAATTTTAAGTGAGTTTTAAAATACTGATTGACCCCTCCTCTCAGTATTTTTCTCAATGATTGGTATCAAAGCAGGTCCTTTTGAAGAAGCTTGATCACTTGAAGGAAGATTCAACAAGATGAGAAATCAATAAGGGACAACATCTATTAGGCCAACTTTATTCAATGAAACCAATATGGTTTTCTAGAAAGTAAGAACAAGAGCTTACCTATAGGAACTTGAAGTTGATCTATGGGGAATTGTTGAAGGAGACTATCAATATCCATTTTTCATTCCTACAGATGAGGCAGAAAAGAAGAAATATGAAACCAATGCAAATTTTGGAAATGATTTTTTAGGAAGCATGACATAATCAGAATTTGTCAAATTCATGCAGCTAAATACAACAAAGGCTATGTTACAACCTTGAGCTGCAAAAGACCAGTGCCTAGGACATCTTAAAAAATCAAAGGTTAAATGTATACAAGTATATGGATGTCTCTGATTTTTAAGATTTCCTAGGCACTGGTATTTACCATCTCAAGGTTATCTCTAGGAGCTACAACATATTTTTGGCATCGTTGTCAGGGAAAAAATTAGAAAATATTTTCCCTAGGATACGACATTATCTTCACCCTTCAATTATATGAGCACAAAGGGTTAAGAGTTGCATATCCCTCACCTTGGTGACTCCACTATTATCAAAGTTCAAATCAAGTGTAATCCTAGCTTACACAAGGCCTCATACCCGATCAGATACTTCTTAGCAAAGAACCCCTTTTGTATCTGATCTTGAAAAGATCATATTTAAGATAATCTAGAGGGAGAAGTAGCCTAGTCAGGCTGACCTACCCTCATTTTCTCTAGAAGATTCACCTTCCACCTCTCAGAAAGCTGACATCTATGGCCCTAGCTCCACAGCCCGCATACTTGAGTATCCTCCAGAAACCTTTGCTTTAGCTAGTTCAGCCATAAAAGACGAATTTGAATCCGCTGATACATCTATGCCTCCCTTGCACCCTACTCCCAAGGTTGAAGAATTCAAAGAAGTTACAACACTCCAAAGCTCTTCACAGATAAATATCTCAACCTCTACTCAGCATATACCTGTTATACCATAGCCAAATCATCCTCAGAACTTACCACCACAACCCCTCATGGTTGTGCCTAGCTTCCTCATGAAAAAGTATGCTCCGTTAGCTCTACCTCAAGTATTGAAAGATATGCCTCAAGATTATTTAAAGCTCATGCCTTGGTTCACAGGGGAAGATAGTACTTCTGCGCAGAGACATATTGAAAACTTTTGCGTCTTTGCTGATAATGTGAACGTAGAGCACTTAGATGTGGTGTTGAGGCTTTTCATCCAATCCTTGGATGGAGAGGCTCAAAAATGGTTCAAGTCTCTAGCTGATAACATAGTCACCACTTGGGAAGAAATGGAGAATTTCTTCACACTAAAGTGGGGAGAAAAGAGGGACCATGGATACATTCTCACAAATTTCAATGCTCTTAAAACGAGACATAATGATGTAACATAATTCATAAATAGGTTCAATAAGCTCTATAATAATATCCATGCTGAAATAAAGCCTCCCCAAGTAGCTGCTAAGGTGTTCCTCACAAGAGCTTTCGAACTAGAGTTTGGGTTCACCCTAAGAGAAATAAAATTCATATCTATGGATCAGATCCAGACTGTTGCATTGGAGGTAGAAGCAAACTTTTCTTCTAATGGTAAATTCAAAGGGAAGACAGAGCATGAAGCCAAAAGAAAGAGCAGGGAGGACCCTTATACTTCAAATCAGGAGAGGGAATCACAAGAGTATAGAATGGAAGAAATGAATAAGATGATCAGGAACCTCTCAAATAAGTTTGTTAAGCTTGAATTGGAGGCCAAGAATTCCCTTCCTTGTTCCAACCAAATGATTCCAAATTGTGGGTTTAATCCCTAGTATGGGAAGCCCCCTCTACAATTGTTGCAGCGTGAAAGGAAGGAACAACAAGACCACATTCAACCTCCTCTATAATTGGAAGGAGAGTTGGAGGAACAGACTAAGGAATTCACTGTTAGCCAAGAGAATCAATTCCTCACTTACTATGATGATGAGGAAGGTGAACTCACCCTGCAAGGGGAGCAAGAAGAGAAGGAAGTCCCTTCATAAGACTAAGATATTGATAATTACTGCCAGTATTTCGTGGATTTCATGAAGTCTCAACTCCACATGAAGTATGATCTGAGGTCCTCTAGGAAGAAAACTCAAGTACAAGAAAAAAATGTAATATTCCAAATCTGGAATAGCACAGCAACTTCTTCTGAAATAACGCACTCTTGGGAGATTTATGCACAGAAATTATTTTATAGCCCTTGGATCCCTTAGATCAGCAGATCTGGAGTCTAGATCCAAAAGGGGAGAAAAAACAAATCAAACTAAGTGTGGTGAACAGATCTCCCACCACCTAGTCTAGTTGAAAAACACCCTACAAGAGGGGTTGTAGCTATGCACAACAAACTGCTTCAGAAATAACACAGTCTTGGATAGTATGAGTAGGAGGCCATAAAATATGATTAACTTATGAGTATACAGTAGCAAATCATAATTATAATGAAGCTCTTTCAATATACAGTAGAATACATGAGACAATAGAGCAAGAAATCTTCAGAAAAGAAGGCTACAACACATATATAAACTGCAGAAATGGCTTAAAAACACTATTTTGAGGAGCTGCAGTAGCTGAATATTACAACTCAAATCTAGGATAGATCTATGGATAAAACATCAGATCCATTTCAGATCTAGAAACTAGATAGTCTTATTTACAAGATCCCCTTCGGGTTTTGACCAAATCATGCATAACAAAGAGTAGATTTGAGTTTTAAGTTGCAGATCTGCAAAATTATTCAAAAATTTATAAATATGACTTTACATCAAAATATATCAGATCTAAACAGAACATGGATCAGCAAGCTAATCCATGGATCACCAAAGTGAAAGTCAAAGCCCAACACCAGAGATCTCTCATCAAAATTAGGATTAAAACACCCTGAAGAATCTCTTATGAAAATAATGCAGTTCCTCAATGAAAACTACGTTGTAGCTTGAATTACAATGATGGCCTAATGCCAAGATACAAATCTGAAGCTCAAATAGTGGATGAACTCTTCCAGGAGGTTAAAAGACACACTCCATGATAAGAGGCTCCAATATAAGCAAGATCTCTGCAAATCTAGAGTTCCACTTGTTGCAGCCTACAAAAGCAAGAAAACCCTCACTGGATCTGCATTGCAGTTGGAAGTAGAGCTTGGCCCAAAGCCTGATAGTGGTTCAAATCAGAAAATAATCCTCCAAGAATCCTCAATGGAAGAGGTGAAATCCCTGCATAGGAACTCCAAGTGCTAAGCAGCACAATCCTCCACTAAACAACAGAGAATAGTATTTTTCTAAAAATACAAGATACTCAGAAATATAATCAATCAACAACCTTCTCTTGCTGCCTTCCCCTTCCTTTTATAAGATGAAAGCCTTTGCAAACCCTAAACCACCTTGATGAGTTAGCTCCTTTCACATGAGGGGCCTCCTTCTAGAACTACGTTGTCCCTTTATGAGATACATTGAATCTAGACAGCGTTGTAGATTTGGTCAAGGTTGACCCAGTCTCACAGCTTAAACCCCTTTCACACCTGCAAGTGATTTATTTGCATGGCCCTGATTTATTCTTGTTCACATGGCCATTGATTTATTCATTATTTTCAGGAGTTTTACATGTACTCTTTTATTCATTTATTCATGCAACAGAAAGTAAAACAAAAATGTATATTCCTCTTAACTTAGGCTAAGTAGGAATATTACAGTCCTCCCCTCCAAAATGTTTCTTGTCCTCAAGCAACTGATAGGGTGAGAGTTGTGGTAATTCCCCTCCTTCATTGATGTCATCATCAATGATCCAGTCCTCGTCAAAATCCAAGTGCTCATTAAGCCAATACATCATGAATTGTTCCTCCAAGGTCAACATAAGATGTGCATAGTCCATCCCACCAGGAGTGAAAAATCAACTGAAATAAACATGGTTGGAGGAATGCTCCATCTAAAACATGTATCATGAGGTACAAGTAGAAGTTCCAAACCATGTGGTACATACAAGTTGCACATCCTCTCTCCATACAATCCCATAAACAATACAGCTATATCATCCAAGTATGGAATCAAGACTACATATATGCAAATAGAAATCTGAACTCGAGGAGGTGGGTCAAAATCCCACATGCGATGCCAGTGCAGCACACCACCTACTTGCATTAGATCAAGGTGTGGCAAGTGGCATTCCCACCACACATTTGCTGCATGAGTCACCTTAACATGGCTGAAGATGTTAGATAAGTTTGGTGCCTTTGGAAAGCACCCATCATGAGAAGGAATCTCCCTTTGCACAATAAGGGAGTGGCCAAGTTCAACATCTCCATTGGCCCACCAAAAATCATGAGATCCACATGATCTCTCACTCCCTTTAGGAGTCATAGCCTACAAAAGCATGGTAAAGGAATGTGATAAATCAGAAAATACAACTTTCTTGGCATGATCAGATCCTTTACCATCATAGTCCTTCATACACAAGGAGTTGTGCATGAGCATTTTCCTCCTCTCAAGAAAAGGAAGTACTAGTTGAAATGACTCTTACAAAGAGTCCATTGGTTGCCCCAATCCTCCATGGATAATGCACTCTTGAAAGTGTTGATGTAATTCCTCTCTCATGCCTTCCCAAACAAAGCTCCTCATGATCAGAGTATAGATCTTTATTGAATGCATATGGCTTAGGAAGAATTCTTCATGTGCCCCTTGTAATATCTTCTACTTGAGCTTGGAAGCTCTAGCCAGGAAGACCTTACCATGACAATAGATGACTCCCCCTTGGACTAAGTAGCCCTCTTCTCGCTGCATGTCATCTAGTATCATACCTATGTGGAGATATTTGGAATATTCTACAAGCAGTTGAGATTTCCAATACAAATCCACATTGGTCAACAATGACAGTGCTGCTGATAAATCCATGGGAGTGCTTGTCATGTTGTTGATCTCCTTTTTGACATTTCTCATGCCAAATTTGTGTGTTGGAAGGCTGATCCTCCCATTATTCTCCTCTCATAGCGCAGATTCAGAAAAGAGAGAGGGTGATAGTGATGCAGGAAGAAGATCCCCCTCATTCTTGAGCTGTCCCAAGCCCTCCAACGTTGTAACTTGGTCTCTCATTCCTCCAATCCCTCCTTGATCTAGATTTGGAGCAATACTTTGTGAGGCCTCCCCCACAAGATCTGAATCTGGTGGCACCCCAGGTGGCTTGCCACTAGATAGGAATGTCCCTTGCAGCATCCTCAAGAACATAATAGAAGGGACTATAAGATCCCTTCTTCCACTACGCAAATCCATCTCTCTTGTTTGTGTGGGAGTACTTGGTGAAGGATAAGTGTTCATGCCTTGAGTCATTTGTGGTTTCCCACTCTTCAAGTCCACCCACTCCATCTACAAATATTTCCAATCATTGGTCACCTTCCACAAATTAATCAACCATTGGACACCCAGAATGATATTGGTGTCTGGTATGTCGACTACAAAAAAGTGATCCACCAGAGTGTAGGATCCCATAGTAACTGAGAGTGAGGGAACATATTGCATGCATTGCATGGTTCTATCTCCTGAAACCAAAATATAAAATCCCTCAAAATTATCAGTGGGTATTTCTCTCCTTTGCACAAGATGAGCATCAATAAAGTTATGGGTTGCCCCACTGTCAATCGGCATAGATACCCTCTGATTCATGACTGAACCTTGTACTCTTAGGGTCAAGTACTTAGGCACTCCTCTCAAAGATGAAAGAGTCCCACTTTTTGGAGCAAAGGCTCCATCCCCATCTCCAGATGGTGTTGGTTCCTCCTCAATAGTATCAGCGCGGTGACCCCTCCTTGGTTCATCATCTTCATCTTCCTCCTCAAAATCTGAGAAGACTTCTATGTAGTGTGCTTTCCCAGTAGCACATATATGTCTTAGTGCCCATGACTCGTGGTAGGTGAAACACAATCTCTTCTTCCTCAACTCCCTCTTGATTTCAATATCAAGAGGCTTCTTCAAAGAACTCTCCTTGGAAGGAGCAGCCTTTCCTTCCTTCCCCTTGGAAAAGTGAGGGGCCTTGCTCTGGAAAGTTTCCTTTGCTTTTGGAAAGGAATCTTAGAGGTCTCTAGCCCTCTCAATGGCATCATGCAAAGTGATGGGCTTGGTAGATTTAACCAACCCATGCAAAGGTTCCTCCAGGCCATCAATGAACATGTAAACCCTCTTTGCTACAGATAGATCAGGAACCATGACTGATAATCTCATAAAATCAGAGATATAAGTTTTTGCATCCCCTGATTGCTTCAGCTTTGCAAGGCTTATGAAGGGTGGTTCATGATCCTTCCTGTCAAACCTCTCCACCAGTCTTCTACTAAACTCAAAATAGGTAGTCACATTGATATGTCCCAATGTAGACAACCCATGGAACCACCAATTGTGTGCCTCGCATTCAAAGTGCAACACTGCAATCTTGATGGCTTCAATCTTAGGGAATTTTCTTAACTAAAATTAAATATACAAATTTTCTACCCATGCCTTGGAAGAACTGGAGGATGATCCATCAAACTTTGGAAAAAATAATCTGCCCATAGAGTGGTGTCTATCCTGGTTATGAAAGAACCCACCATCTCTATACTACTGCCTTGGTCTTCTTCTGTCCTTGAGGTGACAGAACTCTTGGAAACTCAAGTGGTCTCTGAATCTCTGATTCTAAGATTCATATTCCACAAATTAATCTTCAAGGGAAGCTTTCTCTTGTGGTCGTTCATTCTCCACTTCCAAGAAAGTAGGCATAGTGGAGCCTTGTGAAGGTTGTGGGGCTTGTGGCAGGTTCACTGGTTAACCAGTCCAGTGATGAGACATGTCAGAGCTTTCTCCCAGATGAAATATCCCAAGATATTCCCTCATTCTATCCATCCTCATCTCCCTAATCTCTTTGGAAAGATTTTTCATGGCCACCGACAGAGTTCTTGCAAACTCTTCTCCTTCTTTATCATCTACAGTTTCAGGGGCTTTACTCTTGTCTTGCTCATCAGTAGTGTAATCAAACTTCTTGTGATTTATATTCTAATACCTCTTCTCCCTCTCAGTAAGAGGTTCATATTCTTCTGAATGCAACATGGCTATGGTGCTCCAAGGAAAGCATAGGCTGTGCCAAGAAAGGAGCTCTGATACCACTGTAATATTCCAAATGTGGAACAGCACAACAAATTCTGCTGAAATAACGTACTCCTGGGAGATTGATGCATAGAAATGCGTTTACAGCCCTTGGATCCCTTATATCAGTAGATTTGGAGTCTAGATCCAAAAGGGGAGCAAAAAAAAATCAAAATAGGTGTGGTAAACAGATCTCCCACCACCTAGTCTAACTGAAAAACACCCTACAAGGGGGGCTGCAGCTATGCACAATAAACTGCTTCAGAAATAACGCAGTCTTGGACAGTATGAGTAAGAGGCCATCAAATATGATTAAATTATGAGTATACAGCATCAAATCAGAATTATAATGAAGCTCTTTCAATATACAGTAGAATACAAGAGACAATAGAGCAAGAAATCTTCAGAAAAGAAGGCTGCAACACATATATAAACTGCAGAAATGGCTTAATAGCGTTATTTTGAGGAGTTACAGTAGCTGAATATTACAACTCAGATCTAGGACAGATCTATGGATAAAAAATCAGATCCATTTAAGATATGGAAACTAGATAGTCTTATTTACAAGATCCCCTTCGGGTTTTGACCAAATCATGCATAACAAAGAGTAGATCTGAGTTTTAATTAGTTGCAGATCTGCAAAATTCTTCAAAAATTTATAAAGATGACTTTACATTAAAATATATCAGATCTAAATAGAACATGGATCAGCAAGCTAATCCATGGATCACCAAAGTGAAAGGCAAAGCCTAGCACCAGAGATCTCTCATCAAAATTGGGATCAAAACACCCTGAAGAATCTCTTATGAAAATAATGCAATTATTCAATGAAAAATACATTGTAGATGGAATTAAAATGATGGCCTGATGCCAAGATACAAATATGAAGCTCAAACAGTGGATGCACTCTTCCAGGAGGTTAAAAGACACACTCCATGAGGAGAGGCTCCAATACAAGCAAGATCTCTGCAGATCTAGAGTTCCACTTGCTACAACCTACAAAAGCAAGAAAACCCTCACTGGATCTGCGTTGTAGTTGGAAGTAGATCTTGGCCCAAAGCCTAATAGTGGATCAAATTAGCAAATACTCCTCCAAGAATCCTCAATGGAAGAGGTGAAATCCCTGCATAGGAACTCCAAGTACTATGCAGCACAATCCTCCACTAAACAGCAAAGAATAGTATTTGTCTAAACAGACAAGATACTCAGAAATATAATCAATCAACAACCTTCTCTTGATGCCTTCCCCTTCCTTTTATAAGATGAAAACCTTTACAAACCCTAAACCACCTTGATGAGTTAGCTCCTTTCACATGAGGGACCTTCTTCTAGAACTGCGTTGTCCCTTTATGAGATACATTGAATCTAGACAGTGTTGTAGATTTGGTCAAGGTTGACCCAGTCTCATAGCTTAAACCCCTTTCACACCTACAAGTGATTTATTTACATGGCCCTGATTTATCCTTGTTCACATGGGCATTGATTTATTCAGTCTTTTCAGGAGTTTTACATGTCCTCCTTTATTCATTTATTCATGCAAAAGAAAGTAAAACAAAAATGTATATTCCTCTTAGCTTAGGCTAAGTAGGAATATTACACAAAATGAAGCGTCAATATAAAGAGAACAGACCCCTCCTAGTTCTTCTAGTAAGGGGAAAAACCATTAGAAGATTTTGTCCCTCACAAAGTCATTGCATCCACTTCCATGAAACAAGGCTCTGATCCTCCCAAAAATGAGAAGTCCATAGCTATACCCTTGAAACTGCTTGACCCTCCTAAAGAGAATTTCAAAGAATTTATTACAGAAAAATCTCCCATGGACTTTAACCTCTAGAAAGAATTATAGAAAGTTAAGATCTTGGTTCCCTTGATCAAGCTCCTAAAATAGCCTTCATACAAGGCCCAAGTGTCCCAATTCATTCTGCCCCATGGTGTAAGCCCTCTACCTAACAACCTCAACCTCCAAGAAGAAAGGCCCATAGTAGTTTTTGGACCTCATGTAGAAGAGCAAGACTCAGCCACTCCCCCATTCTATGTGACTCTAGTTATTCATGACCTATCATTGCACAATTGCATGTTGGATTCTAGGGCCTCGCATAACCTGTTTCCATTGTCTGTCATGGAGCAGTTGGGGTTGCAGATTACCAAGCCTTATAAATATTTGTATTATTTTGATTCCAAGAGGGTGAAATTCTAGGGCATGATAAAATACTTGGTAGTAAACTTAGCCCAGATTCCGGTCAAAAGTGTGGTAATGGACATTGTTTTAGTTGATATCCCAGCTCGGTTTTGAATGTTGCTTTCCAGATCCTGAGGTTCCAAAATTGGAGGATCCATAAAACTTTACCTCACCTATGCCACCATTCTAGTATTTTGTGGGGAGGAAAGAATATTATATAGAGAATCTAGGTTTGTGAAGATGGTCACTAAAGCTGATTGTTTGATAAATTCTTTGGTATATGGTAAAGAGGGTGAATTCTCTTGTCTTATGCTCGAGGAGGATGAAAACTTCCTGCAAGAAATGAAGGTATGTCCTATAATACAAAAGGATCCTATGAGTAGAGAGGAAAACAAGATATGGACCCTGTATTCTGATGGAGCTTACTCATGAGAAGGAAACAGGGTCCGGGCAATCTTGATATCACCAGAAGGATGCTTGGTTATGCTCTCCTTTAAGTTGGAATTTGAAGCCACAAACAACATGGCTGAGTATGAAGCCATGTTGTTGGGATTGAAGACGACATAGAAAATGAACATACAGAATCTCATTTTGTTCAGAGATTTAGAGCTTGTAGTGAGGCAAGTTAAGAGCCAGTGCCAAAATAAACACTCGCAGCTTAGAGCTTATAGGAATGAGGTATGGGATTTGGTTGAGAAATTATTTTCTTCTTTTAACATTCAGTTCATGCTAAGGGATAAGAACAGAATGGAAGACTCACTAGTTGTGGCTACTAGTAGTTTCCGCCCCCCACAAAATCCTTTGCTCAGATATGAGGTTGAAGTGCAATACTGCCCCTCCACTCTGGACAATGTAAAGCATTGGCAAGTCTTCGAAGATGAAAAGCAAGTCCAAAATTTTATGGAAACAATGGGCGAGTTCTCAAATATGGTGATCGACTCAATCACTGAGCATGATAGTGATCAAGAGACAACAACCAGATGGGAAGAGACACTGGTTGGGCACTTATTATGTAATTAAAGGGAAATTTCATTCCCAGGTGTCTCGTACCGTTGGAGAGATTGTTTGACAAGAATGATACCCCAGTGAACCTCGGAAAAATGACCCTTGGCGAGCCCATTAGGGATGTGAATATTCGGACAGAAGAATATCCAAAGGTGATAAAGCTATCAAAATGGGTCCCTGAAGAATACCAAGATCAATACCTGAGGCTATTTCAATCATATAAATATGTCTTTGCCTAGTCATATCAAGATCTGAATACTTTTTACATTGACATTATACAACAAGGGATACCACTCAAAGAGGATGTTAAGCCTCATAAGAAGAAGTTGAGATAGATCAATCCTCTTCTTCTCCTAGCTATTGAAAAGGAAATAAAGAAGTTGCTACAGGCAAAGATCATTTTCCCTCTAAGGTACTCTGAATGGGTGGCGAACTTGATACCCGTGAGGAAGAAGAATGGCAAAATCAGGCTCTGTGTGGATTTCCACAATCTAAATAGAGCTTCACTTAAATACAATTATCCCCTCTCTAATATGGACCACATCTTGCAAAATTTGGTGGGATCGTCTCACATGTCCATGATGGACAACTTCTCAAGATATAATCAAGTGGCAGTGTTCCTGGAAGACCAAAATAAGACGGCGTTCACTATGCCTTGGGGAAATTTCATGTACGCCTAAATGCCTTTCGGCCTGATAAATATTGGTGCCACATTCCAATGTGCTATGGGCATCACTTTCATAGGAGAGAAAGGTAATTTTGTGGTGATTTACCTAGATGACATCATTGTCTTCTCGAAAAGTGATGCTGAACACAGAACATCTTCGACGAACCTTCAACAAATGTCACAGAGATGGCCTATCCCTGAACCATCAAAAATCCATGTTTTCACTGGAAGAAGGAAATTTACTGGGACATATAGCAACTAAGGAGGGAGTGAAGATTGATCCGAAATGGGTGGAGGTGATAAATGACATTTCTCTACCAAGAAACAAAAAGGAGGTACAAGTTTTCCTAGGAAAGATAAATTTCCTTAGAAGATTCATACCAAATTATGTTGAGATCATCTAAAACATCACTGAAATGCTAAAAAATAAAAATGAAGTGAGGTGGACCCCTCAATCAAAGGATCCTTTTGATAGAATCAAGTAGTCATTTGCAGAAGCTCTAGTGTTGATAGATCCAGATTACGGGAAACCCTTCATGATTTTCTCTTTCACCTCTCCTCATACAATAGCTACAGTGCTACTACAGAAGAATGACAAAGGGTGTGAAAAACCTAATTGCATTCTTCAGCCAGGTTCTGCGGGATGCCGAAGTGAAATATAATATCCTGGAAAAGAAAGTGTATGCTCTAGTCAAATCTCTAAAGTCATTCTAGGTGTATGTGTTACAATCTATCGTAACCGCCTATGTTCCCGCAACAGCAGTGAAGGATATCTTGGTGTAGGGCGACAGTGAAGGAAAAATGGGCAAGTGGATAGCTAAGATTCAGGATTATGAGATGGAGATAAAGCCTACCAAACTCACTAAATGCCAAGGGTTGGCAAAGATTCTGTCTGAATCCAACTGTCAAGATCTGGGGATAAATTTGTCTATGGCAGGAGGAGAAGCACAAGAGGATACAGGTGCACCTTAGGGCATAGAATCTTCCATGCAAAAGAAAAATGTGAAGTACCTTCTATCCTCATGGTATAAAGATATAATGGAATATATTTTAACACTGAGATTCCCTCTTAACTATGATAAGGACAAGTACCGCACCTTAAGGCTGAGGTCTCAAAAGTACATCGTGGAAAAAGTGCAACTATATTGGAAGGACCCGGCAGGGATACTATTATTGTATTTAACAGAGCAAGAATTCAACCAAGTAATGGTTGAGTTCCATGAAGGGATATGTGGTGAGCATTATAGTTGGCGATCCACTGCACACAAGATCCTGAGGGCAGGTTTCTTTTGGTGTAAACTATTTGGTGATTTATATGCTCACGTCTGGGCCTATGATAAGTGTCAATTTTTTTCCAAAAAGAAAAGGTATGCACCTCTCCCATTGATCCTAGTACATGTTTAAGAACCTTTCAAACAATGGGGAATTGACTTCATAAGAGAGATTCACCCAGCCTATAGCTATCAGCAATCCTCACTGCCACATATTACTTCACTAAGTGGGTTGAAGTTGTGCCTGCAAGGAATGCCACTGATGGGGTACTGATCAAGTTCCTGGAGGAGAACATAATTTCTAGTTTTGGATGCCCTGCTAAAATCATCACCGATAATGCCCAGGCTTTCAAATCGGCTAAGTTCATGAAATTCTATCAACACTATAATATCATTTTGGGACACTCCACTGCATATTACCCACAAGGGAATGGGTTGGCAAAGTCATCTAACAAGACACTAGTTAAGATTCTGAAAAATACCATTAATGAAAACCAAAAGAACTAGGACTCCCAGCTCAAGTTTTCACTCTAGGAAAATCACATCACCACTAAAATATCCATAAGGAAGTCCCCTTATGAATTGGTGTATGAAAGAGTTGCAATCTTTCCTATTCAGCTTGCATTACCCGTGGCCTAATTCTTATAAGAGAATGAGGAAGATCCTAACGAACTTATCAGAAGAATGAATCAATTGGTCGAGATAAGTGAAACATGGGAATAGGTAAACCTCAGACTAGTAGAGTACTAGGAAAATGTTGAGATTCAACAAGAAGATCGTAGTGAAAATTAAGCACCTACACTAGGATGGAGCCTCAGGCTATTTTTAGGTGGAGGTTTATTTATAGATGCATGAGAAAATTTTATTTATCGATGATGTCTATTTATATATGTATGAGAAAATTCTATTTATAGATTATGGTCTATTTATAGATGTATGTGCGAGTTCTATTTATAGATGCATGTCAGCTATTATTATCCCTTAATATTAGTTGGACAATAAACAATAATCTATTCTCAATGAGAACTGGGAAATAGTTAACTGAATTAGCAAATTAGTTAGCTATAAGAAATTCAAGTTCAAAGGTTGGTTGGTGGGACATGCAAGTGGACTTCATTGTGACTGAGTGATTCGAAGTTGTAACAGAATTGGATGTGTAGTTATGTGAGTTATAAAGAAGTTTAACTCAGTTAAGTGAGTTAAAATCAGTTGTGCTAGTTGTAACTAAAGATACACTAGTGAGATATCAGTGAATTAATTATTAATTAATTCACAATCAGTGGTATCACATGCAACTGAATATTTACTATTGTTAGCTACATGTATGTCAGATCCAGTGGAGACCCAGTTGAGATGTAGGTGAAAGGGACAGTTTGACTATCATTGTGACATTAGTGGGTGCACTCATGCAACCACACACACATTGGATGTGCCCTTGAGGATTGCGCAGTCAAGTCAAGAAGGATTCCATTCATTCAGGGATTTCTATCATCTGGGATTTCATAGTGGAGGCAGGTTGTCTGGAGGCAGTAAATTGGCACATGAATTTTCCAATTTTTGTATGACAGTGTGAGGCGATTGTATATTGTACTGAGAGCTCTTGGATTAGAGTTTTGTATGAGAATGTTTCATGATCCATGATATATACATAATATATGATAGTGGGGTTTTTAGCTTTATGCTTTCCTGGTAAAAACATTTTTGTTATGTGTGATTGATCTTTCTTCTTGGTATTGCAATTGGCGATCGTGTTTTAAATTCCGCAAGATTTTTGTAGAAGTGATTTTGTATTTAACAGTGGAATATAATTTTTAGATCAAGAGAATCCAAGCAATACATAATTTGTATTAAAAAATTTACAAGTTATCGGAGCACAGAAGATTGCAATTTCGAAGCAAGAGTTGAGTTTGTTGGTGGAAAGAATTCGACTTTGCAAAAAGATTTACTTGGTGCTACAGTTGATTTAACATCGAAATGGATTTCAATGGCTTGTGGGTAGAGTATGCAGTCGAGGGCAGATCGAACTACATTACCTAAAAGGATGGGATGGAGGCGGTGCTCAAAGATAATGGCTTGAAGGAATTCATCGACAGTGATGTTCCTAAGCCCACTTTGACATATGATACATTACTTGATGCACGGAAAAAGAAAGTGGCAAAGGTGAGGAGGATTCTGTTGGAAGGTGTACGAGACCACATTGTCTCAAGCCTTCATGGAAAATCCACACCATAGGCTATGTGGAAGGCTTTGACTAGTATTTTCCGAAGTAGTAGTTACCATAGGAAATTGGCACTCAAAGATAAACACAGGAAGGTCAAGATGGAAAAGCGTGACAAAATTCCAAAGTATCTCATGAAGTTTGTCCAATTCTAGAATGAACTGGGGAGTGTGGTAATAATGGTTGTTGTTGATGATTTGGTGAGCTTGGCTCTCTTGGGACTTCCTAAGAGTTTGCACAGTTATGAAGGATTTGTCAACAGAAGGGAAAAACTGTCATATTGGGAAAGACTGTGGTCAGATCTAGTGCAAGAGGATTTCAGGCGGAACACCATTGATGGCTCTTCATCAAAGCATGATGATGAAGAGGACTTTGATTTGGCTTCCAAGGAAAATAATGGGAAGGGGAATAAATTCCATTCTAAATTTGAGTCTAAAGGCAAGAAGCTGGATATGTCCAAGGTGAAGTGTTTTCACTGTCACGAACATGGACATCTCGCTAGTAGTTGTCCGCAAAAGAGGGAGAACAAGAAGGTTGCTAGAGCTGTAGCTGGTGAGGCCCCTGTCTTGCAATTTTAACTTGGCTTCTCCTTGATTTCATGCATGGTGTCAAATGCATTGGGATTGGTGTGCTATTTGGATAGTGGCACTTCCTTCCACATGACGGGAGATAAAAATCTTTTCAGTGACTTGGAGGAGAAAGATATCTAAATGCATATAGAGATGGGTGACGATGGATGATACAGTATGACCAAAATTGGTACCATTACCTTGCAGAGGGATTTAGGTAAACCATTTCAATTGAAATATGTTATCCATGTTCCAGGTTTGAGGAAAAACTTGGTCTCAGTCGCAATGTTAGAGAACAAAGGCTATGATGTTGTTTTCAGCGATGGAAAAGCTTTCCTGCGACAGAAAACAATGGGTCAAGCCAAGAGGATAGGGATTCAAGTTAATAATCTCCACAAGATGGAGTTAGATGGCTGCACTGCCATGATGGGAAAGGCAGAAAAAGTGGTGAGTCGGGATGAGGGAAAATTATGGCATAGGCGATTGGTCCATCTTCATCATGGATCCTTGAAAGTCATGCAGCAAATATCTACTGGACTTCCAATGGGAACACTTGCTCAGTTAGATCAGTGCAAGGGTTGCATCATGGGGAAGTATGTAAAATCTACCTTTCATGAAAAGGAGAACCGTGCTTCGATGATCCTTGAGAGAGTTCACATAGACATGTGTGGACCATTCTTGGTTGCTTCAACAGCAAAACATAAGTATTATGTTATTTTTTTTATGATTTTTCTCGTAAATGTTGGATCTTCTTCATGTAGAAGAATGATCAAACATTCTCAAAGTTTTGTGAGTTTAAGTCATTGGTGGAGAAAGAGTCAGGGAAGAAAGTGAAGGCTCTGAGGAGTGATAATGGTTGAGAATACATCTCTAATGAAGGAATTCGAAGAGAACTCAAAGCACCTCATAACCCACAGCAAAATGGGGTTGCAAAGAAGAAGAACAGAATGATCGTGGGTGCATCATGAGCGATGTTGCATGATCAGGGCCTACCAATGCATTTATGCGTGGAAGCATGCAACACTGCGGTTTATGTGAAAAATTGTTGTCCTCATAGAGTACTTGGCATGAGTACACTTGAAGAAGCTTTCACTAGTAAGAAACTGGATGTTTCACACTTCAATATTTTTGGCTCATTTGTTTATGTGCACATGACCAAGAACGCCAGGAAGAAGCTGGAGCCAATTGTTGAAGTTGGGATATTTTTGGGGTACACAGAAACACCCCATAATTATCGGGTGTATTTTCCTAAAAATAAGATGATTGTTATGTGATGGGATATAAAATTCGATGAGGGGAAAACCATGCAGTTGTCGCTTGAGAGGGAGATGGACTTGCATGCGAAGGAGGAATTGTTGGTTCCCAAATATGAGTCTCTAGATGTGGATCAGCCATAGGAGGAGGTTCATGGAGTGGAGGAGGTTCAATTGGATGTGAAGACTATGTTTCTTAATGGGATCATTGAGGAAGAGGTGTAAATAGAGCAGCCTAAAAGATTTTAGATCTTCAGCAGTGAGTCGCATGTGTGCCGACTCAAAAGAGTTTTGTATGGGATGAAGCAAGCACACCATGCTTAGTACACTCAGATAGACATCTATTTCACTGGACTAGACTTCACCAAAAGTGAGGCGGATGCAGCCCTATACCAAATTGTGGTGGAGGGTAAGCTTTTAATCATTTTTCTTTATGTTGATGATTTAATACTAACTAGTGATGATCAGCTGATACACTCATGCAAGGAGGACCTTGCAAAGGAGTTCGAGATGAAGGATATAGGCCTCCTTCATTATTTCCTTGGATTAGAAATATGGTAGCGAGATGGTGAATTTTTGTGTCTCAAGGAAAGTATGCAAGGGAGATACTGGGTAAGTTTCACATGGAGGGCTACAAACCCATGGATACTCCTCTTCCAGGAAACAGGAGGAAAGAGGATGCTACATCTAGAGAGGTAGTGGATGCTATTGTCTATCGACAGTTAGTGGGTTTACTAATGTATCTAGTGAACACAAGACCGAACATTTGTTATGTAGTTAACCATCTAAGTTAAGCAATGGTTAAGCCTACCAAGCTCTTTTGGAAGGCATGCAAGCATGTCCTCAGATACCTGAGGGGCACATCTATGTATGGCTTATGGTACAGACAGACAGATAAGGTGAAGTTGCATGGCTTCACAGATTCATATTGGGCAGGCAACCCAATGGAAAAAAAGAGCACATTAGGGGGGATCTTTAGTATCAAATCTAGAGTTTTTTCTGGGTACAACAAGAAGCAGAGATTCATGGTACTCAGTTCAGTAGAAGCAGAATACATGGCTGCGAGTCAAGTTGCATGTGAGGCTATCTGGATGAGAAAGATCTTGGTTGGTTTGTTTGGTTATCATTTAGATCCTACAATGATTGATTGAGATAATAAAATTTTCATTAAACTCTCGGTTAATCTTGTGTTTCATGATAGATCTAAGACTATAGATATCTGTTATCATCGTATTAGAGATTGTGTTCAGCGGAAGATCATGTTGCTTCAGTGAATTCCTACGGAAGATCTGGATCCAGACATTCTAACGAAGGCATTCACTAGGAGCAAATTTGAATACCATAGAGACAGGATCAGGGTGAAGGATAATCCCTTTCTTGTTGAGAGGGAGTGTTGAGATTTAACAAGAAGATCCTAGTGAAAATTAAGCACCTACACTAGGATGGATCCTCAAGCTATTTTTAGGTGGAGGCCTATTTATAGATGCATGAGAAAATTCTATTTATAGATGATGTCTATTTATAGATGTATGAGAAAATTCTATTTATAGATGATGTTCTATTTATAGATGTATGTGCAAATTCTATTTATAGATCGCATGTCTATTTATAGATGCATGTCAGCTATTATTATCCCTTAATATTAGTTGAACAATAAAAAATAATCTATTCTCAATGAGCACTTGGAAATAGTTAACTGAAGTGGAAAATCAGTTAGCTATAGGAAATTCGATTTTAGAGGTTATTTGGTGGGACATGCAAGTGGACTTAGTTGTGACTGAGTGATTCGAAGTTGTAACAGAGTTGGATGTGTAGTTATGTGAGTTGTAAAGTAGTTTAACTCAATTAAGTGAGTTAAACTCAGTTGTGTTAGTTGTAACTGAAGATACACTATTGAGAGATCAGTGAATTAATTATTATTTAATTCACAGTCAGTGATCTCACATGTAACTAAATATTTACTACTTTTAACTACATGCATGTCAAATCCAGTGGAGACCCAGTTGAGATGTAGGTGAAAGGCACATTTTGACTATCGATTGTGACATTAGTGGGTGAACTCATGCAACCACACACACATTGGATGTGGCCATGAGGATTGCGTATTCAAGGCAAGAAGGATTCCATTCATTTTGGGGATTTTTATCAGCTGGGATTGCGTAATGGAGGTAGGGTATCTGGAGGCAGTAAATTGGCATATGAATTGTCCAATTTTTGTATGATAGTGTGAGACGATTGTATATTGTACTGAGAGCTCTT
This sequence comes from Pinus albicaulis, assembly GCA_034641835.2. Classification (NCBI taxonomy): domain Eukaryota; kingdom Viridiplantae; phylum Streptophyta; class Pinopsida; order Pinales; family Pinaceae; genus Pinus; species Pinus albicaulis. The sequence continues at coordinate 869,993,535 of CM076575.1, read as the reverse complement.
CAATTAGATTTTTGTATGAGATTGTTTCATGATCCATGATATATACATAATATATGATAGTGGGGTTTTTATATTTATGCTTTCCCGGTAAAAACATTTGTGTTATGTGTGATTGATCTTTCTGATATTGCAATTGGCGATTGTGTTTTAAATTCCGCAAAATTTTTGTAGAAGCGATTATGTATTTAACAGTGGCATATAATTGTTAGATCAGGAGAATCTAGGAAATACATAATTTGTATTAAATTTTCTACAGAAAAAATGGAAGGATTATTTTATCAAAGAGCTAAAGATAGGGAAATCCAAGTAGGGGATTTGGTGTTGCGATGGGATGTCAAGTGGGCAAACAAAGGGAAACATGGGAAGTTCAACCCCCTCTAGTTTGTTCCTTTCAGGGTGGCAGAGGTCAAACGAAACAATACTTTTGCGCTGGAGAACTTAGAAGAAGATGTACTTGAGGCACCCATAAATGGGTAGTTCCTCAAGTTCTATTTTCATCACTGACGAGGGCTAATCCATCTCACTGTATATATCATTCCATTGTTTATACTCCATTTTGTTTCCTCCATTGTTTTTATTTTCCATTTCATCTTCCATATCATCTTCTACTCTTCCCATTTTTTTTCATCCACTGTTTGCATTTTCCATCTCATCTTCCATATCATCTTCCATCTCATCTTCCATTTTGTACCCACTTGACTTTTGGTATAAAACTTTGTCTAATAAGTATGCATTTGCGACTCCATGTGCCCAATAAAGCACAGGAATTCAAGTCTACAGGTTCTCAACGCACTTAGAAGAACATGTTGCCCCCAAATGGAGCCAATGTTGGCCTGTGACTACACTCAACATGGAGAAGTGGTCCCTATAAGGAAAACATAGGGCATAGGTGTGAATGTTCAAGGGGAAGGCCAAGAAATTCAAGCATCGGTCGAGCAGAAAGCCTCGTATTCAAAAGATAAAAGTGTCACGGTCAAGGTAAAATGATCCAAAGCTGTGATTAATTACTACATCCCACAACAGTTGTTACATATGCTATATATTGCATATAATATGTGTAATATTATTCACTACCTTTAACACATCTCCACTCGTCGCACATCGCTCCCCGCAGAATATAACTCTACCTTTCACTGCTCACATATAAAACCTGCGATCTGCGATCCGCGGGTGGCCCCACCTCTATGCTGCATCATTTCCCCGCTCACCGCACAACGATCCCTGCGATATATACCTCTTACCTTCCACTGCTCACAACTAAACCTTGTGATTCTGTGATCTACAATGTGCGGTCGATCCCCACCTCCGTCATGCCACGTCACGTCCTCCACCTATCGTGTTTTGCACATCGCATTTTATAAACCATTACCCTTTGCTACTCATTTGAAAATATTGTGATTTGCGATGTGCAGGAGCTCCCACCTTTGTCTGCCACATCACCTCCCCCACTCATTGCACATTGCTCCCTGCAAGTTTTAACTCTTACCTATCGCTTCTTATAAGTAAAACCTCCGCTCTGTGATTTACGATATCAGTTCGGGCCCCACCTTCCCACCATGTCATCAATAGCCCTCCCATGGCCTTTGTCCTTCTCTTTTCTGTGCTAATTATCCTGATAGCATCACCGTCACTTCCACCATCTCCCCTTCATATCTAGAACAAGCATTGGTTTTTGGCGGAACAACACAGCTATGGTTTATTTGGTTGATCTAGGAAAACTCTGCTAAAGAGTGGAGCACACACAGCATAACTGGTCATTTCATTACGGTTAATGTGAATCATGAGAACGAGGGAGTGGAGTCCTTTCGCCAGTAAATGAAATCAAGTGGTGGAAACCAAAATTCCCACCTGTTCATGGCCACTCCTCGCCATCCCCATGGAAGATTCCAGTACTTGGCCTACACGGCCCATAATTTTGTTTCTTTTCTTTCTGATTTTGATGTTTTGCTGGTGAAATCCCGATTTCACCCGATTCTACTTTGATTTTCTGTTACAGGAGTGATTTCTTAATGCACGCTCAGTTCTTTTGTTATAATATTTTTGTTTTCACATGTGTGGGTCGATCATGACTCATTATTCGATCGAGAACCCTCAATAGGAACTCTATATGTAGGAAGTTCAGAGATGTAAGAAAGGTTTTGAATTTTGGAGAATTTTTTTGTATTTCTGTATAATTGTGCTCCCTGTGCTCTGAGATACATATTTGGGAGATTTGTTTGAACTTAATATGATATAGTGTTGTTTATTTGGATTCCAGATGGGGAAATGAGTAGTATGTATATGTTACTCTTTATTTATCAGTAATCTCCTGTTATTTGTAATCATTTTTCAATTTTTTATTGCTTTGATGATTTGTGTAATGTAGGTGCTAGCAGTATGCATTTTTATTCATGAATTCGTTTATGTATAACGCTCATGTATCAAAATTGCTTCACTTGCTTAATTCGTGCTCCACAAATCTCTATTGTTAGTCATATTCAACTTACATCTGTTTCCTCTAAGTTCACGGGAGACAGATTCTTAAGGATATTAAGCTTGTATTTTGTGGATTCCTCCTTCTTTCTTCCTCAGCACCTCTACATAATTTTAAAGCCTTTTCTCATTGTTTCATACTTGGCTCATTTGAAATCCATCCAGCCATTTAGCCTCTTGATCCCTCTTGCAATATAGGGTAATTCACAGGAATCGGACTCAAAGATCTTCTCTGTTCTTGAACCACCAAAACCATTACTTCTCTTAATTCATATTTTTTCAGAGGCATCCATATACTTGTATACATTTAACCTTTGATTTTTAATATGTCCTATGAATTGGTCTTTTGTAGCTCAAGGCTATCTCTAGGAGCCACAACAGGATATATGGGACAAGGTCATCCAAATCTATTTAGGTGACACCAAGGTAAAAAGTGCCAAACTTTAAACTCTTAGAATTCAATATGAAACTATCAAAATGCATAACAATGAAAGTATTGCAAGTTTCTTTCTCAAGATAGATGAGATCATGAATTCTATGAAAAATATTGGTGAAGAAGTAAAATAATCGTCTTTAGTAGAGGAAATATTGAGATATATAACTCCAAAATTTGATTTGAAAGTTTCTTCCATTGAATAAATGAAATATTTTCAAAGCCTTATTGTTGTATAGATTCATGGGATACTAACCGCCTTTGAAATGAGAAAAGGGGGTCCCTCATATGTCAAAGAAGTTGCATTCAAAACTATAGTAAAAGGAAAATAAAAGGAAGAACTCAAAGAATCAGTTTATGTATCAGAAGAAGATGTGGCAAACTTCGTAAAGAAAACCCAACTAGGTACTCGAATATTCAAAGGTAAGCTTCCCTTCAAATGTTTTTCTTGTGGTAGAGTTGGCCAATATGCTGCTATAGAAAACCATGAAAAAGGAAAAGAAACTAAAAAAATAAATAGGAGAAGTTTTGAAAACAAGAGAAGTTATTATACACAAAGATATATTGATGGTTTTTCACATGGTGAAGAGGGGGAGTCTGATCAAGAAATTCAAATCCTTATGGAATTTGAAGTTAGCAGTATTAATGAGTCTGATGATAATTTCATGGATGCCCTAGAAGAAAAGGATATTTGTATTGAAGAAATAACTCATCTTAAAGTGTTTTTAGAAGAAGATAAAACAAAAATAAACACTTTGAATAAACAACTCATAGAAAAGGAGAAGCATAATGAAAAGCTAGAATGTGAAATAGTAACTCTAAGAAAGGAACTTGAGAAAACAAAAAATCTAAATCTTAGATTTGCTAAAGGTTTTGAAACCTTAGATGAAATCATCAAAGTGAAATGCTATCCTCTTATAAAGACATATCTTGGATACAGTGGAGAAACATCAAATATTGAGAAGTCTTCTACATAAACATGAAGCTATCTCTATGCAGTAAAAATTAGTCAACAAAACTCTAGCCTTCAGCAAAAGAATAAAGGATCAAATACTTCCTAGTTAAATCATGCTCACTTAAATCAAAGGGTAAACAACACTATAATCTTCAATCAAAGGGTAAATAACACCAGAAGCTTCAATGAAATGGTAAAAAACACCAGAAGGTACTATACCCCCAAAAATTTCTACTTTAATGGTCAATGTTTCACTTGTCACAATTTTGGTCACAATGTTTCTCAATGTGTTGTGTACAAAAATATCATGACTAGAGAAACAAGAAAATAAAATAATGAGACTGGGATAAAGAAGTACTCTTACAATACTTTCTCACTTCTTCAAGATGAAACAAAATTCCCTTTTTGCAATAATTTTGGGCATAAGGAATCTGAATGCACGAGAAAAATACGAACAATACCTCAGAATGAGAAAATGGAAACACCATCTAACATATGCAAAAATAACACCATCAAGTCAGAGAACTATGGTATATATTTATATGCATAAGATCAAGAAAATATGTGGTACATTGATAGTGGATGCTCAAAACACATGACAGGTGATCAAGATAAGCTCATGTCTTTCAATGAAATAAAGAAATAAAAGAATGTAATATTTGGAAATAACTTAGCTGCTACTATCAAAGGTAAAGGAACCATTTATTATAAAAGAAAAGGTTAAAGTTGAAATTTTTTTGTTTATTTATGGATTAAATCATAACTTATTAAGTTTTATTCAGATGTGTGACCAAGGGAATGAGGTTGTGTTCAGATCAAAGAATCGTGTGGTTTGAAATCTTGATACAAGTAAGACTATAATAAAAGGAACAAGAACTCCAAGTAATGTTTATGTCTTCGAAGGTTGTTGAGAACAGTGTTACTTAAGAAAACCAGAATCAACCTGGCTATGGAACAAAATATTCAGACATATGAGCTTTAGTCAAATACATAAGTCAAGCAAGATAGGATTAGTTCGTGACTTTCCCAACATCTCTCTACCAGAAATTACCATATGTAAATCATGTCAATTCGATAAGAAAACGAGGGTACAATCTAATGCCAAAGAAGGGTCAACAAGTAAGCCTCTTGAACTTATTCATATTGATTTATGTGGACCAATGAGGAAAAATTCGCCTAGAGGAGAACAATATTTCATCTTATTTATTGATGATTTTACTAGAATGTGTTGGATTGGCCTATTGAAATATAGAGATGAAGCATTTGATAAATTTAAAGTCTTTAAAGCATTAGTAGGAAATGAGCTAGACTTAAAAATCAAATGTCTCATATCTGTCAGGGGAGGAGAATTCATATTAGATGATTTTTTCAACTTTTGTGAACAACATGGCATCAAGAGGTAGTTATCTATAGCCAAAACTCCTCAAAAAAATGGGGTAGCAGAAAGAATGAACAGAACAATTCAGAAAATGGCACATACTATGCTTAATGAGTTTGGGACATATAATATATTATGGGGCGAAGCAACATATACAACGATAAACATTCTCAGCAAAGCTCATGTTCATGTAAACATTGATAAAACTATTCATGAACTTTGGTTCGGTAAGCCTCCAACTGTCAAACATTTTAGAGTCTTTGGAATTAAATGTTACATAACGAGCAATGATGAAAATCTTGGTAAGTTTGAAGATAGATAAGATGAAGAAATTATACTTGGTTACTCCTCTTGAAGTATAGGATACAAATGTTACAATAAAACACTTCAAAAGATTGTTGAATGTATTGATGTTGTGATCATTGAAGCATGCATAGGTTCCAAAAGGGAAACACCAATAGATGATGAATGTATTCCCACAACAATCCAAAGGGATATAGTAGAAGAAACCAATGAAGCATCAGAAGAAGGAATTAACAATAGAGAAGAAAATACTCCATCCAGGTATGTTCAAAATAATCATCCAGAATCTCAAAATTTAGGTGAAAATGAACTTGGAGTACAAACAACAAGAGCTCTTGTTGGAACTCCTAGTTATATAGCCTTATTATCCACAATTGAACCAAAAAATGTAAATCAAGCAAGAAAATATGAATGTTGGGTTAAGGCCATGGATGAAGAACTTGACCAAATAAAAAAAAAACCATACATAGGAATTAGTTCCAAGCCATCATGATAAAAATGTTATTTAGAAAAAATGGATATTCAAAAATAAATTGAATGAAAATGGAGAATTAATTAGAAATAAAGAAATACTTATTTGCAAAGGTTATGCTCAACAAGAAGAAATATATTTTGAAGAAGCATTTGCACCTGTAGCCAGACTTGAAGCCATAAGAATGTTTCTTTCGTTTTCGAGCTTCCATCATTTCAAAGTTTAACAAATGGATGTTAAATATGAATTTCTAAATGGGGATTCAGAAGAAGAAGTGTATATTGAACAACCAAAAGGGTTCATTCTAGGAAATTATGAAAAACTTGTTTTCAAACTCAAGAAGGCATTATATGGGATAAAACAAGCCCCTTGAGCATGGTATTATCATCTTGATAGGTATCTTCAACAAAAAGGTTTCACTAAGGGGTCTGTAGACAACAACCTATATACAAATATTGAAAATGATAAACTTTTACTTATTGTTGTTTACGTGGATGACATCAATTTTGGAATCAATGAAGAGTCCATCATTCAAAGAGTGGTTTCTATAACGTAGCAAGAATTTTAAATGTCCTTAATTTTTGAACTAACATACTTTATTGGTTTTCAAGTACAACAAACAAATAATGGGATATTTCTCTCACAAACAAAGTACCTCAAGTAGATCTTGAATAAGTATGGAATGGAAGGCTGTAAACCAGTATGCACAACAATGATGACAAGATGTATTCTCAGTTCGCGTGATGAATCTCCTGTAGTTAACCAACTAGAATACAGATCCATGATCAAAAACTTACTTTATCTAACAAGAACACAACTAGATATCATGCATGCAGTTGGGATTTTTGGACGATTCCAAGCAAACCCAAAGGAAAATCATCTTCAGGCAGTTAAGAAAATATTAAAATATCTACAAGGTACTCAAGACTTTGGTTTATGGTATCCCAAAGATGAAGATCTTTCTCTTCATTCTTACCCAGATGCAGATTCAGTAGGAAATGTTGATAACCGAAGAAGCATTAATGGAGGAACGGTTCAACAAGAAACAAAGCTCCATTTCCTTATCTACTATTGAATCAAAATATGTTGGTGTTGCATCTTGTTGCACTCAACTTCTCTGGATGATGCAAACATTGCAAGATATTAAAATAAATTTTTCTCTACCCATTTCCATTCTATGTGATAATACGAGTGATATTAGTATCTCAAAAAATCCTGTTATGCACTTCAAAACGAGGCACATTCTAATTAAGTATCATTTTCTAAGAGAAAAGGTACATGAACAAAAGGTCAAACTAGAGTATTTTCCCTCAAAAGAATAAGTTGTTGATATTTTTACAAAGCCTCTTCCACATGATGCATTTGAATATTTAAGACAAAAATTAGGAGTAGTCTCTACTTCATCACTATGCTCATTAATCTAGCATGTTCTTTAATTTCAAGGGGAGCTGTGATTATGAAATATTCAACATTTCACTTTTTGTACGTGGATCCTATGAAATAAAGTCATGTATATACTCAAGTTTTGATCTGCATAGTCATGTATTTATTTCTATGATGAAGAAAATATGGGACAGACTCAGGAAAAGGATTTGATATGATTTAGAAAATTATTACTTGGATTTACTATTATGATGTACATGGTTACAGTCGATTGATGTTATTTAAGAATTATTTTGGCTTGTATGAGTTGTTTATGCTTTGAGGGATAACCGATTGATGAAGATACTTTAATTTCCTTATTGATGTATGATTTTATGTGATCAAATATGACAAGTGAACAATTGGCACGGGTCCAGGGGGAGAAATAGCTATTCTTCTAATAATCCATTGTTGGCAATTTGTTTTCTTGATAATTCCTTGCTTATCATTGTTGATGTTGTTTAAGATACTTATGTAGTTGTTCTAATGTTATGTCGTTGATGATGCATACTTGGTCACAGGTTGACGATATTACATTACTTTGTGATGATGTTCATGGTGTTGCAGCAATATGCTTATGGTAGCTCATGGTACAGATCCTACATGATGGTCTTACTACCTCACTATTAAGGTTTTTGGTCTTGGTTATAAATTCCATATAAGTTTCATTCGATGTAAAGGTCATGTAGAGAACTATGATGTAATAATTTTTATATTCATTCATGTATGGACTATTAGGTTCAATTCAATTATGTATGTAATCCCATTTTGGGTACATGTAGTAAAGTGTCAAATATGTAACCCCACAGTGTTGGGTGATTGATGTAATTTTGAGTCATTGGTGATAGGAAAGGTCGTATTTTGATTGAAGTCATACATTTATTTGAATCCCTTCATGGAGATTCAACATGTTCTCAGGGGGAGCATGGTTAGCATACACTATTTATTTTCAGCAAATCAAATCTATAGTTCTCACACATGAGGGGAGATTCATCTTCATTCGGCATTGTTCAGCCCTTTTCCCTTAACGTAAAAGGGGGAGAGTAACTTGGTGTTTGAATTAAAAATATTGGTGCTTAGCTTGATTTGTTTTACAGCTTTCTACAGGTTGTGGTGACCAAACACCAAAGTGGTTTCCATCGAGTCCAAAGGGGTAAATTGTTGGCATTATGATGAATTTGTTGTCCTTGATGAAAACCTACTTGATGAGTTGTATTTTGATGGAAACCTACTTGATGAAGATGTCAACAGGATGAGTCTACATGTGACAGGTCGTTTGGATAAAGGCATAGCATTTCAAAGACATAGGAATGATGAAGGGGATGTTTTGATAGGTACACATGGTTTCTGTGATGAAAATTCGCGTACACACGTGGGTATAAAAAAGAAAAGGCACGTACAGTTTCTGCACCATGGTATTCTAAATACCAAGGATATTTTCCATGGTATTGGCTCACAATATTGAGCGTAGTAACAATTATTTGATCTCATCAAGGAATACCATTGGAAGTAGTATGGTTTTGACCTATGGTCTTGGCTAAGGCCTAAGCTATATAAGGAGATGAAGATCAAAGTGTTCAATGTGTGCAAGTGATGTGTGATTGATGAATACATCACTCTGAAGTATGTATGCATAGTTTTGGTTATTGACCTAAAATAAGTGTGCACCCGAGAATACAACAATGGATCATGTATAATTTATCTGAAATGACTATGTGTTGACAAATCTGCTTATGGGATGAATTTATTTGGGATAATGATTTTTTTACGTATGTTTTATTATGAATGTCGTGGTATGGGTATGTCTGAAGTCCTTATGTGCAATGAAGGTATAAATCAATAATTTCATATCTATACACAGGTTTTTCTTAAGAAAGGCACATATACACGTAGATAACCTTATGAATAGTGGTGTATTGATCATGCAGTTTGAGTAGATATGTATGGAGGTTTCATTTTTGAAACGAGCGTATACACATGGAAGTGATTTATGGGAAGCGTGTATATATTATAGGGTTTTCCTAGAATATGATTTCTGATCAGTTTAATATGTTTTGTTGTGTTTGTTGTTGTCTGTAAATGAAGTCTTACTTGAAGATCTGGGTTTAATATTAATGATTAAAGTTGAATTGATTTTGGATTGATATGATGATGCTATATGTGACTAGTTCAAATATTTGTGATGGTTCTGTCAGAATGATTCAGTGTGTTTATGTGCAATTCAATGCATATTTCAGAATTACAGTAGTTTATTTTCAGGGTTTGGTATTTTGAGATCTGTATGCAGGTTTACTTAATGGAAAGCGCGTATACATACAGATATACTTAAGTAGAGTAGCATATATATATTCTCTCATATGGTTGATCAAGGTATGTAGTTGGTGTAGAGAGTTGATGCAATGTTTTGGATTCAGTATTGGTATTTTGGTTACAATGATCTAACAACTTTGATTGTTTGAGAATAAGTTGATTGATTTGGGTTTCAGTTGGTTCAATGATTAGTTGATTCAGTTTGGTTCAAAAATTGAGTGATTTGTTGCAGTGATCAGTTTCAGTTTTTATATTTGGTATTGGGCTTAAATGGTGGTAGTAGGCCCAGTCTGAAATTTTTATGAAAATTGGCCTACGTGTTTTGTTGATTTGTATCAATTGGATCCAGTATGAAAATTTATGAAACGTGTTCCACAGAGTTGCTGAGGGACGGGGCCTTCAGTGAGTAAGTCAAAGCTTCCTTCCAGTAGTAGCTAGCAATCAGATTAGGGGGTTGGAGCCCCCTTTTGGTGGGTGTTGGTAAACGAGATCAAGGGGTCGAAGCTCCCTTCTAGTGGGTGTTGGAGAATGAGAGAAGGTTGTAGAATTTTGCATGTGGGTGCCTGCGTTCTGGTATAAGTCTGCACTAGTAAAAAATTGTAAAAGAACATTTTTAAGATAAGAATAAGACAAAGACGAAAATAGTGGTGGTTTTTTTCCTCATTGGGTTTCCACCTAAAAAATCTTGGTGTTCATGTGCAATTCCTATGTATGATGTTTTATTCTATTCTTATTGGACATGTTTATTTCTTATTTAAGTCCTGATGAAATACTCACATATTGAATAGATGAAGAATTAACTGAAAATTAAGTTAACTAGATATACGCTAGTTGTCTACATAAAAGTTGAGTACATATTCTGGTTTACTTCAAAAAAGTAGCGTACAATTAAGAATAAATAAAAATTTTAAGTGAGTTTTAAAATACTATTTCACCCTCCCTCTCAATATTTTTCTCAACATAATGTTTGTGTGTGACTCAGGAGATCAGTTTCCAAGCACAAGAACAAGAATCAAGCAACATGGATGAGAATGGTGCAAAGAATTTGGTGTGATTTATAGATTAGCAGATCATCTCAAATGTAGATGAAACCCACCTGAATGGAAATAGATTGAAAAACACTTTCCAGTAATATGCAGAAGTATGAAAATGGCCTCTTGGCTTGAAAGATAAAGCTAGTAAAAGTTGAATGACCCCAAGTAAAATTTAATAGAGATAAGGAGGTTAGAGACCATTTTGGCGCATAGCCAAGGTTGAAGAAGTAGCCAAACATAGCAGAAATGGTAACATAGTAGAAAAAAATGGATCAGCCTGACTTGGTGTGATAATGCAATAGTCATATCATTTTCCATTGGCCATAGGTGGAGCCCACACCAGAAATCAGCCTAATATAGTTACCCTGATGGGTGCATCTTGATGGAATTGATTGTTACACCATTTTTTGGTCATCTAACCTATCATCATTAGATGGACCCAAGCACACCAGGTAAGACCAATTTTACCCTCAGTAAAATTGCCTTCACTATGTTAAATAACTTAATAAACCACATTTATTAGGTTGTTTATGAACCAGTAGAAACCCTAAACTAAATATTAAAACAAACTATATTTGTTTGATTTCATATAATTTAATTAAACCATAATTTAATTCATACCTGCAAATATGTTTAACCCAAAAACAAAGAAATTAATGAGATAAACCTTATAAGTACATTTATTATTTATAATATATTTAAATTACTAGATAATATTCTGTTAAATATGACTAAATCACTTCCACCAATAATGTCAAATAAATCATTATTTATTTAATTATCTTCCAACTAATTTCCTTAAAAAGATAAAGAATCATTATTTATTTATTTACTAAATCTTAGTGATTTTCGAATTGCCAAATAATTTTCCTCCAACAATATATAAAGGTCTCATATGTGGATCGATTTGGTTAACATTATTTAATCATGCACCAAGATCTAGAATGACCTAATATTTTGTTATAAATAGGAGGGTTTTTCCTACCATTCTTCAGCTTTTTTTGCCTATTAGATCACTCTGGATCTATACACTTGGTCACATATCTCCATCATTTGTTCCCATTGAGCTCTACTCTTTGCATTGGGTTTTCTACATCAACTAGAGAGAGAAATCTTAGATCTGAAGTGCTGAGGACTTCCAAGAACCCATCCCACTGAGGGGAATTGGATACTCCTTCTAGTTTTCCTCCTAGGTGCCCCATTAATACAAAAATTCTTTCAAAAATTGTTCTTGTCTTGTCTATTGGTATATGGAGCAAACCCTTATTTTTACATCGTTTAATGTCTTTCCATTCATAGATCCTCGTGCTGCCTATTATTCATTAAACTAACTGACTAAAAGACAAGGGCCATTTCTGTTGTTAGGGCTATTAGTTATGCGTAGATAAAGTGATCCTTTTTCGTACACTTCGACGAAGGATTCATACTAACAAATGGCGACTCCACACGGGTTTTAAATTACGACCGCTATCGTTTTTCATATTCCTGCATATCCAGCTACTTCAGGCCCTAGGGCTTCTTTTCAGCTGCTTATTTTTCCTCTTTTTATGTCATTTGTCTCACATAAAACCCTAAAACATTAAAATTTCTAACTTCCATGTGTTTCTGGCCCTATTGCGCAGGTAAGCGACACCAGCCGCAACTGAGATGACAACTTTTCTGAAAATCTGCCGTCGAGACAACCGGAACGGGGGGTCGCACTTTTTGGCCCATAAACTGTGACCTGGACCTCCAGGTCGCACTTTTCTGCCCCTTTTCTGCAACCTGCACTGAAAACAGGTTAGAAACTGCGACCTGCCAGTTTTTCAGTGATTTTTCTGCAATTTTTCTGGGTTCTGTTGCAGCTTCTGTCAGGGTCTTCCAGCCTCTGTCTCAGCCCGCCTTGACCAAGTTCTCATCTATTTTTACTCATCTAAGTGGGAACCTAGCCCCTTAGGGCTTTAGTACCCTCCACTTTCTGTGGAATATTTTTAGCTATTTCAGCTGTCGGTTTTTCAGAGCTTCAGCCTCCTCTTTTCAGATCTGTTACCGCCCTTTCAGATCCTTTGAAATCAGCCTCTTTTCCTTTCAAATCACCTCTTATTGTTTTGTCTGGACCTCTCTCTGCCCTTGCCGCTTTTTGCTGATTTCCTCCCCTTTTTCCAGCCACCTTGCCTCTGTCTCTTGGCTGTGATCTGCACCTCTTTTCAGCAGCTTTATCCTTTAGATCCCTGTCCCTTTTGACCTTAGATCTATTGGCCTCTTTTCCGTGTGTTTTACCTAGATTTTTCCCTTTCTTTTTAGATTAGTTTTGAGAGACCCACCTTCTTGGGTTAGATAGATGCACAAGTAGCTGCTATTTTTCTATTATTTCAGCATTATTTACTGTTCTCTATAGGTTTATTTTCAGCTACGCAGCACACTTTTTTCTTGCTCTCAAAACGGAAAGGGTTTAAAAATTAAAATTAACGCACGCCACACACTGACCCTAAGCGAAGAAGCGCCTGGGCGAAGAAGCGCCCGGTTAACATCGCCTGGCAAAAGACTCCCAAAATCAATTGTCACCCTGACCTTTCTGCCCTTGACCTGAATTGATTCTGTCCCTTTCTGCCCCTATCGGTTTCCTTCTTCCTGTCATCATTGCGCCCCCAAGGCGCCTTTCCCGGAGACTTCTTGGCCTTCATCCTCAGTTTCTGGTTGATTGACTTGCTCCGCCCCGCCGTCATCGAGCCAGTCTACCTTTGAGTCTGCACTCCAACTCCTCTCCTGATTCATTGGGTCCTCCTACTCCTCCTGGTTCTCCCCCTGTCACCTTCACCATGTCTGGTCCAGGGCCTAACGCTAGTGGTTCTCCCGGCCCTAATGTCGGCCCTACTACTAGCGGAACCACCACAGGAACTACCCCGGCCACCCCTGTGTTGTTGTACATTGCAGGCCTCAGCCTCCCCGATTTCCATCAGTTGATCAATGACCCCATTCACCACAATGCTAATTGGCCTGCTATGCCAACCAAGCTCCCCTCCGACATCCCTAAGTTTGAGGGACTTAATGGCGAAGATCCAACCAATCATGTCCGATCTTTCCACATGTTGTGTTCCTCCAATTCCATTACCGATGACTCCATCCGTCTTCGTTTGTTCCAATGCATGCTCACCGGCGAAGCTTCTAAATGGTATGTCGAATAGGCCACCTCTACCCATACCACCTTTGAGACTCTTGCCCAAGCCTTTTTGTCGTACTTCCAGCTCCCTCTCCGATACGATACTGGCACGGAGCTCTCGACTTCCTTCAAGCAATCCTCTTCAACATGCCTTTCCGCCCATGTTCAGGAATGGCGAAGAAGACGGAGCTTATGTCGAGCCCCTCCCTTCGAAGATCGGCTAATGGACCGGTTCCTTCACCCTCTCTCTCCCATCGGCAGACAATCTCACTTTCCTCAAACTGAAGAAGCCGCCCTCCAAATAGCCTTGAAATATGACCTGATCTACGCTCAATCTGGTTATGTTTATACCGTCCTTCCTGACCTCCCCAGGCCCGGTGGCGCTAACGCCCCGGGGGCATCTCATTCCGCCGGCGGTATCGTTGGAGCCCTTTCACATCCGCCTGCTCAACCTCCTATGGGCTACGGCCTTTCCCCCGGAGGGGCCAGCACCTCTAGCACTCTTCCCCCTCCCGGTAGCATGTATCCAGGATACGGCATGCCTCCCCCTTTTGCCCAACCTCCTGCTTACCTCAATGCTGCCCAACCTAACCAGTACTTTTATCCACAGCCTAGTATGCCAGCTCCTCCAACATATGCGCTTCCACCTCCATTGCCTTCTCAACCCCCGCAACAGCACCTACAGCCCCCTCCCGGGCAAGTATTTGCACAGCAGGGTGCGACTAACCCCCCTTCTTCGCAAAGAAGGTGGAGAGGCAATCCCAATCAATCTGCCCCTGGTACCCGTGGACCCAATCCCGGTGTGGACCCTAACACTGCCCACCAGCAACAGGGCACTCAGCCCAAGCCAGACATGCCGCTTCGTACAAATAAGCCCTGTTCGTGTTGCGGTGTTTATGGTCATTACACCCACGATTGTCCCCTCTTACCCCAGATGAGGCAGATGTGGGAGTCTCAAGCCACATTGCGTGGAAAGCACGCCTCCCCTCATGCTCCTCCTAATGTGGCCACTACCCAGCCGGCTGTGTTTATTGATCCTTTCCCTCAGAAAGGATTCATGGCTACCCAACCGCCCGACAGCCAGGTAGCCACCCCCCCTTCCCTTTCTCGTTCCTCTGATTACCAGATCCTTATGATGAACTCCGATCCATCCTCAACCGTCGACCTACACCTTCAAACTCGGTCTCGCCAGTACCCCAAGCCTCCTGCTCAGTCTGCTCCCGAGCCTCCCTCTTCAAGTTCTACAGAGCCTCTTTCGACATCCAGTGGCCCCTTACACATCCCTCAACCCAAAATGGAGGTTCATACCAAGATTCCGAAGGGACCATTACGCCGAAATGCTGCTTCCGGTCGAGCCACTCAGTCGTATAGCATAGTAGATGATTTGGCACAATCCCCTGCTGCCATTTCCACACTGGAACTCCTCCAGTCGTGCCCTTCCCAGAAGAAGGCTCTACTATCTGCCGTGGGCATTGTAGATCCTATTGATGACCAAATGATTGTTTTCGACACCACTCAATCGACCATCCTCCCCTTCCTCCTTCCGTTGCCTTCCAAATCTCAGTCAAAATACGGAACGCCATCGTTTCCCGGTGTATAATTGACGAGGGGGCATCCACCTGTGTGATGTCCGCTTCGGTTTGGAAGCAACTCGGATCCCCTGAGCTGGCCCCTTCCACAATCACCCTTAGAGCGTGGGATGGTCATGCCTCCCAGCCCATTGGCTTGTTTCGTAATTTCCCTATCACCCTCGCCGGTAAGACCGTTTACGTTGACGTCGAAGTCATTGACGCCCCGCTAGACTACAACATTATTTTGGGGCGAAGCTACACCTATGCTATGTCTGCTGTCCCATCCGTGGTCTTTTGCAAGATGTCTTTCCCCCATAATGGAAAGATAGTCACCATTGACCAGTTGACATATCATGAGCCCCCCCCTCAGGCCTCCCCTGAGACCACCATCTCTTCTGTAGCCAACAAGCAAACCGTTGATTCCTTGACCAGTGTCTCCCTCGGCGTTTACAAGGACTCCTCCCTGCTTGGAACTTTTCCTTGTCTTCCCCCTCCTACTATCACTGATCCCAGCTTATCGAATGTTTGCATGATGCAATCATCTTAGGCTGCCCTTAAGCGGCTTGCCTCGGCTAGTCCGCAACCTCCCCTTTGCCCTCCGCAACCCGCTCCTAGCCATTCATCTCCGCCAGCCGGACCTCCTCCTTCTGGCCCTCCTCCTATAGCTGGTATCCCTGAACCCCTTTATCCTCCTGGCTCGGTTCCCCCTAGCCTTAACCATCTCGGAGCCATCCCTCCTGGTCATTACCCTGCTGGGTAGATCCCTTTCCTGGATCCCCCTCCCGGAGTATACTCTGTCCCCATCATGGCCACCCTCTCTCTCCCTAACCTGACATTGGGCATTCCGATCTGATACCTTGACCCTCCAGCCGCCACCCCTCCTAGTCACCCCAAACCCTACATGGCTTTGACACCGGTCCAACCGGTCCCTCTCGCTTCCTCCGTTGCCACTGTGCCTCCAGCACCTCCACAGGATCCTTCTCCTGTCGTGACGGCTCCTGGGAAGAAAAGCAAAGCCCGTAAGGGGGCACCCAAAGATAAGACCACCACAACTGACTCGGCCCCTCCCCCACCCGCCAAGCCCTGTTCCTTGTGTGATGTCGCCGGTCATGCCACCCATGCTTGTCCCGAGTTGCCCCATATCCAGCCCATGGTTAAAGTCGCGTTCCCCGAGTCTACGGTCCCTGAAACCTCCGTTCCTTCTTCGTCCGTAACCAAGAACCCCAAGACTCTCCGCACCAATAAACCCTGCGCTTTGTGCGGTATTCATGGCCATTACTCCCACCATTTTCCTCACCTGACGCATTACCGCGCCTCTTTAGAGGTCGTTCCAGAGTATGAGGTTGAACAAAATCAATCCGCCTCTCCCATTCTCGCGCAGTATGCCTCGGGTCAACTCAAGGATCCCCCCACTTCCATCGTCATTCCCCCACCCTGATGTTCAGATGATAGAGTCCACCTCGACCATTCTGTACCTATCCTCCTCTGCGAGACACCTAGAACCCAGTCCCTCTGCATCCTCCCCTGTCATTTCGCCGGATCCCCTCTTTTCCACCCATACCCGAGATCTCTCCACCAGTATCTCTGTTGACCTCTGCAGCCCGAGTTCCCGCCATACTTCCGATAGCCCTCATATACAACCCTCCAGCTTGTATGTGAGTCATCGTCATCCTGCCCCTTGCACTCCCTCCCGCAGCTGTCGCTCGATGTCTTCTGTCCACTCACGCTGCTATCATTCTCCATCTTCCTCTCATTTGTTGTCTTGTCACACCACTCCGCAAGACCCTCAGTCCACTCCCTTTATCGGTTACGCCAATGGTGCAAGTCGTTACTCCCGAAATCTAGCCGCGGCAGGTTGGGCCATTTTTACCCCCTTGCATGCCCTTGTTCTTTCCGATGGGGTCTGCATTGGTTCTACCACCAATAATCAGGTCGAATATAATGCAGTGCGTGGCCTCTTAGCCGATGCCCTCTTTCATCGCATCCTCCATCTGCACGTTCGTTTGGATTCCCTACTTCTTGTAATGCAACTAAATGGTGTTTATCGTGTGCATAACCCCGTCCTGTTTAGACGTTATTTACGAGTGAAACTCTTGATACGTGCATTTGAAACCATCACTTTCAATCATGTACCTCGAGAACAGAATCACTATGTAGATAGTATTGCAAACCAAGTTCTAGACTGGCATTTATCACACGCATTTCATACAAGACAATAACATTCATAAAAAACAATAACGATGCATATCCATAATATGTGTCGCACAACATGTGTTTAGAGTCCATCTACTCTAATACATATGACATGCCCATAGCATGTTACAAAAAACTCAAAACTGGGGGCACCATCTGCCCCTACATACATCATAGGGGGCACCACATGCCCCACCCCTAATCACTATCTGGAGGATCCCGGACCAATGGCTCTGCCCCTGCAGCCTGTAGATCGCGCATCGCCTGACCGGCCATCGCCATGCGCCGCATGACACCTCGCCACTCCGAGGGTAGACCAACACATGGCTCTATGAACTGGTCGTCTAAGTCCTGCCACCCGCGCTCTGATACTCCGGTCAACAACCGTTCGCATCTGCATCGGATGTCCTCCAGCAGGGCAGCTGCATCCTCATTCTGCGTTGCTCTCGACCCTGTAGCTCTAGACGCTGCCGGTCGTCCCATATATCCGGCCGGTTTCACCGGTGCTATATCTGCATACCAAAAGTACATGAATCAGTACCGTACATTACTATTCAAAATGCTTTAACATGCCCATACAAGAATAGCAATCTGTCACTTACCATCGGCCCCCCAGACTCGACTAGGTGGAAGTGGCAGGTCCGGATCTCCACAGTAGCTCATCCCACTACAGGGATAGTCGTCTATGTACAAAGGCATCTGATCCCAATGGGCAAAAAACTCTGGTCGAAACACTCGCCCGACCGCCCCTCCTCCTCCTCTGCACAGTAGCCGTCCCCAACGGCGCATCCTGGGCTCTCTCGGGCCCCCATCTGGAAGTTGTACACGGGGCCTCAAGGTCGGGATCTTCTCAAAGAAGAAGGCGCACAACAAAGTCCCATATGAGCAGTCATGGTTCACCTGCCGCCTGCATAGTGACAACTATCGCTTTAGCGACACCAACAACATCTGGGCCCACCCATAGTAGGTCCCACCCAACACACTTTCCACTATCATCATCTGCCCCCCAGTGATGTGATGGAACGCCTGGATGCCCAGGATTCGCAGCACAGCTGCGGCCACTGCACGGGTTTCTAGCCTCTCTAGATCCCCGATCGGTATTCGAGTCCCCTTGACTTGGAGACCCGGTCGACAATGACATTCCACGAACTCCATGATATGCCGCCCCCGCGGCAACACTGGCTGTGTGTTTCCCACCATCCCCAGTGGCGGGAGACCAGTCAGGAAGTACACGTCCTGGACCGTCAGTTCGATCCTGTGCCCCTGCACTACAAAGATATCCTGATCTGGATCCCAGTAACTGATAATCCGGGCCAGTAACGGTTCCCCTGCTCTCATCAAAGGGTTCTCCAAAAACTTGAGAACCCCAAATCTGGCCAATACACGGCAGACGCCCTGATCCGCCTGGATCTCTGTCCGAAGTATCCCCAGATCTCTCTCTCTCCAGTTGACCTGTAACTCTGCCATACCTACACAAACACATCACTTTTGTCAGCGTATAGATCGGGAAAACCATAACCAAACACCAAAACCCAACTTCCAGCCATAAAACAGCACCAAAACCCCCTCATCTCCCAGGTCGTAGTTTTCTGCTCTCTTCTGGACTAGGTCACACTTTTTGCCCTGATACCTGCGTCCTAGGTCGCACTTTTTGCCCCAAAAAGTGCGACCCGGCCGTAGAGATGAAGGAGGGGCTGTTTCTAGGATTCTGGGCCCTAAACTGAAAATGTAATCCATCAAAATGCAAGAGAAAGGTTAGGCCTCTTACCTGCAACTGACGGATCTCGATTCCAACAGTCGGTTTGTCCGCTACGTTCGCCGCAAGATTTAGGGCCTTCTCTCCTCTCCACATTCACCACAACAACAATAGCAAATGAATGATTTTGGAGGGAAAACTGCCTTATTAAAAGAGAACCACTGTTTCTTCTTTCGACTGCTGCGACCACACCGTAGCCCTGTTCGACGAACCGTCAACACCGCTGGAAAGCTCTCACCGAGCTCCCAAATGGGTTTCTATTAGTTTTTGGTGATTTGATACTTCACCCGAACACATTTTGTCCCAGAAGGGTCACTTCACCGCTCCTTAAAATCGAATTTCCTCACTTACGACACTTGTACTTGGGGCACCATATTGCTCCCTTACTTGTCCATGTTCGTGTCGATTTTTGTCATGAGTTCCCATCTTGTACTCATGCTTCCATGGTCCCCCATTGGGGCCTTTACTGTGTGGCAGCACCATCGCATCGCCCTTGTTTAGAGCATCCAAGTTGAGTCATCATTGCATCCATGGAGTCTATACCACGTCCCTTTACACCCCATTATAGCCCTCCATCCTTCATTGCTCGGTCCCTTTCTTGTGTCGCACATTATGACCTTCAGTCTCACTGTCCCCTATCCCTTATGATCTTGTGTCAGTCGCTGCCATGTCATCCATGCTCTTTATGCTCTAACAAGGGAAGTTGTCCATTCGCTACTCAGTCCTTTCCGCTTCACCATCATCATTAGTGTCAGTCTGTCTGTCGCTCTACTCTTTTCTCTCGTGCCTTAGTTGAGGATCTCTCATTGCCTCACCTATGGCGGACCTCCTTCTGTCGACCTCAACACATTCATTCTAGAAGCTAGGTCTAGAGGGCGGTGTACCTTGGTTCCAGCTTCCACTCTTGTTCGGTGCCTCGGATCAGGCAAGGGGATATCTCATTTCCCTTTGACTTGATTGTTTCTCCAGCTCTTTCCAGCATGATCGAGATTCATATACTTGACGGTCCAGTGACCCAGCAGCAGCTCTTGATGATTCTCGGGTGTGTGTGAGATGTCTCAACCCTCATGAGGGGGTGGGCCTGCAGGTAGCCCCCCACATGCCCGGATGACCTCTTCTTTGCAGCCTTCGATGCCGCTCCAGATTTTGATGATGTTGGCCTTAGCCACTTGCAACACCTCTTCAATTTGCATGTATCAGTCAGATTTTGTGAGCCCTTCCCCATTCACAGGGGGCATTTGGGGTTGTATTTATCTCATGTACTCAGATATTATTGTACTAGTCCTGGCTGTTATCCCAGGCACAGCATGTATGTGAGATTCCTCATTGTATTTTTATCTGGCTCCTGCTTATGCCAGCTGTACTCTATGGTTCGGTCCCTTATTTACTGGACACACTATTCTTTTGTACTTTGTCTCGGCGGGCATAGGTATGCCTCCCCCGCCGCCTTTAGCACAGGTACCCTCTCATAAAAAGAGACTTGTTGCACCTGCGAGTCTCGTCTCCTCAGGGTCTCGTCCTTCAGCACACTATCTACCTCACCTTTCTCTCTCTGACTTCCCTCATGTTGTCTAGTGATCGAGTTCTTACAACGTACTTCGGTCATACGATTTGCTCCTGACACTCGCACGCTGGGGGGCAATCTGTTACACCATTTTTTGGTCATATAACCTATCATCATTAGATGGACCCAAGTACACCATGTAAGACCAATTTTACCCTCAGTAAAATTGCCTTCACTATGTTAAATAACTTAATAAACCACATTTATTAGGTTGTTTATGGTCCAAACAGGAAACCCCAAAACGAAATATTAAACAAACCTATATTTGTTTGATTTTCCTCATGGAATAATTAATTAAACCATAATTTAATTATTATTCCCAGTCATGTTTAACCCAAAAACAAAGAAATTAATGAGATAAACCCTTAGTTATCTTGTTATTTTCTAGGAATAATTATTTAAATCTAATTTAGATAATATTCCTTGTTAAATATGACCAAATCACCCACCATTAATCAAATAAATCATTATTTATTTGATTATCTCCCAACCACTTCCTTAAAAATATAAATAAATCATTTATTTATTTATTTTTCACTAATCAAGGGATTTGACCCAAGTCAAACACCCTTTCCCTCCAACAAATATAATAAAATATTCCATAAAAGGTGGATCTAGATTTGGTTAACATTATTTTAATCACGCACCAAGATCTAGAATGACCCAATATTTTGTTATAAATAGGAGGGTTTTTCCCCATCATTCCTCACCTTTTGTTGCCTACTAGATCACTCTGGATCTATACACTTGGTCTCATTTTCATCATTTTCTCCCATTGAGCTCCATTTTTTGCATTGGGTTTTCTACACCTACAAGAGAGAGAAAGCTTAGATCTGAAGTGCTGAGGACTTCCAAGAACCCATCCCACTGAGGAGAATTGGATACACCTTCTTGTTTTCCTCCTAGGTGCCCCATTAATATAAAAATTCTTTCAAAAAATTGTTCTTGTCTTGTCTACTGGTATATGGAGCAAACCCTTATTTTTACTGTTTAATGTCTTTCCATTCATAGATCTGGTGTTTTGCAGCTATTATCTTGTCAAACTAACTACAGATCTGAAGATATTGGCAGTCATTTCTTTTGTTAGGGCTATTAGTTATGCGTAGCTAAAGTGATCCTTTTTCGTACACTTCGACGAAGGATTCATACTAACATTGATTTAGCGCTAAAAAAAATCAAGCGGAATGTTGACAAATGGGCATATGTGACACTCGCAGCAACAAGTTGCATAACATAGTGATTAGCCATAGGTGGAACCCCCATCACAACACATCTCGGTGGAAGATTTCCTGGAGGTAACATCTAGACACAACATTAAGGGATGCAAAGGAGTTGAGTGGGTATATGTGGCTTGACATAGCGCATAAGAGAATTGTTATTGGCTCACTATTAAAAAAGAGGCCGTGAATCCCGCAAAGGATTCCCAATAAAGGTCACCTTAGAATGATATCAAAGCAGCACATAAAGGAGAGTTGGCCTGGAGGAAGCAATACAAAGAAATGGTAGAGACCCTTTGAAAATTTTAACAAAGGAAATCGGTTAAAAATGTATTCATGGGACCCTTCTCTCTCTTCTCTAACAGAAGAACATATTGCGTCAGCACACCCAATAAGAGCATGACACGTGGTAGGAATATTTGGTGTTTTTGGGCACTCGAAGGGCCCTTTTTTTATTGACACATGGACTAATCATAGGTTGACATGTGGCACAGGTGATGTCAGTATGATGTCATCCCATTGGTCACAACCCAGAAGACTAAAATATAAACGCATAAAGAATTAAATGGGTTAACTGAGTGGCGGCATTTTATAGGTGGTGTCAAAGCTAACTAATCTCGCGATAAATTTCCATTAGCTCTTGAGGCACCATGATGACCCCGCAGGAAAGCGAAGCCCACAAGGCCTAGCCTCAAAGATTTAAGAGGAGGCATGAATAAATTTTCAAATATTAGGAGCTACGAGCTAATCATTAACACAAGGTTTTGTGCAAGAAATGAGACCAGGGGGCACAGTGGTTAATACAAGAAATAATCCTGCGAAAGTCGTAAATAATTTAAGCACTTAGGGGTTTGAGATGGAGGTAATGATACCTACTCCCATGGTGTGAAAAGAATACATGTGCCAAAGAAAGGGGCTTAAGGCCAAAATCAATGGATTTGGTTGTGTGTTATTTAATAAAATTTAAAAAGGGGGCCATGGCATTAGATTTGGAAATTGTTTTGGCAACGAGATATTAAAAGGACTTTTGGCATATAGGAAAGTGCTTAGGAACTTGGATGGATGAGTCAACAAATATTTTGGAAGCATGTTGGGCTAGTGTATGAACGAGTCGACAATTTTTAAAAACTGACAATCTAGTGGCACAAATAGTAGTTAATCCAAAGTTAATTGCAAGTAAAAATAGAAATGCCCTGCTAAAACCTGTTAAAAAAGTCAGATTAGCTTAAATAAGCATAAAAGATCAATTTAACTTGTATAAAAGTATGGTTAAAGTTTGAGAACATGGTGAACACAGTCATAGGACTGAAATAAACATGACAAAGTAAAAAAATATGGTTTCATGCAACAATACAAGAAAAGAAAAGAGGCCAAAATTATTTATAAGCATGCTTGAGCAAACCGGTTGAAGAACAATAAGATATTTCTCGTGAGTGAGTTTGATCCGAATGGAAAATGGCATCAACCCTTCTTTGCATGTCCCCAATGAGGTCAGGGTATAAGGAGTTAGGGCTCAATCTGGTGGAACCTTTGCAAGATTAGCCTCGCAAACCCCAACGGACGCCCATGGGGGACGAAAGGAAAGATGAGGGAGTAGGATATCCTATCAAATTATTGCTCGAGGAGGCCCTAGAAAAACAAAGGAATGCGATGATGGATAACTTTGCCCAGATCCTTCAATGGCTACCCACCGGCGGTGCATCTGCATCCAACAGCCACTCTGGAGGTGCGACTCCTTTTAAGGTACAAGTAAATTTTGACATTCCCATATTTGAGGGTCAAATAGATGTAGATGTCGTAGATAGATGGTTGAATCTATTAGAAGGATATTTCTCGGTTTATGACTTTTCCGACAGGGAGAAGATTATTTTTTCACTCCTTAAAGCTACCCCCCATGTCAAGGACTGGTGGGAAACCCACTGTGAGAAATAGGACGAGACAGAACCCTCTCTGTTCTCGGCCGCAACCACTTGGAATTCTTTTCAATACACCATCAAGGAACAATACTATCCCATGGAGAGCTATGAGGATAAGTACATACAATGGACCACGTTGTGACAACAAAGGGATCAAGATGTGCATGAGCTGACGAATCTGTTCCATACCCTACACACCAAGTTGGGTATCAAAGATTCAGAGAAACGTCTAGTGCTAAAGTATCGCAGTTGTTTGCACAGATACATTCAGGAGGAAATGGAGTTCCTCGACATCTCCTCGCTTGGTACGACATACCGGTATGTTGCCAAGATTGAGTAGAAATTCAAACAGAGAATAATTGTAGAAGCTACATTGTGGCAGACAATCTGTCCTTTTACAAAGTGAGGTTTTTATTTATAGCCTTTTTTTGAGATAGAATACCATAGGTGGATACCATGGGCCAATACCATGGGTAGATACCACTTACAATACCATGGGTAAATCCCATGTGTGGATGAATACCATGGGTGGATACATACCATGGGTCACTTACAATACCATGTGCAAATAAATATCATGGGTGGATGAATACCATGGGTCGATGCCATTTACAATACCATGGGTGGATGGATAACATGGGTAGATGAATACCATGGGTTGATGCCATTTTCCATTCGGATCAGAGTGAGGTGAAGTTTTGATGTTTTCAGTAATCAGAGAATGTTGAAGGTATTGGTGATTAAGAAAATTGTTTTATTTTGAATACAATGTTGGAATTCATGTTTCTAGTATTAAAATGGACAAAATATGAATCTGTGAGTATCAAGCAAGTTGTAGCTTGAAAATTATGGGTAGGTGCTCCTTCCAGTGGGTGCTGGTAAATATTTTGGGTTGTAGAACCATTTAGTTGTCATTGATAAATTAGGTAGTTGTAGCTTCCTACTAGTTGTGGCAAGATAATTATAACAACAAGTTGTATCTTCCTTTGTGAATGAATTGAAGAACAATTTTGAAGAATTTGTTTGCTCTTCATTTATTCCATTATGATTTTTGATATTGTTTATTTTCATATTTATTTAGATTAATTGATTAAGTACTTAATGGTGTCCTTGAGTTCTTGCACAAGTGAAAGAAAGTTTTTTTTTAATTGGTAAAATTATGACAACACTGATTCACCCCCACTCTCAGTATTGTCTTGGTTTCCAACATTGTGCTGCCAAGATTATATAATTATCAAAATAATTTAAATATGAGCCTAAGTTAACAATTTTGATATTGCCTCATATGTTAAAATTGGACCTTGAGGTGCCTTTAGCGTTCTTTGATGGGGCCAGTGAAGGACACCTGCAACAATGTGGAATTAGAGAATTTTTATATTTTAGATGTTCATTTTTTCTATAGTGTAGATATGCTCCAAGTAAAGGTTCAAAAAGCGAGGCCAAGTTCACAGCTCTTTGGTTCTTATTGGTTCTTTGAACCATATCGGGACCGAGAGATCTGTTTAACTTAGTAAAACATATTTGTTTCTGATTTTTTTTTGGATGTGAGTCCCATATAGCATAAGCTGAAAGATCCAACCATTATTTTCCCTTGTTATTATGCAAATAGCTGGGAATAACTTTTTTGGGGCTTATTTTGATACTTTTCCCCAGCTTTTGGATCATAAAATGAAGTATAAGTTGTTGTTGTAACTTTAATTGATGGCTATGTGTTTTTAACACATCATATGAACTATCTCCAACTTTGGAACATCTTAATATGTTCTTATTTTTGTATAATTTCCCTATTTTGGGATATTACACACTAACTGTAGATCTAAGTCAATTGACAACCATATTTGATGTTAGGGTTGTTTGCTATGCATAGCTAAAGTGAGATTTTGTTCATACGCTTGTGATTATAATTCACACTAACAAAGATAGCCAAGGAATTAAATTGCTTCCTATATCCAGCACTAGAGTGTCAAGTGATGGATGCAAATGAAGGAACTATAAATTTATCTAGAAAGTTTCATAATATCAAGCTAACCATGGGGGAATATGTATTGAATATCCTAATGTTTTCCATTCCAATGGGTGGTGTTGACGTTGTACTAGGAGTTCAATGGTTACAACCTCTGGGTACAATAGCTTTTAATTTTCAAGAATTTTTCTTGAATTTTTTGGGAAGGAAACGAAGTTATATTAAGGAGTATCACAAGGAAACCTGGAAATATAATAAGCTCTAATTGCAGGAAAAATATTCTAAATAAATAACAAAGGGGCGTAATTTCATATTTATGCGCACTAAAGTTTCGAACATCGAATTCATCTATTTCTCTAGATCTCCAAAAAGTATTGGAGAATCATTCCAATGTATTTGAGACTCCCAAATGTGTCCCACCCATTCATGATCATGATCATTTTATTCATTTGATTTCAGGAGTTTTTCCTCCAAACATGAGGCCTTATAGACATCCCCATGCCCAAAAGAGTGAAATTGAACATATGATTGCAGAAATGCTAGAGGTTGGTATAATTCAACATAGTCAAAGTTCTTTCTCTGCTCCAATAATATTGGTGCACAAGAAGGATGGATCATGGTGCATGTGTCTATATTATAGGGAGATAAAAAATCTCACTATTAAAGATAAATTTCCCATTCCTATCATTGATGAATTATTGGATGAATTACATGGAGAAATTTACTTCACCAAGTTGGATCTTAGTTCAAGATATTATCAACTTAGAATGAAGACTTCTAAAAACAACATTTAGAACTCATGAGGGTCATTATGAATTTTTGGTCATGCCTTTTGGCCTTATGAATGCACCTTCTACATTTCAAGGGTTGATGAATTCCATTTTAAAACCCTTCCTTAGAAAAATTGTGTTATTATTTTTTGATGATATACTAATCTACATAAAATCTTGGAAGGATCATGTTCAACATGTTGATAGGGTGCTTAAAATATTGGAGGAGAAAAAATTATATGCAAAAAAATCCAAATGTTTCTCTGGAGTACAGAAGGTGGAATATCTATGGGTACTATGGTCCTTACAAGGTGTTGCAAAACATTGCTACTATGGAATACAAATTGGAGCTTCCTGCATATTTCTGAGTGCACCCAGTTTTCCATGTTTCATGCTTAAAGAAGGCTATAGGTGAAAATCTCCCAGTTCAAACAATATTGCCATAACTTGAAGAGGAAGAAAAAATCATATTGGAACCTGAAGAAGTCATGGAAACAAGAACTAAATAGCTACGAAATCGATTAATTTTAGAGTATCTCACTAAGTGGAATAACTTACCCACTGAAGATTCCACATGGGAGGAAGATAATTTTACATAGAAGCATCTAGAACTACTCAAGCATTGAGGAAAACAATTTTTTGAAGGAAAGGGGCATGTTAGGTCTCTATAAAATTAGTGTAGCCCCTTATTGTTTTGTTAGTGTAGCCCCCTTATTGTTATTTTTGTGCCCATGTAGTCCCCATATTGTTATTATTGTGCCCCATAGAAGCCCATTGTTGTTATTGTTTTGGCCTTACAATATTATTATTACGTAGGCTCTGATTATATTGAGACCCCTTAGACTCCTATATATAGAAAGTATGTTTTTTCATTTGAATCATCAAATAATTATTCATTTATGTATTGTAAAGGAGCTTCCCCCCCCCCCCGAAGTGGATAATTTTTAAGGCTTTGATCTATATTTTCTTCTATTTTGTGAGTTGGTTGCATAAAAAGGCTTGTTATTGGCTCAAGATTAAGTGAGAGGCCCCCACAGTGACATCAAAACTCACAAATTCTTTCCTATAAAGGTGACTCGAGAAGGATAACAAAGAAAAATGCAAAGGAGAGTGGGCTTGAAGGAAGCAATGGAAAGAAATGGTTGGGACCCTTCGAAAATTTTAACAAAGGAAATTAGTGAAAAACAAGGGTGCGGGGCCCTTATCTGTCCTCTATTATAGAAGGACATAGGATGTTAGCACGCCCAATGGGAGCATGAAAAATGGCAGATATATTTAATGTTTTTGGGCACCCGAAGGGCCCTTTTCTGATTGACACATGGACTAATCAAGTTTGACACGTGGCACATGTAATGTCTGTATGACATCATCCTGATTTTCGCATCCTCGAAGACTAAAAGAGAAACACTTAAAAACTTAAACATGATAATTGGGTGGTGGGATGACATAGGCAGTGTCAGAACTAACTCATCTCGAGAGCAATATCTATTGGCTCTTGAGGCGCTAAGAGGACCCTGCATGATAGATAAGCCCTAAAGGCCCATCTTGGAATATTTAAGAGAAGGAATGAAAAATGAATTAGGGGTTGGGAGCTACTGGCTAAGCGTCGACATAAGGTTTGATGTTGGAGACAAGACCACGGGTGCAGAGTGATTAACCTAGGAAATAAGCTTATGAAGGTCGTAATGCAGTTAAGCGCTTAAAGGTTTGAATCAGAGGTCATGGGACCCGTTCCTATGGTGTGAAATGTGGAAATGTGCCAGTGAAAGGGGCTTAAGGCCAAAATCAATGGATTTGGAAGCCAATTCTTTAATAAATAAAAAAATGGGGTTGTGGCATTAGAATTGGAAACTATTTTGGCAGCGAGATATTAAAAGGACTTTGGACCTATGAGCAAAGTGCTTAGGCACCTGGATGGATGAGTCACCACCTATTTTGGCAGCATGTTGGGCTAGTGGATGAACTAATGTTTTAAAAGGTAACATTCTAATGGCATAAATATCAGTTAGTGCAAAGTTACCTACAAATAAAAATAGAAAGGCCCCGCTGAAACCTGTTAAAAATTCAAATTAGTTTAAATAAGCAGAAAAGCTTAGTTTAACTTGTAGAAAAGGATGGTTAAAGTCTGAGAACTTGGTGAACATAGTCAAAGGACTGAAATAAACAGGACAAAGGCAAAAAATATGGTTAATGTAGTAATAAAAGAAAATCAAAGAGGTTAAAAATATCAATCCAAAATTATTTATAAATAGGATTGAGAAAATTGGTTGAAGAACATTAAGAGAGTTCTCATGAGAGAGTTGAGGTGAAGTTCTTGGTGTTCTCAGTAATCATAGATTAGTGAAGGTATTGGTGATTGAAGAGGAAATTTTTTTATTTTGAAGATAGGGTTGACATTCATGGTTCTAGTATTAAAATGGATGAAATGTTAATCAATGAGTGTAAAGAAAGTTATAGCTTTCAAATCAGGGGTCGGTGCTCCTTCCAATGGGTGCTGGTAAATATTTTTAGTTGTAGCTACATTCAGTTGCAATTGATAAATTAGAGAGTTGTAGCTCATTGTTGGTTGTATCCATAGAATTGTAACAACAAGTTGTATATTGCCTTGTGAATGAATTGAAGAGCAATTTTGAATAATTTTTTTGCTCCTTGTGTGTTCCATTGTGGTTGCTGATATTTTTTCTTGTCATTCTTATTTAAATTAAATATTGAAGTACTTAATGGTGTCCTAGTGTTCTTGCACAAGTGATTTTTTTTTTTTTTAATTGGTAAAATTTCGACAATATTGATTCACCCCCCTTCTCAGTATTGTCTAGGTTTCCAAGAATTGGCATTAGAGCCAATAATTTTATATCAGTTTAATAGCTGGAAGGAAAATCAAGGACCATGGAAAACTAGGAAGGAGGATTTACCAATAGTGAACCTATGTTCAATGTAACAAACTATGTGTTTTGGAAAGTAAGGATGAATAACTCCATTCAATCACTTGGAGTTGATGTGTGGGATGTTGTCGAAGAATAATAGAAAAAGCCTCCAACAGTGATTAATAAATATTAGAAGATGGAGTTTGCATGAATTTCTAAAATAATGAATACCCTACATGCTGGCCTACCTGAATTATTTATTTTCAAAGTAATGGACTGCACATCTACCAAATCTATTTTGGACAAGATGAGCAGTTTTTATGAAGGAGATAGCAAGGTAAAGAAAGCTAAACTACAAGGGTAAATGATGAAATTTTAGTCTTTAATTATGCATGATGATTAAGATATTACAAAGCATTTTTTAAGACTTGATGAAGTTGTGAACACCATAATAGGGCTTGCTGATAAGCTCGATGAAGTTGTATTAGTTCAAAATTTGTTAATATCTCTTCCTGGAAGGTTTAATCCCAAGGTATTGTACATTGAAGAAATGATTGTGTCTATACTCTCTCAAGCTAGATCAACTCCTTAGAATACTCACTGCCTATGAGATGAGGATTTCTAAAGGTGAGCTTGCATCCAAATAATCAACCTTTAATGTAGGAAATAAATACAAAGAAGAGCATGATGACTCATGTTGTGAATGAGATGAAGAAGAATCCAACTTTGTGAGTAAGCTGAAGCGAGGATCAAGAAATTATAAAGGTAAGAAACCCTTTAAGTGTTTTAATTGTGGAAAATTTTGTCACTTTGCATCAAAGTGTCATGAAAAGATGAATAATTATTATGATCCTAAAGAAATATTCAAGAAAATTTAAAAGGATATAAATAAGGCTAAGTAGAGGGGTTTTTATGTGCAAGAAGAGAGCTCCTTATAAATTGAGCCTAGCTAATCCTCAGATGAGGAAAAATATGATGAGAGCCCTAAATAATTTATGTTTATGACTATATAAAACTTGCAAGTTGATGTTATTAATCTTGATGATGAAGAAGGTGAAGTGGACCTAGAAGGACAACTAGTAAGTGCACTTGAGGAAATAGAGAGGTTGAGGAAGAAAAATAATTCTCAGAAGGAGTCTTTGATAAAATAAAATAAAATAAAAAATTTATTGAGCCATTTCTTTTGAAAATAGAATAAGGTGAGATGATTCAAGAATCCCTGTATCAATAGTTAAGTGAAAATATTCAAGCATGTGAAATGCTAGAAGGATAAATTGTGTTTCTAAAGGAGTTAGAGAATGCCAAAACATAGCTCAGTTTTAATCAGAAATTCGGTAAAGGAACTGATAATATAAATGAAACATTGGAAGTGAAGAGAGTCTCCTCAGATCAAACTGGTCTAGGATTTGAAGCTGAGTCCAACACAATAGTAGAGTTAAAAGGAAAGAAGGAAATTACCTTTGTTCCAGCAGAAAAAAAAAGTGACTATGCAACAACAAAAAGGGAGATATGCAATCCAAAAATCAGGGCAATAAATATCAATAGTAGTAAAAGAAAAAAATTGGCCAAGAAAATTGAATTACTCAGAATTCAACCCAGTGTAGCAGGAAACATTCTAAGTATAATGATATATTCCAAAGGTATTGTTTCACCTGCATAAAGTACATCCACGAAGAAATAAATTGCAGATTCAACCTATCTTACAAGAAGCTTAAATCCAGAAGAATAATTTAGTAGAGGAAAATAAACCCAGGTATGATAATTCATTTTCTCCTTTGAACTATCTAGTGCAATGTTTTAAATGTAAAAAATTTGGGCATATAGTAGTCAATTGCAAACTTAAGGAGAAGAAGACATAGCCAGTTATTGAGAAAAATTAACATAATCCCAAAGTCTGTAAAGAAAAGGAGAAATCAGAGTAGTGTGATATTTCTTTGTATGCTTAGAATGGAGAAAGCCACTAGTATGTAGATAGTGTCTATTCCATGAACATTTCAGGAGATAAGAGAAAGGTTTTTGCATGGAAACCAATTGAAAAAGGTAATGTCAATTTTGGAAAGAATACTCCCAGTAAAATTATGGCAAAAGGAGTGGCCAGTCTACCAAATGGAAAAGAAAAATCCAAGAATGTTCTATATGTTGATGGGTTGAAGCATAACCTACTTAGAGTTTCACAGATGTCTGATCAAGGCTACGGTATGATTTTTAAAGATAAAAATTTTCAAATCAAGTCTACAGGAATGGGTGAGATAGTTGTTGAAGTTGTGAGGACAGATAATAATGTATATGTGCTCAAATCGAAGACAGAAAGGTTTTTCTTATCAAATATTGGTGAAAGTTGGTTGTGGCATAGGGGACTTGGACATCTGAACTTTAATCAGATATTGAAGTTAAGCAAGAAGGAAACTATGAAGGATATTCCCAAGTTTTCAAAACCAAAGTATACTATTTGAAAATATTGCCAATTGAGCAAGAAAACTCATGTTCCATTCAAGGAAAAGGAGAACTCATCATCAAAGCCATTGTAGTTGGTCCACATGGATTTTTTTGGACCATCCAGAATGCATCCACCCATAGGTGAAATATATTTTATGTTAGTAATTGATTATTTCAGTAGGATGATGTGGGTTTCCTTCCCTAGAGAGAAATCTTAAGCTTTTTATAAATTTAAAGAGTTCAAATTTATGGTTGAGAATGAAAATGATTGCAAAATCAAAATAATAAGGTGTGATAATGGAGGTGAGTTCAATTCCAAACAATTTTATTAATTGTGCAAGAATAATGGCATCAAAAGAAATTTACAATAGTAGAGACTCCCTAGCAAAATGGTGTAGCAAAAAGAAAAAACAATTCAGTGCAACAATTAGCCAAAGCCCAACAACAATGATTATCCTCAATAAATCCCAATTTAGACCAAATGGTTAAAAAACTCCCTATGAGTTGTGGCATGGTATACCTTCAATAGTTAATCACTTCAGATTTTTTGGTAGAAGATGTTATATCAAGAGAAATTATGAGAAGTTGGGTAAGTTTGATGGAAGAGAAAATGAAGGTATTTTTTTGGGATATTCACATAACAACAAAGGATATAGATGTTTTAACAAGAACACCAAGAGGATCACTAATTGTATTAATGTCACGGTGGATGAATACATTGAGCATAAACATAAATAACTAGTGATAAACAATGTCGATGAACCAATCAACATTGGTGAGAAGTATGTTGAGAAACCTATAGAAGAAGATGATGAAGAGTTCTCCAATCCTCGAGCTAAATATCCCTCAAGGTATGTGAAAAAATACTACCCATTTGATCATATTATTGGATAATTAAGCTATGGTGAACAGACAAGAACGAAGTTGCTTAATTCCCCTATGCAAGCACATGTAGCCCTACTATCCATGGAGGAACCAAAGGATTTTGTACAAGCTAGTCAAGATCAACATTGGTTAAAATAAATGCATGAATAATTAGACCAAATAGATAAAAATCAATTTGGGAAATTTTTCCAAGAACTTCTAATAAGAATTTCATTGACACAAAGTGGGTTTTCAGGAATAAATTGAATGATTGTGGAGAAGTGGTAAGAAACAAAGCTAGATTGGCATGCAAAGGTTACAGTCAAATAGAAGCAATATACTTTGATGACAATTTTTCTCTTGTTTTTAGACTAGAGGCTATAAGAATAATTTTTACATTTCCTTGTTTCAAGAAATTCAAAATCTATCAAATGGACGTGAAATTTTCCTTTATCTATGGAGAACTACAGGAAGAATTGTACATCAAGCAACCAAAAGGTTTTCAGTTGAAAGAGAAAACATATTACGTTTGCAAACTCAATAAGGCCTTGTATGGGCTCAATCAATCCCCTAGAGCTTGGTACTCCAAGCTTGAAAACTACATGCTCAAGTGTGGATTCAAAGGAGGTGCAACTGAAAAAAAAACTTATATGTCAAAGAAAATGACGAGAAACTTATCGTGGTGGTCGTATATCTTGATGGAATTATCTTTTCGAGTGATTCATAATTTTTTACCAGTGAATTTGCAGCTAATATGAAGGTTTAGTTCAAGATGTCCATTCTTGGAGAATTATCATATTTTCTTGGATTGCAGATTGCGTATACACCCAAAGGAATTTTTATATCTCGAAGAAGTGATGAAGAAATTTGGCACAGAAGAATGATTTTTAGTGAGCACTCCAATGGTGATAGGCTACAAACTTAGAAAGATGGATGAATCTACAGTAGTGGACTAGACTTTATATAGATCCTATAATAGACCTCTCCCCTCACATCTACCCAATTTCACTGGATTACCTAGGGTAAACATGAAAAGAGGGGTAATTATGACAAGACTCAACCTCCTAGATGACCTTAAGGAAATGGATTCGATAAAACAGACCTTACTGACTTCCCTTAGGTGCCTCAAGACCCTCCGGGAGTAACCCAACCCCTCCAAGTGTCCATCCTCTGAGCCAAATTTACATTCCTTGAGCTATATCCCTAGTCACTCCCTTGCCTAGCCCTCCATGCGATTGGAAGCCCTCAGTCACTCCCACAAGCCTGCATCAGTGCGACTGTGGCCTTTTCTAATCAGCGTTGTTCCAACAACTACCGAATTTAAGGCTATTTTTTAGGGTTGGGGCTAAGCCTCTACCCATAAATCCATATAACTTAACATTTCATAAAATACATGAAAACAATGATTATAAACCAAAAACTGAAACCAAGACTAGGCATGTCCATCCTCAACCGGGATTTCCATTCTATCAAACACTTGGTAGGTATGCAACCTACAGGTCATCAATGCAATTTTTAGCATAAGGAACTAAAAAATCACATGATAATTAACAAGAAGGATCACCACCATCTCCCATTACTTTTCTTATCATCAATTATTCTTGCGTCCATTATTCTTTCAGTTACAAGTAAAAACATGAAAAGAGCCATAACTAAAACCAGTCATATATCCATGCTTATAACCAAAATATAAACATATAAATAACCATAAGATAACACCCATTAAAGCCACATAATAAAAATTGCATTTACCAATCAAAATTAAGAGAACTTATATTTCATTAAACATACGTGAGAGCCAACCATTTTCAGGACTTCTACATACCACCTGACCATAGACATGGCTGAACCAAATATTTCATTCATCCAATCACCCTTGTGCCATATTTCAAGAATGAATGTGGGATCTCATGGGATAAACCAACCCAAAAAATTCAAGGGAATTGAGAGGTTAAACCACCTCCACCCTCACCATAATGTTACCTTACCTAAACCAATTCCAAGATCACAAAACCAAACCGAGCTTGGAATGCCTCCAGATTCCTTCACCATCCTTGAGGAATTTTCCTGTCCCCAAGTCTCTATTATTTAACTCAATACACAACAGATCAGTAGGCCCTAACTGAGACTCCACCCTCACGATTTACTGTGTATCCAACCATTATTGGTTAAGTGATTCCTAGGCCTTTGGGAATGTTCTTGAGACCACCTCTACACTGGATTCTGAAACCTTTTGAAAATTCCAAAGCTCAAAACTGAAAAAAAAATCCCATCACACTATGGATATCCAGAAATGGAAAGGAAAGGTTGAAAACCACTGTCAAAACTAGGAAACCCCATGTCATTGATAGCAAAAGAATGAAATATCAACATCCACATATCATGCATGTCAAAACCAACTAGGAAATCATACATGCAATATGTTACTTGTTGAAGCTTACTTATTCCAACTTTTCCTTGCTTGATCTTTGCTTTCCTTCCCTTTCCTTGTCCTTCCTTTACTTTATTTTCCTTACTTTTATTTCTTGATCCAGTGCTAGAATGTTCCAAGAAAACTCTAAGTGTCCAAGAGAGTGAGTGAGAGAGAACTCCAAAATTGAATTAACCAAGAACTAACCAACAAAAAACCTTGCCAAATGATGCTATAAGGTAATTTTGTTGATGAGGCCTCTAATTTTTCCATTTTACGTTATTTTCCTTTATTTTCATCCTCACATGCAATCTCTGACCCTTCACCCTCCTTTTCTCCTAGTTTCCTTTATTTTCATAAATAAATGTGCCAAAATTATTTTTTACCTTTTCAAAGCCTTAGCCATTTCCTTTTCCAATTTCCCCTTAGCCATAAACACATAAAATGATGCCCACTAGGATATCTTGCGCAACATTCAGCTTGGAATACATGTTGCTTGTGCGTGGTCTTATTTTTCCTTTATCAACTTTTATTACATGAAATTTTTATCCCGGGTCTTTTATAGAACCTTCCCCCTTGGGGAACACCATCCTCGGTGTTAAACCATACCTATACCTCAACAAAACTGTTGAAAAGAAAACATACTACCCATGGATCTTTATAACTTAGCTCAATGTAGTATTTACAATAAACAACCTTCTAAAAACATGACAATCATACCATGTACTGGAGCTTTATACCACAACTAATTACAATATTTATAATAACAACAACATATACTTATGCACATTTTCTTCAACCATCAAATAACCATTTTGTTCATGGATATTTATAAATCCAACTTGATACATTATTCACAATAAAATACACATATATGCATATGCACATTTTCTTTATCCAACAAATAAAAGGATACGATGTCTGCATCCACAAAAAGGGAGTCCAAAGGCTCACTCCTTCATCTACAAAGTAATACCAAGATTCACCTCCTTCCCAGGAAGTCCAAAATCCATTGGCAAAGTCAAAGTTGCATCCAAGGACCATCACTCCAATCCTACGCCACTTGTCCTCCCGGTGAACAATTATCGGCTCATTCTTCCAGGGAAAACTTCTAATGTGCATCTGATTCCATCTGGAAATGTTGATGACCAAAAAAAATCCATCCCCAACCTTCCCTTACCTGCTACACAGTCCCTTAGGAAATTCAGTCACCCTCTTCCGTGTAGTCACTCACCTTCCAAGTTCCCTAACATCCCCTATCTCGAGCGATCCATCCCTTGGTAAGGATTCCTCGCATCGGAAGGTAAAACAAACAAGGCATGTATCTGCCTTAAAACCATCATATTGGTCATATCATGCTGATGGAAATCAATGGACACTATTGGGTATCAGTTTCCCATAATGGCTCTGCCACTGAAGTTCTTTACCAACAGACTACTGCATGTTCCAATTCATTTTTCCACTGTTGCTAATCCTTGCAGTCAGTTTCAACCACCCAACATGGGAATTTCCATGCTTTCCTATACCAAGAAAATAATTTCCATTAAAATAAAAATGAATTTAAATAAATTCAAATCATACCTCATCGATGGCCCATTAATAAGGTACACTTGCAATTTTGTTTACTTCCTCTCACAACAAGTCAAACTAGCTCTCTCATCAAGTCATCATGTATGAACATAAACATCCAGTTAGCTAAAAAATAAATCAACATGTGCAAGAAACACTAGTGAAGTGTTGCATGCAGGATTTGCATGTGCGAGAAACACTAGAGAAGTGTTGCATGCAAGAGTTTCATGTCGCAAGAAAGAGTTGCATGCCACATGCAAGAGTTGCATGTCACATGCAAGAGTTGCATGTTGCATGCAAGATGTGCATGTGCACATGCAATGACATTCCTTTCTTGTTGAGAGGGAGTGTTGAAGTTTGCAACAAGAAACAGTAAAATTGGCATCCAGAAGCAACATGACAAAACCTACACTATTGTGGGACCATAGGTCGTGTAGTGATGGGTCCTAGTGATACATTAGTGTGAAATTCAATTTATTTAATAAATTGGATATGTGTCAAATTTAATTATCCCTTAATTAAATTGGACAATAAAATGTAATCTTATGTCATGATCACTTGTAATAGTTAATTAAGTGTGATAAACTTAGTTATCCCATGTAATTCGAGTTGAGGGTAGTTACTGAGGCATGCAAAGTGATTCTATGTGTTTTAGAGTTCAAGTTGCATTTAAGTGCATGAGTTTAATGCATAAGAAATCAATTAACTCAGTTAAGTGAGTTAACGTCAGTTGAATTAGTTGTAATAGTTTGTTGCACTAGTGACAGATGAAGTGAATTAAATCTTATTTAATTCACAATCAGTGATCTTCCATGCAACTAATGATTTACTATTAATAGTTGCATGCGTGTTAGTTCCAATGGAGACCCAGTTGAGACAAAGGTTAAAGGGAAGTTAACTGTCAGTTCTGATATTAGTAGACTACCCAGATGTAGTTAAAACAGCACAGGATGCCCATGATACTCAGCGCAATTGAGGAAGGCTGAAATTCCTAAAGAATAGGGATTTCATTCATCGGGAATTGCGTGAGCAAGACAGGTTGAAGACAACTTGAGTATTGGCTAAGTTTTGCCCCGATTTTGTCTGGATCAGTGTGAGACGATAGGAAGATTGTAGGAGACTCTTATGAGAAGAGTGAATTTTAATTGTTTCATGATTCCTTATGGAATATATAATATATGATAGAGGGTTTTTGAGTAGTAAGCTTTCCCCAAGAAAATATCTGTGTTGTGGTTTGATTTGATTCTTTCTTTACTTGTTGTGATTGGTGATCGTGTTTATTTCCACAATTGATTTGTAGAAGGATTTAGTATCTAGCTTTAGTACTGTTAGATTGGATTGAATCCATTGATATACATATTTTTGTATAATTTCTACATGGTATCAAAGCACATGAAATCACTATAGTGGAGGAAAATATGATTTTGTGACTAAATAGAATTCAAATTTGCAAAAGTATTCTTGGTGTGACAGACAGATCAGGATCGAAATGGATTTCAATGGCTTGATATTGGAGTATGCATGCGAGGGAAATTCCAATTATATTGCATGGAAATATAGGATGGAGGCAGTACTGGAGGACAATGGGTTGAAATAATTCATTGATAATGATGTTCCCAAACCCACTGCAGCAGATGCCGCAAATCTTGATGCTTAGCAAAATAAGGTTCCAAGGGCGAGGAGGATATTACTGGAGGGACTACGAGACCACATTATCTCAATTATCCATGGAAAAGTGACTCCATATGAAATGTGGAAGGCTTTGACAGATGTGTTTTAGAGCAACAGTGATCATGGAAAATTGGCATTGAAGGACAAGCTCAGGAAAATAAAAATGGAGAAAGGTGAAACCATTTCAATATATTTAACAAAGTTTTTCCAATGACAAGATGACATTGGGAGTGTAGAAATTACTATCGTGGATGATGACTTAATGAGCCTAGCTCTTATAGGACTTCCCAAGAGTTGGAATAGTTATCAGGACTCTGTCAATGGGAGGGAAAAGTTGTCAGATTGGGAACGACTTTTTTCGGGTTTAGTGCAAGAAGAATTTAGGCAGAATACCAGGGATGGATATTCATCTAAGGAAGATGATGAAGAAAATTGTGCATTGGTTGGTAAGGCGAATAAGGGGAAGGGAAAGAAATCCTATTCCAAATCTGAGATCGGCGAAGAAGGCAAGGAGCACGACATGTCCATAGTGAAGTGTTTTCACTATCACGAGCATGGAAATTATGCCACAAATTGTCCACAAAAGAAGAAGAACAATAAGGCTTCAGGATCTGCAGCTGGTGAGGCTTTGGCCTCGCAATTTGAGTTGGACTTCTCGCTAATCGCATGCATGGTGCCAAGTGCGATGGGATCAGGGTGGGACTTCGATAGTGGTGCATCTTTCCACATGACAGGAGGTAAATAACTTTTCAATAGCTTGGAGGAGAAGGACCTCTTGATGAACATCAAAATGGGTGATGACGGAAGGTATAACACTACCAGGATTGGTACAGTTATTTTCCAAAGACAGTCAGGTAAACCATTTTTATTAAAAGATGTAATGCATGTACCAGGCTTGAAGAAAAATTTAGTTTCAGTCGCAATGTTGGAGGATAGAAGCTATGATTTTGTTTTCAATGAAAGGAAATATTTCCTTCGACACAAAGCCACAGGAAAAGCCAAGAATATTGGGATTTGTATGAAGAATATCTATAAACTTGATGTAGATGGTTGTGCAGCATTGATGGGTAAGGCAGACAAAGTGGTGAGCCGGGATGAGTGTGAGTTACACCATGGAGCTTTGAAGGTCATGCAAAATATTTCTACAGGGCTTCAAAAGGGTACTCTTGTGAAAATATACACATGCAAGGGATGTAACATGGGGAAGTGTGAGAAATCCATGCAATTATACCTTGAGAGGGAGCTTGATTTTCATGCAGATGAGGAACACTTGGTTCCTAAGGATGAACCTCAAGATGTGGAGCAGCCAAAAGTGGAGGATCGTGGAGTGGAAAAAACCACTCAAGCAGAGAAATTTCGAGCCAGATGGGTAGAGGGAGTACATGCAGCTATACCTTCAGGTGTGAGGTGGGGCGATGTGAAAAATTATCCCAAGAAGAAATTTGGGCAGGATTCATTGAGATTATGTGTATCATGGATTGAACCTGGCTACGAGGATCCATAGTAAAAAAATAGCAGAATCATTTAGATTGATGCAATCAGATTTTAGGAGGATAGAAATCAGAGTGACAGGTGTTAGATATTGGAGCATAGATCAAAGTTGGCAGTAGTGTACAGTGCATGGATGCATATGTCAACAACGTAGAGAGTCTTGTAGACATGTGCAGTAGGTACCAGTAGTCAGAAGACTATGATGGCATATGCATTATACTAATTCAGTTGTTTGAAGGCTATTCCATTTTGGAAGTGTTGCTTGCAAAAGTTGCATGTGTGAGAAACACTAGCGAAGTGTTGCATGCAAGAGTTGCATGTGCAAGAAACACTAGAGAAGTGTCGCATGCAATAGTTTCATGTCGCATGCAAGAGGTGCATGTCCGCATGCGAGGACATTCCTTTCTTGTTGAGAGGGAGTGTTGAAGTTTTCAACAAGAAACAATGAAATTGGCATCCAGAAGAAACATAATAACACCTACACTAGTGTGCGACCACAGGTCATGTAATGATGGGTCCTAGCGATACATTAGTGTGAAATTCAATTTATTTAATAAATTGGATATGTGTCAAATTTAATTATCCCTTAAATTAAATTGGACAATAAAGTGTAACTATATCTCATGATCACTTGTAATAGTTAAATGAGAGTGATAAACTCAATTAGCTCATGTATTTAAGTTTAGGGTAGTTGGTGAGGCATGCATAGTGATTCTATGTGTTTTAGAGTTCAAGTTGCAGTTAATGCATGAGTTTAATGCATGAGAAATCAATTAACTCAGTTAAGTGAGTTAAAGTCAGTTGAGCTAGTTGTAACTGTTTGTTGCCCTAGTGAGAGATCAAGTGAATTAAATATTATTTAATTCACAATCAATGATCTTCCATGCAACTAATGATTTACTATTAATAGATGCATGCATGTCAGTTCCAGTGGAGACCCAGTTGAGACAAAGGTTAAAGGGAAGTTAACTATCAATTGTGATTTTAGAAGACTGCCCAAATGCAGTTAAAACACCACAGGATGCCCATGATACTCAGTACAGTTGAGGAAGGATGAAATTCCTAAAGAATAAGGATTGCATTCATCAGGAATTGCATGAGAAAGGCAGGCTAAAGACAGGCTAAGAATTGGCTAAGTGTTGGCTCAATTTTGTCTGGATCAATGTGAGATGATAGGCAGATTGCAGGAGACTCTTGTGAGAAGAGTGCATTGCAATTGTTTCATGATTCCCTGTGGAATATACAATATATGATAGAGGGGTTTTGAGAAGTAAGCTTTCCTTGAGAAAATATTCAATTTTTGGTTTTATTTGATTCTTTCTTTACTTGTTGTGATTGGAGATCATGCTTAATTTGCACAATTGATTTGTAGAAGGATTCAATATCTAGCTTTAGTACATTGTTAGATCGGATTGAATCCATTGATATGCATATGTTTGTATAATTTCTACATGGTATCAGAGCACAAGAAATCACTATAGTGGAGGAGAAGCTGAGTTTGTGACTAAATAGATTTCAAATTTGAAAAAGTATTCTTGGTGCGATAGGGAGATCAGGATCAAAATGGCTTCAGGAAGGGAAAGCTTTCCTTCAACAAAAGGCCACAGGAAAAGCCAAGAAGATTGGGATTCATGTCAAGAATCTCTATAAACTTGATGTAGATGGTTGTACAACATTCATGGGTAAGGCGAACAAAGTGGTGTGTTGGGATGTGGGTGAGTTACACCATGGAGCTTTGAAGGTCATGCAAAAGATTTCTACGGGGCTTCCAAAGGGTACTCTTGCACAGATAGACACATGCAAGGGATGTACCATGGGGAAGTGTGAGAAATCCATGCAATTGTCCCTTGAGAGGGAGCTTGATTTGCATGCAGATGAGGAACTCCTATTTCCTAAGGATGAACCTCAAGATGTGGAGTAGCCACAAGAGGAGGATCATGGAGTGGTAGAAACCACTCAAGTAGATAAATTTCGAGCCAGATGGATAGAGGAAGTACATTCAACTATACCTCCAAGTCTGAGGTGGGGCGATGTGCAGAATTAATCCCAAGAAGAAATTTGGGCAGGATTATTTGAGATGGTGTGTCTCATGGATTGAACCTGGGTATGAGGATACCACAATACAATAGTAGTAGGATCAGTTAGATTGATGCAGTCAGATTTTAGGAGGACAAAAATTAGAGTGACAAGTGTCAGATATTGGAGTGCAGATCAGAGTTGGCAACAATGCAAAGTACATGGATGTAGATGTCAACAACATAGAGAGTCCAGTAGACATGTGCAGTAGGTACCAACAGTCAGAATACAGATGACAGATGCATTATACTGATTCAGTTGTTTGGAGGCTAGTCAGTTTCAGAAGTGTTGCTTGCAAAATTTGCATGTGCGATAAACACTAGCGAAGTGTTGCATGAAAGAGTTGCATGTGCGAGAAACACTAGAGAAGTGTTGCATGCAAGAGTTGCATGTCGCATGCAAGAGGTGCATGTGCGCATGCAAGGACATTCCTTTCTTGTTGAGAGGGAGTGTTGAAGTTTGCAACAAGAAACAGTTAAATTTCCATCCAGAAGCAACATGACAACACCTTCACTAGTGTGGGACCACAGGTTATGTAGTGATGGGTCCTAGCAATACATTAGTGTGAAATTCAATTTATTTAATAAATTGGATATGTGTCAAATTTAATTATCCCTTAATTAAATTGGACAATAAATTGTAATCTTATCTCATGATCACTTGTAAAAGTTAACTAAGTGTGATAAATTCAGTTAGCTCATGTATTTCGAGTTGAGGGTAGTTGGTGAGGCATGCTGAGTGATTCTACGTGTTTTAGAGTTCAAGTTGCAGTTAAGTGTGTGATTTTAATGCACGATAAATCATTTAACTTAGTTAAGTGAGTTAAAGTCAGTTGAACTAGTTGTAATTGTTCGTTACACTAGTGAGAGATGAAGTGAATTAAATCTTATTTAATTCACAATCAGTGATCTGCCATGCAACTGATGATTTACTATTAATAGCTGCATGCATGTCAGTTCTAGTGGAGACCCAGTTGAGACAAAGGTTAAATGGAAGTTAAACCATCAGTTGTGATATTAGCACACTGCCCAGATGTAGTTAACACCACAGGATGCCCATGATACTCAACGATGTTGAGGAAGGCTAAAATTCCTAAAGGATAGAGCTTGCATTCATCAGGAATTGCATGAGAAAGGCAGGCTGAGAATTGGCTTAGTGTTGGCCCGATTTTGTCTGGATCAATGTGAGCCGATAAGCAGATTGCAGGAGACTCTTGTGAGAAGAGTGCATTGTAATTGTTTCATGATTCCTTGTGGAATATAGAATATATGATAGAAGGGGTTTGAGTATTAAGCTTTCCCCGAGAAAATATATGTTTTGTGGTTTTATTTGATTCTTTCTTTACTTGTTGTGATTGGAAATCGTGTTTAATTTCCGTAATTGA
Organism: Pinus albicaulis; assembly: GCA_034641835.2. Taxonomy (NCBI): domain Eukaryota; kingdom Viridiplantae; phylum Streptophyta; class Pinopsida; order Pinales; family Pinaceae; genus Pinus; species Pinus albicaulis. The sequence goes on along the minus strand of CM076575.1, from coordinate 869,949,902 downwards.
TTTGTATAAGGATTCAATATCTAGCTTTAGCACATTGTTAGATCAAATTGAATCCATTAATATACACATGTTTGTATAATTTCTACACAGTGCTCCTTCAAGTGGGTGCTGGTAAATATTTTGGGTTGTAGATCCATGTAGTTGTCGTTGATAAATTAGGGAGTTGCAACTTCCTACTAGTTGTGGCAAGATAATTATAACAACAAGTTGTAGCTTCCTTTGTGAATGAATTGAAGAGAAATTTTGAAGAATTTTTTTGCTCCTCGTGTGTTCCAATGTGATTTTTTATATTGTTTATTTTCATATTTATTTAGATTAATTGATGAAGTACTTAATGGTGTCCTTGAGTTCTTTCACAAGTGAAAGAATTTTTTTTTTTAATTGGTAAAATTTCGACAATACTGATTCACCCCTAGTCTAAGTATTGTTTGGGTTTCCAACATTATGCTGCCAAGATAATATCGTTGTCAAAATAATTTAAATATGATCCTAAGTTAACAAGTTTGAGATTGCCTCGTATGCTAGAATTGGACCTTGAGGTGCCTTTAGCATTCTTTGACAGGGCCAGTGAAGGACACCTACAACAATGTGGAATCAAAGAAGTTTTATATTTTAGATGTTCATATTTTCTATAGTGTAGATATGCTCCAAGTAAAGGTTCAAAAAGTAAGGTCAAGTTCATAGCTCTTTGGTTCTTATTAGAACTTTCCTACAAAAAGGAGGTTAAAAAACTCCAAGTTATGGCCAATTCAAAGTTGGCCATCTATTAGGAAAATCCTAGTTTCTATTATCAATGTTAGAGTCGAGCCTATTACGCATGACATTGAGTAGATCTCTTAGACCTTTGAGTAGTATTTCTTATTGTCACATTCTATGTGAACTTAATGAAGAATTCAATGTTTTGTTCGAGGAAGCTCTTCCTTTGCCTATCGGCTATGTTGGCCTTTATGAATTCAATGAAGGTGTTGAGGTTGAGTGTATGGAGACCATCTGTTGAGACTTGGTTCTAAATTTTTTATTGTCTAAAAGACATTGGTTTTTTTGTGAGAAAGAACTTAAAAGACTTCACTTGCACTTGAGAGTGCCAGTTTTGTAATGCATCTAATACACAAATGATCTGTCTAATAACAAATGCTATTTTTACATATTCCTTTTATAAATATATAATATTTTTTTCATATATATATATATACTCAACTTTCAATGTGTAGGATTTTTCCATATAAGTTTAGTGGCACACATTACACTTTTAACATTCAATTTACCAAAACCTTGATAACTAAGCAGTAACCATCCTCTCAATATCCATTACATCTATCGTAATCAATTCCATTAATGTTAATGTTTGTGAGGGACTTTGTGTTCTTTGTATACATACCCCATCTTAATCAATTCCATTAATGTTTGTGTGGGAATTTGTGTTCTTTGTATATATACTAAGTTGTTTTAAAGTAGTGTTTTATATTATGATATTAAAATTAGTGTTTTATATTAAAATATTCATCGTTATTTGTATAATGGAAATATTATTAATATTTATTAATTTATATTTTTTTTGGTATTTTTTATTTTTCAAATGAACATATATTTGTTCTTTTTTTTTAATAATATTTTTTAATAAATGTGTATTATGAGATTAAATATGCTTCAAATTGTGTACTTTGGAATTGTTTTTATAACATAAATACTTCTTTATACTAGATTTTTTATTTTAATATTGATTGAGAAATGCGTCCTTTACCAACATATAAGTTAGGATATAGCATGATCTTTATGCCAGTGGGGACAATCATAAGGAAGTGATGCTTCCTACTAACATGACGTTTGAATGTGAATATGTTCATTTCTTGGGCTTCCCCCCTTCCTCTCATTTGTATCCCTTATTCTTGTATCGAACAAATAATCTCGTATTACAAAGTGGTTAAGGTATGCTAATTCATTATCTAGAGGATTGCTTTGTTTTGTAACAGTACTCAAATTTGAAATAACAAGAAAATGTGATATTTCATTCCATATTTTTAACCACCACTATCAAACTCTTGAACACATATCCTAATGATTGCTTGATTTGTTTTTGATGTTTCTTTACTTTGAACGTAACGAAAAGAATGAGAACGATGATTCTCATAGGGTAAGTATTCATATGTAAATGGTGTAAAGGAAACATAGTGAAAAAAGAATTTTTTTTGAGAAACACTCAAACTTTTGAAGAGCACATATAGTCTAATATAGTTCGCGAGAGCCATTTAGGCTCTCTCCTATAAACCCTAACTCAAATTTGCATGATCAAAATAATGTGAGCATGTATAGAACTATGATTAGTTTCCCTTGTGCTAGTGTAGTGAAACACTAATTTACCACTCATGTTGCATCTGTCATATGAAATCACATATGTCATGCTTGGAAACACCTACAATTGAAAGCCCGAGAAACAAGCTCTAATGTCTTTCTATCCATAAAATTGGGTTGACTCGTCATTGTTGTTCAAGGAAAACCACACCACCTAAAATGATCCAAAAGTTACAAAACCTTTGATAACTTGGTTGTTAATTAACAAGAGGGAAAAGTATCATGACTTGATATCAACAAATGTGGGTTGACTCATCATTGTTATTCAAGGAAAACCACACCACCTAAAATGATCCATTGGTGGTTTGTAAAGATGAACCTTCCGCTCCTCCCAAATGTCTTTAAGTCTTAGACCATTAACATGTTTTCTCATCTCCGAGGAAGATGAGCTACATTGACCTCTACTCCACCAATTCCATTTGCACTAATAAAATATCTTATTACATTTTCCTTTGTTAAAAAGAATAAAGGCCACTATAAAGAAGGACTATTTACTAAAATCATCCCTCTAAATTGATCTCTCTTCTAGAATAGAAAAAATATAAAATGTTCCTTTATGCTTTCAATATATTATGAATAATAAAAAGAAAGAAAAACTTGGAAATAATTAAACTTAAGCTTAAACTTTGGCTAGATTTATTTTATAGTACTTTAGGCCTAATTCAATTATAAAATCAATCTTCATTTAATTTTCTTTACAAACCACCTTTAATCTTATTCATATTGTCGTCTTTGTGATGTTCAAGAAAAAACTACAAAAATTCATTGTTAAGGGTTTGAATATACACAATAACTAGAGCTAAGTCTACTGTTAAGAGTTTGAATATAAACAATAGCTAGAGCTAAGCCTATTGTTTATCCTCCACCAATCTAAGAAGCAAAGATTTTTATGATAATGTACATTTTTCCGATCCATATTAGATTTGAAGCAAAGAGAATATGTACAAACACTCGAATAAATTTTCATAAGACGTTTCATCTTTATGAATGATAGGGAATCATTTGCATAATGCTCTTGTGCATCTCCAATTTCGCACTCATTTTTAATGAGAGGAGGCGTGTGCCCACTGCAGGGATTGCCCACCCGGTGCTTCCAACACAAGGAAATTGCTAATGTTCATGTCATTCCCGGTCATTCCCGGTGCGTCCAACACAACGAAATTGCTAAGGTTCATGTCATTCTGTTGGCTTCCAATTAAATATAGATAAACAAAGTTATTATTATTCTTCCAAATTTGATCGCTTTTACCCTTTCCTCCAAATCTGTAAGAGGAACATGTTATTCTTATCCGGCAAAAACCGGTCGCACAAATGAAAACGACAACGGAGACTGTCATTTTGAAATGAAGTCAAGAAATTGGTTAAAGTTAATTTAGTTGAAGAAACTTTTTATATGCAATCAGAGTGGCGCAGCGGAAGCGTTGTGGGTCCGATAGACCTTGATCAGATGTAGCTTCTACTTTTGCCCTCTTTCGGTTCGATTCCATTTACCAAACTCATAAAAAGGAAATACCGACGTGTTAAAGATAATCGCTAGAAGGAGGTCTTGTACCTCCAACCTTGTGATTAACAGCAACACGGTCTAACCAACTGAGCTATTCCAGCTATTGTATTAAAAGCAGTATTTTAATTAATACATTAAAAAGCACAAACATTTAATATATATATATATTAATGTAATTAGTTGTTACATATTTGAATTTAAGCCACTCACAAGAAAATCTCAATGGTAATAATGGATACATTGATAAATCTTGGATTCTACATAAGCCAATCATAATTTTCATTCTTGTTTTATGTTTGTTTGAATCTATTTTGTTGTCAAGTTTGTAAAGTTTTTTAGTATGAGGACATCAATTCAATTTGTATTTGTATGGCAATATTTCAAAGTTGGTGTTGATTTACAAGTATAGGGTAAGGGATGCAAGTCATTCTTTGCTACACTAGAAAACTGATTTAACAACAATTTCTGTTTGGAGTATTTTTTATGATTATAACATCTCATCTTTGGGTTAGGATAGGTGTTTCTTTAACCGACAAAAACCACAAAGAAACAATGCAATTGTGCCTTTTAATAGAGAATGTGCACAATTCAATTTGTATGGCAATGTTTCAAGGATGGTGTTGGTCTACAAGTCTCGGCCAAGGGATGCAAATCATTCTTTGCGACACATGTTGAAGATTCATTGAACCATGATTTATGCTTGGAGTAGTTTTATGATTATAACATCTCTTCTCTGCGTTAGATTAGGCGTTCCATTACTTAAATGAAAAACCACAAAGAAACATTGTCATTGTCTTTTAATAAAGACTCGGGAAAGAGCAAGGAATATTGGTTTAAAAGCTGAGACGTAAATCTTTAAAAGACCATCATTTCCTGCAAAAATTTTGAGATGAAAGGGTATAAATAGCTACCACTCGAACTTTTCCATTATCTGTCCAACCTTTCCATATAACACTAAAGTATTTAGGCTTTATTCTAAAAAATAAAATGATTATAGTTCTAAGTATATCTTGTGGTTCTGTCAAAAAATAAAATAAAACACCAAGTCATTCAGAAGATGGTTTTCTCTAGGTTCCAAATTAACCCTTTGTAAGAGTCAATTCTCATTTATTAGCACTTAGCCTCCATCCCTATTGGTATTTTAGATCAAGAAAATTACAAATGAGAGTAGTGTATTTATACATAACTTAAAAGTAGTGTGTTTTCCTCAAGAGGAGTTATGAACCTACATGCATGAAGCCAATTCTAGTCAAACCTAGAAATACAATAATGATTACGGTGTAAATTCGATCATGTCCAAAATTGAGTCTTGCATCACTTTGAATAAAAGAGATTATTCAAGATGAAATAGTATCCAATCATAATGGACAAAAATATCATCATTTCATTTTCATTAATGAGCTGTAGAAGAATATTTGAAATATTAGTGTAATGAGAATGCAAAGAACAAATAGATTATACCAACTCTACCAAAATATTTTTGTGCAAGATTAAAATGAAGGCTTGGATTCAAAGGTGAGAAGAATTGTTCAAAAGCAAGTATTGCAACAATACCCTTTTTTTGGAGGTTTGTATTTCTCCAAAGAGAAATTTGCATGTGTGATCCAAGTAAAACCTAATAGGGCTAGTTAAATAACAAAATGCATTACATTTAAAGTCATCCCAACACTTGAGTTATCGATTGCTTACATAAGAAAGTTACTAGGAGTATCCTTGGGTATTAGGAATCTATGGACGACAATAAAATATTCAAGGATATGGAATTATGTTACTAAAGAAAAAAATTGATATCCTATTATCCTTTGATGGATGGATTGTATCTCAATCCAAATCAATGACAAGGGATTTTAGCTCTAATTTTCACTTTTTTATTCTAGGATAATGGCTTGCTTGGAAAATCATGGTGGGGAAAATGTTAAACCAAGGGAATACCATTAAATTGCAACAATAGAGAACATTGGATTTTGTAGAAATTATACAACATGCATGTATATCATGGATTCACCCGATCTAAAAATGTACTAAAGTTAAATACTGAATCTCTTCTACAAATATTTTGGGGATTTGTAAACACAGTCGCCAATCACATGAAGAAAAGAAGAATCAAATCAAACACAACATAGATAATTTCCTGGGGAAAGCTTTCTGCTCAAAACCTCACTATCTTCTATTGTATATTCAGCATGGATCATGAAAAAATTACATACAAAAATCTTCTCACAAGAGCCCTCCAGTACTCAGCCAATTGTCTCACACTGTCATACAAAAACTGACCAATACTTAGCCAATTTACTGCCCCCAGACAGCCTGCCTTGCTTGCACATTCCCTAAAGAATGCAATCCCTAAAGAATAGGAATTTTGGCCTTCCTTGACTGCGCAAGTATCATGGGAACTCCAATGGGTGTTTGGTTGCATGGCTGCAAACCAATAATCCTATAACTTATAGTCAACTTCCCTTTCACCTAGATCTCAACTGGGTCTCCACTCGATCTGACATGCATGCATCTAATAATAGTAAATCATTAGTTGCATGTGAGATCACTGATTGTGAATTAATTAATATTTAATTCACTCGATCTCTCACTAGTGTATCAAGCAATTACAACTAACACAACTGAGTTTAACTCCCTTAACTGAGTTAAACTGATTACAACCTGTATTAACTAATGCACCACTGCACTTTGAACTCTGTTACAACTATAATTACTCTCCATGCCTCACAAACTACCTCTAACTCAAAATCCTTTAGCTAACCAAGTTTATCAATCTTAGTTAACTATTACAAGTTATTTTTGAGACTAGATTACATTTTATTGTCCATCTTAATTAAGGGATAACTAAAATATACATGCACCAAAAATAGCATTGTGGGCCCCACCCTAGTGTGGGTGCTTAATGCACTAGGTGTGGGTTCTAAAATTTTCTTGTTGAATCTCAACACTCCCTCTCAACAAGAAAGGGATTATCCTTCACCCTGATCCTATCTCTATGGTATTCGAATTTTCTACTGGTGAGTGCCTTCGTCAGAATATCTACATCCTGATCTTCCGTGGGAATGTACTGAAGCAACATTATTCTTCTTTGCACACAATCTATGAGATGATGGTATTGTATATCTATATGCTTGGACCTATCATGAAACACATGATTAATCGAGAGTTTAATGCAACTTTTACTATCACAATTAATCACTGTCAGTTCCATCTAAGAACCAAAAAAACCAACTGAGATCTTTCTCATCCAGATATCCTCACATGCAGCTTGACTTGCTACCGTGTATTTTGCTTCTGCTGAACTGAGTGCCACATATTTTTATTTCCTATTGTACCAAGGAACTGTTGTCCACCCTATGCTAAAGATCCCTCCTGATGTGCTCTTTCTATCTAATGGACTGCCCACCCAATCTGCATGCATGAAGCCTTGAAGCTTCACTCCCTTTGTCTGTCTGTACCATAGACCATACTCTGATGTGCCCCTTAGGTATCTCAAGACATGCTTCCCCGCCTTCCAAAAGAGGTTGGTAGGCTTAACCATAGCTTGACTCAACTGGTTAACTACGTAGAAAATGTCTGGTCTGGTGTTCACTAGATACATCAGTGAACCAACTAACTACCTGTAGACAGTAGCACCCACTACCTCTCCAGAAGTAGCATCCTCTTTCCTCAAATTCCCTGGAAGATGAGTATCCATGGGTTTACAACTCTCCATGTGAAACTTACCCAGTATCTCCTTTGCATATTTTCCTTGAGACACAAAAATTTCACCATCCTGTTGCCATTTTTCCAATCCAAGGAAATAATGAAGGAGTCCCATGTCCTTCATTTCGAATTCCCTTGCAAGATCTGCCTTACATGAGTGTATTAGTTGCTCATCACCAGTCAAAATTAGATCTTCAACATAAAGAGAAACAATCAATAGCTTACCCTCAACCACAATCTGGTATAGGTTTTCATCTGCTTCACTTTTGGTGAAGCCCAGTCCAGTGAAATTGTTGTCTATCTGAGTGTACCAAGCACAGGGTGCTTGCTTCAGCCCATACAATGCTCTTTTGATTTGGCACACATGTGACTCACTGTTGAAGATCTCGAAACCTTCAGGATGCTCTATGTACACCTCTTCCTCAATGATCCCATTGAGAAACACAGTTTTCACATCCATCTGATGAATGTGCCAACCCATCTACACTGAAAGTGTAAGGATGGATCTTATGGAAGAGTACCTTGCAACAGGTGAAAAATTCTCATTATAATCTACCCCCTCGATTTGTGAGAATCCTCGAGCCACAAATATGGCCTTGTATTTCTCCACACTCCCATTAACAACTTGCTTTACCTTGTATATCCATCTTGATCCAATCACTGATTTGTGGACCGGTCTTGGGACTATCTCCCATGCACCGTTCTTGACAATAGAGTCATACTCCTACACCATTGCATCAACTCAAGTTGGTTTTTGCACTTCTTCTTGAAAGGAAGATGGTTCAGTCACAATACATTTGCTCATAAGAGCACTGTATCTAGTAAATCGGTCAGGAGACTATCTCTCTCTGCATTGTGAAGTAGGGGCTCCCACATTCTCTGCAGCATCAAGTCTCAATCTATTAACTTATTTGGTGTGCCTTCTGCCATTTCTAATGGATGGCTCTGCACGAGTTTTTTCCTCCACTCCATGATCCTCCGCATGTGGCTGATCCACATCTTGAGGCTCATCCTTGGGAACCAACAATTCCTCCTCTGCATGCAAGTCGAGCTCCCTCTTAAGGGACAACTGCATGGATTTCTCCTCATAGAATTTTATATCTTGTCGCTCAAAAATCATTCTGATGTTTGGAAAATACACACAATAATATGGCGTGTTTCGGTATACCCCACAAAAATCTTGATCTCAGTTGTCGGTTCTAGCTTCTTCCTGGCCTCCTTGGTCACATGCACATAAATAGATGAGCCAAAAATCTTAAAGTGTGAAACACCAAATTTCTTACCATTGAAAGCCTGTTCAGGTGTACTCATGCCAAGTATCCTTGAGGACAACGATTATGCACAAATACCGCAGTGTTGCATGCTTTCGCCCACAGATGCATCGGTAGGCCTTGGTCATGCAACGTCGCTCTTGTTGCACCCATGATCATTCTATTCTTTCTTTTCGTGACCCCATTCTGCTATGGGTTATGAGGCGATATCAATTCTCTTCAAATTCCTTGTTTCCAGCACTACAAAAGTTCTTGAATTCGTTAGAGATGTATTCACCATCATTATCACTCCTAAGGGCCTTCACTTTCTTCCTCGACTCCTCTTCCACCAATGCCTTAAAATCAAGAAACTTAGAGAGTGTCTTATCTTTCTTCTGCATGAAGAAGGTCCAGCACTTATGAGAAAATTCATCAACAAATATTACATAGTACTTATGTTTTGTTGTTGAAGCAACAGAGAATGGTCCACACACATATGTGTGAACTCTCTCAAGGATCCCCGAAGCTCGGTTCTCCTTCTAATGAAAGGTGAACTTTACATATTTTCCCATAGTACATCCCTTGCATGTGTTTGATTGCGCAAGTGTACCCCTGGGAAGACTAGTAGATATTTGTTGCATGAATTTCAAGGCTCCATGGTGAGGATGACCCAATCTCCTATGCCATAATTTGCCCTCATCCTGGCTCACCACTTGATCTGCCTTGCCCATCATTGCTGCACAGCCATATACCTCCAACTTGTAGAGATTCTTAACTTGAACCCCTATCCTCTTAGCTTGTCCTGTTGTTTTGTGTTGCAGGAAGGCTTTTCCTTCACTAAAAACAACATCATAGCCTCCATCCTCCAACATTGCGACTGAGACTAAATTTTTCTTCAAACCTGGTACATGCATTACATATTTTAATTGAAAGGGTTTATCTGACTGCCTCTGGAAGGTAATGGAACCAATCAGAGTGGTGCAACGGAAGCATGGTGGGCCCATAACCCATAGGTCCCAAGATCGAAACCTGACTCTGATAGTTTCAATCAGATGTAGCTTCTAATTTTTCCCTCTTTAGGTTTGATTCGATTTACTTGTGTAATTAATCACTAGTGATTGGTTCATTTATTTTTGTAATTAATCACCATGATCGGTTTGATTTGATTTATATGTGTAATTAATCATCAGTGGTAATTTCCTCTGCACTGCAGCAGATGATCATGTCTTTGAAACTCATCAAAATGATAGAGGGGGAACACATGCACTATTCTTGTTATTTCTTACAAACTCATAATAAAACAAACACATGCACTTTTTCCAAACTCATAAAAAACAATTTCCAAAGATTTTTTTCCGAACTCATAAAAAATAGATTCCTGCATGAGAATATATTTTTCCCAAACTCACAAAAAAAGAAATTTCAACATGTTAAATATGATCACTAGAAGGAGGGCTTGAACCTTCGACCTTGTGGTTAACAACCACACGCTCTAACCAAATGAGCTATTCCAGCAGTTGTATTAACATGTGAATTTCCATGTTCTCCTTTTTTCTATAATAATGCATAAAAACAATAAATTTTAAAAATATATTAAAGAGTATTTTAATTAATACATTAAAAAGAACAAAGATTTAAAATATATATATTAATGTAGTTAGTTTTTACATATTTGAATTCAAGCCACTCACAAGAAAATGTCAATGGTGATAATGGATACATTGATAAATTTGTGATTCTGCATAAGAAAATCATAATTTTCATTCTTGTTTTCTGTTTGTTTGAATCTATTTTGTTGTAAAGTTTGTAAAGTTCTTTAGTATGAGGACATCAATTCAATTTGTATTTGTATGAAAATATTTCAAAGGTGGTGTTGATCTACAAGTATAGGGTAAGGGTTGCAAGTCATTCTTTGCTACACTAGCAAGCTAATTTAACAACAATTTCTGTTTGGAGTATTTTCTATGATTATAACATCTCATCTTTGGTTTAGGATAAGTGTTTCATTAACCGACCAAAACCACAAAGAAATAATGCCATTGTGTCTTTTAATAGAGAATGTGCACAATTCAATTTGTATGGCAATGTTTCAAGGATGGTGTTGGTCTACAAGTCTCGGCTAAGGGATGCAAATCATTCTTTGTGACACATATTGAAGATTCATTGAGCCATGATTTATGCTTGGAGTAGTTTTCTGATTATAACATCTCCTCTCTACATTAGATTAGGTATTCCATTACTTAAATGAAAAACCACAAAGAAACAATGTCATTTCCTTTTAATAAAGACTAGGGAAAGAACAAGGAATATTGATAAAAAAACGTTGAGACATAAATCTTTAAAAGACGACCATTTCCTTCAAAAATTTTGAGATGAAAGGGCATAAATAGCTACCACTCAAAATTTTCCATTACCTGTCCAACCTTTCCATAGAACACTAAAGTATTTGGGCTTTATTCAAAAAAATAAAATGATTATAGTTCTAAGTATATCTTTTGATTCTATCAAATAAAATAAAATCCCCAAGTCATTCTCAAGATGGTTTTCTCTAGGTTGCAAATTAACCCTTTGTAAGATTCAATTCTCATTTATTTGCACTTAGCATCCATCCCTATTGGTATCTTAGATCAGGAAAATTACAAATGAGAGTAGTGTATTTATACATAGCTTAAAAGTAGTGTGTTTTTCTCAAGAGGTGTTATGAACCTACATGACAAAGCCAATGTTAGTCAAACCTAGAAATACAATAATGATTAGGGTGTAAATTCGATCGCGTCCAAAATTGAATCTTGCATCACTTTGAATAAAAATGATTATTCAAGATGAAATAGTATCCAATCACAATGGACAAAAGTATCATCATATCAATTTCATTAATGAGTTGTACACGAATATTTGAAATATTAGTGTAATGAGAATGCAAAGAACAAATAGATTATACCAACTCTACCAAAATATTTTTGTGGAGGATTAAAATGAATGCTTGGATTCAAAGGAGAGAAGAATTTTTCAAAAGCAAGTGTTGCAACAATACCATTTTTAAGAGGTTTGTATTTATCCAAAGAGAAAACCGCATGTGTGATCTAAGTAAAACCTAATAGAACTAGATAAATAACAAAATGCATTACTTTTAAAGTCATCCCAACACTTGACTTATTGATTGCTTACATAAGAAAGCTACTAGGAGTATCCTTAACCATTATGAATCTATGGATGGCAATAAAATATTCAAGGATATGGAATTATGTCACTTATAAAGAAAAAAAATGGTATCCTACTATCCTTTGATGAATGGATTGTATCTCAATCCAAATCAGTGACAAGGGATTTTAGCTCTAATTTTCACTTTTTTTATTCCAGGATAATGGCTTGCTTGGAAAATCATGGTGGGGACAATGTTAAACTAGGGGAATACCAATAAATTGCAACGATAGAGAACATTGGCTTTCAAATGAACTAATTATTTTTCTTCACTTCAACGAGATTGTGACACTAGAAAATGCTTCAATTTATGGAACTAAAGTTGGATGTAGGTGAGATAGTTTGAATTTAAAGGGATATTGGTAGAAGAAAGGAATGTGTGGGTGAATCAATGAAAAAGAATCACATGATGATAAATTACAAATGAGAGTAGTGTATTTATACATAACTTAAAAGTAGTGTATTTATACATAGCTTGAGAATAATGTCTTCTCCTCAAGATGGGATCTGAAACTACATGTACAAAGTCAATGTTAGCAAAACCTAGAAATACAATAATGGTTAGAGTGTAAATTTGATCATGTCAAAATTTGATGCTTGCATTAAAATTCAACAAGAAAATTTCAGCACCCACGCCTAGTGCATTAAGCACCTACACTAGGGTGGGGCCCACAGGGCTAAATTTGGTGCATGTCTATTTTAGTTATCCCTTAATTAAGATGGACAATAAAATGTAATCTAGTCTCAAAATAACTTGTAATAGTTAACTGAGTTTGATAAACTCAGTTAACTCATGAATTTCGAGTTATAGGTAGTTGGTGAGGCATGCAGAGTAATTCTAGTTGTAATAGAGTTTGAAGTGCAATGGTGCATTAGTTAATGTGGGTTGTAATTTTTTTACTCAGTTAAGTGAGTTAAACTCGGTTGCGCTAGTTGTAACTGTTAGATACACTAGTGAGAGATCAAGTGAATTAAATATTAATTAATTCACAATCAATGATCTCACATGCAACTGAGAATTTACTATTATTAGCTGCATGCATGTTAGATCCAGTGGAGAGCTAGTTGAGATCTAGGTGAAAGGGAAGTTGACTATCAGTTGTAGGATTATTGGATTGCACACATGCAACCAAACACCCATTTGGAGTGCCCGTGACACCTGCATAGTCAAGGAAGGCCAAAATTCCTATTCTTTATGGATTTCATTCATCAGGGACTGCGCAAGCAAGGTAGGTTGTCTGGAGGCAGTAAATTGGCTAAGTATTGGTCAGTTTTATGTGTGAGAGTGTGAGAAAATTAGTTGAGTATAGGAGGGCTCTTGTGAGAAGAGTTGTATGTAATTGTTTTGTGATTCCATGTTGAATAAACAATAGAATATAGTGGGGTTTTGAGCAACAAGCTTTCCCAGGGAAATTATCTGTGTTGTGTCTTGATTGATTCTTCTTTGCTTCATGTGATTGGCGATTGTGTTTTTAATTCCGCAAAATATTTGTAGAAGCGATTCAATATTTAACTTTAGTACATTGTTAGATCATATTGAATCCATGATATACATGCTTCTTCTATAATCTCTACATGGTATCATAGCATAGGAAATCACAGTTGTGAAGAAGGATTTGAGTTTGTCACTAGATAGAATTTGAATTTACAGAAAGACTTTCTTGGTGCTATAGCTGATTCAGGATGAAAATGGATTTCAATGGCTTGAGGTTGGAGTATGAAATTGAGGGCATATCAAAATATATTGCTTGGAAGGACAGGATGGAGGCAGTACTCGAAGACAATGGCTTGAAGGAATTCATTGACAATGATGTTCCTAAACCCATTGTGACAGATGCTGCAAATATTGATGCATGGAAAAAGAAAGTGGCAAAGGTGAGGAGGATCCTATTGGAGGGAGTGCGAGATCAAATTGTCTCAAGCCTCCATGGGAAAGCCACACCATATGCAATGTGGAAGGTTTTGACGAATCTATTCCATAGCAGCAACGACCATAGTAAATTGGCGCTTAAAGATAAACTCAGGAAGATCAAGATGGATAAGGGCGAATCCATACTAAAATATCTAAAAAAATTTGTCCAATGTCATAATGAACTAGGGAGCATTGGTATAACTATCAATGATGATGATTTGGTGAGCTTGGATCTCCTAAGACTTCCCAAGAGTTGGCACAATTATCAAGACTTTGTCAATGGAAGGGAAAAGATGCCAGATTAGGAACGACTGTGGTCAAATTTGGTGCAGGAGGAGTTCAGACGGAACACCAGAGATGGATCTTCATCTAAGAATGAAGATGAAGAAGATTGTGCTTTGGTTGCCAAGATGAAGAAGGGGAAGGAGAAGAAATTTCATTCCAAATTCGAGTCCAAAGATGACAAGAAGCGGGACATGTCCAGGGTGAAGTGCTTTCACTGTCATGAGCATGGGCATTATTCTACTAATTGTCCACAAAAGAAGAAGAACAAGAAGTCTATAGGATCTGTAGTTGGTGAGGCTTTAGCCTCGCAATTTGAGCTTGACTTCTCATTGATCACATGCATGGTGTCAAGTGCATTGGTATCTATGTGGTATTTGGATAGTGGCGCTTCCTTTCACATGACGGGAGACAAGGAAATTTTCAGTAGCTTGGAAGAGAAGGATCTCTAGATGCATATTGAAATGGGTGATGATGGGTGGTACAATGCTACCGGAATTGATACCTTCCAGAGGTAGTCCAATAAACCCTTTCAATTAAAATATGTAATGCAAGTAGCAGGTTTGATGAAAAATTTAGCCTCAGTTGCAATGTTGGAGAATAGAGGCTATGATGTTGTTTTTAGTGAAGGAAAAGATTTCCTGTGACATAAAACAATAGGACAAGCCAAGAAGATAGGGATTCGAGTTAAGAATCTCTATAACCTAGATTTATATGGTTACGCAACATTTATGGGCAAGGAAGATAAAGTGGTGAGCCGGGATGAGGGAAAATTATGGCACAAAAGATTGGGCCATCTTCACCATGGAGCCTTGAAAATCATGCAACAAATTTCTACTGGTCTTCCTAGGGGTACACTTGCGTAGTCAGACACATGCAAGGGATGTACTATGGGAAAATATGTAAAGGCCACCTTTCATGAGAAGGAGATCTGAGCTTCAGGGATCCTTGAGAGAGTTCACATAGATGTGTGTGGACCATTCTCTATTGGTTTGACAACAAAACATAAGTACTGTGTGATATTTGTTGATGAATTTTCTCGTAAGTGCTGGATCTTCTTCATGTAGAAGAAAGATCAAACATTCTCAAAGTTTCTTGAGTTTAAGCACTGGTCGAGAAAGAGTCGGGGAAGCAAGTGAATGCTCTGAGGAGCGATAATGTTGGTGAATGAATCTCTAAAAATTTAATAACTTTTGCAGCAAAGAAGGAATTCAAAGAGAACTAATAGTGCCTCATAACCCACAGCAGAATGGGGTCGCTGAAAGAAAAAACATAACGATTGTGGATGTAGCAACAGCAATGTTGCATGATCAAAGCCTACCGATGCATCTGTGGGTGGAAGCATGCAACACTGTGGTATTTTTGTAGAACCGTTGTCCTCATAGGATACTTGGCATGAGTGCACCTGAAGAGGCTTTCATTGGCAATAAACCTGATGTTTCACACTTTAATATTTTTGGCTCATTTGTTTATGTGCATGTGACCAAAGATGCCAGGAAGAAGCTGGAACTGATAGCTGAGATCGAGATTTCTGTGGGGTACACTAAAATGCCCCATAATTTTCGAGTGTATTTTTCAAACGACGGAATGGCTATTGTGCGACTGGATATAAAATTTTATGAGGAAAAAACCATGCAGTTGTCCCTTGAGAGGGAGCTGGACTTTTATGCAGAGGAGGAACTGTTGGTTCCCAAGGATGAGCCTCAAGATGTGGATCAGCCACATGCAGAGGATCATGGAGTGGAGGAAAACACTCATGCAGAGCCATCCATCAAAAATAGCAGAAGGCACACCATGGAAGATGATAGATTGAGACTTGATGCTGCAGAGAATGTAGGAGCCCCTACTTCACAGTGTAGACAGAGACAGTCTCCTAACAGGTTTACTAGATGCATGGCTCTTATGAGAAAATGTATTGTGACTAAACCATATTCCTTTTAGGAAGGAGTGCAACAACCAACTTGGGTTGATGCAGTGGTGGAGGAGTATGACTCCATTATCAAGAACAGTGCATGGGAGATTGTCCCAAGACCGGTCAAAAAATCAATGGTTGGATCTGGATGGATCTACAAGGTAAAGCAAGCTGCTGATGGGAGTATGGAGAAATACAAGGCTTAATTTGTGGCCCGGGGATTCTCACAGATTGAGGGGATCGATTCTGATGAGACTTTTGCACCTGTTGGAAGGTACTCTTCTATTATATCCATCCTTGCACTCTTAGCGCAGATGGGTTGGTGCATTCATTAAGTGGAAGTGAAAACTATGTTTCTCAATGGGATCATTGAGGAAGAAGTGTACATAGAGCAGCCTGAAGGTTTCGAGATCTTCAACAGTGACTCGCATGTGTGCTAACTCAAAAGAGAATTGTATGGGCTGAAGCAAGCACCTCGTGCTTGGTACAATTGGATAGACAATTATTTCACCAGACTTGGCTTCACCAAAAGTGAATAAGATGCAAACCTATACTAGATTGTGGTTGAGGGTAAGCTATTCATTATTTTTCTTTATGTTGATGATCTAATTTTGAATTGTGTTGATCAACTGATACACTCATGTAAGGAGGATCTTGCAAGGGAGTTTGAAATGAAGGACATGGGACTCCTTCATTATTTCCTTGGATTGGAAATATGGTAGCGGGATGGTGAAATTTTTGTGTCTCAAGGAAAGTACACCAAGGAGATACTGGGTAAGTTTCACATGGAGAGATGCAAACCCATGGATACCCCTCTTCCATGAAATTGGAGGAAAGAGGATGCTACTTCTGGAGAGGTAGTGGATGCTAATGTCTATAAGAAGTTAGTTGGTTTACTGATGTATCTAGTGAACACTAGACTAGACATTTGCTACGCAGTTAACCAACCGGGTCAAGCTATGGTTAAGCCTACCAAGCTCTTTTGGAAGGCGGGGAAGCATGTCTTGAGATACCTGAGGGGCAAATCATAGTATGGTCTATGGTGCAGATGGACAAAGGGAGTGAAGCTTCAAGGCTTCACGAATGCAGTTTGGGTAGGAATTCCATCAGACAGAAAGAGCCCATTAGGAGGGATCTTCAGCATAGGATCAACAACAATTTCTTGGTACAACAAGAATTAGAAATCTATGGCACTTAGTTCAGTGGAAGAAGAGT
Organism: Pinus albicaulis; assembly: GCA_034641835.2. Classification (NCBI taxonomy): domain Eukaryota; kingdom Viridiplantae; phylum Streptophyta; class Pinopsida; order Pinales; family Pinaceae; genus Pinus; species Pinus albicaulis. The sequence goes on along the minus strand of CM076575.1, from coordinate 869,932,578 downwards.
ACATGGCAACAAGTCAAGCTGCATGTGAGGCTATCTGGATGAGAAAGATCTTTGTTGGTTTGTTTGGCTCTCAGATGGATCCGATAGTGATACATTGTGATAATCATAGTTGCATTAAACTCTCAATTAATCTTGTGTTTCATGATAGGTCCAAGAACATAGATATCCAGTACCATCATCTCAGATATTTTGTGCAGAGAAGAATAATGTTGCTTTAGTACATTCCCATGGAAGATCAGGATGCAGATATTCTGACAAAGGCGCTCACCAGAAGAAAATTTGAATACCATAGAGGCAGGATCAAGGTGAAGGATAATCCCTTTCATTTTGAGAGGGAGTGTTGAAATTCAACAAGAAAATTTCAACACCCACCCCTAGTGTATTAATCACCTACACTAGGGTGGGGCCCACAGGGCTAAATTTGGTGCATGCCTATTTTAGTTATCCCTTAATTAAGATGGACAATAAAATGTAATATAGTCTCAAAATAACTTGTAATAGTTAACTGAGTGTGATAAAATCAGTTAAATCATGAATTTCGAGTTAGAGGTAGTTGGTGAGGCATGTAGAGTAATTCTAGTTGTAATAGAGTTTGAAGTGCAGCAGTGGATTAGTTAATGCAGGTTGTAATAAGTTTAACTCAGTTAAGTGAGTTAAACTCAGTTGTGGTAGTTGTAACTATTAGATACACTAGTGAGAGATCAAGTGAATTAAATATTAATTTATTCACAATCATTGATCTCACATGCAACTAAGGATTTACTATTATTAGCTACATGCATGTCAAATCCAGTGGAGAGCTAGTTGAGATCTAGGTGAAAGGGAAGTTGGCTAACAGTTGTAGGATTATTGGGTTGCACCCATGCAACCAAACACCCATTTGGAGTGCCCATGATACTTGCACAATAAAGGAAAGCCAAAATTACTATTCTTTAGGGATTTCATTCATCATGGATTGCGCAAGCAAGGCAGGTTGTCTGGAGGCAATAACTTGACTAAGTATTGGTCAATTTTATGTGTGACAATGTGAGACAATTAGCTGAGTACATGAGGGCTCTTGTGAGAAGATTATATGTAATTGTTTCATGATTCCATGCTGAATATACAATAGAAGATAGTGGGGTTTTGAGCAACAAGCTTTCCCTGGGAAATTATCTGTGTTGTGGCTTGATTGATTCTTCTTTGCTTCATGTGATTGGCGATTGTGTTTTTAATTCTGCAAAAGATTTGTGGAAGAGATTCAGTATTTAACTTTAGTACATTGTTAGATCAGATTGAATCCATGATATACATGCTTGTTGTATAATTTCTACAACTTGCATCAATTTCAATAAAAGAGATTATCCAAGAAGAAATAGTTTCGAATCACAACAGAGAGAAATATCATCATTTCCATTTCATTAAGGAGATGTAGAAGAATATTTGAAATATAAGTATACTGAGAATGCAAACTACAAGTAGATTATACCAACTCTACCAAAATATTTTTTGTGGAGGATTAAAATGAATGCTTCGATTCAAAGGTGAGAATAATTGTTCAAAAGAAAGCATTGCAACTAGGGAAAATTTTAAGGATGGAAAATTATCTTGAAGTTTAAAAACATTGGCGAATCTCACTAGTCCCTAATATGCAAACTATAAAATGTTTATTGATGTATTTGTAAAATTATTCAAAATTATAATGATTTTATATATACTCTCTATATAATGTTGGCGATTTTTAAGGTAAAATAATTTTATATTGTAAAAATTGGGTGAATCATTTTCATAAAAAATGGAAATTGACAAATCTTTGTTTTTGAAAAATAATGGAAAATTAGCCCACCTGCGAATATTAGCCCCTAAAATTTTCCATGATTGCAACAATACCAGTTTTGGAGGTTTTTATTTCTCCAAAGAGAAGACTTCATGTGTGAACTAAGTACAACATAATAGGACTAGATAAATAACAAAATCCATTAACTTTAAAGTCATCCCAACACTTTGACTTGTAAATTGCTTACATAAGTAAGATACTAAACTCTAACTTAGAGTTGCCTTTTCATATACACCTTGTCGATATATTTTCCATGTGCTTTTGCATTTAATTATTACTTTAAGTTCCCCCGAATGTGGGTGACAGAAAAAACACAAGTGACAATCACATCCCACCCAACCCCAATAATGAAGATCTCCCACACAGAGCTTCATTTGTTGCGGATCCAAATACCGTTAGCCTCTTGCAAGAACCTCATAGAACCAAAAATGATGACGAGAGGACGGGCACTACGTCACCTTGCCTTGAACATCACCTCGCATCCATCACCATTAATGTCCATCATGATTAACCAGTATTGCAGCCATACCTCCTCCCCCGAGCTTGCTCAAGTTCTCAATCATAACACAAAGATACGTGCGAAGGCCACTCATCGCTATCCTCACAGCTATCATACTCGCCCCTTTATAAAGCTAAGCTATCTTCCCCTTTCCTCACTCAGCCTGTTACCTTGGTCTTTTGCTCCCTTCACTCTGCTCTAGATTGTCACCAACTTCAATCGGCTATGAAGCCTCTGTCCCAGCATGGAGCTGTGTAGTCGCCTTTGGATTGTTGTTCTCCCTCTTAAAAATCTACCCCCTAGATATTTCTTCCCCTTTAGCCCCAGTGTGATAGAATTCTCCTCTTCTTAGCCCTGTGTGCTCCTGTTTCTCTTGAACAACTCTCCCCATCCTAGATGCGCAATGGCTCCTAGAATTCACCAATGCACTATCCACGGAGGTCAGCGAGGGGCTCTCCTGGGAAGATATCATCATGGAGAGGATAATCATCTCAAATTGATTGATGGCTCCTCTTCCAACACTTTTTCACACCAAGGTCCCAAACCAAAGCAACAAGCAGAAACCTCCAGGAAAGCTGCGGAGAGAGACGGTCGTGGTTCGAGGAGGTCCATCGCCTCTCCCTAGATGCACTCCCTGCTTCACAATACTATCCCTCTGACTGCTCCAAAGAAGGAATATGATGACATATACATCCAGGTCATGGAATCCGATGGCATCTGGACGCATGTTCCCAATGGAGTAGACCCAGACTCCCCCATATTTTGCGCTCCTGTGAGCATTCCCAAGCGTACTATGGCCGATGTGGAGGCAGCTATTTCGTAGAATCCATCTTGTCCTACTGAGGAAGAGAACCCCAACAGTAATGATGAAGATGATGAGTAACATCTGTGCAGCTGCACAGTTCTCTTCTATTTTTTTTCATGTTCACTCTCAGGGCTTTTCTGATATCATTTACTTTGTGTTTTTTAGATATGTCAATGCTACTATACATAATGCACTGCTCAGTTCTAGGTTTTGTCTGCATTGGTTTCCTCCCCCGAGGTAGCTCAGAAATAGTGCAACAAAGACTGGGATTGGTTAAGCGCAGCTTGCCAACCCAACCTGTAGCATATGTAACTTTATGTTTTCGAAATTAATAGAATAGCTCAACTTACAAAAAAAAAAAAATATTACTTTAAGTTAATTTTAATAACATAATTTTGCATAATATGTAGCTTTACCTTCAATTGGCCAATTACAATCTTACTCTTTAATACAATGTTCAAGTCATCTGACATTAACATTAACATGATTAGAAATATTTTGTATAAAATGACTATTAATTTTTTTTCTATAGAAATACAATTGCACTAAAATTTTTCTAATTTATGACTAGTACACATTCAAATAGATGGATGGAAATTTTGACTGGGTTTCTATACCATTGCACTATTTTTTTTTTAATTTATGACTAATATGCATTCAGATAGATTGATAGAAATTTTGAGCTTGATGAGATTGAGCGTAATCTCAAACTTTTATCTCTTATAATATACATCAACAAAACTATTACATATTTTTTATATAAGAAATAAAAATTATAAAATTTTATAAGTGATTTGAATGACAATTATATTGAAAATGCATTACTTCAATATTATATACCCTGCCAAATATTTAAAATGTATGAACAAAATATAGTGAAGAATATTTGAAATATTAGTGTATTGAGAATGCAAAAAACGATTAGATTATACCAACTCTACCAAAATATTTTTTGTGGAGGATTAAAATGAAGGCTTGGATTCAAAGGTGAGAAGAATTGTTCAAAAGAAAGTATTGCAACAATACCATTTTTTGGAGGTTTGTATTTCTCCAAAGAGAAAACTTCATGTGTGAGCCATGTATGCATTAACTCATAGAGTTTATCATAACATTCTAAAACCGCGTGATCATCAACTCAAACCAGACATTCATCCAACACACAACATACAAATCAAATTCTTAGTAAATAATATAACCCACAATCATGATTAGATTCTCTTAATCTCAAACTTTTATCTCTTATAATATACACCAACAAAACTATTAATATTTTTTTATATAAAAAATAAACATTATAAAACGTTATAAGAGAAGTCATTTGAATGACAATTATATTGAAAATGCATTACTTCAATTTTGAACTACCAAATATTTAAAATATATGAGCAAAATCTAATTATAACAAGATTGGCTGCATGGCAGCTAGTCCCTGCCTTGAGGGGAGCAGCTTTTAGGAGCTTTTCTTAGACGTTTATTGTTATTGTGAACCAAGATGAGTAGCTCTAAATACTATGAAATTAGAATCTTAACTGATTGTGAAAGTGAATGTAAAACTAGTTAGATTATAAAATAAATGGCAAAAATTAATATTAAAAACTAGTTAGATTATAAAAGAAATGGCAGAAATGCACTTACCTAATCACGTACCTAATCACGGCTACTGATCATGATGGAAGCTAGCCCTTGTTTCAGTACTTAAAACAATTAGTAGATTGGACAGTGTTAAAAGGTTTACAACAACAATAAAGAGGTTATATTTACCCATGTCCTACCCTTAAACTCAGAAAAAGAGACCCTTCAAAGTAGTAATTTCCCCCCTCCCTTTGAACCCCCGGATGGCCTAATTAACAAGTTGAGTATCCAACCAACAACCCGAAAAATTCTACAAACGACAGCTTTTACACATTACTATCATCGTACTCACCGCCAAAATATACCACGAAATATACAAAACTGAATGTGAAACCAAGTGGAAGAAAGAAAGACACCATTCTGAAATTTAAATATATAATGCCGGGTCGTTCCAGGTTGCAAAATTATTTGTAAGAGATCATAGTGGCCTTTGAAAAACTGACACAAACTTCGTCAACACTACCAACATGAATGAGATTTGTTTGACACATAGATAATAACAAGAATATGTGAACTAAATGATAGGGATATGCAGTTCAACGACCAACCATTTTGTATCGATGTATGACTCATCAACTGTTGTAATGTAGACTAGTGGCACTATTAAATTTTAGATTATAATCCGAAAATCATTTTTAGACAATACATGCTTACCCTTTTTGAAGCTTCACGCCTAAAAATTAAATTAAAATTAAATTTTAAATGAAAACTAATTTAAAAAGAGAGAGGGGCTTGTAATGTTGACTTTGCATCAATGCCAATTGTCGAAGATATTGATTCCAAGTTCTAATCTTTCACCATGGAGTGGAAGACTGGCATCTTGGATCAGATTTTATCTCTACACTGGTATCGTGTTTGAGTACACCTAGAGTATCTGAATTATAATCACTTTTATTACTCATACTAGTTAAGATAAATTAATTTCCTAGAGGTTAACTTCCCTGCAACAAAGGTTACTAGCTAACAATATGCGTGCAAGCGAAGTGGAGCCTTGATAACCAAGGGTAAGCTCTAGCTTTACAACATTACATAGAGCTTCAACTTCACATTGAATAGTTTCGAGTTTCCATATCAGATCGTGGCAGTACTCCATCTCTCCTTGATCAGAGTTGAGGAATTCATTCCCTTCTTGTTTTGTGCTAGATTTAGTGTTGTATGCTGCTCTCTGTAAGTTGTTTGTTACTTCATACCAGTCGTCAGATTTTCTAGTCGAAACAATATCAGGCTTGTTAATCAGTGCACTCTTGTGTAGTTTTATTTTGGGTTTTGCATGCGAGACACGCTTGAATCGGTCTTTGGCTTTTACTCTATGCGCCTTGCTAGCCATGGCTTTCCCAGGGACAACATGAGACGCCGAATTTCCCCACAGGATGCTTTCCACTCTAGCTTGGCAGACTTCCCAGTTCCCCGACTAGAGAAGTCCTATTGAACCAAATATCGAATCCAACATCCTGCTGCATGCTTCAGATAAAGAGACCTGAACATAGCTGCATCAATTGCCACAAAGAATAAGCTATACGAAACTAGAAACTGAAGTTTTTATTCTTATATGAATCATTTTTTGGATTTTTTTTACATGTAAAATAAAAATAATTATTCAGATTCGTATTCATTTTTGGGTTTTTCATTCTTTGTTCGGTTCAAGCTCGATTGTTCAGTTCAAGCTCCAGTGTTCTCAATAAGGCAAATCAAGGTTGTTCGATTCAAGCTCCAATATTCTCGACGAGGTGAAGCAAAGCTATGTGGGTATGATTTCCTCCCTTCTCACAATATAGTATTTGAACTTGTTGTGTTGGATCGAGCCTTCACACTAAAGTATTTGAACCTACTCTATTGGTGCCATGGTGACTCGAAATAGTTTATTTACACGATATAAGCAAAATACAATATTTGAACCTGCTATGTTGGCTTTGTTAGAGTAGATATAGTCATACCTCCGTTAGATATCAAAAACTCTTTGTTTCATTTCATTTTAGGTGTCTCATTCATCCAATCAGTTGCATTCCATTAGGAGCATCGATTTTCTGACAGACGGGTCTTGTCTCTCAGTTTCCCTCATGTCATGTACCTGTTGGTTCGTGTCTGATCATCAAAGTTCATCATAGTCAATTTTACAGTCATTTACAGTCATGGATGGTCTTTTGGTCAGCAAAGAGTCTTTTTAGTCATTAGGTCTAGGGTTTCATAAATTTCGTCTTCAAAGTGTCTAATAATGCCAGCAAGCCAGAGGGAGGTTCAAAACAAGTTTTCATCACAAAATTTCATCGTTACAATGATTGATCATGACTTTTCTTCAAAACTCTGTTTTGAAGAAAATCATCATTTTGTCCTTTGTAATAAATGCTATGTATATTTTCAAAAAATTTCAGTTGTCAGATTCTTCAAGGCGCAACCCTGGTCGCCTTTGCCAAACCATGCCAACCATCCCTGCAAAAAATTGCCAAGAGTTTCATCGTTCAGTCAAAGAAATCAAAGGAAACAACAAAAGACAGAGTTTATATTAAGAAGTGAAAAGTGCCAAAATCAAACATTACAAAAGTGGGTTTTTAATAAACAAAAATCAAATCCATGATCATATAAGATATTTCCCACAATTATCAATTCATTTGCATATCAAGAGTTATCAAAAACCCAAGAGAAAAGTCGTGGAAGAGTAGAACAGAATTTTGAAGGTCGATTGTGTGTTGAATCTGCTGCGTGACGCATTGGGAGGAAGGCGTGGCACACATAGATCGCGCGGTGCATACAGAGGTTTTTCACTGTGTAAATTGTAACTGTTGCTGCGCACATGGACAGCGCAGCGCAATGGGTTTGCGCACTACACACAGAGCCTCCAAGCCATGTTTATCACTGCGTCCAACGAAACTTCAAATTACTCAGTCTCATCTGCTTTATGTAAGTTCAAAACACTTTGCTAATACCCTTGATCAATGTTTGAAGTCCTTTGAAGATTGGTTGGAGAATTTCATTGGTGAAAATATAAACCCTATATTTATATCAAAATCTGCTCCTTAGGGTTTCAAATGGTGTTTTAAAAAATCATTTTCATGCTGAATACTCATTGTCATACTATCATTTCTCACCTGTGATCCCTTTCCCCTCACTGTCACATCATTATACAGTCCCTTTCCCTCCCCTATTCTCCAAACCACTCATACAATTTAAGCCCTATTTCCCTGCCCATAAAAGATATCATTCCCTATCACTTTCCCTCTTCCATATCATATGTAACAAATTCCCAAACCCCACATCCCTAAAACATAGTCAAGTGACTGTTATTGCATTCTAATTTCACTTGAAACTCCACTTTTCCCACTGTTCCATATTCCTCACAGTCCCTCATTTCCCTTTAACACATTTGGTATTGAAAACAAACACCAATTTCTCATTTTCAACCAATCAAACATACACTTGTCATATACATTGCAAACACTATGACAGACACAGATTCATCATATGAGCAAGACAGTGATTCTAACACAAAACTTCATGTACCGAGAAGGCCTCGAAAGGGAGGCAGACATGTAAGGGAGGAGCCCACCTCATTGGCTCAGTTGGAGGCCTGCCCACTTACAATGGCTTGCTTTCAGCAATAGTCATGCTCTCAGTATTGTGAGATGATTGCTCAAACTCAGCATCATCAGGAGTTGGTTTGCTTGTTTGTTTTACATTTGCATGACGGTCATGTAACTCTGGCTAGTGTAAATTTCACCTTGACACCAGAAACCATTTCTCAGGCAACAGGAATACCGAATATAGGTGAACAATGGAACAAGAGACAACAGCTAGACAAAGTGTATTATGAGACATACATCAGGCCTAGCTATCTGAGGCAGCTCAGCCGGGTATTTCCATTCCAATTTCTGAAGGAATCTTATGCACCATTGATGAGACTCATTATCAAGTACTTCAGTTGTGAGGGTTGATTCTCATGCCTTTACGCATACCACATCAGACTTTTGATGCATTTCACGAGAGTAAGAATGATGAACATTCCATATTTCATGTGTCATAACATAGAGCGGATGAATACTCTTGTGCAGAAGAAGACTCCAGAGCAGCAGCATAACAACATTTATCATTATGCGCTCATTAAGATGATTGTGGTACATCAGCTTGGATTGCAGGGCATTGCATGGGAAGAGTTCATTTCCCGTGACTTCTTTACAGCCCCTCAGCCTCCTCTAGAGATTTTTCATGATGCGGGTGAGCCTTCACATCAGTTTGAGGGTCTTGAGATAGAGCCTATCAGTGTTCTAGTATGTGTTACCTATCAGAGAGGTGCCAGAGCCTTATTTGCAGCAACACGATGAGTACTATCTCCACCCGGGGTGGAAGGGGTCTCGTTACCTTCATCAGCAGCGCGAGTACTATCTCCACTTGGGGTGGAAAGGGTCTCACCTTCGACATCAGCACAGGTACAGGGACAGGACAGAGGCAAGAGGCCTATGCAGGAGGAAGGCCCTTCAGGAGGTCAGGATACTGATTTTACATTGATTGATGTGGACGTGAGCTCTCCAAACACAAAGCTGAAGGAAATCATCTAGGAGCAGAAAGCTGAGATCGACACATTGAATGAGAAATTGCAGAGAGCTCAATGGGTTATAAATTAATTGGAGCAGCGGAATAAACAATTGGAGGATTAGCAGACACTCATGGAGTTGCAGAAAATCCGTGAAGACCGAGAGTTGGCTCGAAAAAGGCAAGGTGACATGACACCCTTTGAGCGGGAGATTTGGCTTACGAGGGTCAATGTTCATCTCGAGAAACTATTGGCGAAGGAAAAAAAGGACAAGGACATGCTCAAACATATGAAGAACCACTATTGGGCCCGCACACATGTTGGCAAAGCGAGGATCAAGATCCTGAAGGCGAGGCTAAGGAGGGCACTGAAACGTCGGAAAAGGCCTGATCCACTTCAAATATTGGCCGAAGCTTCTTTGGCTGAGCATGAAACTTGATGGGGGACCGTCACTCCAAATTTTAGCAAATTTTGAGAAAATTTTGTCATTTTTGAATTTTTGGTCACAAAACAGGTTTTCCTGCCCAACGCGTAGTGCCACCTTGCGCGCGCTTATGATTGGGAGATCTTCTGGAGGAAAACTTTACATTTTTGGATTTTTTATGAAAATTTATGCATGCTCATGAATGGCCTAAGGATTTCATCAAGTTCTGGGTGGCCTAGGGGGTCAAAAACACCTTGAAAATGGCTTTTCTGCCACTTTTTACACACACAGGAACCAGTCTTGGGAGATTGAAATTTTGGAGGGTAAAATGACATCCAAATCTAGAAATTCCACTTGGGTTGGAAAGTAGACAGGCAGGGGTTTCTAACGAGCTATCATGAGCTCAATTTGGACTTCAGGAAATGCCCCAAAATCAGCTCCAAAGTTGTGCTACGCATAGAGATTTTGGGCGCGGTGCATAGAGGATTTTGGCCTATTTTTCACTCTTCAGCTCAGAATTTCGCCTAGTTTTGACTAGTTTCACTCTTTGATGTAAATATTGATCTACCTTGATGTAATTTCATGACCATGATGTAAATTTGGCACATTTTTACTTGTTTTAGAGGATTCATTCACTAAAAAGTGAAAATTAAATGAATGAATCAGTTTCCTACCATATAGAGGCAAGTTGTTTGATTGCCTAGATTTCAGTTCCTAGTTTAGAATTGGTTGAAACAACTCCTAGAAGGATGAGATCGAACCCTAGAGGCATGGGAAGGGATTAGACTTGTCTATATATTGTATTTTCTGAGACATTTTCAGGGTTGGACTCTTGGGAATAGTTTGGCACCTCATTGTATATTCATTTCAGCATTTTTGGCAAAGGAAAGACTAGGGTTTTGCAGCACTTGTTGGGATCCTTGTGGCTTTGAGTTTTGATGGTGTTTTTATCCATGTAATTTTAAGTTCATTAATGTTTTATGTATGCCATTTCCCTTCTCTTTGCCTCTGAAATTAAACAAATTAGTGACTAAGGTAGAATTCATTAGTTTGCTGGTGCTCTGCCTTAAAATTTTGTTTAGTTTTATATGTTTTCATCTGTTTGAAGAGGATCCTTGCAGCCTCTTGCCCTCTTCAGCTCCTCAGCAGTATTTTCTATCCATTCATTCAATCGAATACATCAAAGCCATTGCCTTCCTTGCCCCAATTTGAACTCTACAAGAATTTGGCCTCATCCCCAAGCCCAAAATTGCCTTTCCCTTTTTTTCCAACAAAACCCCCAAAAAATAAAAAAAAACCCTCCTATTTAAATATCTAGCCTAAAATCAGTATTCATTTCAAGTCTTCTCAGACCCTATTGATTATTTTTACTGAGTTTGACCCGGAGAGAGCCCTCTCCTGTTCTGGTAGGGCTAGCTACCAGACTGAGCGTGGTTTGGTGTTACCCTGAATCCTGGCTTCCTTCAGCCTGAGGTGGATTTAGGCTATAACAGGCTTCAGATTTCATCGCTTGCAACATAAATGGTAGGTATGTTGGTGCATTCATATTAATGATAACATCAACAAATATGTATGCAAACAAAATTCAAATATGCAGAAGCACAATTCACAGTGTTTATGTGATATTTCCCTGTTTGATTGTGCTTAGATATCATCATTGATTGTGCTCAGATATCACCATGCAACAATGGAATTTTTGTTGGACCTGGGCAACTATTGAACTTCTTTCCAATGAAAAATCATGGGCATGGGCATTCAAAGAGGAGGTGGGAAGAATGAACAAATTGAAAAGTTTGATTCCTGTTGAAGGGTGAGAGGGAAGGTACCGTTATGTATGGAGCGATATAACGTCTCAAGGATTGCAGGGAATTACTATTTGAAATGAATTTATGGATATGAGAAGAGTTGATAAATGATAGCTGAAGTTATGGATATCAGAAGAGTTGATAAATGATAGCCGAATTGTGAACGAAGGAGGAGGAGAATTTGAGAATTTTGATAAAAGCAAGGAATTTAAACGAGGATGCTATGAGAATAGACGCTTACTGATTCCGTTGGCTGTTGATAAATGATAGCTGAAAGGCCGTTCGAACAACATCTTGTTTGTTGTTATGACCAACTACAACAGACAGCCGAAGAGTGAATATTCTACCTGTCACTAAAAGTGCTTCTTGCGATCGCTATTATCTGTTCCGGTTGAGGTTTATTTTTGGAACATAGGCTTATTTATTTTCCTTTTATCTTACTGCTCCTGTCATTGTGGGATCATTTTCAGGTTCTTGGTCACCACAACAAAGCCTTAACAACTATCCTTTTCATTATTTTCAGGTTCTGGGTCACCACGACAAAGGCTTAACAGCCTTCAAGGTCCATCATTTTCAGGTTCTGGGTCACTACGACAAAGCCTTAACAACCTTCAAGGTCGAAAGATGTGGTGAACAACCTTCAAACAGATGTGGTGAACAACCTTCAAACAACGTTCAAGATGACAACGGTGCCGACTGTTAGAGTACATGCAGATATGGCGAACGTGGCAAAGTATTGTTTAAAAACTCATGCAAAATTTTATATGTAATCTTTTATAGTCAAAACTTATGCAAACATTTATATGCAATTTTTTATAGTCAAAACTCATGCAAATATTTATTGTCTTAAACTAATGTTAGTATTAGTTTCGCGATTTCAAAATGCTGAAAAAAATATATGGGTATAACCTAAGTTTATAGCTTCCCCCACCTCGGGAAGAGGCCAATAAGGCGAAAAAAAAATGCATACACTTGAACCTAAAACATTGCCTATCTTGAAATTTAGACAAAAAAATCAAGTAAAACTAATGCTATCTGCCTGTTGTAGCTCCTACAACACCCTCCAAAAATACATAAAATCATAACACACACTTCAAAATTTTTGGAGCCCCTTTGAAACTAAAGAAGAAAAAAAAAGCCAAGTAAAGTTTTTAAGAGCAAGTCGCTAAGTCGCGGATCCATGATTTGCGACCTATGCGACCTATGCGACTCTGCGACCCTAAGGTCGCAGAGGTCGCCAGGTCGCAAGAGTCGGAGGTCAGGCAATTTTCGACCTTGCGACCCAGCGACCTTGAGGTCGCAAGGTCGCAAGGTCACAAAATGAAGTATTAGGGGAATTAGCGACTCAACGACCTTTGCGACCCAGCGACCTTAAGGTCACAAGGTTGCAAGGTCGCAAGCTGACAACTTGCGACCTCATTTATTGCCCACACGTGCGACTCCTTTTTATAAGGGCAGGTCGCTAGGTTGCATTTGTGACTCGTGGCGAAAATCGTGGAATTGCTCTGACAGGTCGGCTGGCACGTTTTCTTCCGGGTAAGTTGCCATTTCCTCCCTATGTTTCCTTTCCCAGCATTTCTTGCTAAAATCTAACCACCCCATGGTCTTAATTACTTGCTGGTGAGCAGATAGGGTTTCCGGTTGAGTTTTATTTTTGTTTTGGTTCCCACAAACCCCAGGGTCACCTGCGTCTTGCCAAATTCCTCATGGCTGTGCTTTATTTCTAGTTTAGACCCTTTCCAGCCGCATATTTTTCCCGTTAAGGAGAGTTTATCCGCAAAACCGCGCGCGCTCTAAACCCCCCGGCAGGCTCAAGTGCGACCTGCGACCTAGCGACCCGGTCGCAAGGTCGCAAAACTCCCTGTTAGCGACTCTGCGACCCTGCGACGTAGTCGCAAGGTCGCGAGGTCACATGTGAGTCCTTTTGTAGATCAGCGACCCAGCGACCCCCAGAGAACAGTCAATTAAACTTTGCATGTGTAGACTTTATTTAGCCGTTATCATCATGTCTTTCTCATCCTGGGATTCTTTCTTGAATGCAACAGGTGAAGTTAGAGTAGACACGGTACCGGTCCTCTCCGACTCTAGCGATATGGCACCCTGGGTATCCCGAAGGAGAAGTAAGCAGGTGGTAGAGGAAGAGTCAGACACAGACATACAAACATCTCCTCCACCAATATACAGAGACACCCTTTGCACCTTCGCAAAGGAGGACAACCTTAGGTGGTATGAAGTATACCGCGAGTTCGCCATACCAGAAGATGAGTTTCCAGAAGATCTCCCGGACCGGGAAGTATACCTGAAGGTCAAGAAATCCAAATTGCACCTAGCAGGGTCACATCCCGCCATCTTTCCGTGCCCAGAAATGTTAGACTGGATCATACAGAAGACGAATCCTAAGAATTTCGCAATCCGAGATAGTGGAGGTAAAGCTTTTGCAACGTTGGAGAGCTCAAAAGCACAGGTCTACTACTCGCTACCCCAACCAGAGGTAAATTTTACCCCGAGATGGTTTTCCGCAAATGAAGTACCGATGGTTGATACAATCAGAAAATGGTGGGTGGAACCAGATAAATTTAAAATCAAGAAAGACCAGGAGTACCCGGTGGCCAGTCTGAGGAAGGTGTATAAGTTAGTGGCCGCCATGCTGTGCAGAGTGTACGGACGTTCGGACGCTACCACTTTCAACGGAACATGGGCAACCATTATGGAACACGTAACAGTACACGGCACTCGGTTCAATTGGGCTAGTATATTAATGGGCTCCATGCACACAAATTTGGCTTCAGCTTTAGCCCCAGATGAGGGAGCGCCATCAGAATTCTATATGGCTTCGTATCTATTAGATGCTGTCTGTGCCCAGCTGCATGTTGAGGGATGGCCACATAACTGGGACTCCGAACAGACCCAGGCAATACATTTGCATACCAAGGTATTCTGGGAATTTAGGTACAAGTCAGACATCGAGCAAATCTCTCATATATTCATTCCCGCCCTTTACGGGAAACTATTTGGTCAAGACACCCCCTGCATGTCTTGGCGAGCAATGGAGACACTAGGTCAGGTGGCACACTGGTTTCCATTCGCTGAATTCACAATCATCCAAGTATTTGGCTCATTTAAAGAACCACATGCTCTGCCTAAGTTTATTACCGATAAGGTGCTCATGCAGGAGGTATGTTTCCAGATGACCTCGGGCTTCTCTAACGTCCTTTCCAAAGGGAAGAAGAAACCTTGGCCCGCTCTACCTCTCACCATTGGTGCTTATACAGTCAAGGACTTCAGAGAAGTAGGGCGTGAAGGGCTGTTCTTTTTTGGACTGAAAGGCAATATTGCATTGTAACTGAAGAATCATACTCTTGGCATATGTAATACAATACATGTTAAAACCCCTTTGATTGGATGATGTGTTTAGCTGTGACAACACTGTGTGTATTCTGCGTACAGTTTCAGAATATCTTCTGATTAATGAATCTGTGTTATTAATAGTATCATTCATACACCATAGCTATCTGTGATTGTGTTGATGATGCTCAAGTTTTCTTGACCCTCTGTGATAGATATTTAATGAACTATTTTATTAGCGTTTCTGGAACATATCTTAGGAAAGTTAAGATTATTCTTTGTAAGAACTGTTTCTTTGGTGGTCAGATTATCCTGCATGCATACCCCATAGATGTGTTGCTAACGACACTTCCTGAGTGTATGCATTTTGTTTATTACCTTGCTACGCACAGTGTCATTATTGGTATGATACATCAGTCATGTATTCTGTATCATGTGAATAAGTGTATGTTTGCAGTTTCAATCAGGTTGCTCGAGACTGAAGAGAAAGTCATTTAAGTGGTAGCCGGACCCACACCCCGGATGGGATCCCTACTCCAAACGGTTCAAAGTCTAATTGGGACTTTCTACCGGGGAGATCCCCTACTGTTGGCCGGACATATTTTCCCGTCAACAGATTTGGCGCTAGAAGGAGGGCCATGGCATCCTCCCAGCATACGACCGATATTCCGTCACAAACTCCCCGCCGGAAGGTCACAAATAACGAACCCCCTCTTCCCCCCTTAGAGGATATTCCAACGGAGGCGGCTCGATACTTTGAAATCACTAATGAACAGTTGATATCCTTACGCCCAGTTGCCCGTAATCTCGTCAGGGATTTACGATATACCCCCATCATGGAATTTCTAGCTCACACTAGGACCCCTACTGAGAACATCACTCGTAATGGTGTGCTTGTCAGCACCATACCTGAACTCGTAAACTCCATGATTGAAGACCTCGGGCGGGCAGTTCAGGAAAATGACCCCATTCTCCAAGATAGTGAAGGTTTCCCTGATACTGAACCTTTCCCCGAACCTCAGCCTGACTTACATCGGTGGAACGACAACCAAGTGTACGACCTGCGAGAAGAAGGAGAGGGGGGTCGAAGGAACGAGAGAGAAGTTAACACAGCCCGAAGAAATGTAAGAGAAGGCAATAGGCCCCGAAGAAATGAGGGTGGAGTTAATAGGGGTCACGGACGTGGAGGTAGAGGAGATATGGTCCACGGCCGGAGACATCACAACAACCATCATCCCCACCAAAACCAAAATAGACCCCCTCTCCACAACTGGGAGTACCTTAGAAATATGAATAACCGTGAAAGACACCGAGATGAGCACTCTCGCCATCAAGACGGAGCATCAGTGTCAGGGACGGGAAGTGAATCCGAGGCCGAAACTCGATATCATCAGCGCCCCAGGAGGGTGCAGCCCCTAGCCTGGATGGCTCAATCCCCATTGGCTCTTTTAGGTCCTCTCCATGATATGCCTAGACACCCGGAGAAGCATCTTCCTAAGTTTGACCCTGAGAAAGGTACCTCAGCGGAAGATCATATTAGTAGTTTCTATCTGGCCTTACAAATCATGAGAGTTCAGTCCGATGATGTCGCTTGTCGATTGTTCCCACACACTCTTGTAAACCTTGCAGCCACCTGGTACCGTTCCCTACCCAGTGCTTCTATTACTTCATGGGACCAGTTCCGTCGCGTGTTCCTGCAAAAGTTTGCAGAGGATAAAACACCCTCTATGCTCCTCACAGAGTTAAGCACCATCAAGTGTCACAGAAAAGAGAAGGTTAAAGACTTTAACCAACGCTTTGCCACAATATTGCAAAAATTTCCTCCAAACTTAGCTTTGGATGATTCTATCACCATCGACTACTACACTTAAGCTCTCCCTAGGGATATTGCCGTTTTCGTCAAACGTGAGGCCCGCGCTACCCTTACAGCAAATTACGCTGCTGCTCTCGCGGTAGAGAAAGACATGTTGTCGATAGGAGTCATGGACCATGAAGGAAAACATGATCACAAACCAACCACTAAAAAAGGTCAGTCTGCCACCCCTAATAGAGAGAGATAAACTCTTGATTTTGAGAGTATGGCCAAGACCCTCAAACTTCTAACGAATGAGGTCTCTGACTTAAAGAGAAAGGGCATTGAAACCTCAACTACAAATAAACCCCCAAAACCATTTTTCAAGAAAAGTAATCCCAACACCAGCAGACCTCCATCAAACTCCAGTGCCGCTCTCAACATGGAAGAAATAGGGAAAGACAATTTTTGCTCGTTTCACCAAGCTGCCCATTCCGAAAAAACGTGCCCGCAATGGATTGGCAGCATGACCGTAGTGGTTAATCAACTTTTGGATGACCAAACTCCGGGAAACCAGACAGAGGATGATGTTTCTGATCGAGATGAAGGTTCGCTCCTAGATGGGGAATCAGGAGCCTCTGTCTTAACTTTTGATATAATCCGCGGGGGGGAGAGTCTTGCTCCCATTGATATCAACATGGCAGGCAGTCCCAAGGCTCAGCCCACTCGAAACTATAGTCTTAGAAGCAAAGGATTTGTTCCCGAACAATCTTATGAAGACAAGAAAAAGGCTTTCCTGAGGAAAATTCTTCCCCCTGGAAATGAAGGACACGCTACGCCGGATAAGCCCACAAATAGCAACAGTAAAGCAAGTCACAAGACTAAGCTCCTGGTAGAATCCTCGAAAAACACTATCGAACCTAGTCCCCAAACCGATACTAGCTACAACATAGTGGAGGACATGAAAAAGACCAGAGCTAATATCTCACTCTACGAGCTGGCCCGCATCACAAATCAAAAGGAGCTTATTTTAAAAGCTTTCGCCAACAACCAAAATACGAAAACTGTGAGCAATACATTTGCACAAACTAGTCCAGATATCCAATCTATAGTGAACGCTGTCAACGCGAATTCGAGAGGATCCACCCCTCCATTCCTCCTGTCTTTTGAGATGTTTAATTTCAACGTTCACAATTGTCTCGTTGACTCTGGTGCATCCATGAATGTCATGCCTCTATCTGTGTGCAAGAAACTCAACATCCTCCCAGAGAAAAATGACGCAAAAATCATTCAACTGGACATATCACAAGTACCAGCAGTTGGAGAATTAAACAATGTCATCATTCACCTCTCATCCGACTCTAGGGTCCATCAATGTATTGATATTGTGGTTGTTGACATCCCTGAAGCTTATGGTGTGCTGCTTAGCAGGGACTGGTCTAGCAAGTTGCAAGGATACTTTGCCACAGATTGGTCCCACTAATGGCTACCTTACAAGGGGAGAAATAACCAAATTAGAGTCGAAAGCGAACCATACATGAAACATACTGTAACTGATTTGGATGCCACAAATGAACCCATCAGCGTTGCCCAAGAGGAACTCGGGATGTGTTTCCTGGAGTCCATTTTTGGATGCTATCGACCTCCTCAGTCTTCAGTAGGCCCCGAGGTCCTTTCTGAAATGATGCTCGTCACAGAGGAACAAGCCCAAACTGTCTCACACCAAGCCGAAATTCCTCCGCAATCCATTACCCCCAAGGACCCGGAAAGCGGCATATGGACCTTGTATTACGACGGTTCCAAGAATCTCGATGGTTCTGGCACTGGCTGCGTTTTGCTTGATCCGCATAAGAAAAAGTTCTTAGTCTCTTGTCGACTTGAGTTCCAATGCACTAACAACACTGCCGAGTATGAAGCTTTGATCCTTGGGCTTAAAAAGGCGCTGGATTTGAAGGTAAAATGCTTACGGGTCATTGGAGACTCCGAGATTATCACTCGGCAGGTACGCAATACTATTCACTGTTTTTCTCCACATTTGAAGGCGTATCAGCAAGAGGTATGGCGATTAATTTCTGCTTTTGACGCTTTTGGAATTAATTCTGTTCTAAGAATGCATAACGCAGCGGCGGATACTCTAGCTAATGCTGCCGCCAGGTTTACCCCTTTGAGGGACGGTTTTTCTATTGAAGTTATGTATAAACCCTCCGTGCCAGACAATATCACTAATTTGCGTGTTTTTGATGATGATCAACAGGTGTTGGAATTTATGTGCAATTCAGAGATATTCAAAGACGCTGCTATAGATGAAGATGAGCACAACCAAGCTATGCAAAAGGAGTACGAGCAAGTCAAAGGAAACCCCATGCCTAAAGGGGTGGTATCGCTGGAGAAGCTTTTCGATCTGCAAAATCGGTTCCGTGGGCCCCCAAATGCAAAAGTACAGAGCTCGATCTTGGCTCATCGACAAGTGAACTTGGGATCAGAAGATAATCCTAAATTCGTCAACCTGGGGAAAGACTGCACCCCCCAAGAGGCTCAAGATTTCACTCAGATATTTCGCAAGTATCGTGACGTATTCGCTTGGACATATGAGGACTTACGCACATACGATACTCGAATCATACAACATGTGATACCCATTAAAGAAAATGTAAAACCATTCCAACAGAAGCTTAGGAAAGTACATCCTACGATGGAGCCATTGATTCTAAAGGAACTCAAAAAAATTTTGGATGCCCGCATTATCTTCAAAGTTCGCCATTCCACATGGGTGTCCAATTTGGTTCCGGTACGGAAGAAGTCAGGTGAAATTCTCTTATGTGTAGATTTCCGAAACTTAAACCGGGCCTCGAGTAAAGATAATTACCCAGTGCCCCCTATGGAGCAGATACTACAAGCAGTGTCCGGCTCAGAAATGTTCTCCTTATTGGACGGATTCTCTGGCTACAATCAAGTACTAGTGGCTGAACCGGACAGGTTAAAGACTACCTTTCGGACTAAGTGGGGAACCTTCGCGTACAGGCGTATGCCCTTTGGATTAATCAACGCAGGGGCAACTTTCCAAAGAGCTATGGATATAGCATTCAGGGGTCTGATAGGCCAAAGTGTGGTGGTTTACTTGGATGACGTTACTGTGTTTTCTAAACATCGGGGGGATCATTTGCGTCACCTCAGACAGATCTTCGAAAGGTGCAGAAAATACGGTATCTCGCTCAACCCAAAGAAGAGAATTTTCGCCGTAGCAGAAGGAAATCTACTGGGTCATATCATAACCAAGCAAGGCATTGTCGTTGATCTAGAACGTGCGAAAGCCATTGCTCAGATTCCTCCCCCCAGCAGTAAGAAAGCAATGCAGTCCTTCTTGGGAAAGATCAATTTTGTACGTAAATTTATATCAGATTTCGCCCAGATAGTTAAGCCACTACAGGGAATGATAAAGAAAAATGCTACCTTCAAATGGAATCAGCCCGAAAAGGAAGCTTTCGACCAGATCAAGGAAGCTATAGCCGAAGCGCTTTCCCTCCAGAGCCCAGATTTCGGCAGAGATTTCAACTTGTATACGTTCGCTTCGGATTCGTCCCTGGCAGCCGTACTCACACAAAAGGACAGAAATAATGACGAGCGTCCCATTTCATTCATGAGCACCGGTCTGCAGGGAGCTGAATTAAATTATCCCGAAATCGAGAAACAGGCCTATGCGGTATATAAAGCAGTCAAACATTTCAGACCATACATTTTGAAAAACCATGTCACAGTTTACGTTCCCCACCCAGTTGTTCGCTCACTATTCATGCAGCAGGAGCTGGGCGAGAGACGAGGGAACTGGGTTGCGTGTATGCAAGAATACGACTTAGAGTTTAAGCCAGCACGCACAGTTAAAGGACAAGGTTTATGCCAGATGGATGCAGAGGCCGCAAGTTCCCAACAGAGTGAAGAAGATAATTGGGAACAAGAAATTGATATGTACCAAACTGACGTCTTACCTCAGGTAAAGGACCCTTCTTGGTACTCGGATATTTCAGGATATTTAGCACACGGTACATTGGACCCCGCTCTAAATGCCCGGCAGAAACGTGCAATCAGACTCAATGCTGCTCCTTACCAGTTAATCCAAGGGAAGATTTTCAGGAAACATTCCGATGGGGTCATGTTACGCTGCCTGGAATATGAAGAAGCTCAGAAGATCTTAATCGAGCTGCATGATGGACCAGCAGGAGGTCATTTTTTCGGGGATACTACAGCCCATAAAATAATGCGAGCAGGTTATTATTGGCCAACTCTTTTCAGAGATGCCCACGCATATGTTCGGAAGTGCGTTCAATGCCAGAAATTCGCAAACCGAGAAGCGCGCCCCGCCGCCCCTTTGTTGTCAGTAGCAGTGGAAGAGCCTTTTCAACAGTGGGGTCTAGACGTCATTGGCGAGATCCTACCCCACTCTTCTAAGCAACACCGGTACATCCTAACAGCCACTGATTACTTCACCAAGTGGGTTGAAGCAGTACCATTACGCCAAGTCAACGATCAGGAGGTAATGCAATTTGTCATTCATTCCATCATCACCAGGTTTGGCGTTCCGACTTCCTTGGTTTTTGATAATGCAACATACTTTTCATCTTTTAAATTATATGATTTTTCTTTAGAAAGTGGTATCGTTCTTAAACACTCTGCAAAATACTATCCCCAAGGAAATGGTCTAGCGGAATCAACCAATAAAAATCTGATTCGCATCATTAAAAAGACCTTACTGTCTCACCAACGCAGCTGGCATAATGCTCTCCAAAATGCACTGTGGGCTGATCGCGTCACCCCTAAGTCCTCAATAGGCACCTCACCATATTTTCTCGTGTATGGGAAAGAAGCTGTCCTCCCTCCCAATTTGTCTCTTCCTGCTCTGCAGTTGTCTCAAGAGTGTCATGGTACCCCTTGCCCCACCTTGCAAACCCGCATTGACACCCTGCTGAAATTAGAAGAGGAAAGGCAGAAAACCCGGGAGAAATTCGCCATCCACCAGAGTCGGATCAAGAAATGGTTCGATAAAAATTCTGCAGGAGATAAAAAATTTGAAGTAGGAGATCTTGTCCTAAAGTGGGATAAAGCACACGAAGAAAAAGGAAAACATGCCAAATTTCAAGCACTATGGATAGGTCCCTTTCAGGTTAAAGAAAAGGTGGGTCCCCATACTTTCCGATTGTAAACTCTGGAAGGAAAAGTCGAGGTCCTCCCGATAAACGAGCATGACCTCAAACACTATTTTACTTAAACCCCTTTAAAAAAAAAAAAAAAACAAAAACAAAACAAAACAAAACTCTTTCTCTAACTCTTCAAAGAAAACCTTGTCTAAGCTGCCCGCAACTGGCTCGCTTCTTGAAGAGGTTCTATGCTGATGAAAGGCCCTTCCCGCAAAACACGGGGCAGTCGAAACTCGCTTGTGATGGGCACCTAAGGATAGTACACAGCCTTACTAGAGTCTTCAAGCATAAGGAACCACCTAGCGGCTTCGAAGGGTGCAGGCAGAGAAGGTCTTGCATAGCAGCAACCGGATCGTGAGGGAATAGGGCTAACTCAAGAGAATTGCAGGTCATCCGGGAAAAACCCGAGTCCTCATATGAGACCAGGAGCAACCTCTCTGCAAGCAAAATAAGTCGGGATCCCTCATCCGCCCAGGCAAAATATGCCCATCTAAATAAATGCCACAGGCACATTCTCAAATAAGTGCAATCGCACACAAATAAAGGGTAAAGGATTGAGAAAGGCTTCCTGCGCAGAGAGGTGTTGTAACGACTCCGCCGGGGTACTGACCAGGCTCGCTGGCAGCGGAGCAACGTTCACGACTCTTTAGGCAGTGACTCCGCCGAAGCCGAGAGGTTCGCTGGCAGCGGAGCAACACCATGAGGACGAAATAATTGTACCGGACCCTGCAGTTGTCCAGGGTTTCACCGACCCTCTCGATCCTGGAGCGTGAGAAATTAAAATTCGGTTGATCTACACCCAATAAGCCAAAAGGCCAGGCAACTATGCGGGGTGGCAAAGGAAGGAAGGTGTAAACTCTGAGGTAAACGAACAAGCTAGTATTGGACCCCTCCCTCCTCCCTCATCGACCCTTCATCAGCAGAGACTCTGAATTCATCCAGTGAATCGCCATTTGTTGTAGCTCCTACAACACCCTCCAAAAATACATAAAATCATAACACACACTTCAAAATTTTTGGAGCCCCTTTGAAACTAAAGAAGAAAAAAAAATCCAAGTAAAGTTTTTAAGAGCAAGTCGCTAAGTCGCGGATCCATGATTTGCGACCTATGCGACCTATGCGACTCTGCAACCCTAAGGTCGTAGAGGTCGCCAGGTCGCAAGAGTTGGAAGTCAGGCAATTTGCGACCTTGCGACCCAGCGACCTTGAGGTCGCAAGGTCGCAAGGTCGCAAAATGAAGTATTAGGGGAATTAGCGACTCAGCGACCTTTGCGACCCAGCGACCTTAAGGTCGCGAGGTCGCAAGGTCGCAAGCTGACAACTTGCGACCTCATTTATTGCCCGCACATGCGACTCCTTTTTATAAGGGCAGGTCGCTAGGTCACATTTGTGACTCGCGGCGAAAATCGTGGAATTGCTCTGACAGGTCGGCTGGCGCGTTTTCTTTCGGGTAAGTTGCCATTTCCTCCCTATGTTTCCTTTCCCAGCATTTCTTGCTAAAATCTAACCACCCCATGGTCTTAATTACTTGCTGGTGAGCAGATAGGGTTTCCGGTTGAGTTTTATTTTTGTTTTGGTTCCCACAAACCCCAGGGTCACCTGCGTCTTGCCAAATTCCTCATGGCTGTGCTTTATTTCTAGTTTAGACCCTTTCCAGCCGCGTATTTTTCCCATTAGGGAGAGTTTATCCGCAAAACCGCGCGCGCTCTAAACCCCCCGGTAGGCTCAAGTGCGACCTGCGACCTAGCGACCCGGTCGCAAGGTCGCAAGGTCGCAAAACTCCCTGTTAGCGACTCTGCGACCCTGCGACCTAGTCGCAAGGTCGCAAGGTCGCAAGGTCGCAAAACTCCCTGTTAGCGACTCTGCGACCCTGCGACCTAGTCGCAAGGTCGCGAGGTCGCATGTTAGTCCTTTTGTAGATCAGCGACCCAGCGACCCCCAGAGAACAGTCAATTAAACTTTGCATGTGTAGACTTTATTTAGCCGTTATCATCATGTATTTCTCATCCTGGGATTCTTTCTTGAATGCAACAGGTGAAGTTAGAGCAGACACGGTACCGGTCCTCTCTGACTCTAGCGATATGGCACCCCGGGTATCCCGAAGGAGAAGTAAGCAGGTGGTAGAGGAAGAGTCAGACACAGACATACAAACATCTCCTCCACCAATATACAGAGACACTCTTTGCACCTTCGCAAAGGAGGACAGCCTTAGGTGGTATGAAGTATACCGCGAGTTCGCCATACCAGAAGATGAGTTTCCAGAAGATCTCCCGGACCGGGAAGTATACCTGAAGGTCAAGAAATCCAAATTGCACCTAGCAGGGTCACATCCCGCCATCTTTCCGTGCCCAGAAATGTTAGACTGGATCATACAAAAGACGGATCCTAAGAATTTCGCAATCCGAGATAGTGGAGGTAAAGCTTTTGCAACGTTGGAGAGCTCAAAAGCACAGGTCTAGTACTCGCTCCCCAAACCAGAGTTTAACTTCACCCCGAGGTGGTTTTCTGCAAATGAAGTGCCGATGGTTGATACAATCAGAAAATGGTGGGCAGAACCAGATAAATTTAAAATCAAAAAGGACCAGGAGTACCCGGTGGCCAGTCTGAGGAAGGTGTATAAGTTAGTGGCCGCCATGCTGTGCAGAGTATACGGGCGTTCAGACGCCACCACTTTCAACGGAACATGGGCAACCATTATGGAACACGTAACAGTACACGGCACTCGGTTCAATTGGGCTAGTATATTAATGGGCTCCATGCACACAAATTTGGCTTCAGCTTTAGCCCCAGATGAGGGAGCGCCGTCAGAATTCTATATGGCTTCGTATCTATTAGATGCTGTCTGTGCCCAGCTGCATGTTGAGGGATGGCCACACAACTGGGACTCCGAATAGACCCGGGCAATCCATTTGCAGACCAAGGTATTCTGGGAATCCAGGTACAAGTCAGACATCGAGCAAATCTCTCATATATTCATTCCCGCCCTTTACGGGAAACTATTTGGTCAAGACACCCCCTGCATGTCTTGGCGAGTAATGGAGACACTAGGTTAGGTGGCACACTGGTTTCCATTCGCTGAATTCACAATCATCCGAGTATTTGGCTCATTCAAAGCACCACATGCTCTGCCTAAGTTTATTACTGATAAGGTGCTCATGCAGGAGGTATGTTCCCAGATGACCTCGGGCTTCTCCAACGTCCTTTCCAAAGGGAAGAAGAAACCTTGGCCCGCTCTACCTCTCACCATTGGTGCTTATACAGTCAAGGACTTCAGAGAAGTAGGGCGTGGGGCACAATTCTTTTTTGGGTAGAAAGGCAATATTGCATTGTAAATGAAGAATCCATACTCTTGGCATATGTAATACAATACATGTTAAAACCCCTTTGATTGGATGATGTGTTTAGGTGTGTGCTCTTGTGTGTGATGCACTTCTGATTTCCATTCGAATATCTTTTGATTAATGAATGTTTGTGTTATTAATAGTATCATTCATGCACCATAGCTATACGTGATTGTGTTGATGATGCTCAAATTTCTTATTTACTCTTATGATGAATGTTAAATGAGCTGTTTTATTAGCGTTTCGTTATATCTTGCGGAAAGTTAGGGATATTCTTGCCATAGGCGTTTCTTTGGTGGTGATTATCCTGCATGCATACTATGGATGTGTTGCTAACGACACTTCCTGAGTGTATGCATTTTGTTTATTACCTTGCTACGCACAGTGTCATTATTGGTATGATACATCAGTCATGTATTCTGTATCATGTGAATAAGTGTATGTTTGCAGTTTCAATCAGGTTGCTCGAGACCGAAGAGAAAGTCATTTAAGTGGTAGCCGGACCCACACCCCGGATGGGATCCCTACTCCAAACGGTTCAAAGTCTAACTGGGACTCTCTACCGGGGAGATCCCCTACTGTTGGCCGGACATATTTTCCCGTCAACACTGCCCATTGCCCATTTTCGATTATAATAGTCCCTCCGCAGGCACGGCAAGGACTAATAAGATTATTTTTGAAAGACCCTATATAAATGTTATTAAGATGTCTTTATTTTTTTTTAAATTTATACTAGAAAATTTTAAAAAATTATCGTAAAAACTCTTGAAACATAATTTCTATAAAAATGTCGGAGAAATATTTTTTGTATGTTACTTTCTATTACTATAACCAAACAATATTATTTCCTTTTCCATCTTAACAATATAAAGATCAAAATAAATATATAGTAAAATTAAAAAAAAAAAAATATTGTTTAAACAAAAATCACACAAAACCAATAAGTGTTGTCCGAAAAATATTTTTTATATGTTACTTTCTATTACTATGACCAAACAATGTTATTTCCTTTTCCATCTTCCCTTTTCTATTGTTAAGAGATCAAAATAGATATAGTAAAATTTTAAAAAAACATTGTTCAAACAAAAATGGCACAAATCCCATAAGTTTTGTACAACCTATGGACATAAATCCATATAACTACTTACCTCCGTACGTTTTTTCTTTCTTTCAAAGTTATATATAAAATAATTATATCAACATGGAGAAAATTGTAAAGGAAGAATATAGATTTTTTTATATGTATTATGTTTGAATAATATATATCAATTAATGCATTATTAATATTAGTAATTTCTTGGTAATTAATATATTAGTAATTAATAAAGGCTATATGGTAGTTATTACCAGTCGGTTAGTTTAAATATAGTTAATTTTAAATAAAAAGCAATAAAAAATTACAATTGTATATATCTCAACAAGTGCACAAAATTGCATTTAGGCAAAAAAAATTACATTTATTATTTATTATCTTTGTTTTATTCTTTTATGTTTATGTGATGTTAAGTAAATGAAATTTGAAAATCCATATAATCTGAATCCATTATAATTTAGTGATTTTTCCCATCATATCGGTCCCATTACAAGTGCGCCAAATTGCGCACTGAAGGAACCTAATGCAATTACACTGCCTCCCACAATATAATAATCCAATCATTTAGGAAAATTTAGAAAAAATCTTATGTCTAAGAAAAAAATTGTAAAATCTGAAACGAAAACAATGCCATCAATTGCCTAAAATTTAAGAAAATTCTTGTGTCTAAGAAAAAAAATTGTAAAATCTGAAACGAAAACAATGCCATCAATTGCCTAAATAACTTAAAAGTACGTATTCTTATCTAAAATCTACACTAGTTTGTATGGTCATCTTGGTAGAGGATAGCTATATTAAAGGAGAACAAAATTTTGAATAAAGGATCCATTCTCTCAATTTCCAAGAGAGAGTTGCATCTTTGGATGCATTTCATATGGCACAGCACACTAAGATGAGGTTTGGAAATGATGTTACTGTAAAATGGATGCAAGCTACCCAAATGCTTAGTGAGCTTCAAAACCAAAACATGAACATTCTATGTCCCGTGTACTTTAATTTTTCAAATAATTTAAATATGTAGTTGCAGTATTCGAAACCATATCAGTAGTTGGATTTCACTGTTTTGGATTTCAATTATGAAATTGGGTTATAAATTCTTCTGATCGAGAGATAACAAAAGGAAAGGTCTTGTACTGGCCTCAAAAAAAATCTGGCAGCTCCAAAAGCATATGGAGGATGGGGCCTAAAAAGCTTGCTACTCTTCTCCAAAGCTTTAGCTGCAAAAGGATGTTTGGAGATTAATACAAGGAAAAGGCTTGTGAGTCTAAGTAATCAGATATATACTTAGGTACAGTTTAGGAATCCGGTAGGAACTTGGTAAAACAAGTGTGTAATGTAGCAAATATCTAGAAAAGCTGGTTGGCACAGTTGAACAATGAGTTAGGAACCTCGTCAAAGAAGCTTATAATGTATCAATTATCTAGAAAATTGAAGTTTATAATGTATCAATTATCTGGAAAATTGTTGGCATCGTGGAGGAATGGGTTAGGAACCCCATCAAGCAAGTGCATAATGCATTAATTATTTGGAAAGTTTTGGTGCATAATGCATCAATTATCTTGAAAGTTGTGAACTCTGCTTTCCAGCTGGTTGGTTACTAGCTAATTTGGAAGGTGGGTAGAGAAGATAAAGTCCAGCTTGGGCTTGATCCCTGGATAGGAAGTAAAATTCTCCACAATTTAGCGAAGGGTGATATAAGAATTAAGAAACAAACGAATCTTTTCACTAATAGAAATTGTGAGATGGGAAGACCTGCAAATTGGCAAAGAAAATGGTTCATTTGGGAGGAAATTGGCTTGGGATAGAAATGGTTCAACAAGAAGGAAGTCGACGGAACATCCCTTTGGCCATTTGACTGGGACTGTTGCTTTTAGGAATTGTGTAGCGCCAGATTAGCTCTCCCACGAATGGTACTTTTTAATTCTTTGAATGTTGGTGTATGTTCTCTCCCAAAGTCGTTTTTTTAGGGGTTAGGGTTTATATCATGCGAATATTGAATTAGGGTTAGTGTTTTAAGGGTTGAGGCAGAGTTTTACACCTGAGACATAGAGAGTACGTTGATGGTTTGCTTTCAGTATTTTTTTGGCGACTGGGATCTATGGCATCTAATTGACAAATAGTCTTCTTGTTTGGAAGGAATAAAATTATTGTTAAAACCATCTTTAATTTTCTCTTATACAACAAGAATTGGGGGAACTAAATTGTCTGATATCACAGTATTAAACTTTTACCATTCTTTGTAACTATTCTGGGTATTTTCCTGATTGAGATTAAAACTGTAATTTAATATGGAGTTGTGCCATTCGTTTCAAAGGATACACAAATTCTTTTTTCTTTTCCTTCATCGATCAGGTGTTTGATTAAGTGGCATTTTCTCCTTGGTAAGCTCTCAAATAGATTTTTTGCACGAAGCCCTAGAGAAGTGCCTTTGAATTATGTATGTTTTTATTGAATTGAATACATTTACTTGCAGTTCTTGAACACGTGGATTGGTACTGAGTCAACAAAAAACCTGCAAAAAAAACCCATCGCACCAATCAATATTCAACAAGAGGCAGGCACATTTTAAACTTTAATACATTCGCTTTTCCGTATGTTTGAAATAAGAAATAGAGAGAATGTCCAGGGTTCGAGTCTGAGAGTTACACGATCTGGTACATGTTCCAGAGCATAGCGTAGGAATGGTAATCCTTGGTGGGATCGAACCAGAGATATATGCAATGCTCTCTCTCACCCTTGCCTCCTGTGAATACATTGGTCTGAAGAATGTATGGTTGCCCAGACATATTGCCCAAAAATTCGAAGTCTATCTCGTCGTACTCTGCAATTTGAGAAGAAAGTTGCTCGCCCAAAAATAAACGAACACATAAAAAATAATTAAATAACAACACATTTGAAAGAAAACCACAAAACTTATTATGAATCTACTCATGTAGTAGGCCGTGACAGTGCCGGCTGAATCACCAGGAACCAGCTTGATCTGCATGCTGAAATGCCCAAACAAGTATGTCCCCTTGGATTTGAACCCTGCACCTGCCAACCCCATATATTTCATCTTACTTTGTTATATCCAGTGACTGATAAAAAAAAAAATAGCCTAGAAATATGGAGAAAGTAATGGAATGGATAGTAACTTACCATACGTTTGTTGAGGAGAATTTCAACCTTTTGACCACCATGAAATTATTTGATGTGGTTTGCGCCCCAGCTTGCAACGTAATTGTTGCGAAATGGTACACTCACTGGTGCCCTGGGCATGGCAGCCATGGCAGTAGAATGGAGTAACAGAATGATAAAAAGAGCTAGAAACCGAACAATCTTTATCGCTTGGAACGACATCGATGGCACCTAAAAATGTGTAATATTCCCCTTTTTGATCCAGTCAAAGTGGATAGAATCGATCCATGGTACTTACCATGGTATATTCCCATGGTATTGACCCATGGTATTTGTTGTTGGTTTCTGAGAAAAATAATAAAATAAGGTCTCTAGAAAGTCCATCATGCCTATAAAAGAGGAGAGAAGCTAGGCATTTAGATGCATTCTTGTATTATCTATCTTATTATGTTTGGGTTGAGAACCTGGCCTAGCCAGTTCTAGCATTGATCCCGGGACGAAAACCCCATGGTGATGTTTATGTGGTGGATCCATCCAGGATTCACAAGTGGGCTTCAGTTTCTTATCTCTTTCATTTTCAAGCAGCTATGCATGCCATTTGCAGGATTTTATGGTCTGGGCATGTATTTTACTTTCAGTGAATAATATAAATAAAATGGCTGCATTTCTTGTGTTCTGGTTTTGATGATAGATCGTATTAAATGAGAACACTAAGATGTTTTAGATCTATCAAAATTTTTATTGTTTGGAATCTTACAATGGTATCAGAGCTATGCATCCTGCCAGCCTGAGGGTTTATCACAAAATAATTTTGAGACTGATGGAGGGTTTGAGGAGAGACTAGTTTTCGGTGATCCACCTTAAATCACCCTAGCTAGAAATCTATCGATTTCGGTGGCTTATTCACATCCACCCTAATTGATTTTGCAGGTTTATGGGGCATATCTATTGATTGAGGGTTGAGATCTATTGCCCCCCATCTAGAAATCAAGCCTATTTCCAGTCCATGAGATCTTGTAGATTGAAGTTTTGGAGAGGACGATTTATGCCAGAACTAAATTTAGCTAAATCATTCAAAACCTTAGAGCTCCAATATTAATGCAGAAATGAGTTGATTCACCGTGCAGAACTAGGCCAATGAAATTTGTTTTTCTGGCTACCGATGTTTGAAAGCTCAGGAAAGTTTTCACATGAGGATTTTTGGGCCAGAGTCTAGGTGTTATAAGACTAGTAGAACATAGAGGAAGTTCCAACTACTAGATCGAGCTATTTCCTGCTCATGTGCATCAATTGAATTGGAAATCGAGACCGTCAGGGCATCAGAAGGAAGGCTTGTGGTTAGATCTCAAGCAACAAAAATAGAAATTGGTGTTAGGGCTGACATTTCAGACAAGGGCTGCTCAACAAGTTTCAGATTGAAGCCAGTTGGCCGAGGATCTGAGACACAAGATTGTGGAGCCCGTGTAATGCTGAAGGGCCATTCATCGCCATAGTTCCACATAATCTATTCACTGCAACAAAGAGAGTGCCATTACGCCAACCAAGAGGGACGAAATTGCTAGAGTAGGTCACAAAGATTGGGCCCAGCTTCTCCCCGACCTACAACGAGGTCTTCCCATTGCACATTCGTGGTAACCTCATCATAGGTTCCACTGTTGTTAAGATCCCGGGACTGCAGATTATCTAATTGCCGTCGAAGAGAGGTTTGTGTGCCACATATCACCACATCCACAGCGCAGTGAAGAAGGTTGATTGATCGAGGTTCCAGTCGACCCTTTCTGCAGAGTAGTGAGTACGATCTGCCAAATATTAGTTTGTGAAGCCATACCTACCAAATAGTCTCTCCAAGGACCATTGTTGCACAGTGCCAAAACACTTAGTGGTGAATGAAACTGCAGCCACAGAGGACCTAAATATATCAATCAATGAAATTGTGAAGGACTGAAATAATTGTTGGGCGAGTCATGGGTCACCATTGGGCAGCAAGAGCATGGAAGACCGTGGGCCATGAGTAGCAATCGAAGGGTCAATAAACTATGAGAAATAAAGTTACTTGTATATAGTAAAAGTGGTTGGAGGTATAAGGATATTTTTTGATTCAATATTTATTTGGAGAAATAAGGGTTTTGAATATTATTATTACAACCAAAAGAGAGAGAGAGAGAGAGAGAAGAAGAATAAGAAAAGAAGAAGGGTGTTTTAAATGAGAATCTTCAGAAGATGGATCGTCTTGAAGAAATTTTGAAAAACAACTAGAAAATTCTTGATGTACTAGTGAGGTTATATGGTCCTTTAAGTAGCCATATCTCCATAGACCAAAATGATAATCAAAGCAAGAACGAAATCTAGAACAAGAATGAACTAAGGAGGAGAGGACTATGCTTTATGTGCAAGGGACCTTGGGCCTTTAACCATTCCTGTTCAGGTGATAAGAAGAAGGCAACAAAGACAGAACAAGAGGAGATTACTTCAAATCATGGGGAATATTTTGTAGATGGGCCTATTGATATTCAGGATGGTGAGCAACATCGTGACATTATTCAGGAAGGCTTGCAGGATGACAAACATTTGGAAGTGCATGAGGAAATTCTACCTAATGCCATTGATGGAGTTGATTCCTATACAATGGAGTTCATAAATCCCCAGGGGAATATCCATGAAGAATATGAAAAATCAAGTATATATAAAATTCCACCAATGCATCTATGTTCGACAGTTGAAAGGGATGAACAGATTGTCTCCACAGATAAAGGAGACCAGGGAGATTTGAGTGAGGATCCATCCATAGTGAACCAACATGATGAGTATGATCATGAGGAGAAACATAACAAACATAATGTGCAAAATGGACCATTCCTAGAGAGTTGGTCAAAGACTCAAGTTGAAGATGTGGTCATGGGGCATTAGGTGCAAATAGATACAAAGACAGTCAACACAACACTATAATTTCTAGTAGAATACTTTCGAGACAGGATCAAGCATTTCAAGACAGATCTTATGTTGTTGAAACAGAAAGTCTAGACAATCCGAGACACTGCCTTACAAGAGAACAA
This sequence comes from Pinus albicaulis, assembly GCA_034641835.2. Classification (NCBI taxonomy): domain Eukaryota; kingdom Viridiplantae; phylum Streptophyta; class Pinopsida; order Pinales; family Pinaceae; genus Pinus; species Pinus albicaulis. The sequence goes on along the minus strand of CM076575.1, from coordinate 869,900,145 downwards.
AAAAATTGAGGAACTCATAGGGGTATGTGCTGAATCAAAGACTAACTTGTCTAGTGTTGAGGAACGACTCAAATCCCTCACAAGGCAGCGAGAGGAGTATGATTGGGAGTTCCAGAGTAGCCCTCTATAGGAATACATAGATAAGGCTTGCAACACCAACAACCCACCTTTATACATTGGGAAGCGTAGGGCAAAGTTCTCCAACTGCATAATGTTCAGTAACCAAGTAGAGAAGCATGAATTGAGCATCGAACAACATCAACATAGTATATTTTCAAATATTCATCTTTCCCCAAGTATGGATTGGCGAGAGATTATGAGGTTGATTTTTTTGAGGATACTCGCAGCTTAGGGCATATTGCAGCTTGGGCCCTTTGGTGTGGGTAGTAATGGAGGGCTGAAATGGTACCATAACCCACAGGTCCTATGATTTAGATGGCATTGGGATCCGGGAGAATCCATTGGGGGCAGGATTGGAAAAATAATTGTTTGGGATCCAGGTAAATCTATTGAGGGGAGGATTGGTCGAAGGATTGTTTGGGATCCAAGTATTGGAGGATCCATTTAGGACCATTCAACATGGAGGGCACATCGAATTGTATGGGATCTTGGTATCAATGTACAAATGCTTCTGTTGTGGATAAAAATAAATCGCTTGAGGGCAAGAAATCTTTGGGCGGGAAGATTTGTAATATTCCCCTTTTTGATCCAGTCAAAGTGGATAGAATCGATCCATGGTACTTACCATGGTATCTTCCCATGGTATTGACCCATGGTATTGTTGTTGGTTTCCGAGAAAAATAATAAAATAAGGTATCTAGAAAGTCCATCAAGCCTATAAAAGGGGAGAGAAGCTAGGTATTTATATGCATTCTCGTATTATCTATCTTATTATGTTTGGGTTGAGAACCTGGCCTGGCCAGTTCTAGCATTGATCTCGGGACGAAAACCCCGCGATGATGTTTATGTGGTGGATCCATCCAAGATTCACAAGTGGGCTTCAGTTTCTTATATTTGTCATTGTCAAGTCGCTATGCATGCCATTTGTAGGATTTTATGGTCTGGGCATGTATTTTACTTTCAGTGAATAATATAAATAAAATGGTTGCATTTCTTGTGTTCTGGTTCTTGATGATAGATTGTATTAAATGAGAACACTAAGATGTTTTAGATCTATCAAAATTTTTATTATTTTTAATCTTACAAAATGATATTGCTCTACCTAAGCTTAAAAATGATAATTTAAGGGCAGACAATGGCGAGCAAAGGGCTTTTATAGAAGGCAGTGCAAGCATTAGGGTCTTCCTTGAAAGTTCCAGAAAACCAATTTATGTTAAAATTGTGATAGCCAGGAGAATGTGTACTGTGTTTGCAGTAATAATACATTTCGTGATTTAAGTTGTTACTCTGCAAAATTTAGTATGTGTGAAGATCTGCAAGAGATGTGAATACGTAAAGTACAATATATATCGTGAATGCCAATACCAATCGATACAAACAAAAAACTAGACTAAAATACTCAAAAAAATCATTTCCCCATCGGCATCAAGACCCCTGTCACACACTTTTCTTGGGCCTCCAAAATTGACTGGTTGGCGAAGGCATGGTGGGATCTTTGGGAAAACAAACAACCCATTGATTGGTTGACAGAGCTGGATCGAAAGATTGAATGCCTATACGTATGTATTTTTTATTAATGGAGTGTAGGAAAAATAGGAGGGAAGCGAAGGCCAACACATAATGAATTAATTGTGACAGATATCTCCATTTACTTCTTCCTTCCCCCTGCCATAGTACGACTGCAGAGCAGGGATTGACGGCAAACAAAAACCATTGAAACTGGCACTAAGCATTTTGCAATAACATGTTAAAATTTTTAACCAATAAAATTTATTTGATTTCAGATAAATGCATTAAAATATTTTTTAAATCATAAATTTCAATTTATAATGTGTAACATTAGAGAAATTTCAAATTTTTTTGAATCACATACAAATTAATGTCAAATCAATTGCAAAGCCATTGCAATATACACAACCTCCGATAGGTATAATAACATATCTATAATGCAAATTTTAATTGTTATTTCATCAATTAGATTTGTATATTATTAAGACATCATGATATAATTGATAATGTGATTATGGCATTTATGATATATTATTAATGTCAATATGTATGTTACAATATTTTGTTTTGTGTAATTTAGCTAACTTTTATACTATTTTAAGAAAAAATGGTTATAAAGACAATTATAATATTCAAAAACACAAAGCGTCAACATGTTTAGAGTGCTAAAGTTTTATGTTAAGGTAAATATAGCATAATATTATGATATTGTTGTTTTATATTAGTGATAATTGTATATATGACAAAGCTAAAAACTTATGAAACAACAAAAATTTTGAAATATCGGCTAATAATCAACTTTCAATTAATGTTGAATAATATTGAAGGTCACTTATCTTCTAAATTTGGTTTGACAACCTGTATATATATTGCATCCACATTTCCCAATTCTTCTTCCTTCATATTTCTAGGTTTTTATTTCTCTCCCCTAATCTCATTTTTCCTTAAATTGTCATACTTTGTGGAAGAGATTTTCATATTTATCATCAATGTTGTCTAATCACTATTCCAGTTGGTTTAATTTATTGAGGGCTTCATTTTAATGAGCTCCTCCTATCTCCATTGCCATGTCTATGAAGGTATTTTTTTTGTTAATAAGTTTCCACCATTTTCAAGATTTTGGATCCAAACTCCTTGAAAATTAAATGTTTGTAATCTATTCTAAAATTTCCTCATCAACTTGCTCAATTAGAGTCATGTTACACCTTTATGTTCTCTAACCCTATCATATATTTCCTTCATTAATCATTTGTTATTTTTTGAAAGCTTGTTGTGGTAGGTTATTTTTGCTTTCTTTACTACAATATGACTCACCACTTCCTCGGTGGGCCTATGCACCTAAATTTAGTTTTTTTTCCTTACCTGAATATGCCTTTCACTAGCCATGTTACCTTGGTTTAGACGATTGGATGGTGACAAAAAAATTCACAACCCAAACATACTCTTTCTAATTTATAAAATCTTGATATAACAAAATAGTGACGCCCGCTAATAAATTCCTTAGAATAACAATGTAAAACCAAATATCAATTTCTATCCCATATTAGAGGTTGGGATCACCAACGAGTATCTTTTAAGGATTCAAATATTATACATATGTATAATATTCTAAGCAACTATTCTAGTGTGAAAAATCATACAATAGAATGTAGTAGAATATTCAATAAAAGAACATGCAAAATATTCGATAAAAGAACATGCAATTTATTAAAACTAGCAATTTTGTTTAATATTATCAATTTAATCATATCTATGTAAAAAATAGACAAATTTTTAACCAATGGGTGAAAATGTTTTTTAAAAAATGACCAAAAAATAGCCAATTCGAAAAATTTCGCCCCCAAAATATTCCCTATTCCCCATAAAGGTCGAGGCTTCAACCATAGACCCATGAAATTGTCACCAAGAACTTCATTGTTTCCTACATTAACACACAAGCTGAGACCATGATGTTGCAAGTACCTAAATGATCTGTTCATCAAAGGTTATTCTCTAGTTTATCACCTAGAGGAAAAGCCATGAAGGCCTACATCAACCCCCACCATTTTCCTCATCCCTTCGTCGACCTCACTCCTCACAAAATTTTCTTCTAAAGTTAGTCACCTATCATCCTAGTGAATGCACATCTATCTCACCCCATTCGAGATATTGTTGATAACTTATATCAACGATGTTATAGATATGCATTAGGAAGCATGTTAGTAGTGGATTATTAAAGTTATGTATATATATATATATATATATGTGTGTGTGTGTGTGTGTGTGTGTGTGTGTGTGTGTGTTGTAATTCATGCATATATCAATGTGTTTTATTTATTTATTTATTTATTTTTTTCTTCACCTCCTGATATTCCAAATGTTATCTCTAAAATTCTCTTGCTCCCAATAAAATTGATAAATAACGTGTAAGCTATAAGAAGTGATTAAATTTGAATAATTTTATGTCCAATAAAAAAATATAATTTATTGTGTAAAGGTTCTAAAAGAAATATTATGCAATGGGGTGACAAATGGTATTTAAAATAAATCCTCAGCAAGCAACCTTGTGAACAAAAAAAAAGGGAAAGCATTAATAAAATATACATGTGGACTATGTCATAATTCCAATAATAATGTGGTACCACAAGTGAATTTTAAAGACATGATTGGCACTAACCATTTTCATATAGATTATCAGGAAACTTGAAAAAGTTTCCTTAATGATATTTGGGCATTAACCACCTCTCATGATGTTGACACTTCCATATATTTACATGTCAATGCATGTATCACTCAATATGACTTGGATAACCATGGTTATTTCATTATAAACAACCCCTTGTAAGAATACATAGGCCACTTATTTGATGAATTGAGCCTTTGTGGAGATAATAACACTACCCCACTTTCATTGATTGAAGTTATCCTTTTAGGACAACTACCATAAGGATTATTAACATGTCCTATGATTTGGATTTGATTATTGAGATGTTAAGGGTCAAATTATCTGATCCAATGTTGCAATAATAAAAAGTGATTACAAGCATTAAGGGCCTAGTGAGTAAATTTCTAGTAAATCAATTAAACATCTTAAACTAATTGATTGCAAATGTTGATTTTAATGTTTTGCATATGGGGAAATCTCGTAAAATGGTAAGATGAATTTGAGAAGATTGAGGTATACATTTTGGAATGACCTTGCTTGAATTGCGGGAAAAATATGGCTATTAGCATGCATACAAGGCATACATATGATAATTACATATGCATGCATCACATGCATTGCACTAGTATATATACTAATTGGATATAGATAAATCAATTAATATTGTATTAAATACCCAGTTATCATAAATGTAATGAATGTATGAAGTCTAGAATTATATAATAAAACTTAATGAATATAATAAACTAGTATTATAATTAATAAACCCATTAATTATACCCATTTAAAAACACGCTAATTAATAAAACCATTCCAAATAAATTTGAGAACTGACTCAAATTAACCCAAATCAAATTTTATGATTACAAATATATTTTTAAAACTTAAAGGGGGCGACCACATAAAAATAATAAAATCTGTTTCTAACCACACCAAATGGCAAGTGATCAATTAAACAAAATGTATATTAATAAAGTATATTTATTATCAAGATCAACAACCGACGAGGATACTTAAAAAATAATTTATGAAGATGCGGTAGGGAGTTTTTTGTGAAGAGGAAGAAACATCTTTAATATAAGGAGGTGAAGAGGGTGAAGTAGGGGTGGTTTTTTTCTTTTTCTTTTTTGGATGGGATATGGAAGGAAAAATACAGAGGGAGAGCCATGATGAAGGGAGGCTATCACTAGAGCAAATATATTTGAGGCACACAATCCCTGACTTTTGTGCTATAAAATAAATCCAATTTGGAGTACTCATGCACAATAGAAATTTAATTAGGATGAATTATTATCCACCCAAATTTAATGAGGATGTACTTCATGCTATGTGGGGAGGCATGTTTTCCACACATTTCAAAGGTCTCGTAGGTCATGTATAAATAAGAAGAGACTTCTAATTTATAATTCACAACACATTGGTGACAAGAGGAAGGAGTTCACTATATTTTTACTTTTTCTTTTTCTTGTTTAGAAATCTACTACTATCGAGGAAGAGTAGAACTATTGTGGAATTAATGCTAATGATGATGAAATTTGTTGGTTTATGAGGTATTGTATTTTTCTGAGATAGCTTTTAAGTTTTCACCTTTTATTATTTGTTTAGCATTGACATTACATGTATTTTATTGAGGTATTATCATGACATGTTAGTACCCAGGTGGATCTTAAATATTGAATGCTAGTAGGAAGGCCCTAGTTGATAGTGAATCCCATAAGTTCCTTCACTCTCTTAAAAATTAGAATTCTAGTCACCATTTTCAAGTGTGTTGGGAATTCCTTTTCAGGACTTTTCCAATCGATGAGTGGCATTGAAACACCCAATATACTTAGACTTCATTTTCAAACAACAAATAAGAACTAGTCCTATTTGTCTCCATTCTCCTTACCTATTTATCTTCAAACCCTAAGTAGGTCACTTGACCTAATATTAAACTTAAAACCCTAAAAAAATTGTATAATATAGAAAAACCTTAAAATAAACCCTACAAACCTTAGATGCTTATATGTTTTTATCTATCCCTTAGAAACATTTAAACCTATTTACTACTAAAATAAGGTCATACAACCTTACTTATAGGGTTTTAATTAAGAAACTACAAGTTTCAATGATTAATATTCAAGTTTGTTTTTTCTTAGTCCAACCCCTTGTTCCCAAACATTCCCGGTGCATTTATTTGAGGCACACAAACTTTCCTTTTACCCTATGAAATACATGCAATTTGGATTATTCTTGAACAAAAAAATATATTAGTGAAAAATTAAAAATATTTAATTGTATTAATGTTACCTATGAGTTAAAAAGTACTCTCTTAGTTGTTTGGCCTTGAAATGAAGGCTAGGTGTGCATTTTTTGTGCAGTAGTCCAAAATTACCTTGCTCCATTAATATGTAAGCCCAAGTTTCATTTCTTGCCCAATTTGATTTATTCAAATTGTATACTATTTAATTACTAATTTTACACACAATTTTTCTTCCAATAAGTTTTTGTTGTTCACAAACTGTTGATGTTTTTGGGGAGACACCGTGAACTCTGATTGTTGCAACACTTTCATTTACATTAACATAAACATTCAGATCACTAAATAATAAAACTTTAATTGTACTAATGCTATTTATGAGTAAAAAAATACTCTCCAAGTTGAATCATTCAATTTTTCCTTGAAATGAGTATGGACGTGCATTTTTTTTAAGCATGCCAAATTTCCCTTGCTTCAATAAAATGCATGCTCATGCTTCATTTATTTTCCAATATGATTGATTCAAAATGTATATTATTTATTTAATTATTTTACACACTTTTACATTGTAATATCTTTACTTGGAGCTTAAATATTTATAATTCAAGTTTCATACAACATTCTATATTTATAAGTGGGAAACATAGTTATGTAAGAAATTTTATAGACATGATGAAAGGTTATATCCTAAGCTTATGTATTGTCCAATCATGTCCCATTTGAAATTTCATTACCAAGAGTGTAACTAGTTTGACCCGAGATTGCATATTTGTTCCAACTTTAACATTGACAAATATGATGAATTGCTACATTGGCATACTTGGATTTTAGTAAGATTTATTTTATGATAATGAGTATGATATTTTGTAGAAAATGTTTGTATAATTAGGATGGAATGATCATTATTTCACTTCCAATTAATTCTAGGTCCTAGTCCATTTATTTGATGCACACAATCCCTGCCTTTTACCCTATAAAATTAATCCAATTTGGAGTATTCATGCACAATAGAAATTTAATGAGGATCAATTATTTTTTCCCCAAATTGAATGAGGATGTAATTCATGCTATGTGGTGAGGCATGTTCCACACACATTTCAAAGGTCTCTTAGGTCATGCATAAATAGGAAGAGACTTCTAATTTGTAAATCATAAGACATTGGTGGCAAGAGGAAGGAGTTCAATATCTTCTACCTTTTTAATTTTCTTATTTGGAATCCTTATACTATTGAGGAAGAGTAGCACTATTGTGGAAGTGGTGCTCATGATGATAAAATTTGCTAGTTTATGAGGTACTATGTGTTTTTTCTGATATTGATTTTAAGTTTTCATATTTTAATATTTTTTTAGCATTGAAATGCTATGTATTTTCTTGAGGTATTATCATGTCATGTTAGCACCCAGGTGGATATTAAATCCAAAATGCTAGTAGAAAGGACATATTGTATAGTGAATCATGTAAGTTCCTTCATTCTCTTAAACCCTAGAATTCTAGTCACCATTTTCATGTGTGTTAGGAATTCCTTTTCAGGAATTTTATAATCGATGAGTGGCATTGAAACCCTAGATTTAGTTAGAATTAATTTCCAAACATCATGTAATAACTAATCCTATTTTTATACATTCTCCTTATCGATTTATCTTCAAACTTTAACTAGGTTACTTGACCTAATTTTAAACTTAAAACCCTAAAAATATGTATAATATAGAAAAACCTAAAGTAGACCCTGCAAACCCTAGGTGATATCTATTTATCTATCCATTGGAAACATTAAACATAATTACTACTAATATAAGGTAATCCAACCTTAATTACAATGTTTTAACGAAGAAACTACAAGTTTCAACTATTCAAATTCAAATTTGATTTTTCTTTGTCCATCCCCTTGTTCCCGAACATTCCTGGTGTGCATTTATTTGAGGCACACAAATCCTGCCTTTTACCCTATGAAATCCATGCAGTTTGGAGCATTCTTGAACAAAAAATATCTATGTGAAAATAAAAAGGTTTAATTGTATTAGTGTTACCTATGAGTAAAAAAACACTCTCCAATTTGAATCATTCAATTTGGCCTTGAAATGAAGTTTGGACTTGCATTTTTGTGAAGCAAGCCAAAAATGTCTTGTGTCACTAAAATGCATGCTCAGGGTTCATTTCTTGGCCAATATGATTGATTCAAATTGTATAATATTTAAGTACTAATTTTACACTCTAATTTTCTTCCAGTAAGTTTTTTTGTTCACAAATTGTTGACACTTTTGGGGAGACAACATGAACTAAAATTTCTCCAACCAGTAAGATTGGGCATGCATTTTTGTGAAGTAGGCCAAAATTTCCTTACTCCATTGAAATGCACACCAAGGCTTCATATATTAACCAATTTGATTGATTCAAATTGTAGACTATTTATTTAATTATTTTATACACTTTCGAATTATTATATGTTTAATTTGATCCTTAAATAATTCTACTTCATATTTCATACAACATTCCAAGTTTTGCTTCAACTTGCATTATGTGAAAGTTTTGTATAGGTTTTGCTTTAGCTTTCATTGTTATTTATCAAACTTAATGCAAGGTTATATTCTATGGTTAGGTATTGTATAAATTTTTAGAATTTATGGATGGTAATGGACTCCTCAAGATCTCAATCAACTCTATGATATCTAAGGCTTTAGCTATGAAAAAGAACGAAAGACTTTTAAATACGTTGGTATTCCAATATCTTTGAAAGGGGCCACTACTAAAGACTGACATAACGCAACTTCAAAAATTCAAATGAAAATGATTTTCTAGGGTGTTAGTTGGATAAATTTGGCTAACCTAGTGGTCTTGATAAAATCCACTATGTCTTCTTTGTATATATTATGGGGCTCAATCCTCTTTTCTGCTAAAGGAATTTTGGATCAAATTAGTGGGTGTATAAAAAATTCTTTGTGGAAAGGTGGAAAAAATAATGAAAAAAGTTTCAACTTAGTTAATTAGAGCACAAAAAAAAGCTCAAAAGAGGAAGGGGTTCTAGGTTTAAAAGATCATGTTTGCATGCAAATAAATTTAGGGGGAAACTTGGTTTGGAGAGTATTAACATAACCCTATAAATGGTGGCCCCATTTTCTACGAAAAAAATATCTTCCTTTCATTAGAGATATCCTTTAAAAATACATCAAGACCACAAGATGGCTTCCACAAGTGCCAAGATCCTCTCAAAAATTCTTCCAACATGATCACAAGTGCAAGATTGATCCTCTCACTATACCAAATAATAGGCCATAAATCGAACCAATATATATGCCATATATCTTAGAGAAATAGATAAGAGCTCAAACCAATATATATGGCACATATATTAAAGAAATAGATCAGCTCTCAAACCAATATATATTCCACATATCTCAAATAAATAGATCAAACCTGGAACAAATATATATGCCATATATCTCAAAGAAATAGATCATATCTCGAACCAATATATATGCAATATATCTTAGATTTCAGATCATAAGTATTATGAGGAGATATCGAATCTATGACTTCATATCATAAGTATATTGTGCATATGTATAATCACTAATTTCATATCATAAACGTAATGAAAATATCTTACAAATCTCATACCACTTCACATAAAAGAGTAGATAAGTAATGTATGTGTGTTTGAATTGCGTCACAAGGAGAGAAAATTAACCTCTTTATATAGAAATCATGTGATATGAATGAGAGAGTTTCATGGCATATTTTACAAGAAATGAGGAAGAAAAATAGGACATTAAACAAGAAGGTAAAATGGAAGATAAAAATGAAGCTAAAGTGGATTATAAAAATAATTCCATAATGAGGAGAAAAATAAGATGTTAAACAAGAAGTTAAAATGGAATCTAAAAAGGAAGCTAAATTGGACACTAAAAATAATGCCATAATGAGGAGGAAAGTAGGATGCTACAGAAGAAGCTATACATGAAGCTACATCAAGAGTTAAAGAAGTTAAAATGAGTTTATGTTGGTGCTAAAGTTGGCAATATTTAGCGCCAAATAGCTGTAATCGATGAAAAATGCCAAAAATAATGCCATCATGATAAATACACTGATTTTTTCAAAATAATGGAGAAAAATACACTAAAATAGTTAGTGGGAGAAAAAATGGGAGTTAAAGAGGAATATAATCACAAGTATTTGTTGTAGTGGGGGAATTTGTCTTCTCCCACCAGTTACTTACCCCTTAAGGCCCAGAAAACTCCCATTCCAGGAAGTCTACATATCCAAGGGTTTTCCTACATGAGTTCCCATCAACTACTTACCTTTACAAGCCTAGGAAATCCCCAGTATGGGAAGCCTATCTTTCCAAAGAATTTCCTACATGGGCCCCCATCATATCCTCACCTTTACAAGCCTAGGTAGCCCCCATTTTGGGTATTCTACCTATAGAAAGGTTTTTATTCATGGGGTAATCATTATTCTTACAACCAATTGCTAGTTTGGCATGATATAATTTAATGTGCATGGAGTGTTATGACCAAGTAATGGTTTGACATGCTCCACTACACTACTCATCGAGGTATCGGTTATGACCTACTCCCATGAGATAAACAATGTGCCAAAGGGCTTTAATTCCATCATGATAGTCATCTTCCTGAGCTTTGTGCTCCATATGTATCTTTTTAAAAATAGAATGGTTATTTTTATATTCAAAATCTGGATTTACATGACCAAAAATGATTTTACAATAGTTAAACAAAATTGGCATCAGTTTGAGCATCTACTTCCATGTCCCAATACATCCATATTACTAATTTATTCCTTCTAAAAGCCTTAATTACTATTACAAAGCAATGAAATTTCCCATAAATTCGAAAGAAAAGGCCCAAAATCCAAACAAAACGACAATGCATAAATAGACATTAATCAAGGTTGTACTTCCCCGCTTCCTCGCATTCCTCCTTACCCTGGTTGGTTGGCCTTGTTCCTACATCCCCTTCTCCTTCCCAATTTTTAGTTGAATGATGGCCTCTTTAAGAAGTCCTATATTTATTTTTGTACCTCAGTGAAGATGCTATTACTGATCCATTCTAAGTCGGAAATCAGCAGATCAATCTCCATTTTCACGATATTCCTTTCCAATAATGCTTCCACACTTTTAAACCTCGCATTGATATGCTGTGCATTCAATGCCTGATCTTTTTATAAAATATCAACACGATGGGTGATAAGGTCCAACCTACCCATAAGTAGTTTGTGCAAGAACTCAAAAACCCTCTTCCACCAAGCCAAATCCTCCTTAGGGAGTTTCTCGACCTACATCTTCCTTGACTACATAACTATATCCTTCTAGCCCACACTACCTTCAAACTGACACTCTACACTTTCCAAAAAATATGGATAAGGGGGAGGCTACGTTCTCTTATAAACACCTAGATCTTCCTTTTCCTCATTCACCTCTTCTCTTGCCATGATCACCTAAATATCCTTGATCTACAGGCCCATTAATAAGTTTGAATGGATCTACCAACCACCCTAGCAGCCAATTCACCAATGGTCGAGACGTTTTCCATCGTTCCACAATTAATTAGCCTGAGCAATTTACAGTCTGGATTCCTTCCTGAGATGACAGTTCAATGCTCTTTCCATGAACTTATTTAATAACTTATTCATATGGAATGAGGAGGTGTTCTTTGGATCTGAGTGAATTCCATGCATTGAAGGCTCAACTTCCTCAAACCATTTATATTGCCTTCCTTCGACAGTATCTCACATCATCCATATCTCAGCAAAATCGAGGGTAAAAATAGTAAAATTGTATAACATTCTCTTATGGTATGGGAATGTGGTGTACTTCCCTCCCACTTCTCTCACACTTCCCATCACCCAATGACATCCCTCAATTTTCCATTTCATCAACGACTAGATTGAGATGACAGAGGATATGGAACAATTCATATTTTTCAAAATGTTTCAGCCATTATTATATCCTTGCAAAAATGGAATATTTTGGATCATTTTTATTGGCATTAATGGGATAAAACATCCTTATAACTAATAAGGAACCCCAAACCACTTTGATTTTATTTATTCCTAGGGAGAGAGTTAAATCCAACCCTTTCCACAAGGCTATCAATCTTGCTATATTGTTAGTTGCTACTAATAATCCCCATGCATAATTTGTTTCAGCTTGTTCATCGAGGTGAAAAAGTACCCTTGTGGCTCTTTTCACCCCTACATGCTCCATAATTTTACCTATGTCACAAGATTTAGTTTTCCATGAGATACACTCAAAAATTTCAAATGTGGACTTTTAATTGCCCAAATTTTCTTCATTTAGAATTATAATCTCATAGGCATGAGACTTTTGGTCATGCTCTTGGGCTCCTTTGTAGATGGTGTTATTATGTCATGGTGGCTTCTATCTCATACCCTATGCCAACACTCTACTCTCAATTTGATCTTTCAATTATCCAAATAGTTTTCAATATTCATACATACAATATTTTCATTTCAAATGTTTTAAACATTGTAAAGTGATATTAGAATTATTGCACATATACCAATTCTATCAATGTACCTGATTTCATATAAAATGAAATGGATTTTTCACAACATCATATGTGTGCATCACATTTATTCCGAGCATTTCATAATGAAATAAAAAAAATTCCAACAGATCAATGAGCTAGAAATGAGAAATACATATTCCTAAATTCATGATTAATTAGTTTCCACTTTGGTTTTTCATGCAATGCAAAATTCATTGGAATATTTTTGTGGTGAAGGTTTCCTACATTAACCATACCCCTTCTTGGGAATCCATACAATACACGCATTAATTTTGAAGTAGTAGATATCAAATTAAAATGAAAGGAATTCTTACCCAATTCATTTCCTTTACCTATTTACCTTGGATTACTTCTTGACTTACTTGGCTATCATCACCAACAATTTCAACAAAAGCCTTTTGAAAGGGCCAAACTAGCTTGTAATATATTTGTTGTTGCAATATTATCAATTCCTAAAATGATCTCAACCTAACATATTGATCACAAATTTATCATCTCATATATTTAATAAATGATTTTTCATTATATATCTAGTTCAATTATGTCTTTATCCATCCTCTCAAACCTATTCATATTCATTTTGACAGGCATGTGTCGTACATGCATACATTCCATGTTATTCATATGTTGTAATTTTTAGAGTCAAATTTCAACCTCTTTTATTTTCAAATATTTATTTGCATGACTGAGCTCATAAGCCCAAGTATATAATATGAATATACTACCAGTGGTAGTTAAAAACAAGATATCATTCTACATATTGATCCGTAAACTTCCATGGATATTCCATTAGACAGTTCGTCACAACATATTTGATAAAATTATATTTAAAATATGAAATTTTACACTATTATAGTTTTATTATATTATGGATATGTAGATTTACGATCAATGGTGCATGAATGTGAATTTAAAATTATGTAGAAAACAATAAAAATGAAATAAAATATCACACGCACATTTTACATAAGATGTGATCTAGGAAACCCTTTCGGGAGAAAAACCCAACTGAAAGGTGAGGTTTCTCTTCTCTCTTTCTCTGAATGGAAATATGGCTATGAGTACACAGAAGTATGGCCTGTGTAATACTACAATGCACAAATCCACTTTGTGTGCTCTACCTCCTATCCCTCTTGGTTGTTTTTTCTCAGCTATGGAACAAATGCACCCGAAAGAATGGAAACCCTTTTCCTCCTATTTGACTCACTATAACACAACCCAATAGCCTACTAGTGGTTAGGTTTGACTACCTAAACTCTTAACCAAAGATATAATATATACTCTTCTAGAGTCTAGGCTGCATCATAATCATGTGGTTATACCCTTTTTCATGAATAATGGGGCTTTATGTGGCATCCTGTGGAATTATGGTTGTGAAAATAGGATAATAAACTTTTGAGTGGAATAAATTTCACATACAAACTCTAATTGACATGATTATTGCATTGTTGGAAAGGTATCTGTGTTTAAAATAAGAATAAAAGTTGTAACAATAAAGAGTCAAAGTTTTACCCCCAAAAAATGTCATTTGATGCCTCAAAACGCTCTCGAATTGTTTCAAACCTAAATTTGCCAAATTGGGTCTCGCAGGTAAAAATGGTCATGAGAGCTAATTCCTCATTTTTTTTCAACTCCAAAATAATATAGATGGATGAAAAATAATATAATGATCCAATCTAGATCACACATCCCCATTTTGGGAGTCTTTTGGTCTGCAAAAGCTTCGAATGAATGAGGTGAGGAAATTTTTCCTCCACCTTCTCTCTAGTGTACCTTTTAGCTTTTGTTGGAAGTTATCCTTTCAACCCAATATGCCAAAGGTCATGCTACTCTTATCTTGTGGTTATAGAACTCTTCTACAAAATTGTATCTTCTATCAATTATTCCTGAGCATTTGGTGCCAAATCCTCCACAAATGCACATACGTGGCGGGTAAATTGATACGATATGCATTATCGCCAACCTTTTTTAGTATCTCAAAGGGACCATACCTTCGAGCCTTGATTTTATTACTAGGCCCCTATAACCTCTCCTTGTTAAACTAAAAACATACCCTATCTCCCACCTTGAATGATTTCTTTGTCCTATGTTGATCATGCCTGACCTTATTTTAAACCTATGACTTCTATAATGTATCTTATACCTGTATATGGATCTACCTAATCTTCTCTATAAGTTGTTTACCCCTGAAGGCGTCTCCTATAATATCTTTCGTCACTCCTTATTTTCCATATGCAATGTCCAAAGGTGATGGTAAAAAATATAAAAAGAAAGTTTCAAATGGGGACTTTCCTATAGAAGTGTAGATTTCTTTGTTTTAAGAATGTTATATATGTACTGGATTTTCATCCCAAGCCTTTAGATGTTTCTGGTTGTATCCCCTCATATATTGTACCAAAATATTGTTGGCTACATTTTTCTACCCATATATTTGTACATGGAATGTTTTATATCTCTTCAACTGTGTGTCCATCGTCTCCTACAATGTAGTCTGAAATGCACTAATCCTTGTATCCATATCTGAAACAATGCTCCTTGGTATCCCAAAGTGAAACCAAACCTATCTAAAGAACATTTTTTCTTCTTTCCCACTGATGGTGATCATCGAGTAGTGTAGTAAAGCAGTCGGTCCTGGAATAGCCTGATCCCTTACCCATCTGTCAATCCCCTGCACATTCAGAGGTCAGTTCATCCCATCAGGAAGGATCAACCGTGGGGGATGAAAATACTAGAACAGATGCTATTTTTACTTTTGAATTCCTAATACCGGAAACAAGAGATTAAGCTCCTATGAAGAATATTCCCTTATCATCTCTTCCATCCTTTAAAGGGATGGACATCAAAGTTCCTGACACCATTATATTTGAGTTCGATGTCTTGTTTATAAGTTACGACTACACTACAAATGCCCAAAATCTAAATTTTTTTCCTACTACTCTGAAAGGAGCAGCATTAAGATAGTTCATGAGACTGAGTGATGGCTCGATCTGAACCTAGAGTGATATGAATGAGGCATTCCTCTCTAAGTATCAGGATTACTGTCGAACCAGGGATTTGAAGGAAGAAATCTTCAAAATTGCACAAAAGGAAGAGGAAAGTTTGGAAGACTACATGGAACAATTCCATTATAATTTACAAAGGTCTAAGTTTGGTGACTTAGCCCCAAAAATCTTAAAAACAATATTTCTAATGGGTATGAGAGATGACTGTTTGGAGCACTTGAATCTGTTAGGAAAGGGAGACATATCATAGGAATCGCTTGAAGAAATAATGAATCTCTATCTGCGGAGTTTAAGAGGATTGGCCAAGGGAAGGAGTTCAGTTCGGGACCCTTCAGTCCAGATACAAAAGTCCACAAGTGGAGAAGTAACTAGAGCATAGATCAGGAATCTATTTGAGGATTTTAAAACCGACCTCCTCAGTAATCTATCTACCCATATTACCACAATACAAGTCAAGAAAGCACAAGTAGAAGCTGAAGCAAATTTGGCAATATTTTTTCCTCGATGCAAAAAGAAACATCTACAAAGGGAATGCGTACCGAACAACATTATCTTATGTAACATTTGTGAGTTGGCGCATTCCACTGGTCAATGCCCAGAACTACCCAAACTGAAGGTAGTGCTTAAGGAATCAAGCAAGGAGGTCCAGTCTTCCTACAATATCAGATCAAAGAGACCATGGCAACTGCAAATTATAGGTGTTCCTCCATATTTTTCCTCTTTTAATGCTTGGAATAATGCTTATAATGGTCATCAATTTCCATGGCCATATCATACTCCTTCCTAAATGCAATTTCCTTCACCTAGGAACCAGTGGCCTTCCCCTCCACCAATGCAATATCCTCCATCGAAATATTATCCTTGGAGTCAGAATTGGAGAGGTAATGGCCAAGGTCCAGTCCCCTTGTTATGAGGATTAATCCCTCTTGCGGACAAGAGAAATCTCCCTAGTGCCCCAACGAGTAACTAGAAACAAAGATCCATTTGAATACCTCTTTCTCTATATTATTATTTTTATTTTAAGATCATTAAAATAGTAAAGTAGAGAGGACATGCTCCTACCTTGAAATCCAAATGTCTGGTGTAGCCCTTTGTCCTGTCGCTCCAAAATAGTTCTCCAATGATGAGTAGAACCTGCAATAAAAGACAAGACAAATAATCAAAGCATCTGCAGTATATATAATAATCAAAAAGTACTAATCCAACTTAGTGATCAAGGAGTCTAAGTATTTACATTATTCCCATGAATATAGAAATAAGGCAATGAGAAAAAGATATCCATATGTATTATCATAAATTAAAAAGAGCGATCTTACAACACGATGCCTTGATGTTGTACAGATTCCTCCTAGGGTTCAAGCAATCATTCTCCTTCAGTCTATTAAGCCTTCCTCTCTAAAATAACCAACGTGAAGTCATGGGCACAAAGGTGTGATCTTTAGAGTGTCAACAACAACTCACTAGTATAAAAAGTATGCACTCTATGAACTCTCTTTAGCTTAGAAACTATATAGATCAGTTTCTATTATTCATAATCTACCTTCTCCTAATCCCTGAAGCTGAAACTTGAGCTCAATTTATAGGGAGATTGAGGTAGTTTTAGTTCAATAAAGAGAGGGATGGATTCCTCTCATGAAGGGATTTGAGTTCCTTGGACCAAGGGATAAGATCCATGAGTGGAGGGATAAAGCTCAAACTGGCGTGACTCTAGAGGCTTCCAGTTGGGAGAATATTCGATCAACTAGGCTTCTAGAAGTTACTTTTTATTTTACTTGTTTTTCATGGGTGTGCATAGGTTTTAGTGGAAAAAAATACGGAATTCGTCACGGATAATGGAAGGATCATCTACGCATGTGCAGAGAAAGGCTAGTAAAACTGTGCAGGAAGAATTTTAGGGGTTTTATAGAGCTTTTCTCCAATTTCCAAGACTTGATTAAGGAAAATCATTGTTTTTGACCTCTAAGGGAACATGATATGGATGGTAATATGCCCATATGAATAATAAAATTTCATGGGGACAGAATGACGTGTAACAGATTCCCTCCTAAAGTGCGATGAGAGTTTTTCTAAAGAGTGAAGTGCTTTATCATTCCGAGGATTGGATTGGAGACGCTGGTCAAAAACCTGTAAAAAAATTCAATGCAAATATATATGATCGCTGAGGTAGGCATTCCCATACTTAGATCAAAACTAATTAAATTTTCTAGTATAGATATGGCTTTAATATTACATCAAAAGTAGACATAGTATGGGCACAACCAACTATCATAAGAAGTCCTCTATATCATGAATAATAAAACTCCTCGCAATCTGGATGGTGGAAACTAGATCCAGGGTCTTGATTTCCTCTTCTAGAACTATTAAAAATCTATCCATGCGATTGATTGTGTCAGAGTTGAACATGATAGAAACCACTTGATTATCGGTCGATGATGAGAACCGTTAACAAGAGTGGGAGAAACCATCAATAATGACAATGGCTATCAAAGTACTTCAATACAATCTATGAAGTGTAAATGAATGATTTGTATTCAAACACTCATAGAATCATTCAATCGAAGGTCAGTGATAAAAACCTATCATTGAAGGCGAGAAAAATTTCATTAGGGCATGCAAATCCCAAGGTACTAATAGAATTCTAGATCAAATTTCTAGATAATGAGTTGATGTCGATAGAAATTGATCCATCGCAGGAAAGCCTGCGACACGAAACCATTAGATCTAGTTTTGAAGAAATTTTTTGCAAGGACTAACTCAGGGATGGTCAATGCAAATGGAGACAAATGTTTGCAATGAATGGTTTATTGAACTTTCTATTGAACACATAACGACATTGTAGATGGCTTGGCAACATTTGACCTAAATCTAATACTTAGTAACCATCTGAAGACTTTCAATGTGGTTCGATTAAATGTTAGAAAAAAGGATTTACCAACCCAGGTTCAAGTGTGACAAAGTGCCATGTTCAAGAGTGACATGCTTCTTTCTAAAATAAGGATGGAAAGTGGATTATTTTTTTCTCTTTTTCCTCCACCATTAGTGGCAAGTACCTCTTTATTTTTGTCAAGCTTGAGGCGGATAACATTTGCTTTTTTGTGTAAGTTCATCCTTAGGATGATTCCATCTTAGTATTAAAATCAAACCCTAAGAAGGAGTGGTTTGGTCCTGTTGTAATTGAGAGGTCCTGTACTATTTAATTTTAATGAGTCTAGTATAGGAATAACTTGGCATTTTTCAATTTTAGGGAGTCAGAAGAAAAACATAAGTAAAATCCATGGTTTTTCTTTTTCGTAAATTTATTCCCTCAAGCCTGAAAAGGGATAAAATAATGCAAGAGAGAACTCTATTGACCATAATCAGTCAACGTATACCTTTTTCGTAATTAGTCTAATTTAGTCCGGAAAAGGGGTAAACTTATACTGAATGGACGAATGTTCATTTACTTTAATGAGTTAGAATAGTCAAGTACTCAGAGATATTTTCATGTTTCGAGAGTCAAAAAAGGGCTTAAAATAGGACTCCAAGGTTTCTCTTTTTTCATATTTTTTACAGAGCCCGAAAAAGTGATAAAAGTATACTCGATTTCAAAATAATTATTTTCACCAAAATCTTGTATCTTGCACAAAAACTCAAACGATAGTAAATATTTGTTCTCAAAAAGTAAAAATATTTAAATTTTAGATTTTAAAAGTAAAAATAAATAAAATAATAATATTTTTTTCGTTTAATACTACAAAAAGGAGTTAAAACAAGTCATTTTCACCTTTTTCTTTTCAGAACAGAGTAGAGAGAGCTTTTGGCCAAAACATTCCAGAGCTGATATAAGAAGAATCAACCGATCATTTCAAGAAATGTCATAACCAGGTAATCCATATCATCATTGTCTTTTTTTTCATCCATTTTATTTCTTATTTCAAGTTTTCATGGCATTTTTTTGGAGGAAATTATGATTTAAAATCCACCCTTAGGGGTGTGCGGTTTCTCTGTGTGAAAACTGCACACCTCGACGATTTTTTAAAAGAAGAATCATTGGGCTGCCACTAGTTCTATGTAGGACGCATGTGGACAAATGCACTGTGTAAACATAAAACCTGCACAAGTGCTGTGAGTTTTTGAAAAAACTAAATTTCTCCATAAAAAATGGTTCAAGTTTCCTGCAACTGATTTACAATGTTTAATTTGTTGATTTTAAGGTCTTTAATCATGTTGGAACGACGAGAATAAGAACATGAGCTCATGGAAAAAGAAGCCATGGATGATCCGGTAACCATGCATGCATTAAAAAATTGTGGTTTATATAAGTTCTGGGAAATTCAGGGCATGAAGGAAAAAGTTGAGTTGTTGACTTGGCTTGTGAATGCATTGAACGTGCAACATCAAGGTTTCATAATTGGGGACCATCAGCTTGTGATCGAGCTGGAAGACATATACTTCCTCATTGGGGTGCCTCGTAGAGGGAGAAACATTTCCTTATTTGGGACTAGACCAGGAGGTCTTTCCATTGCTAGCTACAAGGCTCAGTATTGTAGAAATAATTCAGAGCTAAAAGACGGTCACATAGACATCAAAACCATTTTACGACCATAACTCAAAATCATAGCATTCACAATTTCCAGGTTATGCGGGAGTGTAGCTCCTCATGTGGCTACCAAAGCACAGATGCAAACTGCATTTGAGTGTTTCAGAGGGACAATATTCAACTGGAGTGAAGGAGTGTTGGCCAACATGAAGGGCCAATTGACTAGAGCTAAAAATGGGAAGTTGAAAAACTTCGGATATGGTTCCATTCTTATCTCATTTTCTCTAAAGAGGATCCTGTTAGGGTCCCGTGATTTGGCTGATTGGCAAGACAAATGACAATGTAACATCAAACCAAGCTTTGGAACCCGAGGACCTAGCCTTCTTGGACTCAGAGAGGGCTCTCTCTATATATGTAAAGGATATCTATGTGTTTGCTTATCGTGTTCTGATTTTAGGCTAGCAATAGAGTATGTTTTTTTTTGTTTTGGTTTTTTAAGTTGTGAGGGATGAAACTAATCAAATATATGAAATAGGTAACAAGATGTAAGATTAACTAGGCTATGGGGTCAAAAGGCCAAGAAAGCTATTAGATGATGATGCAAGGCTGTTGAAGGGCTGATTTGATTTCAAGGTAGAAAGGATCTTTGGGCAAAATGGAGTAAATGGACATCAAGTTTGTGAACAACAAAGAGTTTCAAGCATCACTGGTTCAATAGATAACATAAACATGGTAAAGAAAACCCTTAATCATGCAAAATGTAACTATAAACTAATTAACACATAGAAACAAACATTCAAGCCATGCATAGAAGTATAAGACCCTCTAACTTTGGGAAATGGCTATCAGACTTTGGGGAAAATGCATAAGATGGACTAAAAACTCAAAACACTATGCCGGAATGCCTAAACACAGTACTTCAAGTTATTGGGCACTTTGAACAACAAGATTTGCATAGTTTTAGGCAAAGGGCTAGATCGGGACTAGGCCTCCTTGGTTCAAACAAAATGATAATCTTAATCAGTCAAAGAGATAGTTTCATGGCTGGAACTATGGACAGTCATAGGTAAGCAGGGCACACCATACATCCTACTCAACATGCATAGAACTATTAATGAAACTAGCAACAATATCCTCAAGTTATTAAAGAGTAGTTAAGAATTCTTTAATGCAACTAAGGAAGAAGAAAACATAAAAGCTATGAAGATTCGGGAATTTTGAGGTGCCTCCATGGGCATATCTCAAATTTAATCTCTACTGATCTATAGCAAGCAAGAAACATGTATCATGAATGAAAACTAGAAGACAACAACAAAGCAAGAAACATTATACCATTCTACCATGTCATGGAATCCATCAACAATCCTTCATCATCCATCCAAGAACATTCAAGAGGCAATCCAAAAGCATAGCACAAGTATTTTCTCCAAAGCTCATATGACCAATATATTGCTTCTATTCTCAAATTCAGCCTTGTTTACAATGAGAGCTTGTGGAATAAATAGGCTCAAGTGAGGAAAACCTCATGGTTCAACTTCCATCCTCATTGGCCTAATCAAAATATCTAAACTTGTCCTTGAGGCTTTGCAAAGCCCAAGGCATAAAAATATCTAAAAATTGCTAAAAAAGGGAATTTAATTGACTTTGCATCATTTTCCAAGTGTAAAAATAGCTAAACGCACATTTGGAAAAAGCATATTTTAGAGGTTCAAAAATTACAAAAATACTTCAAATTTTCATCAGCAAAAGGTCCCTCGATTTTCCGGAAACATTTGGCAGCCTTCCTGGTGTCAACATGAGGCTCATGATAGCTCGTTGGAAAGCTCTGAGTGTCTACTTTTTGGGGCAACTGAAATTTCTCCAATATGATGCCCAGAAGTCCTCCAAACCTGCACCTATGTGTAAAAAGCCAGAAAATAATAGTTTGCTGATAGACCGGGAAGAGTGTGCAAAATGTGAGCCTTTTTCGTTGTTTTGAGGGGGTAAATGATCTCCGAATGCTCTGAAAATAGCTGAGGACATGCTCATGAAATTATGGCATCCAATGATACCATCCTCCTCCCTTGACGAATCCTCAAAATGAAATCGCGAATTTATGAGTTTTTGATCAAAAACCCAAAAAGGCCAAAAAACCAAAACATGTCAAAATGTACCCAAAATCGGTGTGTATGACCCTCAAGGGTCCTTGGCAACATGGTCTGAAGCTTGGGCCCAAAATCCAAGTTTAAAGGTGTCTTTCTTTCTTTTCTTCTTGAAACTACCATCATTAATCATCATCCTTATGTTGCTGCTCAAACTGCTGAGTTGCTGCTGTTCAACACTCTCCTCCTCTGGTTCCTGCTGCTGCTCATCTTCACCACTGTCATGTTGCTCCTATTGTTTTGCCTAGAGGGACATCTTGATCTAGATGTGCTCCTGAAACACCAAACTGCTTCCAAGTCTTTGCAATGCCTTCTTTAAACCAAACTCTGTTTCACCTCTTGATCATTGTTTGATCAAGGTGAATTTGATTTCAAAAATGCTGTGTGGGATGACTTTTTATGATATTAGGTCTCTTCTCTTTGCAAAACAAATCTTTTCCTACCTTTGTATGTCATTCAACAAGTATATTTAAAAGCATAAACACAGTCAACCAAAAAAGTATATACACAGTGAAGGTCACTGTGTAAAAGGGTAAGGTAATATAGCTTATTGTGTTTTTATGATGTGGCAACAAAAGTTTGTAGCTTTCAACAATAACAAACTCCTTCTTAAACCAAAACACTACCATCTTTATACTTCTCTATTTTCTCGTATCCATTTTGAAAATATCTCCGAATTGCAATGGTAGCTTTACTCACTAACTATGTTTCATGGAATGGAAATCTTAAAGCACTGTTTTTTGCCCCTTTAACACACAAAAGAAACTTTTGACCAATAAACAAGTGACATATGTATGACCTCCATGGCTGAAAATAAGACTGCTGCTTCATTTTTCAAATACTAAGTCTCTGCCTTTGAAATAGTGCCTCCATCTTTCAATATTCCTTAGAAGGCAGTTTCATGGGCTTCTCATAGCAATAAGAACTTACATTCTCACTGTTTTACCTTTATAAAACATAGCAAATCTTTGATCTTTTAAACAAAATGGTCAACCCTTCCAAACACTTCTTACTTCACTGCATAATGCTGACAGAAGCTATGTTTTTCATCTCAGTTTCGAGGGCAGCTTTAAGTTTTCCTGGGGCAAGAAAAATGCCAGCCCTCTTTCAGCAAATTGTAACATAGCCCTAAGACCCTTTTCATACCAACACATCTTGACTCACACCAAGGCTTTTACTGCCTCAAAAGTTATTGAAATGTGTTTTCAAACAAAAACTCTGTCTCAGCCCGTCAACCCTCTATTTTTTTAAGACAAAAATGATACCAGGTGTAAAGTGAAATGTCTTCTTTTGGTGTAAGACTCTGTTTCTTCAAAATACTGCCTTCCCAACCTTTGTACATCAATCAACCAATATCCATGATGAAAACACAGCTAACAAGGATAAAGACAGTTAAAGGGGTTTCTTGTGGAAGGGCACCATGCTTTGGTGTTTGAGGCACTAGGACACTCTTACCCTTTTCAGAAGAAGGCCAAACACAATCCTCTTAGCTTCAAGACCTTTCCTTCCTGTTGGTAGGCCACTCCATCAGTGGATTCAAAACTCACAAATACAACCAATCACAAAGTGCATACATTCAATAAAGACCACTGTAAATAGGACAAGGTGGCAGTTCTTGCAATGTTTTTATGTGGTCACAAAATTCTGTAGCCTTCAAATACCAATAAACTCCTTTTCAATCAAAACATTGTTGTCTTTACACCCTACTGCTCTTTATATCAGTTTGACAATACCTTGAGATGCGAATGGTAACTTGACCTACTGCCTATGCTTTATGGAATGGAAAGTTAAAACACTATTTTATCCCTTTAACAGAATAGAAGAAGCTCCCTTGAAAAAATGCTCATATGATGATTGTGTTGAAAATGACCTACTGTTTTCATTTCTCAAACCCTGTGTTTTCGCTTTTGAAACAGTGCCTTCCTCCTCTCAAGACTGTTTGAGGGTTGTCTATAAAGTCTTTTGACATCAACAAAAGTGGACCACCATTTAGTTGTGCTCACTACTGGACAAATGTAGCTTATTGCAAACCCAAACATTTTTTAAACAAGCACAACAACCCTCCTCCTTTTTAGAAGTTTTGGGTCTCTTTCTATGTCGATGTTTGTCACCATGTCCAACCATTTTGCCAAAACAATCTCAACTTCCGGAGCTTGAAAATCAATGATAATCTTTGCTTGAATGGTTAAGAAGCTCTTGGAAAGAGTTTTTTAAGGTTTTTGGTGAGTTTCTTGACCATTTCTACAGGAGTTCCACGTGCTGCTACAGGCGCGTCGCGCATCAGTTCATCCCTTTGGAAATTTTCGGCCTAAACGCGTCGCGCAGATTTCTGAACGTGTCGCACAAATTTGTAGCCTTTGAAGGCCTTTCCGGTGTTGAAATTGGGTGCAAGATGGCTCGTTGGAAATATGTGGAAGTCTTATTTCCATAAAAACTTGAATTTTTCCGTTTGGAGTCCATTTGATTGTTCAAAATTTGATTTTCCCAACACTCGTCAAAACTGGTGAATCCTGGTGCAGAAATGCATCGAGCTGTTTGTAGGCCATTTTTGAATGCCTTCCCGGTGTCGGAATTAGGCGCGAGATGGATCGTTGGAAAGATAGGGAAGTATAATTTCCAAATATGCTTGATTTTTTCCATTTGGTGTCCATTTGGGTGTTCAAAAACTGACTGTCTCATCACTGGTCAAAAATGGTGAATGCTGGTGCAGAAAAACATAGCGTTGATTGCAGGCTACTTTTGGATGCCTTCCCGTTGTCAGAATTTTGCATGAGATGGCTCGTCGGAAAGCCATGGAAGTATTTTTTCCATAAAAACTTGAATTTTTTCATTTGGAGTCAATTTGGTTGTTAAAAATCTGACTGTCCCATCACTGGTCAAAATGATGAATCCTGGTGCAGAAATTCTCCTGTGACATCTGAATTTTTCATGTTTCTCATAAACCATGATACCTGTGTAGAAACTGAAGGAGGTTTTTATTCTTGAACCTATGAGGGAAAAAAACCTCTCTCAATTTTGTAAATTTCATCTCCATTTTGTCAGAAACACATTTTGAACCGAACTGCCCGGGCGGTCCTTAACCTCTGTCTTTGTATGGCTTTGTCACAATGAATGGAATACTCCTCAAAATGATGTGGTAATCTATAGTTTATGAGGTAGGAAGTTCTCTGAACCATGCTTAAAATCTTTCCATTTTGTCCTTCCAAACTCTGTTGTCTATGGAGGTGGCCATAAAGACTCTGTTATGCTTGATTTGTGTATAATGGGGGATTATTACAAAATATTGTTTCAGCCTTTACAAATGGTCCTTCAGACCTATCATGAAGCTTTCCTCATTATCTACTGATGAAGGTCATGATTGATTTTCTGTTTGTCATTTTGGATACCTTCAAACAATGGTGGGCCCTCTACTTATTTGGGAAGGAGGCCTATGCTTGACAACTGCCATACCAACTATACTTTTTGAAGAAGGTCTTCAACACCATACTACTCCATTTATTTTGAAATAGGGACCTTGTATATTTTTGAAGAAGTTTATAAAAATACCAATCACTGCAACCTTCAAAAACCCTAAGTATCCATTGTTGTTGTAGTAAAGAGGCTCCTTTAAACCAAAATTTGCCTTACTGCTGTTCATCAATGGAGGTGATCTACAATTTTTGAAGTTATTTAAAACTCCTTGACCCTCTAATTTTAAATGAAGGAGGTCCTATTGATCCTATTCCACAGCATCTACTCTTTACTGGAGGAGGTTATCAGCATTTTCCCAACCACATTTACTAACCTTTTTGGACTGTTTTTGCAGGGGTACATTGAATTTTCTCTCTGAATAGTGTTTTTATCCGAAGCTCAAGGCAACATAAGAAGCAGTTGTCTTTTTATGTACTGTGATGATGTCCTTGGGAAAACTTATGCCTCATTACCTTTGAAGGAAAAACTGGAACACTGCAGATCAACCTTATATCAGTCATCTGTATTTGTGTGGCTTTGAAGGATGATATCAGCTTTTTAGGGCAACTTTTGACCTTTGAAACATGCACTCATGCTTTGTTATCATTGCAGCTCTCCACCTGCTGATGGCAAATTCTTCAGCACGAGACTTATTTGGACTTGTCTCCTTGCTTTTGTCTGGAAACTGTTTGTCATTCAATTTTCCCCTAGAGGGAAAAATCTGCCTTTTGATGTTCTGCATTGTAAGAGGAAAATTTCTCTGAGATTTATGAGGATTATAGGTGTCCTTTCAACTGATGCTTTTCTTTGATTTGGAGGTGGAACTCAGTCATAATCACCTGGGCTACATTATCATCTTTAACACATTTTTATAGGGAAAAATACCTTTCTTTTGATAGTGGCATGCTCACATTGCCTTTACCGGGTTTCAGGACTTGAAACACATGTCATGATCTGTCTTGCACCTTCATGTCTCTGCATACCTATTTGCAATGTCTTTCTACTGAAGAAGAAACTTAACTGCCACTTTTGGTCATACCAGCTTATGATGAATAATCTGAAGGTCATCCCCTTATGAGTAGGAAATTCAGTACCTTTGAAACATAATTATCATCATTGGCCTGTGTAATGACCTGTTCTTTAATTATCAGCAACATTGTTTTGTTTGGGCCTAGACTGCTATATTGGAAAGAAAACTTGAAAAGGGACCAGCTTAACTTTTGTCTCAATCTGCTGAAGATTGTTTGGTGAGCATGCTTGACTAGGGTTTCTCTTATACATTATGGCAGGCAAACAAACTTTGAAAAACACTACAGCTTTTACCTCAACCTTCAGTCATCACTTTACTTCAGAAAATCTGAGCGACTGTCTCACTGTTCATTAAACAAACCTGTGCTTACAGTTAGTTTGAAATTCTTCAAATCAATATTGGCCATCGCCCTCTGCTTATGGATGAAGGAGGCGCCTTAACCCTCTACTTATAGATGAAGGAGGTTCTTGGCCATGACAAATTACAAGTCTGTTTGACAGTGTTGTCTTTCTTTTACTGTGTTATCATGATGAATGAAGCTGCAAGAGTTTGATGAGTAACTCCTGGGCCTGCAGATGTATCTCAGGCTCATGTTGACATTGAGAAGCAATTGTTCTTCTAAATGTGTATTCAAGAATTTTCTCCTAAGATGAAAGATATATTTCCTGTCTTTTTAAAATCCATAAAACACTGTAAAACACCTAATAATCAGCTTGAGACTGTGGTCTATGCAGTGCTGAGACTTAGGGGTGTGTAAGTGGCACGACTTAGGGCTGTGATAAATTTCATTTGCAGAGTGGGAGGTCTGTCATGATTGGTCTGTATCAGATGGAGGTTTTTTTGGCCTTTTGATGGTTGCCAAGGGTAAAATGCCTTAAAGCGCCACTTTCTAACTTAGGGGAGGCTTTTGAAATAGACTTGGATTGTCCTTTTAGAGCTGATGGGCAGACCAGTAGGGCTAAATCTAGATAGGATAGAGATAATGAGTTTTAACCTTGACATGGGCGGACTGAAAAGCAGGAGGGCGAAAATTTTTTATGAGGGTTTTCTAGATGACAAATTGACATATGGAGATCAGCTTCTAGAAAACTCAGCTATGGATCTAGTCATCATTAACAAATGAAAAATACTGATGACTAACAGTGGCTCCATTTGGGGAGGGCAGCTCCTCGTCAGGAGGTGTCCAGAATTCAGATCTTTGGCTTATGAAGACCAGTGCCTTACCCATTGGTGCAAAATTTCACCCTTCTTTGATGCTATTTCTGAAAAGTGACAACATAGTTAACATCAATGATACTTCTACCTACCCCACTATCTTTCCTAACATTTTTTCTTCTCTTTGGCGCATTTGAACTAGCAGCCTTTTGACAATGTATATTTTTCTTTTTGAAAAATGAACCTATCTATTTCTACTATTATATCTGCCGGGAGTTCAGATTAAACTGATGAACTCCTTCATTACTCTACCTATGCTAGATCAACTGTCAAGATTAAGCAGTTTGACAGGATTTTGTTCTCTAATCTAAAACACGAAATTTAAAAGATGATCAAATCAGGATTAGACAATCTGATTTGTCATGTATTTGCGGCATGATAAGGACAAGCTGCACACAAATATTATTCTGCATAAAGGAAATTTAGAAAAGCGGGGCTAAGATGTACAATGTGTTTTTCATCCCTCGCTTCTCTCTTTGGTTCTGTTTTAGGCATGTGGAACCAGAATCTCTCCCTAATCTACTCTCTGTGATAAGTCAATCTTACACAATGTTGACCATCTTTTCACTCACTAACTTATCAGCAAATAAATTTAAACATGCTCAGCTATGATTAGGCTAGATAGCTGAACAAGACATTGAAGTACTAGTAGCGGCATTTAGACTTGCGCGCTTTCCGAAGGACTGTTTTTTTTGGAACATGGGGCTTTACCACTGCTTTTTAGAAACTTCCCTCTTTTTCTACTTTTCACTGTTTTTTGTATTTTCTGCTTTTTCACTTTCTCTTCAAACAAACTACAAATGAAAAAAGTGCTCACAAGGCTGAGTTTTAACTATCTACCTATCCTAATCTAAACTGTACACAACATACATTCATTTGGTGAACTCTTCTTTCCAATGTAACCAGTCAAGTAGATGATCAAATGGGTGATTTTGGTTTAGTTCTTTCATGATGTTAAAGTACTGAAAAGACCACTCCCATTTGGCTGGTTTTTGGACAGCAGTGCTTAAGCTTTTTCTCATTCTTGGTAGCAACTTGTTTATGATAGAACCCACTACTCTTTTAGACTTCTCAAGGAAAAAAACGGATGGATCTTGGAAAAATACCTGATCTAGAGGTTTTGAGATATAGGCTTCATTCAAGACTACTCTTTCAGACTTCTCAAGGAAAACAACAAATGGATCTTGGAAAAATACCTGATCTAGAGGTTTTGAGATATAGGCTTCATTCAAGACTACTCTTTCAGATTTCTCAAGGAAAACAACAAATGGATCTTGGAATAATACTTGATCTAGAGGATTTGAGATATAGGCTTCATTCGGGACTACTCTTTCTTCCACTTGACTATATTTGGGACTCTCCCGGTAAAGCAACTCTTCCTTTTGCTCCTGATCACTTGAAATGTCAGACTCATCACATATTGCAGTGTAGTTTTCTTGCCAAGCTGATGTGTTTTGATAGGGCGGGCTGAAC
The DNA here is from genome assembly GCA_034641835.2 of Pinus albicaulis. Classification (NCBI taxonomy): domain Eukaryota; kingdom Viridiplantae; phylum Streptophyta; class Pinopsida; order Pinales; family Pinaceae; genus Pinus; species Pinus albicaulis. The sequence goes on along the minus strand of CM076575.1, from coordinate 869,870,257 downwards.
ACTATGTGAAGGTTATCAGGTTGATGAGCAAGGATACACTTTGATATTAAATTATCTTGAAAGGACAGTGTGACAACTCTCATGTGTTTATCAGCCTCTACTTCTTCATCTGCAATTTGTAACTCAATGGAACTTGGTGGCTGCAAATCTGGAGTTAAGGAAGATTCCCTGTCCAAAGTGATTTCTTCAACCATTTCAGGAATTTTTTATTTATTTATAACCTGCTCAAGAATTTCATCATCCTTCTCAACCTCATCGTCAAAGCTGAAAAACAGTTGATTTCCAATTATGTGAATGTTATATTTGACGGACTGAAGTGAAGTAGAGTCAAGAGTCTGAGACTCTTCACTTACTTCTGAACTCTCAAGGCTCTCCTTATCAGTGTTATAGATGACCTGTAATGGCTTCTCACTTTTCTCAAGTTTATGAAACTGAGCTTCCTCCCGAAAATCAAAAACTGAATCTTCTGCAAAGTTAGCTTCTGTTTGGAAATCATATAAGTCAACATATTGATCAAAAATTTGAGAATCATTAACATAAGCAATGTCACCAGCCATGTACATTGGACTGCCAGATTGCTTTTCTTCAACTTGATTTAAAAATCTATTTTCTGACTTATGATATGCAAGATTAACAGGAGAAAGATCAGAGAAATTTTGGTTATTAGTCTCTGCATCTAGTAACAGAAAATGTGTTTCTGATGGTTTGAGAACTTCTTCCTTTTCCATTATCTGCTTGTTTATATCACTTTCATTGTATAAGATAAAAGAATCTAAATTGGAATGAGTGGAATAAATGGGAGTATTGTTTTCCATGACTGCTTGAGTTACCAGAGGTTGAGTTACTTCTAGTCCTAGGTTTTCCATGACTGCTTTAGGCATGAGGTTATGGGAGGCACCAGAATCTAACATGGAATTATGTAATATCTTGTCCTGTATGTTCAGGCTCACATAGGAAGGAGAAACAGATCCTTCTTGGTATTGACCTTCTATTTTCGGGTCGAATAAGAGCTCGGGTTTGTTTTCAGTTAGATTTAAAGTATCTGCCTCGCTCCATATGTCAAAAAATTTGAAAATTTGAGATCTATACCTATCTATAGTTATTAGCTCAGTAAGGGGTATAGTAATTTTTATTTCAGAAACTTCCCCTTCGAAACTAAAAGGAGTTTGTAGTTTGGGTAGATTTGTTTCAGCTTTTTCGGACATGACCTTTTCTATGCTCTTAATTTGTTGATTTTGGTTTGAGACCTTGTTTGACACAGTCGCCTCGGGAATCTTTGTGGAGGTACTAGGAGTATCCGAGCTAAGACTTCTTTGAATAGCTTTATCTTTGTTTTGGTCAATTTTCTTGGCCACAATTTTGTTGCTATCCATGGCTTTTTTAAGGATGGTGTCAGAGGTTTTAGCAGTGTGAGGGCTACTCTTCTTGGAGTGGTCTTGGTTTTTTCTGCTTCTAAGGTTATATTTCCTATGAGCTTCTATAATGGCATTCTGAAAATCTATGGTAGGATCTTCGAGATCTTCATAGTTGGTTTCATCCTGACTTGGGGAGCATAACTCTTGCTCTTCTGCTGTGAGGTAAACCTTACTCTCGTTATCAGAACCTATGAGTTTCCAATGATTTTCATCAATGGGTGCGGTATCCTTATTCTCTTCATCAACATAATTCTCACTGAAGGATGGTCTGATCTGCTGATCATTTCCTCTTGGTTTATTTTGAGACTGATCTTTTCTAAAGCCTTGTTTCCGATTTTGAGGGTTTGGTTGGTTGTCCCTAGGATGCACTTTTTCACTCATTTTTTCCCACATCTTTGTCATGGATTTGATCAGACCATCTATTCTAGGATCTAGGGAAGGAGATGAAGTGGAGACCTTATCTCTATATGGGACTTTTCCTTCTAATCTAGTCCTGGCTCTTTTTTCTGCTAAGTTGGCTTCTATTTTTATGGCTATTTGTTGCATTTCCTCTAGGGTAGGGGGATCCTTGTCTCTCAGATGATATGTCATGTCTGGATCAAAACCCTCGGGGAATTTTGCCAAGATTAAACCAAGTGGGGGTTTGAAGTGAGGCGGGAGGGCGTTATACACACTATTGAACCTAGTGCAGTATGCCTGGACACTTTCCCCATTTTCCCGTTTCAGGTTGTTATATTCTGACAGGATTTGAATAGGGTTCCTTCGGATTTCCCACCTATTTCTGAAGATTTGATGTAGTTCTGGGATGTTGTGGATGTTGTTTGGAGTCAAGCTTTTGAACCATGTTTTGGGTTCACCACCCAGGCTTTGGGCGAATATTCTCATTCTAACGGTCTCGTATTGTACCTCCAGGTATTCATAAGCATCAATCATCCTACTTATATGTTGTTGAGGTGTGGTGGTGTCTTCTCCGGTAAAGTGTGGGATTTTGTCTTGATATTTATTTGGGAGAGGAGCCAAAGGCGGTGGGAACACCAAAGGTGCGTACTAGGCTGCCATGGCGGGAGCTAATGGATGATGTACAAGATGAGGACTAGTAGACCGAGATGAGGCGGTTTGAACAGGTGTGGCAGATGAACTTGGACTAGTGATCTGGTTTTAAGCAGATCTGGGATGGTGGGAACCAAAGTGATAGAGAAGCTGAAAGTCGGGGGGGGTGGAAGGTGAGGCTTCTCTACTATGACTGTGTGATTGGTCTAGGGTTTCAAGATCGTCAAAGTTTATCTTACTATGAGACCTACTTCTGAAAAGAGTTTTTGATGACTCTAATTCAAAAGGTGAATCTGGTAGGATAGTGAGATGTTTAGGTACTGATCTTGTTTTACGGATGGATCTATCAGTAGCTAGATGGTCAGTTTCGGAAGCTTGCCACAGGATCTTCTCTGGGTCATCTACTATGATAGGGGGATTTGGGTCTGGATGGGATCTGGTGTTGATTCTTCATGAAGCCAGATTTTGGATCTAGAGTTTAGAGAGAATGGTATTGATGAATGTTTTGGATGAGTTGTCTCTCTAAAGTTCTACTAAGGTGAAGGATGGTCAAAAAGTAAAAGGGATGGGCTAATGGAGTCGCCAGGTGGAACTTGGTTGTTTTGTGAAGGTAGCTATGGTCCACCACCAGTAACTAATCTGGGAATGTTTTGGATTTTCTGAGTTTTATGTGCAGCCTATGGTTTGTTAAAGTATCCTAGACTTGTTTCAACACTTTGCTAGGGTGATGAGAACAAAAAGAGTTTACTCTAAATGGATCTATGGCTGCTTGCTTGTTTAAGTGTCTAAAGGACCCAAGAGTCTATAAGAGTTTGCTAGACTATCATGTACTCAATGTCCCACCATCTCTCGCTATGTTAGTGAGCGATGGGATAGGTCTATCGGATAGTAACCTAGAGTTTGGTAAAATAGTAAGGCCTACTAGAGGTTAGTGGAGTCGTCAGGTGGAACTTGGTTGTTTTGAGATATATGTGTATGGTCCACCACCAGTATTGACAAAAACCAATCTAAGGGAGTTTTTGTGGTTTTTTCTGAGTTTTATGTAATCCTTAGGTTTGGAAGAGTGTCCTACAGCTGAGTCATCATTTTGCTAGGATGGTGAGACAACCAGATTCTACTCTTCTAAGTTTGACTGAGATCTAAGAGTTCCTAAGGGATACCTAGGATGTTTTGACTCAAGGTCCCACCGTGATCGCCATTATGTTAGTGAGCGGTGGGATAAGTCAATCAGATAGCATTCTTAAGGTCTCTTAAGGTCTAGGGAATCTAAGTTTGTTTAATATTCAGAGTCCCACCGTGATCGCCATTATGTTAGGGTCCCGTGATTTGGCTGATTGGCAAGCCAAATGATAGTGTAACATCAAACCAAGCTTTGGAGCCCGAGGACCTAGCCTTACTGGACTCAGAGAGGGCTCTCTCTATATATGTAAAGGATATCTATGTGTTTTCTTATCGTGTTCTAATTTTAAGCTAGCTATGGAGTATGTTTTTTTTTGTTTTGGTTTTTTAAGTTGTGAGGGATGAAACTGATCAAAGATATGAAATAGGTAACAAGATGTAAGATTAACTAGACTATGGGGTCAAAAGGCCAAGAAAGCTATTAGATGACGATGCAAGGCTGTTGAAGGGCCGATTTGATTTCAAGGTAGAAAGGATCTTTGGGCAAAATGGAGTAAATGGACATCAAGTTTGTGAACAACAAAGAGTTTCAAGCATCACTGGTTCAATAGATAACATAAACATGGTAAAGAAAACCCTTAATCATGCAAAATGTAACTATAAACTAATCAACACATAGAAACAAACATTCAAGCCATGCATAGAAGTATAAGACCCTCAACTTTGGGAAATGGCTATCAGACATTGGGGAAAACGCATAAGATGGACTAACAACTCAAAACACTATGCCGGAATGCCTAAACACTGTACTTCAAGTTATTGGGCACTTTGAACAACAAGATTTGCATAGTTTTAGGCAAAGGGCTAGATCGGGACTAAGCCTCCTTGGTTCAAACAAAATGATAATCTTAATCAGTCAAAGCGATAGTTTCATGGCTGGAACTATGGATAGTCATAGGTAAGCAGGGCACAACATACATCCTACTCAACATGCATAGAACTATTAATGAAACTAGCAACAATATCCTCAAGTTGTTAAAGAGCAGTTAAGAATTATTTAATGCAACTAAGGAAGAAGAAAACATAAAAGCTATGAAGATTCAGGAATTTTGAGGTGCCTCCATGGGCATATCTCAAATTTAATCTCTACTGATCTATAGCAAGCAAGAAACATATATCATGAATGAAAACTAGAAGACAACAACAAAGCAAGAAACACTATACCATTCTACCATGTCATGGAATCCATCAACAATCCTTCATCATCCATCCAAGAACATTCAAGAGGCAATCCAAAAGCATATCACAAGTATTTTCTCCAAAGCTCATATGACCAATATATTGCTTCTCTTCTCAAGTTCAACCCTGTTTACAATGACAGCTTGTGGAATAAATAGGCTCAAGTGAGGAAAACCTCATGGTTCAACTTCCATCCTCATTGGCCTAATCAAAATATCTAAACTTGTCCTTGAGGCTTTGCAAAGCCCAAGGCACAAAAATATCTAAAAATTGCTAAAAAATGGAATTTAATTGACTTTGCATCATTTTCCAAGTGTAAAAATAGCTAAACACACATTTGGAAAAAATAGATTTTAGAGGTTCAAAAATTACAAAAATACTTCAAATTTTCATCAACAAAAGGTCCCCTGACTTGCCGGAAACATTTGGCAGCCTTCCTGGTGTCGAAACAAGGCTCATGATAACTTTTTGGAAAGCTCTAAGTGTCTACTTTTGGGTGCAACTGAAATTTCTCCAATCCGATGCCCAGAAGTCCTCCAAACCTGCACCTGTGTGTAAAAAGCCAGAAAATAACAGTTTGTTGATAGACCGGGCAGAGTGTGCAAAATGCGAGCCTTTTTCGCTATTTTGAGGGGGTAAATGATCTCCGAATGCTCTAAAAATCGCTGAGGACATGCTAATGAAATTATGGCATCCAATGATACCATCCTCCTCCCTTGACGAATCCTCCAAATGAAATGGCGAATTTATGAGTTTTTGATCAAAAACCTAAAAAGGCCAAAAAACCAAAACATGTCAAAATGTGCCCAAAATCGGTGTGTATGACCCTCAAGGGTCCTTGGAAACATGTTCTGAAGCTTGGGCCCAAAATCCAAGTTTAAAGGTGTCTTTCTTTCTTTTCTTCTTGAAACTGTCGTCCTTAATCATCATCCTTATGCTGCTGCTCAAACTGCTGAGTTGCTGCTGTTCAGCACTCTCCTCCTCTGGTTCCTGCTGCTGCTCATCTTCACCACTGTCATGTTCCTCCCGTTGTCTTTCCTAGAGGGACATCTTGATCTAGATGTGCTCCTGAAACACCAAACTGCTTCCAAGTCTTTGGAATGCCTTCTTTAAACCAAACTCTGTTTCACCTCTCGATCATTGTTTGATCAAGGTGAATTTTATTTCAAAATGCTGTGTGGGATGACTTTTTATGATATTAGGTCTCTTCTCTTTGCAAAACAAATCTTTTCCTACCTTTGTATGTCATTCAACAAGTATATTTAAAATCATAAACACAGTCAACCAAAAAAGTATATACACAGTGAAGGTCACTGTGTAAAAGGGTAAGGTAATATAGCTTATTGTGTTTTTATGATGTGGCAACAAAATTTTGTAGCTTTCAACAATAACAAACTCCTTCTTAAACCAAAACACTACCCTCTTTATACTTCTCTATTTTCTCGTATCCATTTTGAAAATATCTCCGAATTGCAATGGTAGCTTTACTCACTGACTATGCTTCATGGAATGGAAAGCTTAAAGCACTGTTTTTTTCCCCTTTAACACACAGAAGAAAATTTTGACCAATAAACAAGTGACATATGTATGACCTCCATGGCTGAAAATAAGACTGCTGCTTCATTTTTCAAGTACTAAGTCTCTGCCTTTGAAATAGCGCCTCCATCTTTCAATATTCCTTAGAAGGCAGTTTCATGTGCTTCTCACAGCAATAAGAACTTACATTCTCACTGTTTTACCTTTATAAAACATAGAAAATCTTTGATCTTTTAAACAAAATGGTCAACCCTTCCAAACACTGCTTACTTCACTGCATAAGGTTGACAGAAGCTATGTTTTTCATCTCAGTTTTGAGGGCAGCTTTAAGTTTTCTTGGGGCAAGAAAAAGGCCACCCCTCTTTCAGAAAATTGTAACACAGCCCTAAGACCCTTTTCATACCAACACATCTTGACTCACACCAAGTCTTCTACTACCTCAAAAGTTATTGAAATGTGTTTTCAAACACAAACTCTGTCTCAGCCTGTCAACCCTCTGTTTTTTTAAGACAAAAATGATACCAGGTGTAAAGTGAAATGTCTTCTTTTGGTGTAAGACTCTGTTTCTTCAAAATGCTGCCTTCCCAACCTTTGTACATCAATCAACCAATATCCATGATGAAAACACAGCTAACAAGGATAAAGACAGTTAAAGGGGTTTCTTGTGGAAGGGCACCATGCTTTGGTGTTTGAGGCACTAGGACAGTCTTATCCTTTTCAGAAGAAGGCCAAACACAATCCTCTTAGCTTCAAGACCTTTCCTTCCTATTGGTAGGCCACTCCATCAGTGGATTCAAAACTCACAAATACAGCCAATCACAAAGTGCATACATTCAATAAAGACCACTATAAATAGGACAAGGTGGCAGCTCTTGCAATGTTTTTATGTGGTCACAAAAGTCTGTAGCCTTCAAATACCAATAAACTCCTTTTCAATCAAAACATTGTTGTCTTTACACCCTACTGCTCTTTATATTAGTTTGACAATACCTTGAGATGCGAATGGTAACTTGACTTACTGCCTATGCTTTATGGAATGGAAAGTTAAAACACTGTTTTATCCCTTTAACAGAATAGAAGAAGCTCCCTTAAAAAAATGCTCATATGATGACTGTGTTGAAAATGACCTACTGTTTTCATTTCTCAAACCCTGTGTTTTCGCTTTTGAAACAGTGCCTTCCTCCTCTCAAGACTGTTTGAGGGCTGTCTATAAAGTCTTTTGACATCAACAAAAGTGGACCACCATTTAGTTGTGCTCACTACTGGACAAATGTAGCTTATTTCAAACCCAAACATTTTTTAAACAAGCACAACAACCCTCCTCCTTTTTAGAAGTTTTGGGTCTCTTGCTATGTCGATGTTTGTCACCATGTCCAACCATTTTGCCAAAACAATCTCAACTTTCGGAGCTTGAAAATCAATGATAACCTTTGCTTGAATGGTTAAGAAGCTCTTGGAAAGAGTTTTTTAAGGTTTTTGGTGAGTTTCTTGACCATTTCTATAGGAGTGCCATGTGCTGCTACAGGCGCGTCGCGCATCAGTTCATCCCTTTGGAAATTTTCGGCCTAAACGTGTCGCGCAGATTTCTGAACGTTTCGCGCAACTTTGCAGCCCATTTTGAAGGCCTTCCTGGTGTCAGAATTGAGCGCGAGATGGCTCGTTGGAAATATGTGGAAGTATAATTTCCAGAAAAGCTTGAATTTTTCCATTTGGAGTCCTTTTGATTGTTCAAAAATTTATTTTCCCAACACTGGTCAAAACTGGTGAATCCTGGTTCAGAAATGCATCGAGCTGTTTGTAGGTCATTTTTGAATGCCTTCCTGGTGTCGGAATTGGGCGCGAGATGGCTCGTTGGAAAGATAGGAAAGTATAATTTCCAAATATTCTTGATTTGTTGCATTTGGTATCCATTTGGGTGTTCAAAAACTGACTGTCCCATCACTGGTCAAAAATGGTGAATGCTGGTGCAGAAAAACATAGCGTTGATTGCAGGCTACTTTTGGATTCCTTCCTATTGTTGGAATTTGGCCTGAGATGGCTTTTCAGAAAGTCACGGAAGTCTATTTTCCATAAAAACTTGAATTGTTTCATTTGGAGTCAATTTGGTTGTTCAAAGTCGGACTGTCCCATCACTGGTCAAAATGATGAATCCTGGTGCAGAAATTCTTCCGTGACATCTAAATTTTTCACGTTTCTCACAAACCATGATACCTGTGTAGAAACTGAAGGAGGTTTTTATTCTTGAACCTATGAGGGACAAAAACCTCTCTCAATTTTGTAAATTTCATCTCTATTTTTTCAGAAACACATTTTGAACTGAACTGCCCAGGCGCTCCTTAACCTCTGTCTTTGTATGGCTTTGTCATAATGAATGGAATACTCCTCAAAATGATGTGGTAATATATATTTTATGAGGTAGGAAGTTCTCTGAACCATGCTTAAAAACTTTCCATTTTTTCCTTCCAAACTCTGCTGTCTATGGAGGTGGCCATAAAGACTCTGTTATGCTTGGTTTGTGTATAATGGGAGATTATTACAAAATATTGTTTCAGCCTTTACAAATGGTCCTTCAGACCTATCATGAAGCTTTCCTCATTATCTGCTGATGAAGGTCATGATTGATTTTCTGTTTGTCATTTTGGATACCTTCAAACAATGGTGGGCCCTCTACTTATTTGGGAAGGAGGCCTATGCTTGAAAACTACCATACCAACTGTACTTTTTGAAGAAGGTCTTCAACACCATACTACTCCATTTATTTTGAAATAGGGACCTTGTATATTTTTGAAGAAGTTTATAAAAATACCAATCACTGCAGCCTTCAAAAACCCTAAGTATCCATTGTTGTTGTAGTAAAGAGGCTCCTTTAAACCAAAATTTTCCTTACTGTTGTTCATCAATGGAGGTGATCTACAATTTTTGAAGTTATTTAAAACACCTTGACCCTCTACTTTTAAATGAAGGAGGTCCTATTGATCCTATTCCTCAGCATCTACTCTTTACTGGAGGAGGTTATCAGCATTTTCCCAACCACATTTGCTAACCTTTTTGGACTGTGTTTGCAGGGGTACATTGAATTTTCTCTCTGAATAGTGTTTTTATCCGAGGCTCAAGGCAACATAGGAAGCAGCTGTCTTTTTATGTACTGTGATGATGTCCTTGGGAAAACTTATGCATCATTACCTCTGAAGGAAAAACTAGAACACTGTAGATCAACCTTATATCAGTCATCTGTATTTGTGTGGCTTTGAAGGATGATATCAACTTTTTAGGGCAACTTTTGACCTTTGAAACATGCACTCCTACTTTGTTATCATTGCATCTCTCCACCTGCTGATGGAAAATTCTTCAGCACGAGACTTATTTGGACTTGTCTCCTTGCTTTTGTCTAGAAACTGTTTGTTATTCAATTTTCCCCTAGAGGGAAAAATCTGCCTTTTGATGTTCTGTATTGTAAGAGGAAAATTTCGCTGAGCTTTATGAGGATTATAGGTGTCCTTTAAACTGATGCTTTTCTTTGATTTGGAGGTGGAACTCAGTCATAATCACCTGGGCTACATTATCATCTTTGACACATTTTTATAGGGAAAAATACCTTTCTTTTGACAGTGGCATGCTCACATTGCCTTTACCGGGTTTCAGGACTTGAAACACATGTCATGATCTGTCTTGCACCTTCATGTCTCTGCATACCTATTTGCAATGTCTTTCTACTGAAGAAGAAACTTAACTACCACTTTTGGTCATACCAGATTATGATGAGTAATCTGAAGGTTATCCCCTTATGAGTAGGAAATTCAGTACCTTTGAAACATAATTTTCATCATTGGCCTGTGTAATGACCTGTTCTTTAATTATCAGCAAAATTGTTTTGTTTGGGCCCAGACTGCTATATTGGAAAGCAAAATTGAAAAGGGACTAGCTTAACTTCTATCTGAATCTGCTGAAGATTGTTTGGTGAGCATGCTTGACTAGGGTTTCTCTTATACATTATGGCAGGCAAACAAACTTTGAAAAACACTACAACTTTTACCTCAGCCTTCAGTCATCACTTTACTTCAGAAAATCTGAGCGACTGTCTCACTGTTCATTAAATAAACCTGTGCTTACAGTTAGTTTGCAATTCTTCAAATCAATATTGGCCATCGCCCTCTGCTTATGGATGAAGGAGGAGCCTTAACCCTCTACTTATAGATGAAGGAGGTTCTTGGCCATGACAAATTACAAGTCTGTTTGACAGTGTTGTCTTTCTTTTACTATGTTATCATGCTGAATGAAGCTGCAAGAGTTTGATGAGTAACTCCTGGCCCTGCAGATGTATGTCAGGCTCATGTTGACATTGAGAAGCAACTGTTCTTCTAAATGTGTATTCAAGAATTTTCTCCTGAGATGAAAGATATATTTCTTGTCTTTGTAAAATCCATAAAACAATGTAAAACACCTAATAATCAGCTTGAGACTGTGGTCTATGCAGTGCTGAGACTTAGGGGTGTGTAAGTGGCGCGACTTAGGGCTGTGATAAATTTCATTTGCAGAGTGGGAGGTCTGTCATGATTGGTCTGTATCAGATGGAGGTTTTTTTGGCCTTTTGATGGTTGCCAAGGGTAAAATGCCTTAAAGCGCCACTTCCTAACTTAGGGGAGGTTTTTGAAACAGACTTGGATTATCCTTTTAGAGCTGATGGGTAGACCAGTAGGGCTAAATATAGATAGGATAGTGATAATGAGTTTTAACCTTGACATGGGCGGACTAAAAAGCAGGAGGGCGAAAAAGTTTTATGAGGGTTTTCTAGATGAAAAATTTACATATGGAGATAAGCTTCTAGAAAACTCAGCTATGGATCTAGTCATCATTAACAAATGAAAAATACTGATGACTAACAGATCCCACTCCTTATGCCTCAACGGACTCCAGTTGATCGTGGAAGTCCTCAGGAACCTCGAATGGTGTGATGGGTAGCACTGAGGGCTTGCCATGGTGGTGAAGGTGGTGCAGTGGTTCTACTCACTCCGAATTATTTCTTGTGGCTCAGGAATCAGATCTTCACAATTGAAGATTTTCCTTATGCAGGAATGAACTATAAATTTGATCCCGAAACATCTCTGCCACTAGGGGCATAGTGGGATGATACAGGTTAGTGAATCATTTTGAAGTTTTTAAGCTAATTTTTATTTGATTTTTTATCGTCCAATACTAAAAAAAATTTAAGTGCAGATGTGCAGATGTCGGTCCAACATGACCAGCAGTGCTTCGTCGCTTTGACAGACGGGAGGCAAAACCCATAGAACCCCCATATGATGGTGCAACAAAGTTCCTGGTAGAGCTAGAGCACAAGATTGACAAGTTGATTATTGATATTCTTGAGAGAAGAACTGATGATATACATCTCAGGCTCTAGAAACATGTGACTGGTGTCCCAGGTCCACTCAGGAGATTTTTGTGCAAGGTGGCGAGTGCCATAGTTTGTTATCATGAACATCATCATGGATAACTGATGGTCAATGTAGATCAACAATTTTTTTTTTTGTACCAGTATATTTTAGATCATAAGGTGTTTGAACCTATGATCACAGATGATGTAATATTTTTTGACACAAACTTATCTATCCTAATGATATTACTACCTTCGTTCTTTGAGTATCTTGTTCAACATGGATTGAATGTTGTTTTGATTTACTTTGTTCATGTTGTAGACATCTATTTAAAACTTGATTATCTAATGCATCATCCAATGTCTTTAAATTTCTTGAAATATGTTGATATTTGATATAATAAAATTGTCTTTCCAAGAGACGAACCTTCAAAAATAATCTTAATAATACTGGATTTCTAATAGCATAAATTTTTTTGAAATGTAATACAATAAGTTGTGGATCTAACCTAAAAATCAAACATCGAATACCAAATGTAATGGCATTAGATAATATCTCATTGACTGTGCTATATTCTACAATATTGTTTGTTGTTTGACCAAGGTATATCCCATGAATAGAGACTAACTCATCTGTGGGTGAATAGATAACCCAAGCCGCAGAAGAGATGTTTTGTATATTATGAGAGGTGCCATCAGAAAAACCAATGTAAGTTTGAAGGGATGTTGAAATTTGCAATATCAAGAGTAATCAAGATAAGCAGTGAAAGTAGTAAGAGCAAAAATAACTAATTTAGGCACACTTTTCTAGTCTAAGGCACATTGTTCTAAAATGTAACTAATGTACAAGTGAGATCTTCACATGGAAAGTCATGCATAATGTCTCTTGAGATAAAGACCATTTATGGGTTTATCTAAAGAGACCTCGTCATAATCAATTAATTCATAGGCTCCTTTTGCAAGCACACGCTTGACAATATAGGGACCATGCCACATCGGTTTGAAATTACTAGGGCCTAGCTTATCATTAGCTTGATCATATACTAAAACTAGGTCACCTCCTGAATGAATGCGAGGGTTAACACTTTGATCATACTAAGCTTTAACATGTTTCTTCTGAGATTCAATAGCTAATGCACTGGTGCGACGAGTCTCATCTAATTGTGCTAAGTATAGAAAGTGTTTCTTCTCTTCATAAGTAGATGGTAACAACTCAATGATTAATTTGAGTGACAATATTTCACATTAAATGGGTAACACATCTTCTAAATCGTAAATAATTTGAAAAGGAGTGAACCCTGTTACACCATTTTTTGGTCATCTAACCTACTATCATTAGATGGACTGAAGTACACCATGTAAGACCAATTTTACCCTAAGTAAAATTGCTTTCACTATGTAAAATAACTTAATAAAACACATTTATTAGGTTGTTTATGGTCTAAACAGGAAACCCCAAAGGGAAATATTAAACAAATCTATATTTTTTTTATTTCCCTCATGGAATAATTGATTAAACAATAATTTAATTATTGTTCCTGGTCATGTTTAACCCAAAACAAAGAAATTAATTAGATAAATCCTTATTTATCTTATTATTTTCTAGGAATAACTGTTTAAATCTTATTTAAATAATATTCCTTGTTAAATATGATTAAATCACCCATAAATAATTAAATAAATCATTATTTATTTGATTATCTTTCAACCACTTCCTTAAAATGATAAATAAATCATTTATTTATTTATTATTCACAAATAAAGGGATTTGACCCAAGTCAAATACTTTCTCCCTCCAACAAATATAATAAAATATTCCATAAAAGGTGGATCTAGATTTGGTTAATGTTATTTTAATCATGCACCAAGATCTAGAATGACCCAATATTTTGTTATAAATAGGAGGGTTTCTCCTACCATTCTTCACCTTTTGTTGCCTATTAGATCACTCTCGATCTATACTCTTGGTCTGACTTTGAGCCATTATCATTGTCATATTTTTCATTATTTTCTAGGTGAGCTCCCTTTGAGTTCTATCTTTGTCTGGGTTTTCTACACCAACAGGAGAGAGAAATGCTAGATCTGAAGTGCTGAGGACTTCCAAGAACCCATCCCATTGAGGAGAATTGGAAACACCTTCTTGTTTTCCTCCCAGGTTCCCTTAATACAAAAAATTCTTTCAAAAAATATTGTTCTCGTCTTGTCTATTGGATGTATGGAGAAAAACTTTATTTTTACTGCTTAATGTCTCTTTATGCATAGATCTGGTTTTTTGTAGCACTTGTCTTGATCAACTAACTGCAGATCTGAAGATATTGGCAGTCATATTTGATGTTAGGGCTATAAGTTATGTGTAGCTAAAGTGGTATTTTTTCGTACACTTCGACAAAAGATTCATACTAACAACTGGCGACTCAACACCGGTTTTCAATTACTACTGCTGTCGTTTTTCATATTCCTGCATATCCAGCTACTTCAAACCCTAGGGTTTCTTTTCAGATTTTTTTTTTCCTATTTTTATGTTGTTTTTCACCTATAAAACCCTAAAAAATTAAAATTTCTAAATTATGAGTGTTTCTGGACCTATTGCGCAGGTGACAGACATCAGCCACAACTGAGATGACAAATTTTTCGGAAATCTGCCGCCAAGACACCCGGAGCTTTAGGTCGCACTTTTCAGCCCAGAAAATGTGACCTGGCCTCCAGGTCGCACTTTTCAGCTCATTATCTGTGACCTACACAGAAAACATATCAGAACCTGCGACCTACCAGTTTTTCTGCTATTTTTCTGCAATTTTTTTGGGTTTTTCTGAAGCTTCTGTCAGGGTTTTCCAACCTCTGTCTTAGCCTGTTTAGACCTATTTCTGATCTTTTTTTCTCATCTAAGTGGGAACATAGCCCCCTTGGGCTTCAGTACCCTCCACTTTTGGTGGAAGAGTTTTAGCTGTTTCAGGTGTCTGATTTTTCAGAGTTTCAGCCTTCCCTTTTTTTAGATCTGATACCTCCTTTTCAGACCCCTTTTAATCAGCTCTTCTCCCTTTCAAATCACCTCCTGAAGTTTTGTTTGGATCTACCTTTAGGGCCTCCTCCTTGTCCCTTTTTCTTTTTTCTGATTTCCTCCTTTTTTACAGCCACCTTGCCTCTGCCTCTTGGCTGTGTTCTACACCTCTTTTCAGCAGATTTCTCCTTTAGATCCCTGTCCCTCCTGACCTTAGATATATTGGCCTCTTTTTAGTGTGTTTTGAATAGATTTTTTCCCCTCTTTTAGACTATTTTTGAGAGACCCGACTTTTTGGGTTAGATCGATGCATTGTTAGCTATTAATTTTCTGTTATTTCAACATTATATACGATTCTCTGCAGATTTATTTTCATTTACGTAGCACACTTTTTATTTTTCTCTCAAAACGTCTGGGTTTAAAAATTAAAATTAATGCACGTCACACACTCACCCTAAGCGAAGAAGAGCCTGGTTAACACCACCAGGCAAAGACTTTAAAACATTGTAAAATCAATTGACACTGCACCTTTCTGCCCTTGTTTCGACATTGTAATCACTCGATTCTGCACCTCCCTACCTTTGTTGGTCGTTCTTCTTCTCCTGGTGTCATGTTTGTGTTGTCATCATTGCGCCCCCACGGCGCACATCCTGGAGACTTCTTAGCCTTCACCCTCAGTTTCCGGTCGGTTGACCTACTCCTTCCCACCGTCATCGAGTTAGTCCTCCTCCGAGTCTGCACTTCGACTCCTCTTCTGGTTCATTGGGTTCTCCTTTTACTTCCAGTTCTCCCCCTGTCACCTTCAGTATGTATGGTCTAGGGCCTAACGCTAGCGGTAATCGCGGCCCTAATGCCGGGACTGCTACTAGCAGAACCACCATAGGAACTACCTCGGCTGCACCCTTGCTCCCCTTCATGGCAGGCCTCAGCCTACCCAATTTGGATCGGTTGACAAATGACCCTATACACCATGATGCTAGTTGGCCTGCTATGCCAACAAAGCTCCCTTATAACATCCCAAAGTTTGAAGGCCTTGCTGGAGAAGATCCTTCAAATCATGTTCGATCTTTCCACATGTGGTGTTCATCTACCTCCATTACCGATGACTCTGTCCATCTTCGGTTGTTCCAATGAACACTTACAGGCGCGGCTTCTAAGTGGTATGTTGATAAGGCCCCTTCCTCTCATACCACCTTTTCAACTCTTGCCTGGGATTTTTTATCTTACTTCCAGCTTCCCCTTCGTTATGAAATTGGTATCGAACTTTTGACTTCTTTCTGTCAATCATCTGCGACCCGCCTATCTGATCATGTCCAGGAATGGCAGAGAAGAAAGAGCCTATGTCAATCCCCTACTTTCAAAGACTATGTCTACATGGACTGGTTCCTTAGATCTCTCTTGCCTCCTATCGGGAAAGATGTCGCATCGCATTTCCCCCAAACCGAAGAAGCTGCCCTCCAACTGGCGTTAAAATATGACTTGATCTATGCTCAGACAGGTTATGTTTATACCGTTCTACCTGATCTCCCCAGACCTGGTGGTGTCAATGCACCGGGGGCACCTCATGTCGCCGACGGCATCGTTGGAACTCTCTCTCATCCATATGCCCAAACTCCCATGGGTTATGGTTTTCTTGGGGGAGGGGGCAGCACCTCCTGCACTTGTTCCCCTCCTGGTAGCACGTATCCAGGATACAACATACCTCCTCTTTTGGCCCAGCCTCCTGGTCACCATACTGTTACCCAACCCCCTTATTATTCGTATCTGCAGTTTAGTGCTCCAGCTCCTCCAGCATCAACACCTCTGCCTCCCTAGCCTTCTCAACCCCTGCAACAACAGTCACCGCCCCCTCAAGAGTAGGTGGATGCACAGCAGGGATTCATGGCTACCCAACCACCTGACAGACAGGTGGCCACTCAAAATTCCCCTTCTGGTTCCTCCAATTACCAAATCCTCGTGATGAACTCTGATCCACCTCTAACCGTTGACCTTAACCTTCAAACTCGGTCCCATCAATACCCAAGCCTCCCGCTTCGTCTGTCCCCGAGTCACCTTCTTCAGGGTCTACAGAGCCTCTTTTGACATCCAATGGTCCCTTGCATATCCCTCAACCCAAATTTGAGGTTGATACCCAGATTCCTAAGGGACCATTACGTCAAAACGCTACTTCTGGTCGAGCTGCTCATTCATATAGCATCGTAGATGATTTGGCACAATATCCTGCTGTCATTTCAACACTGGAACTCCTCCAGTCATGCCCTTCTCAAAAGAAGGCTCTACTATCTACCATGGGTTTTGTAGATCCTGTTGATGACCAATTGATTGTTTTCGACGCCCATCAATCAGACCATCCTCCTCTTCCTGCTTCTGTAGCCTTCCAAATCCCAGTCAAAATCCGGAACGCTAACGTTTCTCGGTGCATCATTGATGAAGGGTTATCCACCTGTGTGATGTCCGCTTCAGTTTGGAAATAACTCGGATCTCCTGAATTGGCCCCTTCCACAATCACCCTTTGTGCATGGGACGGCCATGCCTCCCAGCCCATTGGCGTATTCCGTAATTGTCCTATCACTCTTGTGGACAAGACTGTTTGCGTTGACGTTGAAGTCATCGACGCCCCTCTTGATTATAACATTCTTTTGGGGCGTAGCTACACTTATGCTATGCTGTCCCATTCGCAATCCACCGCAAGATTTTTTTCCCTCATAATGGAAAGATAGTCATCATTGACTAGTTTACGTATCATGAGCCAAAATCAAAGGCCTCCCCTGAGTCGACCATATCTTCTTTAGCCAATCAAAAAACTATCGATTCTTTGACTAGTGCCTCTCCTGGCGTCTACAAAGACTCCTCTTTGCTTGGAACCTTCCCTAGTCTTCCTCCTCCTCTCGTCTCTAACCCCAGCTCATCGAATGTTTGCATGATGCAATCATCTCGGGCTGCTCTCAAGCAACCTGCTTCGGCTAGTCAGCAACCGCGCTCTCCGCAACTTGCTCCTAGCCCTTCACCTGCATCTGGTATTCATGAACCTCTTTACCCTCCTGGAACAGTTCCTCCAAGCCTTAGCCATTTAGGAGCCATCCCACCTGGCCATTACCCCTCTCATCAGATACCATTCCTAGCTTCCCCCACCAGGAGTGTACATGGTACCTGTCATGGCCACCCTCTCTCTTCTGAACCTGACCCTTTGGATTCCCGTCTGGTACCTTGATCCTCCAGCCGCAACCTTGCCTGGTCAACCCAAACCGTATATTGCTTTGACCCCGGTTCAACCGGTCCCCATGACTTCTCCCACTGCACTAGTGCCTCAGTCACCTCAACAGGAACCACCTCTTGTTGCGACCGCTTTGGGTAAGAAGGACAAGCTCGCAAGAGGGCATCAAAGGACAAGGCTGCCCCGACAAACCATGCCCCTCCTCAGCCTCCAAAGCATACCATCCAATGTGCTTTGTGTGATGTTTTCTGTCACACCACCCACACCTATCCTGAATTGCTTCCTCTCAAGCCCATGGTTAATGTCGTGTTCCCTAAGTCCACGGTCCTAGAAGCCTCTGTTCCTTCTGCGACCGCAGCGAAGAACCCCAAGACTATTCACACCAACTACCCCTATGCTTTGTGTGATCTCCATGGCCATTACACCCACCTTTTCCGCCTCCTTGAGGACTTCCGCACCTCTCTAGCCACGGTCCGCCAATTCGAGGCCAAGCGCAATGAGTCCACCTCTCCCCTATTTGTTAATTTTTCTTTGGAAAAAATACCAGACATGACTGCTCCCATTGACATTCCCCCTCCTGATGTCGAGATGGCGGAGCCTTCGTCCAACATTTTCTACCTATCATCATCCATGAGACCCTCGGGGAACATTCCCTTTGAATCCTCTCCTGATGTTTCACTTGACCTTCCTTTAGCGATCACCTTGGGCTCAACATCAGTAGATCCTTTATCTACTTACTCTTCTGTCACCCCTTGTGATGATGCACATGTGAAACTCTCTTCTCATGATGATGAGTCAGGTAGCTTTGCCACGTCAGGTGGTCTTTCTTCCACCAATCACCCCATATTCTATCACGGTGATGACATTATGGAAAAAATCCCCACCCTTGAATTTATCTATTCCCCCTTACATCGAACCCATGCGTTCACACCACATACACCTTGTGGCCATTACATTGAAACCCAATGTTTGGGTAAGGGGGCACCCACATTTGAGAGAACAAGAGAATAAATTCTCCACAACTCTCCTAGTGTATCTGGTCATGCCAACTTTAGTACCATTATTCTTCCACATTTAGAAGAACCTCTAGAGTCCCATATCACTTCAGATCACTCTAGGGACGATACCCCTTATCGTTCCCTCATCTTACATCAGCAACGCTGTCTCTTAGACATTGTTGTTGACCAACCTATAGTTTTTCCACGAGAGCATCAGTTCATTATCTCCAAATCCTCTCTTTGGGATAGTGACACCAGGTATGCCAACCCGACAACTTAAAGTCCATTTGATTCCTATATGCAATACCAAAAGAGATTGGTAATCCTCCATGCCCTTTCTCAAACTGCATAACCATAATGAAAACAAATGGTGCACCATATCATTCAAATGTGTTTAGATTCCCCTTTTTCTAAATACATTTTGGCATGACCACACCATGCTTGGGGGCACCTATGCCCCTCAACCATAACCCTCGTCAAAATCGAATCTCCTCACTTACAACACTTGTACTTGGGGCACCACTTTGCCTCCATACTTGTCATTGTTCGTGTTGATTTTCTTCATGAGATACCATCTTGTACTCATGTTTTCATGGTTCCCCATGGGACCTTTACTATGTGGCAACACCATCGAGTCGCCCTTGTTTAGATCATCCAAGTTGAGTCATCATCGCATTCATGGAGTCTATCCCGAGTCACTTTGTACCCCGCTATAGTCCTCCATCCTTCATTGCTTGGTCTCTCTCTTGTGTCGCACATTATGGCCGTCAGTCCCACTGTCCCCTATCCCTTATGATACTGTGTTAGTCACTGCCATGTCATTCATGCCCTTTATGCTCTACTAAGGGAAGTCGTCCATTCGCTACTCAATCCCCTCCATTCCATCATCATCATTGGTATTAGTCTGTCCGTCGCTCTACTATTTTCGCTCGTGCCTTAGTTGAGGATCTCTCATTGCCTCACCTATGGCAGACATCCTTCTGTCGACATCAGCTCCTTCATTCTAGAAGACAGGTCTAGAGGGTGGTGTACCTTGGTTCCAGCTTCCACTCTTGTTTGGTGCCTCGGATCAGGAAAAGGGATCTCTCATTTCCCTTTGACTTGATTGTTTCTCCACTCCAGCTCCTTTCAGCATGATCGAGATCCGTATGCTTGATGGTTCAATGATGTAGCAGTAGATTTTGGTGATTCCCGGGTGTGTGTGAGATGTCTCAGCCCTCATGAGGGGGTGGCCCTGCAGGTAGCCCCCCACATGCCCGGATGACCTCTTCATTGCAGCCTTCGATGCAGCTCCATATATTTGATGATGTAGGCCTTAGCCGCTTGCAGCGCCTCTTTGATTTGCATGTATCAGTCAGATTTTGTGAGCCCTTCCCCGCTTGTAGGGGGCATTTGGGTTGTATTTGTATCTCATGTACTCAGATATTATTGTATAAGTCCTGGCTGTTATCCCAGGCACAACATGTATATGGGATCCCTCATTGTATTGTTATTTGGCTCATGTTTATGCCAGCTGTACTTTATAGTTTGGTCCCTTGTTTACTGGACACACTATTCTTTTGTACTTTGTCTCGGCGGGCATAGGTATGCCTCCCCCGCCGCCTTTAGCACAGGTACCCTCTCATAAAAAGAGACTTGTTGCACCTGTAAGTCTCGTCTCCTCAGGGTCTAGTTCTTCAACACATTAGTCTACCTTACATTTCTCTCTCTGACTTCCCTTTTGATGTTTGGTGATTGAGTTCTTACAACGTACTTCGGTCATACGATTTTCTCCTAACACTCGCACGCTGGGGGGCAATCTGTTACACCATTTTTTGGTCATCTAACCTATTATCATTAGATGGACCCAAGTACACCATGTAAGACCAATTTTTCCCTAAGTAAAATTGCTTTCACTATGTAAAATAACTTAATAAAACACATTTATTAGGTTGTTTATGGTCTAAACAGGAAACCCCAAAGGGAAATATTAAACAAATCTATATTTGTTTGATTTCCCTCATGGAATAATTAATTAAACAATAATTTAATTATTATTCCTAGTCATGTTTAACCCAAAACAAAGAAATTAATTAGATAAATCCTTATTTATCTTATTATTTTCTGGGAATAATTGTTTAAATCTTATTTAAATAATATTCCTTGTTAAATATGACTAAATCACCCATAAATAATTAAATAAATCATTATTTATTTGATTATCCTTCAACCACTTCCTTAAAATGATAAATAAATCATTTATTTATTTATTATTCACAAATAAAGGGATTTGACCCAAGTCAAATACTTTTCCCTCCAACAAATATAATAAAATATTCCATAAAAGGTGGATCTAGATTTGGTTAATGTTATTTTAATCATGCACCAAGATCTAGAATGACCCAATATTTTGTTATAAATAGGAGGTTTTCTCCTACCATTCTTCACCTTTTGTTGCCTATTAGATCACTCTGGATCTATACTCTTGGTCTGACTTTGAGCCATTATCATTGTCATATTTTCCATTATCTATTGTGTGATCTCCCTTTGAGTTCTATCTTTGTTTGGGTTTTCTACACCAACGGGAGAGAGAAATGCTAGATCTGAAGTGCTGAGGACTTCCAAGAACCCATCCCATTGAGGAGAATTGGAAACACCTTCTTGTTTTCCTCCCAGGTGCCCTTAATACAAAAATTCTTTCAAAAAATATTGTTCTTGTCTTGTCTATTGGATGTATGGAGCAAAACCTTATTTTTACTGCTTAATGTCTCTTTATGCATAGATCTAGATTTTTGCAGCATTTGTCTTGATCAACTAACTGCAGATCTGAAGATATTGGCAGCCATATTTGATGTTAGGGCTATAATTTATGTGTAGCTAAAGTGGTCTTTTTTCGTACACTTTGACAAAATATTCATACTAACAAACCCTATAGAAGTTTTTGCAGAGGTACGGTATGCCCATAATGCTGAAAAATACATGGTATGCCAATTGGATTTATGATTCTTGACAATCCGTTGTTGATGGCCTCAACTTGACCATTAGCCTGTGGGTAATATGGTGTAGAATTATCATGGCGTAGGCCAAGTTGATCAGAGATTTTGGTCATCATAATATTTCAAAAATGGCTCCCATGGTCTGTAATGATAGCTTGAGGGACACTAAATCGATTAATCACATGATTGGATATGAAATTAGTGTTAGGTAGATAAATCCTTCTTGTGGACAAGAACGATCTCCCTAGTATCCTAAGGATATCTAGAAACAAACAACCAAATGCAAAACATTTATCTAGATTATTTTTTATTTAGAATTATTAATAACAAAGTACGAGGATGTGCCCCTACCTGAAGTCCAATGCTTGTCGAAATATTATATCCAGTTGCTCCAAAAGAGATCACTTCAGCATGTGAAACCTATAATCAAAGATAGATAAAAGGATTAAAAGCACCTGCAAGATATAATAATTGAGAAAACACTAATCTATCTAAGTGATCAAGAAATCTAAGAATTGAATTACTCAAATAGATACATGAACAATTCGATGAGAAACTAGAATCTATTTTTATTAACTTGCATAAGAAGAAGTAACCTTACAACCTATTGCCTTGATGTTATACAGGTTCTTCCGGGGTCCTGAACAACTGTACTCTCTTCATTTTGATAAGCTTCTCTCTTTGAGTATAGAGTTATGAACATGAGTTTGTGATCATTCTCATGTCAAAGGTAACTAGAAAAAAGAGTATGTTTTCATATAATTTATCCAGAAATTATCTATAGTCTATCATTCACAATATACCATTTTCAAGCTACCCTTGAGACTAAAACGTGGGCTCAATTTATAGGAAAATGGAGGTATTTTCAGTACCATGAAGAGGGGGATGGATTCCTCTCATGAAGGGATTTGAACTCCATATACCAAGGGATAAACTCCATGGGTGAAGGGATAGAGCTCCATAAGTGGAGGGATAAAGCTCGAACTGATTGTGGGTTCTGGAAGCTTCCAATTGGGAGAATATTCGTCTAGCTGGACTTCTAGAACTTAATTTTTCCTTTATTTTACTGTTTACGGTGGTCCGCAAGTTTTAGAAGAAAAACATGTGGGATGTGCCGCAGGCTATAGATAAAATATCTGTGGATCCGCAGGAAAGAGCTAAGAAAAGTGTGGAGTTATGCTTTTTAGGGTTTTAATGAGCTTTTCTCCAATTCCAAGACTTGGTTTAGGAACATAAGGGTTTTTTACCTCTAAGGGAGCATTTTATAGGTAGTGATGAACCTATATAGACATTCAAATGTCATGGTGACAAAATAACGTGTAACAGATTGCCCCCTAAAGTGTGAAGTCTGAGGTAGTTCTGAAGAGTGAAGTGCTTTATCATTCTGAGGATTGGATTGCGGACACATCAGTCAAAAACCTTTAAAAAAATTCAATGCAAACATATATATGTATATCATTGCTGAGTTAGGCATTCCCATACTCAGATCAAAACTAACTACATGTTCTGGTACAAGAATTATTTTAAAATTACATCAATAGTAGACACAGTATGGATGCAACCATATGTCATAAGTAGTCTACTGTATCATGAATAATAAAACTCCTCGTAGCCTGGATGGTGGAAACTAGATCCAGGGTCTTGATTTTCGCTTTCCAAACTAGTATGATTCTATCCATGCGATTGATTTTGTCGAAGTCGAACATGGTATAAACCACTTGATTATCAGTCAATGATGTAAACTGTTAACAAGTGTGAAAGAAACCACCAATAATGACAATGGATCTTAAAGTACTCAGTACAATCCATGAAGTGTGAATGAATGATTTGTAGTCGAACAATGCACAGAATCATTCGATCGAAGGTCAATGACGCAACTTGTTTTCGAAGGCGAGAAACCTGCCATTAGGCATGCAGATCCCAAGGTACTGATAGGATTATAGATCAAATTTCTAGATAATGAGTTGTCATCGATAGAAAGCAACCCGTCATAGGAAAGCCCACGACATGAAACCATTAGATCAAGTTTTGAAGAAATATTTGCAAGGACTGACTCAGGGATGGTCAACACGAATTGAGACAAATGTTTGCAATGAATGGTTTATTTTAACTGCCTCTTCAACACATAATGACACTGCAGATGATTTGGTAACAATTGACCTAAAGCTAATACCCAGAAACCAGTTGAATACTTTCAATGTGGTTTGATTAACTATTAGAAAAATTATTTTCCCAACCCAGGTACAAGTGTGACAAAAAGTGTCATGTTCAAGAGTGGTATACTGCTTTTAAAACAAGGGTAGCAACTGGATTCTTTTTCTCTTTTTCCCCCACCATTTCTAGCAAGTACCTCTTTATTTTTGAAAATCTTGAGGAGGATAAAATTTGGTTGTTGTGTAATCTCATCCTTCAAATGAGTCCAACTTAGTATTAAAATCGAACCATAAGAAGGAGAGGTTTGTTCCTGTTTGTAAATGACAGGTCCTTTACTGTTAAATTTTAACAAGTATAGTATAGGAGAAACTCGGTGTTTTTCAGTTTTAGGGAGTCATAAGAAAAACATAAGTAAACTCTGTGATTGTATTTTTTCGTAAATTTAGTATCTCAAGCTCGAAAAAGAATAAAATAATGCAGGAGAGAACTCTTTTGACCATGATTAGTCAACGCATAGCTTTTTTGTAAATAGTCCATTTCAGTCCGGAAAAGGGGTAAACTTAGACTGAAGGGACAGCTATTCATTTCCTTTAATGAGTTTGAATAGTCAAGTACTCGGTGATATTTTCATATTTAAAGAGTCTAAAAAGGGCTTAAAATAGAACTCCAGGGTTTCACTTTTTCGTAATTTTCAAGAGCTTGAAAAAAGTGATAAAAGTATGCTCAATTGGTCAACTTTAAATTTAATTTACGAGCAGGAAAAGACGGAAAGAACTCAAAATTTTCATGTGTTTTACGAGAATGAAAGATAGCAAAATAATCTTAGGATTTTCATGAGTTTAATGAGTCTTGAAAATAATAACCAAAATGGACTCGAGATAATTTTCATTTTTTTACAATCTTGAAACATAGGAAAAATTATGCTTGAGATTGGTTTCATTTTTACACAAGCTTGAAACAAAGGAAACTGTGCTTGAGAGTGGTTTGTTTCATTTTTACACAAGCTTGAAACAAAATAAAAAATCATGCTTGAGATAAGTTTCAATGCCCCCTAAGCATAACCTGCAAGAGCATATGATCCCCAAGCTTCATTTCATTCAACTAAGTAGACTAATGGTTACTAATAGTTGGATGGAGTGAAGTTTCATTTACGAGGTCAGATGAAAGATTGAACTTGACACTTACGAGATCTAGTCAAAGACTTGAATCAATTAGGAGAGGATTTGCTTCATTTTTTAATGAGCTTGACACAGGAAGAGAACTATGCTCATTGCTTGATTCATTTTTTAACGAGGTTGACACAGTAAAAGGAACTATCCTCAAGGTGACCTATTTCATTTTTTAATGAGGTTGACACAGTAAAATAAATTCTCCTCATGGGAATCTATTTCATTTTTTAATGAGGTTGACACAGTAAAATAACTATCCTCATGGTGACCTGTTTCATTTTTTAAGAAGGTTGGCACAGGAAAAGAACTATTCTTATGGAAACTTGTTTCATTTTTTAACGAGGTTGACACAGTAACAGGAACTCTCCTCATAAGGGCCTATTTCATTTTTTAATGATGTTGACACACTAAAAGAACTATCCTCATACGTACCTTGTTTCATTTTTTATACAACCTGTCGCCTTGATGTTATACAGGTTCTTTCGGGGTGCTAAACAACTGTCCTCTCTTCGGTTTAACAAGATTATCTCTTTGAGTATAGAGTTATGAACATGATTTTTTGATCATTCTCATGTCAAAGGTAACTAACAAAAATATTATACTTTCATATAATTTCTCCAGCAATTAGCTATAGTCTATCATTCACAATCTACCATTTTCAAGCTACCCTTGAGACTAAAACATGAGCTCAATTTATAGGAAAATGGAGGTAGTTTCAATTCCATGGAGAGGGGGATGGAATCCTCTCATAAAGGGATTTGAGCTCCATATACCAAGGGATAAACTCCATGAGTGAAGGGATAGAGCTCCATAAGTGGAGGGATAAAGCTCGAACTGATCGCGCATTCTAGAAGCTTCTAGTTGGGAGAATACTCATCCAGATGGACTTCTAGAACTTAATTTTTCATTTATTTGATTGTTTATGGGGGTCCATAGGTTTTATAAGAAAAACATGTGGGATGTGTCATAGGCTATAGAGCAAATATCTGCGGATCCATAGGAAAGGGCTAGGAAAAGTGCGGAGTTAGAATTTTTTAGGGTTTTAATGAGCTTTTCTCCAATTCCAAGACTTGGTTTAGGAACATTATGGTTTTTGACCTCTAAGGGAGCATAATATAGGTAGTGATGAACCTATATACATAGTTAAATTTCATGGTGACAAAATAGCGTATAACAAGTAGCTGCAGTTTTGCCATCAACCACGAATGTAGGCATAACCTCGACCCATTTGGAAAAGCAATCTACGATGAGAATAATATACCCATGCCCTTCGTCTAAGTGAGGGTTACATGTAATGAAATCAATGCCCCATTTTGCAAAAGGACCAACAACAATGATTGGGTGAAGAGGAGCTGGAGGTGCACACAAATTTCGATAAAAAGATCTGGCAATTGTGCCATTTTCGGACCGCGATAATTCAATCTTTGAATAAAGACCGTCAAAAATAGCCAGCACACAATAAATTTTAGTTTGTGGAAAACCCATACATATGAACAACACACGTTCCAGAGTGGGAATCATTCAAAACCTTTTTAGCCTCTCTGTGAGATATACAACATCGAAACACAAAATCAACACCACGACGATAATGAGTGTCTCCAACAATATTATATTGCTGGGATTGGTACCAGTTTCTTTGTTGATATGATCATGAAAGCTATGGGAAAAAGGTTTGGGTCTGAATATATATAAAGATACATCCATACCAGGGATCTAAAGTTATGATTAGAAATAGAGATTCATCCGTGATAGGATTCTTTGCCACCATTTCAGATTCAATATTGGGAAAGTCACAGATAAGTTCAGAAAACACTATGATTTCTTAGACTTAGACTTCTCGAACTCCAAATCAGACACTTGCAGGATAAAAATCTAGTTGGAGTATTTTCCTTCGAGAATTTTTTTTGTCAATATATACATCTTGAGATGCAACACTCGGAATATCCACAGTCTTCATTTTTAGTCGAAGTTTCGAGTCTAAATCAAGACTCGAAAATCTACACCACAGAAACCTCCGATCAATCAATATATACATCATCGAGTTGGATTTATATATCACTGTGGTTTTGCGTAATAGTATGTAATGACGAAATCGTTGGACAACTTGAACTGTCGGCAAGGCCAATTTCTCCACATGTGAATACTTGATTTCCATTAGGTTGAGATTTTGACTTAGATAATATATCACATGTTCGTTGTTATATTAATACTCCTGAACCAAGACCATTCCAATTGTGGAATCAAAGATAGCTAAGTATAAAAAGTAATCCTGGTGGTAATTGGGTGGATGCAATAATGGTGCATGGGTCAACACACTTTTAAGTGCATAAAAAGATTTATCGGCAATCTCATCCCAAATAAATGGGACATCTTGTTTCAAAAACTAGGTAAAACCTTTCGTTAACTCTGCATAGTTTGGGATAAACCTATGTAAAAATTTTTCTTTCCCCTGCAAACTCTGGAGTTGGTGAAGAGTGGAAGTAGGAGCTAAGTTGATGATAGCCTCAACCTTCAATGGATTGACACAAATGCCCTCTTTCAAAACGGCGAATCTAAGTAAATTTCCTGATTGTACACAAAAAACACATTTGTGTGGATTCAAACGAATTTTGTAATGCCTACATCTCATGAATATAGCACGTAAGTGCATAGGATGATCTTCTCTGCATAGAGAATGAGTAGGTAAGTCATCTAGGTAAGGTTGTACAATATGTTTGATACCATGAAACACATGAGACATAACTCTTTGAAAAGTTGCACCAGTATTTTTCAGTCCAAAAGGTAACTTACAAAATGCAAATGTGCCCAAAGGACATATAAACGTTTTTTTAGGTTGATTGGAAGGGAGTATGTTGATATTATTGTAGCCATAAAAACCATCCATAAACGAGAGTATTTTGTTTCTGGCACAATCATCAATAATTTGATCAATATAGGGTGTAGGATAGTTGTCTTTTGGACAAGCCTTTTTAATATCCCGATAATCAACGCATACTCTGATAGTCCTTTTTTTTTCTTTAGGGGAACTATTTTATATACCCAATCCATCAAAGGAATAGGATAAATAAATCCTACTCGTAATAGTTTCTCAACTTCAGCTCTAATTTTTTCATCTTTTCATGGATGTATTGGACGTAATCTCTGTCTAATAGGCTTAGCATCCAGGTTTGTCTTGATTTCAGGAATAACAATCTTACGATCGATAACTGTCATCTCTTCGTAAGTCCAGGGAAAAAATTTCTTGCAATTATTGAAATATCGATTTGTAAGTTTTAATCTCGTCAATCAAATAAGAAGCACCTATATGAACATTTTCAATAATTCTAGGTTTAATCGATATGTCAATAGGAATAATTGTAGAAATATTTCTCAAACTTGTCTTAGAATCCGTATGTGTGATCGATGTGGGATTTTGAGGTTCCTTGACATAATTATTCATAAATATATATGAAAAATAATTTTCAAGTTTATCAAAATCAGGTAAAAAATAAGATTGATGATGAAGATCATCTCATGGTAATTCATTCAATGACAAAATTTCTCGAATGCCTTCATCAGTTGCAAATAAATGTTGAAAGGGATCTGGAAATGATGTCAAAGTTGAGATCGATATAGAATATGATTCTTCTCCGATCACATTCACTTGATCAATAGAAATTTATGGGGTGTCAGAATATTATTTGTATTTCTACATATTTTGATTCAAAAGGACTTAAAGGCGTCTCGTCATTATAAGAGTCCAATTATGATTCTAAAGACACAGTCCATGTGTCATCAAACAAAATTGTACTTGATGTGATCATATTGATATTGTTAATTTTTCGCGGTACGTTAGGTGAGGGCATAATGAAAGTTCCCATGAGAGAGGAATCCTTCATAAGTCCTACACCAACATCTTCGTATGGGATAACCATTTTTCTGACATGGTGGATGTTATCTGTAGAATTAGGGTCTGAAGAAAAGTATGATAAATGATAAATTTTAACAATATTTCCTTTATGAGGAAACATTATTACCCGAAAGACTGATGAAACAACAATAGTCATTGCATAAGACCAATTGCGACCCAGAAGAAGGTTGTAATCAAGAGGGGCATCAAAAACTTCCAGCTCTAGGTTTACGATTTTTCCTTCTACTTCTATAGGCAAATCCTGGAGTATTCCATATGGATGAAATACTCTTCCGTCAAAAGCTTTAAGGATAGTCAGTGATTGGTTGAGTGCTAGAGAACCAAGGGTTTTCCAACAGTTTAACGAAATTATACACGTAGATTCCCCCTTATCAATTACAACACGAAAAAATAGTCTCGATTTAACTAATACTAGAATCTGAAAAGCCATTTGATGTGGGAGTCTAGGTACAAAGTTTTTGAGATCAAAGACCATCAGGTTCAAGTCCTGAGGATCAATAGCTCCAATGGCTGATAATAGTAATTTCCTTTGTGTTGGACAAGATTGAAACACTTCTAAGGCCAATATTGTTGAAGGGGATATGGCCAAATCTTCAACAATGTTGTAATTTTGAGCATCTCTCGCATGTGGATTGAAAGCCGATTTTTGAAGTACACCTTTAGCAGGTGGTTTAATCACTAAATTAGGGTTAGGTTTCTCGATTTGAAGTGGTGTGGAAACTGAAGGATTCGTTTCTAGTGTTTGAATGGAAGATTCAGTCTCTTTACTAGTTACATGACTCTTAGATCGATAGTCTTGGTATCGCGTCACAACCATGACTTGAGACATCATTAAAATATCTGCCGATGAATTGGAAGAAGATCTGATAATTTTACTATCTTGAGATGGAAAAGGATCCTTCAGGTCATCAGGTGTGGGTGAACCTTTGACAAATTTGGATACCTCGGCCTGATGTGGACACTCTTTGGTATAGTGATATTCGTCACAACTAATACAAGGATAAAGAGGTTTTCCGTTTTTCGTCTAATGGTTTGGTTTTTTATGTTTTCTCTTTAGGAGCTATGTTTTGTTTATTTTTATTCTTTCTTTTCTTCTTATAACTAGATTTAGGTATAGTAATAGATGAATCTACAACATGAATTTCGGCAGAAGTTTCGAGGGAAGAATCTCCTTTAGGTGAATCTGGTAAAGTTATTATGGGATAAGTAGGCTTTGATGACTTCTTATTACTCTTTGTACTATTAACTATACCAATTACACCGGCTGCAGCATGAGAACTAGAAGGAGTTGCAGAAATTTGACCTAGGCATGGTAAGTCAAGAATTTTTTCATATAGAGTACCAGACTATATGTATACAAGGTCTAAGTACTGTGCTTGAGCTATGACATGTTCTTCTGTAAAAACAACTCCCTTAGATACGTCTTCAAGGATGTTTGGAAGTAATGATTTTATGAACCATTTTGCCAAAATTTGATCTGGAATGAAAACTTTCACTAAATTTCGTCTACGTCGCCATTCGTGTATGTGATATGAAATGTATGTAGACGTACTTTGTTTGAATGAAGTTAAAAGTTCTATGTCATTGTTATAACAGACCGGAAATTGGAAGTGAGTTAGGAAAGCTATTGCTAAAGCATTGAAATTATTGAAAGAGCCACATGGTAATTCAATATACCACTTTGCAGCTAAGCCTATCAATGTTCTTTGAAAAAGTATTAATCGAATGGAATCATCGATTAAGGAGTTGGATGTGCACCAAAGATGATAATTCATCACGTGATTTGAGGGGTCTTCTCTTGATTTTCCTTCAAACTTAGGTATATCACTAGGCAACTTATTTGGCATTTCTGGCCAAAATGAAAGATAATAAATTGGATCATTTGTGAGGGGCAACAAATCTGGGAAGTCTAAAGTTGTAATGAATGGTAACCGGCAGTTAAGGTCTTGTTGAGCAAGCTAATAACCTTGAGGAAAAATACCAGTACCTGGAGGAGGATATCTAGGATAGCCTTGAATAGTATGAGAAGATGGGATTGGAATACCTGCGGGGTATCCAGGGTTAGCCATAACAAACTGAGGTTGAGTTGGTATTTGATAAGTTTAACCAAGGTATGGTTAACCTTGGTAGACTGGATTTTGTCGTGTTGGTCCATATTGAAATTTCCCTTGAAACAATTGATTCACAAACTAACCTACAAAAGGTTGGCTTGTTTGAATAGGAGTTGCAACAAGTTTTCCTATAGAATTTTGAATAGTATACTGAATGGTAGGTCTAGTTTGATGAGCATTGACTTGAGGGATTTCCTGTGTAACAGTTGATGAAGTTGTTTGAAGGTTTGTAGCAACAGGGAATTGAGAAAATCCAAGGATAGGTGTACTTGGTTGTTGAACAGAAGTTTGCACAAGATATTAGACTGGATTTGTTGGATTTCTCGGACCAGCTTGTTGACTATTAGGTACAGATACCTGAGGGGTAATTTGAAGTGTGGGATGAACAGGTCGTTGGACTTGGGTATAACCAAATTGTTTGGCTAGATGACCAGGTTGATTATAAGGTACTTGTACAGTAGGTCGCAAATGTTGTTGATTCAATGATGGGTTCCACATAGTATTAACGCCTGGGTAAGGAGCTCCCATTAAAGGTTGTGGTGCATAAGGTTGACCATAACCGGTTTGAGGTATTAGAACATAAGTTTGATAATTTACCGGATAAGTTCCAGTAAAAGGTCGACCTCCTTGAAATGATGGTTTCTCTTGATAAAAATACTTCCCTTGAGGAGGTTATTGTCCTTGAATAGGATGTGGCCCTAGAATAGGGTAATGCACTTGAATAGGTTGCGGCCCTGGCATAGGGTACTATCCTTGAAGAGACTATCCTCGAGGAGTATACTTCCCCCCAGGTGGTAAATTTCCACCTTGAGAATCAGTTGAAGGAATGTTTCCAGACATCATATAGAATTTTTCCATTGTCAAATTTTCGGTATTAGATTCATTAAGACCAGTTGTTTGCGTAATATTTTTAGAACAAGGAGATGCTCCTCAGAATGTACCAGAGAGCAACTGGTATCCAAGAAACTGATGGATGACCATACAATAAAGTTTATGGTGATGAAGAAAACATGGATGACTCATTTGACATGCTTAATAAAGACATGTAACTACCTCTGGGTATAG
Organism: Pinus albicaulis; assembly: GCA_034641835.2. Classification (NCBI taxonomy): domain Eukaryota; kingdom Viridiplantae; phylum Streptophyta; class Pinopsida; order Pinales; family Pinaceae; genus Pinus; species Pinus albicaulis. The sequence continues at coordinate 869,837,933 of CM076575.1, read as the reverse complement.
AGTAAAAATGAATGTGGTGTGGTGAATAATTGAGACCAGTGCTATGTAGAAAGTAGGTAAATTGTTGATACCAAGGATCTAGTTTAAAAGGACTGTCAGGGTAAATCGGTTCACTATACCTTAGATCTAAAGATTCTTGATGCGAAGGAATTGTGATTTCTTCTTCCATGTCAGTAATCTCTTTGATACTAATCAGGCCAAGAGGAAGATTCACGGTAATGTGAAGCTTCACTCAAGGTGAACAAGGACGACCAGGAGTTTGGGCTATGAACTTCGAAGTTGAAAAGTAGATTCAGATTCAAGTTCATATATTTTGGGTTCAATAAGTTGAGTATCTGATAACTCATCGATAGCAGACTTAACTATGATTAGCTCAGAAATTTCTTGTTGTTCTTGATTTATTCCTACTTTCTGAGGTTAGTTTACTTTGTAATTGGGATGTATTATTATAGATGCTTCCCCTTGTTAAGTAGACCTAGTTCCTGATTGTTGACCTCTTTCAGTTTTAAGCTTTTCCAAATGACTCGGTGTATATTCAGGGGGTTTCCCCTATATTCTAGGAGAGTGTATCGGTAATTTAGCTATGGTTAATGTTTAATGCAAGAAATCAAAAAAATATTTCAACAAAATACACCTAAGTTCGCTAAGAAAAAAAGTAATTTGAGCACACGCCTACATAATCTAAGAGAAAAACCACACACAAACAATATGTTTCCACACTAAAAACACTAGTTGGTGATGAAATCCAACGTTGTAGAATTTAATGTGGAAAAATTGGCAGTTGGAACAGTTGCCCTAACAACTTGCTTAATGAAATAGTTTGGTGCAAGTCCCTCCACTTATGCCATCTCAAAGTGAAGAGTACCCTCCGGAAAGTCCAAGTGAGTCTAGCTGTTGTTTGCTCTAGGTATAGTAGGACCTTCCATCTACCATCACCTTGGGAAAAATCCTAAAGATTATAGCCACTAAGGTCACCAGCAGAGACAAATGCACTTGGGGGAATAGTCTACGATCCGATATACACGCAAGGGCAGAGTATCTAGCTCAATACCCTTGAAGGCTCCTCAACATTGTAAAATTGAGGTTTGCCAACAAGTGACCCCAAGCTCCTTGATAATTCTTAATCTGAGGTTTACCATTTGTATTACATGGACATCTTCTATCTTCGCCAACGAGATAGGTATGATTACGTCACTGGGTTTGACATGATCTCCTGCTTGACTCTTTTCCCTACCGCAAGATTCTACTTGTTTTTTTTAACTGCTTTGGAATTTTTATTACAACCTATTCCAAAACACTAACCTAAGCTATATTGGTGGAATAAGCCCTAGAAAATGTAAAAATGTCTAGATTGATTTTATTAGGCATTGTATTGATTTGGATGTTTAACACAAAGGGTATGGAGTTGAAACTTTGAGGATGTTGTGACTCGATGCATAATACCCTAAATGCATCTATATTAATAGTGTAGTCCATTATTATGTTACTGTAGCCCTCCTTATTGTTATTGTTGTACCCATGTAGCCCCCATATTGTTATTATTGTGCCCTTACATTATTATTGTTAGGTTGGCTAGGGTTACATTGTGGCCCCATTGACTCCTATATATAGAAAGGGGGTTTTGTCATTTGTATCCTCCAAGAATTGTATATTCATGTAAATTATTGGAGGTTTCCCCCTCTAAGTGGCACATTTCTAAGGCGTTGATATCTCTTTTCTTCTATTTTTGGAGTTGGTTTCACAACCTTTGGTATCAGAGGTTTGGATTATAGGGTTTCGCTGCTCCAAATAGGTCATCATGGAATTTTAGCTACAATTTTTTTTCTATGAAGGTTCAAAAGCTAAAAATTTTAGAGTGAGAAGATGAAATCCTGAGGAACATCGTCGCAAACTTTCAGAGATTGGTTCACAATATTTTTGGAGATATGATCTGTGGAAGTTAGGGGTTTTGTAGGCTCCTAAATTTCACTTAAAAAGGTCATCACAGAATTTTCACTATAAATTTTTTTCTACGAAGGTTCAGAAGCTAAAATTTTTATAGTGCGAAGCTAAAATCTTGAGGAACATCGTCGCAAAATTTCAGAGCTTGGTTCACCATAGTCTTGGAGATATAATCTGTCGAAGTTAGGTATTTTTCAGGCTCCTAAATTTCATCTCAAAGAGGTGATCGTGGGAAAATATTCATAACGCTATCTTTGAGTATCAGATTGGAATTATATAAAAAGAGACTAGAAGTACACGGACCATAGTTTCCTATCTATAAGTTTCAGAGCCAAAGGAGCAAACAGTGACACATGGCAAGTTTTACAAGTTTTCTCTACTAAACCAGTCCATAATTAGCTCATTGTGGGAGATTGGACATAACTTTGCCTTGGAGAATCCAAATCAAGTTAGACATGTGGCATTTTAAAGAAGATTCAGAGGACTACTACAGGGCCTAATTTCATATATTGAGGATCTGCAAGTATAGAGATAAGTCAATTTCAATATCGAGCTCCTCAAAAGAAAGTAAAAGGTGTGTATTTTTTTCCCGAATTGCATAAGTCTTGTTTGAAGAATCAAGTTGAATTGATTGCAAGGGCATATTGTAGAATAGATATCAGTATTGGATTATAAAATGGCCCCTAAAAAGAATTCAACACCCATTAAGCCTTTGGAAAGCTCTACTATGACTCATGAAGAAGAAGAATGGCAACATGACATATCAAAATTACAAGAGCAAGTGCAACAAATTTCGCTCTCGCAAAGAGCAACAAAAAATGACATGGAAGTTTTGAAGAAAGGCGTGGAAACTAAGATGGATGGTTTGAAGAAAGGCATGGAATATAAGATGGATGGTTTGAAGAATGGCATGGAATCTAAGATAGATGGCATGGAAGCTGGCATGGAATCTAAGATGGATGACATGGAAGCTAAGATCGATGAGAAAATGGAAAACATGAAGAATGATCTAAAAGCAGACATGGAAGGTTTGACAAAGTTGATACAAGAAATGTTTCCTAATGGTGAAAAGATAATAGAGGAAACTCATGATGAGAACAAAATAAATGTTAATCGTGATTTCATAAACTCTAATGTTGGCGGGAAGAACCACCATATTCAAAAAATGGATATGAGGAAGTTTGATGGAAAGGATCCTGTAACATGGATACTATAGATGGAGCAATATTTTGATCTCAATAATGTGAAAAACACACAAAAGGTATGCATTGCAACTTTACATTTAGAACAAAATACATTTGTATGGTATCGATGGCTTTTCTCCCGTAAACAAATTTTTACTTGGTCAATTTTTATGGAGAAAATGATAGCACATTATGAGGATACAAGGAGCAACACTTTCATTAGCCAATTGATAAATCTCAAGCAAAAGTGTTCAGTGGGGGAGCACATTGAGGACTTCAAAAAATTGAATATAAGGGTAACTGATATTTCAGAGGAACACAGGATTGATCTCTTCATAGGTACTTTAAAGGATAACATCCAACATGAAGTTCGTGTTTTGGAACCTGATTCATTGGAGAAGGCATTCAGGTTGGCAAGAAAAATTGAATGTAAAATTATGCCGACAAGGAAGCCTACCACTCACTTCTATAAAGATGTAAGTGTTGCTACTCCTAAATTTCCACAACCTACTGGGTTGAAACCAGAACAATTGGAAGAAAAAAGAGAAAAAGGGCTTTGATACAGTTGTGATAGCAAATCAACTAAGGGTCATAAGTATGCTGAGAAGAAATTATTTTACATATATTGTGAAGAGGAAGAAGAAAATGAACAAGAAGAGGATATACACCAGGAACCAACCCTAAAAGAGGAAGAAATGATTCTGACCATATCGTGTAATGCATTGGCAGGGATTACCACTCCTAAAACTCCTAAGATAGAAGGACATATCAAGAAGAAAAAGGTAATAATGTTGATTGATTCAGGTAGTACCCATAATTTTATTCATTGTAAGGTAGCCAAGGAATTGAATTGTTTCCTATACTTAGCACTAGAATTTCAAGTGATAGTTGCAAATGGAGGAACTATAAATTTCTCTAGAAAATGCCATAATATCAAGCTAGCCATGGGGGGATATGTATTGAATAGTACAATGCTTTCCATTCCTATGGGAGGTGTTGATGTTGTACTAGGAGTAAAATGGTTACAATCTTTGGGGACGATAGCTTTTAATTTTCAAGAACTTTTCTTTAAATTTTTTACAAAAGGAAAGGAAGTCAAATTACGGGGTATTCCAGGGAATCCAAGAAAGATAATAAGCTCTAATTTCATGACAAAGATTCTAAAGAAAGAACAACGAGGTGTAATTGGACAATTATGCTCACTAGAAGTTCCAACATCAAAATCATCTATTTCTGTAGATCTCCAAAAAGTCTTGGACACTCATTCCAGGGTGTTTGAAACTCCCAAAGGACTCCCACCTATTCATGATCATGACCATGCTATTAATTTTATTCCAGGAAGTGTTCCTCCAAACTTCAGGCCTTATATATATCCTTATGTCCAAAAGAGAAAAATTGAACGTATGATTGTAGAAATGTTAGAGGCTAGTATAATTCAACCTAGTCAAAGTTCTTTCTCTGCTCTTGTAGTATTGGTACACAAGAAGGATGGATCATGGAGCATGTGTTTGGATTAAAGGGAGCTCAATAAGCTCACCATTAAAGATAAATTTCCCATTCCTGTGATTGATGAATTATTGGATGAATTACATGGAGCAATTTATTTTACGAAGTTGGATCTTCGTTTAGGATATCATCAAATTAGAATGAAGATTGAAGATATTCCAAAAATAGCATTTCGAACTCATGAGGGTCATTATGAATTTTTGGTCATGCCTTTTGGCCTTACCAATGCACCTTATACATTTCAAGGACCATAGTACATTTGGTATCAGAGCTTTGGATTCTAGGGCTTCACTGCTCCAATAAGGTCATCGTGGAATTTTTGCTATAACTTTTTGTCTACGTAGGCTCAGAAGCTAAAATTTGTAGAGTGCAAAGATGAAATCTAGAGGCACATCATTGCAAAATTTCAAATCTTGGTTCGAAATATGTTCAGAGATATGATCTGTGGAAGTTAGGTCTTTTTGGAGGCTCCTGAATTTAACATAAACAGGTCATCGTGGAATGTTCGCTATAATTTTGTTTCTACAAAGTTTCAAAATCTGAAATTTTTAGAGTGTGAAGCCAAAATCTTGAGGAAAATTGTTGCAAAATTTTAGATCTTGGTTCGCAATATTTTTGAAGATATGGTCTGTGGAAGTTAGGACTTTCTCAGGCTCCTAAATTTCATCTCAAAGAGGTGATTCTGGGAAAATCTTCATAACTCTCTCTTGGAGCATTGGATTGGAATTCTGTAAACATTGGCCATACGCACACAGAATGTAGTTTCCTTTATATCAATTTTAGAGCCAAAGGAGGAAAAAGTGAGACGTGCTAAGTCATACAAGTTCACTCTACTGAACCAATCCATAATTAGGTCATTGTAGGAGATTGTGCACAACTTTTTCTTCAAGAATCCAAATCAGGTCAGAACTGTGGCATTCAAAAGATAATTTGTAGGGCTACCTCAGTACCAAATTTTAGATATTGAAGATCCTAAATAACAAAGATAATTCAGTTTCAATATTGAGCTTCTCAAAAGCAAGAAAAAGGTGTGTATTTGGTTTTTTAAAATTGCATAACGTTTGTTTGAAAAAGCACTTTGAAGTGATTCCAAGGGCATATTTTAGAATTTTTATTAGTATTGGGTTCTATAATGCCTCAAAAAAATAATTCCATACCCATTAAGCCCTCAAAAAGCTATACTATGACACATGAAGAGGAAGAATTGCAGTTTGAGATATCGAAATTACGGTACCAAGTGCAACAAATTTCGATCTTACGAAGAGCAACCGAAGATGACATAGATGGATTAAAATCAGAAATGGAGGCTAAGTTGGATGGTTTGATGTTAGGTCCCTATATTACTAGTATAGTCCCTTATTGTTGTTAGTGTAACCCCCTTATTTTTATTATTGTACCCTTGTAACCCCCATATTGTTATTATTGTACCCTCTGGAAAGTCCAAGTGAGTCTAGCTGACATCTACTCCAGGTATAGTAGGACCTTCCCTCTACCGTCACCTTGGGAAAAATCCTAAAGATTATGGCCACTAAGGTCACCAGTGGAGATAAATGCACTTGGGGGAATAGTCTACTATCCGATATACACACAAGGGCAGAGTATCTAGCTCAATACCCTTGAAGGCTCCTCGACATGGTAAATCTGAGGTTTTCCAGCAAGTGACCCCAAGCTCCTTGACAATGCTTAATCTGAGGTTTACCATTTGTATTATGTGCACATCTTCTATCTTCACCAACGAGATAGGTATTATTACGTCACTGGGTCCGACATGATCTCATGCTTGACTCTTTTAAGAAGAGCTTCCCAGAGTAAAAATGCAAAAATTGGATTTCCCTACTACCAGATTCTACTTGTTTGTTTTAAATTCTTTGGAATGTTTATTACAACCTATTCCAAAACACTAGCCTAAGCTATATTGGTGGAATAAGAACTAGAAAATGTAAAAATGTCTATATTGATTTTATTAGGCATTGTATTGATTTGGATGTTTAACACAAAGGGTATGGAGTTGAAACTTTGAGGATGTTGTGACTCGATGCAGAATACTCTAAATGAATCTATATTAATAGTGTATCTTGCATTTAAACATGCAGTTGCACCTGTGTTCTTCATGGTACCTTCTGTTATTTATTGTATATACATATATTGTTAACTGACTAGATAGATAGGGTTCACCATGCTTATAGGTTGTATGTCGCTATGGACTCTATGTACACCAAAGGAGGCATTTGTGGTTGTATCCTCCAAGAATTGTATATTCATGTAATGTATTGGAGGTTTCCCCCTCAAAGTGGCTCATTTCTAAGGCATTGATATCTTTTTTCTTCTATTTTTGGAGCTGGTTTCACAACATTTGGTATCAGAGGTTTGGATTCTAGGGTTTTTGCTCCTTCAAACCAGTCATTGTGGAATTTTCGCTATAATTTTTTTTTATATGAAGGTTCAGAAGTGAAAATGTTTAGAGTACGAAGCCAAAATCCTGAGGAACATTGCCACAATATTTTAGAGCTTGGTTTGCAATATTTTCAGAGATATGATCTATGGAAGTTAGGCCTTTTTGCAAGCTCCTGAATTTAACCTAAACAGGTCATCGTGGTATATACACTATTAATATTTTTTTACAAAGTTTCAGAAGCTGATATTTTTAGAGAGCGAAGCTGAAATCCTGAGGAACATCATCGCAAAATTTTAGAGCTTGGTTCGTAATATTTTCAGAGATATGATCTATGTAAGTTAGGTCTTTTTCAGGCTCCTGAATTTCATCTCAAAGAGGTTATCTTGGGAAAATATTCATAACTCTCTCTCTGAGCATCGGATTGGAATGCTGTAAAAATTGGCCGCAAGTACACAAATTTTAGTTTCTTTTCTATCAATTTTAGGGCCAAAGGAGGAAACTATGACATGTGGAAATTCATACAATTTCACTCTATTGAACCAGTCCATAATTGGGTCATTGTGGTATATTGGACATAACATTTCCTTGAAGAATCCAAATCAGGTCACACCTGTGAAATTTGAAATAAACTTCATAGGGCTGCTATAAGGCTGAATTTCAGATATTGAGGATCTACAATTACAGAGATAATTCAATTTCAATATAGAGCTCCTCAAAAGCAAGTAAAAGGTGTGTATTGTTTTTTCCTGAATTGCATAAGTCTTGTTTGAAGAATCAAGTTGAATTGATTCCAAGGGAATATTGTAGAATATATATCAGTATTAGATTCTAAAATGGCCCCTGAAAAGAATTCAACACTCATTAAGCCTTTATAAGGCTCTACTATGACTCATGAAGACAAAGAATGGCAAGATGACATATCAAATTTACAAGAGCAAGTGCAACAAATTTCGCTCTCACAAAGAGCAACAAAATATGACATGGAAGTTTTGAAGAAAGGCATGGAAAATAAGATGGATGGCTTGAAGAAAGGTGTGGAATCTAATATGGATGGCTTGAGAATGGCATGGAAGCTGGAATGGAATCTAGGATGGATGACATGGAAGCTAAGATCGATGAAAAAATGGAAAACATGAACAATGATCTAAAAGCAGACATGGATGGTTTGACAAAGTTGATACAACAAATGTTTCCTAATGGTGAAAAGATAGTAGAGGAAACTTATGATGAGAAAAAAAATAAATTTTAATCATGATATCATAAACTCTAATGTTGGTGGGAAGAACCACCATATTCCAAAAATGGATATGAGGAAGTTTGATGGAAAGGATCCTGTAACATGGATACTACATATGGAGCAATATTTTGATCTCAATAATGTGTAAAACACACAAAAGGTATGCATTGCAACTTTACATTTAGAAGAAAATACATTTGTATGGTATCGATGGCTTTTCTCCAGTAAAAAAATTATCACTTGGTCAATTTTTACGGAGGAAATGATAGCACATTACGAGGATACAAAGAGCAACACCTTCTTTAGACAATTGATAAATATCAAACAAAAGGGTTTAGTGGGGGAGCACATTGAGGACTTCCAAAAATTGAATATAAGGGTAACTGATATTCCAGAGGAACACTGGATTGATATCTTCATAGGTACTTTAAAGGATAACATCCAACATGAAGTTCATGTTTTGGAACCTGATTCATTGGAGAAGGCATTCAGGTTGGCAGGAAAAATTGAATGTAAAATAATGGTGACAAGGAAGCCTAACACTCACTTCTATAAAGAGGGAAGTGTTGCTACTCCTAGATTTCCACAACCTACAAGGTTGAGACCACAACAATTGGAAGAAAAAAGAGCAAAAGGGTTTTTCTACAGTTGTGATAGAAGATACAATAAAGGTCATAAGTGTGTTGAGAAGAAATTATTTTACATAGATTGTGAAGAGGAAGAAGAAATTGAACAAGAAGAGGATATACACCAGGAACCAACCCTAGAAGAGGAGGAAATGAGTCCAACCATATCATGTAATGCATTGGCAGGAATTACCACTCCTCAAAATCTCAAGATAGAAGGACATATCAAGAAGAAAAAGGTAATAGTTTGATTGATTCAGGTAGTACCCATAATTTTATTCATTGTAAGGTAGCCAAGGAATTGAATTGTTTCCTATACCCAACACTAGAATGTCAAGTGATGGTTGCAAATGAAGGAACTATAAATTGCTCTAGAAAATACCATAATATCAAGCTAACCACGGGGGAATATGTATTGAATAGTCCAATGCTTTCCATTCCTATGGGAGGTGTTGATGTTGTACTAGGAGTACAATTGTTACAATCTTTGGGGACGGTAGAATTTAATTTTCAAGAACTTTTCTTGAAAAAATTTTCAGAAGGAAAGGAAGTTGAATTACGGGGTATTGCAAGGAAGCTAGGAAAGATAATAAGCTCTAATGTCATGAAAAAGCTTCTAAAGAAAGAACAACAAGGCATAATTGCACAATTATGCTCACTAGAAGTTCCAACTTAAAAATCATCTATTTTTGCAGATCTCCAAAAAGTCTTGGACAATCATTCCAAGGTTTTTGAAACTCCCAAAGGACTCCCACCTATTCATGATCATGATCATGCTATTCATTTGATTCCAGGAAGTGTTCCTCCAAACATCAGGCCTTATAGATATTCTTATGTACAAAAGAGCGAAATTGAACGTATGATTGCAGAAATGTTAGAGACGGGTATATTTCAACCTAGTCGAAGTTCTTTCTCTGCTCCTATAGTATTGGTACACAAGAAGGATGGATCATGGTGCATGTGTCCAAATTATAGGGAGCTCAATAAGCTCACCATTAAAGATAAATTTCCCATTCCTGTGATTGATGAATTATTGGATGAATTACATGGAACAATTTATTTTACCAAGTTGGATCTTCATTTAGGATATCATCAAATTAGAATGAAGACTGAAGATATTCCGAAAATAGCATTTTGAACTCATGAGGGTCATTATGAATTTTTGGTCATGCCTTTTGGCCTTACCAATGCAACTTCTAAATTTCAAGGGTTGATGAATTCAATTTTCAAACCCTTCTTTAGAAAATTTCTACTAGTATTTTTTGATGATATACTAATCTACAGCAAGTCTTGGAAGGATCATGTTCAACATGTTGATAGGGTGCTCAAACTATTGCAGGAGAAACAATTATATGCAAAAACATCCAAATGTTTCTTTGGAGTACAAGAGGTGGAATATCTGGGTCATATTGTATCGCATGAGTGTGTTAAGGTAGACCCTAACAAAATTAAAGCCATTAAGGAATGGAAAGTCCCAACAACCATAAAGCAGTTGCGAGGATTTCTTGGGTTAACAGGGTATTATCGCAAGTTTTTTAAGTATTATGGGAGAATAGAAACACCTCTAACAACATTATTGAAGAAAGATGCATTTTCATGGAATCCTAAAGCAACTAAGGCCTTTGAACATCTTAAAGAGGCAATGTGCCTAGCACCGGTCTTAGCTACGCCAGACTTCACAAAAAAATTTATTGTGGAATGTGATGCCTCATGAAATGGAATTTGTGTTGTTTTAATGCAAGAAGGAAGACCCATTGCTTTTGAAAGTCATCCAATCAAAGGAAAGTATTTACAGAAACCTATTTATTAGAAGGAAATGTTAGGAATATTGCATGCACTAAAGGAATGGAGAACTTACGTAATGGGAAGACACTTCAAGGTAAAAAATAATCATGATAGTCTTAAACACTTTTTGGAACAAATAATATCTTTAGAAGAGCAGCAAAAATGGGTCACAAAGATGTTGGGTTATGACTTTGAAATAATCTACAAAAAAGGGAAGCTAAATGTTGTTGCAGATGCACTCTCAAGAAAGAATGAAGAGGTGGAAGCATTGCTTTGTGCCATTTCTATTATCCAACCAGATTGGATAATTGAACCAAGAGATGAATGGAAGAAGGAAGAATAAGTGTGGACACTCATTCAAAAGTTGCAGCAAGTTCCTACTACATCTGATACATTTAGTTGGAAAAATGATTTCTTATGGTACAAAGATCGCTTATATCTTTGTAAGAATTCCCAACTAAAACAAAAGATTCTTTTGGAATTGCACACTTCTCTTTAGGAGGACACTCAGGATTTTTAAAAACTTACCACAGGGTGAAGAAAGAATTTTTTTGGGATAGCCTTAAATTTGATATTCAAAAGTTTGTGGTGGAATGTTTGGTTTTCCAGCAGAATAAATTTGAGAAAATTAAGACCCCGGGTCTTCTACAACCTTTATGCATTCCAAGTCAACGTTGGGAGGAGATTTAAATGGATTTTATCACAGGTTTACCTAAGTCCGAAGGAAAGAGTGTCATCATGGTGGTAGTTGATAGACTTACCAATTATGCACACTTTTGTGCATTATCTCATCCATTTAAAGCAAGTACATTTGCTACTACATTTATGGACACAATTCAAAAGCTACATGGAAACCTAAGGGTTATTGTGAGCAACAAAGATCCCATTTTTACGGGAAATTTTTTGACAGAGTTATTTTCTTGTTTGGGTACTCAATTAGCTCATAGCTCATCTTATCGTCCTCAATCCGATGGTCAAGCCGAGATAGTAAATAAATGTTTGGAAGGATATCTTCGTTGTTTTCTATCTGATAAAAAAACACAATGGGTCAAGTGGTTACCTCTCCCTAAATGGTGGATAACACTTCCTTCCATACTACAGAAAAAATGACCCTATTTATGACACTTTATGGATATCATCCACCATCCATCACATCATCTTTAAGAGAAAATTCGAAGGTTCAAGTAGTGGAAGATCACATCAAGCATCAACAAGAAGTTCTCCAACTCTTAAAGGACAACCTAAATTTGGCACAAAATCAAATGAAACAACAGGCAGATCAACATCGCAACGAAAGAAGTTTTGATGTAGGAGACTGGGTATTTTTACGGCTACAACCATACAAACAAATGTCCCTCAAGCAAGCTAAGGAGGATAATAAATTATCACCAAAGTACTATGGTCCTTACAAGGTGTTTCAAAATATTGGTACTATGGCATACAAATTGGAGCTTCCTGCTTTTTCACGAGTGCATCCAATTTTCCATGTTTCAAGATTAAAGAAGGTTATAGGTGAAAATATTCCAGTTCAAACAATATTGCGAGAACTTGATGAGGAAGGAAAAATCATATTGGAACCTGAAGCGGTCACGGAAACAAGAACTCGATAGCTATGGAATCGATCAATTCCAGAGTATCTCATCAAGTGGAATAACATACCCACTGAAGATTCTACATGGGAGGATGAGAATTTTATACATAAGCACCCAAAGCTACTCAAGCATTGAGGACAACACCTTTTTTAAGGAGAGGGGCATGTTCGGTCCCTATATTACTAGTATAGTCCCTTATTGTTGTTAGTGTAACCCCCTTATTGTTATTATTGTACCCTTGTAACCCCCATATTATTATTATTGTGCCCTTAAATTATTATTGTTAGGTCGACTAGGATTACATTGTGGCCCCATGGACTCCTATATAGAGAAAGGTGGTTTTGTAATTTGTATCATCCAAGAATTGTTCATTCATGTAATGTATTGGAGGTTTCCCCCTCGAAGTGGCTTATTTCTAAGGCGTTGATATCTCTTTTCTTCTATTTTTGGAGTTGGTTTCACAACATGTTTGTTTTAACTGCTTTGGAATGTTTATTACAACCTATTCCAAAGCACTAGCCTAAGCTATATTGGTGGAATCAACCCTAGAAAATATAAAAATGTCTAGATTGATTTTATTAGGCATTGTATTGATTTGGATGTTATTTAACACAAAGGGTATGGAGTTGAAACTTTGAGGATGTTGTGACCCGATGAAAAAATACTCTAAATTCATCTATATGACAAATGAAACTCTTTCTTTTCAATGAATTCTATTTAGGATAAATTTGAGAGATTTATTGAATTTAAAACACAAACTTCCTCATTCATAAACCAAATCCTTTTTGAAAATAAGGAAATTTCATTAAGAACTAAATTTCTAAATATGATCAATTTCTCTTTTCGCATAAAATTCCATTGAAAACCAAGTCAAAAAATACAATTTCAACAATCAATCAATTCCCAAAAGAAAGAATTTCCTAAAAAACCTTAAAAAGTATAAATTTCAAAATCGAATCAAAATTCTAATTTTGAATCCTAATTAAGATACCTATGAATGTTTTGTTCATGATTTCACTCAGTTTTTATCAGACTAAGAAATTTCTACTTATCTTAGCAGAAATGAAATCACAAAAGAGTACATGGTGTTGAATCAGGCTTCAGTGATCTAGAAGTTTTTCTATTTTTCATATGAAAAAAAAATATTCATAAAAGTAAGGTTGGAAATAATCCTGACGGCTCAAGAAGACAAAATCATAAAACTAATAAGCTAAGGAAAAAAAAGGTATCTTTCATACAGAGCAACAGTAAACTAAGGCCAATCCTAACTTGTAAAATGCAAACAAGATGATAATCCACGCAAGACTCAAAATTACTGAAAGGGAGTTCTCACATATGATCTAAGAACTAGAATAGATCAGGGAAAACTTAAAAATTTGGTTATCTTCCTCTAAAAGAGAGAAATTTAAAATTTTCAAAATTTTCCAGGGGGTGCACAACTTATCAATTGACAACAGTGCACATCCACACTAGATTGAACTAACAAGTTGTGCAGGTTGCCGCTCTGTCTTCCAAAGAAAACCACGTAGGTAAGGAAAAATTTGGAAAAAATAAAAAATGAGTTTTCTTTCTCAAAGATTCTAAAATATATCTACCCAAACACACTCAGAGAAGTCAAAATCAGAAAACTAAGATTTCAAACTAAATATAAACAAATAAAACAAACTCAAAATTCTCCCTAGTAGAGTCGCCAAGTTGTTACGAGGATTAATCCCTCTCGCAGACAAGAGTGATCTCCCTAATACACCAACAAGTAACTAGAAACAAAGATCCATTTGAATACCTCTTTCTATAAATTGTTTGTATTTTAAGATCATTATAATAGTAAATTAGAGAGGACATGCTCCTACCTTGAAATCCAAATGTCTGATGTAGCCATTTGTCCTGTCGCTCCAAAGTAGTTCTCTAATGATGAGTAGAACCTATAGTCAAAGACAAGACAAGTAATCAAAGAATCTGAAATATATATAATAACAAAAAAGTACTAATCCAACTTAGTGATCAAGGAGTCTAAGTATTGACATTATTCCCATGAATATAGAAACAAGACAATGAGAAAAAGAGATCAATATGTATTATCATAAATTATAAATAGAAATCTTACAATCGGATGCCTTGATGTTGTATATATTCCTCCCAGGGTCCAAGCAATCATTCTCCTTCAATCTAAAAAGCCTTCCTCTCTATAATAACTAGCATGAAGTCATGGGCACAAAGGTGTGACTTTCAGAGTGTCAACAACAAATCACTAGTATAGAAAGTATGCACTTTATGAACTCTCTTCAGCTTAGAAACTGTATAGATAAGTTTCTATTATTCATAATCTACCTTCTCCTAATCCCTGAACCTGAAACTTGAGCTCAATTTATAGGGATATTGAGGTAGTTTTAGTTCCATAAAGAGAGGGATGGATTCCTCTCATGAAGGGATTTGGGTTCCTTGGACCAAGGGATAAGCTCCATGAGTGGAGGGATAAAGATCGAACTGGCAGGACTCTAGAGGCTTCCAATTGGGAGAATATTCGACCAACTAGGCTTCTAGAAGTTACTTTTTCCTTTTAATTTATTTTCACAGGGGTGCATAGTTTTTAGTGGAAAATAATGTGGTGGTCACCACAGCTAATGGAAGTATCATCAGCGCATATGCAGGGAAAGGCTAGTAAAACCGCGCAGGTAGAATTTTAGGGGTTTTATAGAGCTTTTCTCCAATTTCCAAGACTTGATTCAGGAACATCAATTTTTTTGACCTATAAGGGAATGTGATATGGATGGTAATAGACCCATATGAATAGTGAAATGTCATGGTGAAAAAATGACATGTAACACCCCTCTACACTACCAATGCAACAAAAGTTACAACTGCCTCCTTTCCAAACTCCTACACCTCTTATTTGACCCCAATTACCTATGAAACCTAAACCCAGTCTGAATAACAACGCATCCCATAGCATAGACACCCTGGCTACTTTCCAGAATTGCCTTATTACTCCTATTGGACTCAATGATATTCAAATTTGATCAGGAAAAGTAATCAGACCTGGCCATACTCCTATCATTACCGAGGAAGAAAGTGAGTCACCCAGAAAGGGTATATTTAATTATGAAACAGTTGTTACACCTGTAATAGCCAATACAACACCAAATGTTACACTTGTAGCAGACAGCTTGGAAAGGCCTGTTGTTCTTACAAAAACCAACCGGAGTAGGGGTGGTGCACATATGACATCTGACTTCGTCGTTACAACTCAAAATCCTCCATACCCTCAACGATTAATTGAAACTGGGCAAGCCTCAAAAAATAAATTTGAGTTTCTCAAGGAATTACATAATCTTTATGTGCGAATTCCGCTATTACAAGTTCTCAAGGAAGTACCTATCTATGCCAAAATGGTGAGGGACCTGTGTGTCAAAAATCTTGGAAGAAAGCCAAAGGACCCTGCTACTATCCATGTTATGGGAAAACTGTTCGAACTAATGATTGACCAGCCTTTGTTAACTAAATATAATGACCCAGGAAATCCTACAATTACTGTTCATATTGATGACCAACCCATAAATAATACTCTGATCGATTTGGGGGTGGAAATTAATGTAATGACTAAGGATCTTTTTATCTCCCTAGGACTTCATGGACTTATACCTTCACCTACAGTGCTTGAATTAGAAGATAGGTCCTGTGTCAAAAACTGAAGGGGTGATATAAGATGTGGTGATTGTTGTAGCTTCTTGGAGATATCCAACTGATTTTCTCATTTTACAAACTAAATCCAACTTGGGGGTTATACTTTAATTTTGGGAAGACCATGTCTAGGCACTGTAAATGCATTTATCAGATGTAGATCCAGATCTATGATGATCTCAGATAGGAAAGCCATTAAGAATCTGAACCTTTACCCCCCAGTGAAAACGCACATGTATTTGAATAGTCCCTGGTGGGACAAATTTGAACCTGAATCTGATTTTTCGCTACCTCTCCTCATACTTGGAAAAGAACAATATTTTAAGGATGAAATAGAGGATGACATTATTAACGGTTTTATTATAAATTCCCTCTCTGTTGATT
Source organism: Pinus albicaulis (assembly GCA_034641835.2). Lineage (NCBI taxonomy): Eukaryota > Viridiplantae > Streptophyta > Pinopsida > Pinales > Pinaceae > Pinus > Pinus albicaulis. The sequence goes on along the minus strand of CM076575.1, from coordinate 869,821,605 downwards.
CCATTAGAGATCTAAGGGAGGAGGATGAGGTAGATGATGCAAATATTGAACATACGAGAACCACTCAGCATACTAACAACAGTCCCGTCAAAATTGAGCCATGAAAATATTTAAACATTAATCTTAACTTGACTGTTGAAAAAAACAGATTGTTGATACACCTTTTACAAAATTATAAAAAGGAATTTGCATGGGATTACACTGACATGAAAGGAATCCATCCTGGCCTATGCACTCAACACATTTACCTTAAATATGGTTTCAAACTAGTTAGACAACCACAGTACCAAATGAATCTCGTACTTAAGAAGATAGTGAAAGGGGAATTACATAAAATCCTTAATGCTAACTTCATCTATCCCATCTTTGACAGTTAGTGGGTGTCTCTGCTTGTCATTGTTCTGAAAAATAATGGCAATTGGAGAGTTTGTGTAGATTATAGAGAACTTAACAAGACCACCCAAAAGGACCATTTTACTTTACCATTTATAGACCAGGTCCTGGATACTCTTTCTGGGAAAATAAAAATTTCATTCCTGGATAGATTCAGTGGCTATAACCAAATACAGATTTCCCCAGAAGACCAAGGCAAGACAACCTTTACTTTCCCATGGGGTACTTTTTCATATAGAGTCCTTCATTTTGGCCGATGCATTGCGCCTACAACCTTTCAAAGGGAAATATTGGGTATCTTTTCGAATATGTTGAATGACTGCCTTGAAATTTTCATGGATGATTTTACACCTTACGGAGATGCATTTGAAACATAATTAGTTAATTTGGAAAAGGTTCTATAATTTGGTTAAAATTAATGTTTCTTTAAGCATTGAGAAGTGCACCATGATGATGACCGAGGGGATTGTGTCGAAACATTTCATTTCGGCATATGGAATCAAGGTAGACCCTGCATAAATTGAGGTAATATCGAGAATCCCAACTCCGAGGACTCAAAAAGAGGTATGTATCTTTCTGGGACATGTAGGGTATTATAGGATATTTATAGAAAAAATTTCAAATATTGCATCTCCTATGTTTTTTTTGCTTATGAAAGATGTGGAATTTGTGTGGACAAGGAAGTCTGAGAAAGCCTTTTTGAAGCTAAAGCACTGTGTAACAAAAACACCTATTTTGTGAGGACCAAACTGGAAACTTCCATTCCATATTGCTACAGATGCATCTGACATAGTTGTAGGTGTTGTTTTGGGTTAGTTGGAGGAAAAGAATCCTTACACCATCTATTATATCAACAAGAATTTAACTCCAGCCGAGCTCAATTACATAGCAACCGAGAAGGAATTCCTAGCAGTAGTAAATGTTATCAATAAGTTTCGGCATTACATCACCGGGTATCAAGTATTGATACACACTGACCACTCTGCCATTCTATTTTTAATGAATAAGCCTATTACTAATGGTAGAATTACATGATGGTTATTGTTTTTATAGGAATTTGATATCACTATTCTAGATAAACCTGGGCAAGATAATGTAGTTGTTGATTTTATTTCTAGGTTAACCATAGGTGATAATTTCACTCCTACTAAGGATTATTTTCCAAATGAGTATCTTTTTTCTATATCTACTCACTCACTGTGGTATGCAGATATAGACAAATATCTTCCTGTAGGTAAATTCCCACACTATTTATCTTCCAGAGAAAAAAGGAATATCATACAGAAAAGTGCTACTTACTCCTGGATAGAGGGAAATATCTATCACACTAGACCAGACTTTCAGATTTGGCGTTGTGTTAGAGAAGACGAGATTTTTGATATCTTGAAGGCTTAACATGAGGAGCCCTATGGAGGGCACTTTGCGGACAAGAGGACAGGGTAAAAAGTACTCTCAATAGGGTACTACTGGCCAACTATATTCTGGAATGCCAAGCAGCTTGTGAATGGGTGTGATAGCTGCCAAAGGATGGGCTAGCCTCTGCAATTAGACGAGATGTCGTTATAGCCTCAAATAGTGATAGAGCCAATTGAGAAGTGGGCCCTAGATTTTGTAGGGCCAATTAATCCTTCATCACAATAGAGATCATATATATTGGACCGTATAGACTATGTCAAAAAGTGGGTTGAAGTGAAGGCATTAACTAGAGGTACAAAGCGGGCTATTTCAGACTTCCTATTTGAAGATATTTTTGTTCGTTTCGGGATGCACAGGGAGATAGTGACAGATGGGGGGGGCGGGGGGAATTTTACATCTCATTTGATTCAAAAAATGGTTGTGAAGTATGGAATTCATCATAGGATCACTTCACCTTATCATCCACAAGAGAATGTTCAAGTGGAGAGCACCAAAAAGGTTATTGAGGGATTTTTGACAAAGATAGTAGCCATTCACCAAAGGAATTGGGTTGAAAAACTTGTAGAGGAACTTTGGGCTTACCAAAAAACATGGAGGAATCAAGCTTCTTACCATATGAATTAGTGTATAATAAGAATCCATTATTCCCCATAGAGTTCGAAATAAAAGCATTGAGAACAACATTATAGGTTAATCTCGATTTCAGTACAACACTAAGACAAAGGTTGAATCAACTCAATGAGTTGGAAGAGAAATGGTTGGTTTCCATTCAGTAGAAATAGATCATTCAGAAAAAAGGAGCTAGATGGCATGATAGGTTCATTAAGAAGAAGAAATTTCAGAAAGGAGATTGGGCTCTCTTGTACGATTCAAGATTCAAGGATTTCAAGGGAAAGCTCTGAACTAGATGGCTAGGTCCTTACGAAGTAGACACAGTCTTTGACAATGGGACTGTAAAATTGGTTACCATTGATAGTGCTAAGACATTGTTACTAGTTAATGGGCATTTTCTAAGGTTATACCATAAACCTGCTTCGAGGATTCATTTATTAACATTGTCGCAGACTCTGATATTCATGTTGCAGAAGCAGGGGGATGTTCCCCTATGCAACCTGAACTTTGAGTTTTCAGTAAGTATAACAGCTGAAAACGACTCTTGTGGTGGTTGTTACACCCGTTTAAGAAAAAAAATTGAATAATAATAATAATAATAATAAGATAATAAGAATCTAACTGTGAAAACCTCTTTTGGGGTGCAGTCAGATGATTGGTAGCAGTTGAACACCACTTTTGTGGCTGCTGTTACACCCATTTTTTCCAGAACATCATCCTTTCTTTCTTGCATATTCTACAAAGATGATGTTACCCATTTGTTTTAAGTATTTATTTTTCCTAACCATAATGTTTTATGAAGGATAGCGTAGTGGCTATCTTAGCCATTGCATATGTAATAGCTGATAGTCGTGAATAGTGTTTTGAATCTTGGTTGTCATCGTGACATGTAGCAATTATTATGATATTTGAATGAGACCACCATGACCACTGGAGGAATCGCGTCATTATATCAATTTCCTCTACATCTTCTCAGGTACGTCACCGAAAAGGTAACATCACCATCCTCTAATAATTTGATGATTATGGCAAGTTAATAATAATCCTTTTGGTGATCGTGGACTGCCATCATCATTAAAACTTGTGGGGGGGGGATAAATCTTGCCATAATTACAATCAATCTATTAGCCCTAAAGTTGCCATTAATCCCACATGCATCGAATTGAATACTATGACAACCAATCATGACTGGATCTTAGCGAAAAGGGTATTTTTACTTGAAGCACGTCACTCCCCATAATTGGGCATTAATAGAAGGAATGTGCGAGTACAAATCAGTAATTTAAAATATTTTCACCTCTCACCATGAAATTCCATCATCTCCCTCAGCTAGAAGTTCTTGTACCCTTAGTCTAAATTCTCAAATCGAGATAGCAGAGTAGGTTGCTGGAAGATAGTAAGTAGCGCGTCGATATCCTAGTTGGTCGAGCTTAAGGATTAATAAAGGTTAACATCAATATGGAAGGATCAACAGTTAGACATGAGCCACATTCCATTGAAGCTTTACAGATTTTTCCAGAAGCATATCAAATATTTATGGATGCTTGGTGGCTCGAGTACTTTCAGAGGTTGAAGAGCTCAGATGAAACCATTGCAATGGAATTCGCCAGGAATTTGAATGACCACCAAACCCAAGTCAGGGGTCTGTAGATCGAAGTTATAGAAGAAGGGTTTTCCCGAGTAACCACATTCCTAACCGAAGGTAGAAGATGGTTTAAAAGGAAGGTTAATGATCCTTATCTGAAGGAGGATTTCCTTGTAGGAGAAGAAAACTTGGAGAAGAAAGGAAGAGGGGTTAATAGACTATCACTTCCCCAAGCTTGGGCAGATGTCTCCCTGAATTTGACAAAGTATATTACCTGTGATAGAAGGTCTACAATCATCTTCAATTGTCACTTTCCTTTATTGAACCATCTTTTGCACCAACAGAAGATCAATCTTCCATATTTCCTGCTGAGAAATATGAAGCATATGGCTGTAGCAGTCAAAACGGAAGCACACCCTCATGCAGATTGTGTTACCAACTATGGTCTTATCAAGATGGTTGTGTTGGATGCCTTAAACCATCAAGGAAGGAGCCGGCAGGAGTTCAAATGGAAGTCCCAGGATGAGCTGAGGGAAACAATTTGAAACTTTAGGAGAAAGTGGTGAAGAGGTTGGAGTCCAAACTCGGTCCACCAAGTTTAGAAGTGAGAAAAGGCCCATTGATAAGTCGATTTGAGACAAATGACTGAAACAAAGAGTGAAAGTCAGTATTCCAATGGAACCGTCGCCTACAGTTGAGAAGAAAGAGAAGGCAGAAGACCCAGAATAAGAATAAGAAGAAAAAGAACCCTCCTCGTCAGGTAGGAACAAAACTCATACTCTGCTTTCATAAATTGAAAATTTAAAAAAATAAAATGAACAGTTAAAGCAGAGATTAGCCGAAGTTAGGAAATCAGAAGCCTCAGGGCTATATACCCTAGACGAAGCTGTCAAGAAAACCAAGGGAGAGAAAATTCCAGGATCCGTATGTGCAGCATATTCCCAAGAGTTAGCAGCAGCAGAATATAGAGTTTGTTGGGTAAGCACCTACTCAAGGGAGACTAAAACAGATCCTGGGGAGGCTATTCCACAAGAACATGTTGAAGATACTGTTGTTACAAAAGAACCAACACTTAAAGCATAACCTCACATGGAAATAGACCTAGAAGCTGATACACAAGAACCTATGGAGGCCACTATTGTTACAGAGGAACCAACATTGGATACAAAGGCCGACCAAGGAAAAATGTAGAAGACTATTACGTAAGAACCTAAATATGATGTTGTTGTTACACAATAACCAACAGCTGAGGTGGAGCATTCCCACCCTAGAGAGGTTGTCACACCCACCATTGATAATGCATGTAGTGGAACACCAAGTCTTGCTGTGGGATGGAGTTCCAAGAATATTCTATTGATCTCTAAGTTGTAGAAATGGAAACAAGAGGCACTTTCCTTGTAGGAGGCAATGATCTCACTAAAATAATATCAGAATAAAATGAGTGACCTACAGGAGAAATGGAAAAAGGAAGAATTGAAGAGAATTTGGGAGGAATGGAAGCAAAACAAAGCTGCAAAGAAACATAATGAACAGTTGTTGCTGTTACAGCAGCAGGTTCAAGATTTCACTAATGATAAATGAAAGCTTCATGATGTTGCCCTCAACTTGTTGGGGTTAGGTGACCTTCCCCATCCTACCCTATTTTTTTGTGGGAATGTTACTATTTTTTCAGTTAAAAGCTATTATGGAAGAGAGGCCCTATGTGGGTACTTCTACTCGCACCTTTTTAGATGTTTTTCGAACTTCTAATTTTGATGAACATAGCTTGCTGTGTGAGTTGTTTTTGCACAACATTATTGTGAGCATGCTAGTATGTAGATGGTAGCGGCTGTATTATTTTATATGTGATACTTTCAGTTACGCGCTTTTTTTTTCATTTATGAGAATCAGATTGAGTGGCATTTGTCCACAAAATCAATGGATACTAATGAAGAGAAGACAACGTTATGTATTCTAGTTGAACCACGAAGGGTCGTTGAACTGATGCGGGAATTTAGAAAGATTTAAGTACTCCTAGGATCAGGGAGCTAGCTGTTGCCTAGAGGAGAATAATTGTGGATTTATGCCTCAATCAATTTTTAAATATGAAGAGCAGAGTGCCGACAGGATGCCTCGAGCGTACTGTAGTGTTGAGTTGTTGGAAGGAGATCCTTTTGCATTTAAAAATTTTGTAGTTGTTGTTACACATGTACCAACATACACCCAGGTTATAAATTCCCTTGGTGCTTCATGGATTGAACTGAAACTCAAATTTCCTTTGATATGGCTGCTATTAGAGAAATAATAGGAACACTATGCACTTAGTGATTATGAAGAAGAGTCCTGGCCAAGACAGTTGGTGGCTACTTAGGGGTATAGGTTTCCAGATGAAGACATAGTCAGCGCCTACTACTTCATTGATCACACATGAGATATTATCGAGGAAGCTTATATTTTTGCATGAGGACATGCAAGCACTTTAGCTGGGGGGAGATGTTGGGTGTCATTTTTGTACTCATTACCTATATTTTCTTCCCTTATTTCTACCTTTTTGACCTCCAACCTTGGGACTACCTTTGCCTTTTTCCCTTTCCTTATCTTAAAATAGTGCACCTTTTTCCGTGTTTCATTATCTCGCTATTCTCATTAATTATTACGATGTATTGTTTCTTTTTGTGACTAAATGGGATGAATATTCGATGAAGTTCTTTGGTCTTTTTTCTACTCTTTCAGATATTATTTTAAGCACAAGGGACCTAGAACATATAGGCGCATATAACTAGTTGGAAGCATGTTGTTCCAGTGTGCTATTACATGACGCTGCTACCACATAAAGAGTCAACACCTTCATTGTCATGACCTCTGATGTTACACCGCAACACTGTTACAGATCTGTTGTTGTAGATTGTTGTTACACTCGTGTTGTTGGTTGCGTACTTTCAACTTCTGGATGTTTATCTATATTCAAAAGATGTTACACTACACTTGTCACATACCAAAAATAGCTATAGGAGTCATCATATATTTTCATTTAGAATAACAACTTTAGGAAGTTTTGATTGAAACCAATATTTTCCCAGTCAAGACTCTTATTGAGGGAATCAATTATAACTATATTTACTTTACTTTGATTAGCATGAGAATCATAATATTCTCATGAATGATATGTTCCTCATTTTATGGACATATAACTATTATATAAGCACTCAGAACTTTAAGGTCGGGGGGTTAGCACATAACAATATCGCCATTTTGACTCTATAATTTTGATCAACATAATACAAAATATTGTATCGTTGATGTTACATGTGTTAAATAATTTAATTCTTATTTAGTTTTCATCTCCTCTTGCGTCCTGTTAAGGAGGAAGGGCCCTCATCTTTAGCAGGGACTGTAGTGGTAAAGTAGTTGTAGTATATCTCATATTGTTTCTGTGTATTTGTGGAGTGTTATTTTTGTTGTGTTGTTTGTAAGTAGATATGCTTCAGTTTCATGTATTTATTATGTTGTTACAAAGATTTGATTAGAAATACCAGCAGGTGTCGTTATCATGTGGCACGTTAGATATCGATTTATCTAAAGTGTGATTACATTCGTGTAGATCCCTTTTTATTTCGGCATGAGTGTTAATTTTCAGCAGTTGTTTCAACAACAATTTCTTCTTGTTTTATTTATGTTTTGGTATGATGTATCGGCACAAAAAGCACAACTTTCATTGAAATAAAAGACATCCCTAGATTTATAATTTATGTGTACCGTCTTAGTCATTTAACAGTTATTAATACAGTCCAATAGTGACCACCATCCAACATGGGATATTATCCCAATCATCCTGCACCAACATAGAATCTTGCTATGCATGGCAACCAATGTCCTCCCATGCAGGGTGGTCAATACACTCCCTTGCAGGGTGGTCATCACCCTCTTGTGCAAGGAATTCAATACCCTCCTATGGCCACAAAGGTGTTTTCCACTTCCCAAAGCACATACACCAACCCAAGACAAGGGAAACCTTACTTCCCTTTTCCACCACCCCAATAGAATAACCCACCAGCACACCCTAATTTTGTGTTTAATTTCGTGCAACCTTCTTTCCCTTAACAAAAATAGTGGTTTTAATAAATTAATACAAAAAAACCACTTAATGCCACTAATAATATAGGAAATAAAAAGCAAAAATGGGAAACTAGATAGGAGGGAAAAAACTAGCAACAACCTCTACGGGCACAGGTTGGGGGAAATCCCCATAATGGAAACCAAAACTAGGGTCATACCAATAACAACCCACAATAGAAAAAAATGAACCCTAGTATACAGAATAATCATGCTTGTGTTATTTTTGTGGAATATGACCATTCTACCCATAATTTCCCTCAACTCCCCAAGTTGAAGAGTATGAAAGATACCAAGGGATTAGGGGGGGAACCAACAACCTGCAGTAATGCAGAACCCCTTACCCCACCAAGGAGTGGTAAATACTCAAAATGAACTATTAGGTCCCTATATTACTAGTGCATTCCCTTATTGTTTTTAGTATAGCCCTTTTATTTTTTTTGTTCTATCCCTGTAAACCCCATATTGTTATTATTGTTCCCTTACATTATTATTGTTAGGTCGGCTAGGATTATATTGTGACCCAATGGAATCCTATATATTATAGAAAGGAGGTTTTGACATTTGTATCATCCAAGAATGGTTCATTTCTGTAATGTACAGGAGGTTTCCCCCTCGAAGTGGCTTATTTCTAAGCCGTTGATCTATCATATCTTCTATTTTTGGAGCTGGTTTCATAACATTTGGAATTAGAGCTTTGGATTCTAGGGTTTCGCTGCTCCAAAAAAGTCATCGTGGCATTTTTTTTCTATAACTTTTTTCTACAAAGGTTCAGAAGTTGAAATTTTTACCATGAGAAGCCGAAATCCTAAAGAACTTCATGTAAAAAAATTCAAATCTTGGTTTGCAATATTTTCAGAGATATGATCTGTGGAAGTTAGGGTTTTGAAGGCTCCCGAATTTCATCTAAAAGAGGTGACCTTGGGAAAATTGTCATAACTATCCCTCTAAGCATCGAATTAGAATTCTGTAAAAAGTGGCTGAAATCACACAGACTTTAGTTTCCTATGTATCCATTTCAGAGCCGAGGGAGGAAAAAATGACACGTGGCACGTCGTACAATGTCTCTCTACTGAAATAGTCCATAATTATGTCATTTTGGGAGATTGGGCATAAATTTGACCTGAAGCATCCAAATTAGGTCAGACCTGTGGCATTCGAAAGAATATTCAGAGGGCTACCACAGGACCAAATTTCAGATATTAAAGATCTGAAATCACAGAGATAAATCAGTTTCAATATCTAGGTCCTCAAAAGAAATAAAAAGGTGTGTATTTGCTTTCAAATAGCATAAGTCATATTTGAAAAATCAGTTTGAAGTGATACCAATGGCATATATAAGCATAGATATCTGTATTGGGTTCTAAAATTCCCCCTAAAAAGAGTTCAACACCCATTAAGTCCTAATAATACTCTACTATGAATCCTGAAGAGGAAGAAGTGCAACATGATATATCAAAATTACAAGAGCAAGTGCACCAGATTTTGCTCTCGCAAAGAGCATCAAAAAATGAAATGGAAGTTTTGAAGAAAGCCATGGAAGCTAAGATGGATGGCTTGAAGAAATGAATGGAAGCTAAGATGAATGGAATGGAAGCTAATATGGATGGAATCGAATCTAAGATGGATGACATAGATGAAAAAATGAAAGACAACATGGAAGACATGAAGCATGATCTAAAAGCAGACATGGAAGGTTTGACAAAGTTGATACAAGAAATTATTCCTAATGGAGAAAGTATAGTAGAGGAAACTCATGATGAGAACAAAATAAATGTTAATCGTGACTTCATAAACTCTAATGTTTTATGGAAGACCCACCATATTCCAAAGATGGATATGAGGAAGTTTGATGGCAAGGATCCCGTGACATGGATACTATAGATGGAGAAATATATTGATCTCCATAATGTGAAAAACACATAAAGGTACACATTGCAACTTTACATTTAGAAAAAAATACATTTGTATGGTATCGATGGCTTTTCTCTCATAAAAAAATTGTCACTTGGTAAATTTTTACAGAGGAAATGATAGCACATTATGAGGATACAAAGAGAAACACCTTTTTTATCCAATTGATAAATCTCAAAAAAAGGGTTCAATGGTGGAGCACATTGAGGACTTACACAAATTGAATATAAGGGTAGCTGATATTCTAGAGGAACACAGGATTGATGTCTTCATAGGGACATTAAAAGATAACATCCAACATGAGGTTCACCTTTGGGAATGTGATTCATTATAGAAGGCATTCAGGTTGGCAAGAAAAATTGAATGTAAAATTATAGCGACAAGGAAGCCTACCACTCAAATCTATAAAGATGGAAGTGTTGCTACTCCTAGACTTCCACAACCTACAAGGTTGGCACCACAACAATTGGAAGAAGAAAGGATTTGCTACATTTTTGATAGAAAATACACTAAAGTTCATAAGTGTGCTAAGAAGAAATTATTTTACATATATTTTGAAGAGGAGGAAGAAAATGAACAAGAAACTTTAAAATAAGAGGATATACACTAAGAACCAACCCTAGAGAAAAAAGAAATGAGTCTTACCATATCCTGTAATGCATTAGCAGGAATTACCACTCCTCAAACTTTAATGATAGAAGGACATATCAAGAAGAAAAAGGTAATAGTGTTGATTGACTCAGGTACTACCCATAATTTTATTCATTGTAAGGTAGCCAAGGAATTGAATTACTTCCTATACCCAACACTAGAATGTTAAGTGATGGTTGCAAATGGAGGAACTATAAATTGTGCAGGAAAATGCCATAATATCAATCTAACCATGGGGGAATATGTATTGAATAGTCCAATGCTTTCCATTCCAATGGGAGGTGTTGATGTTGTACTAGGAGTACAATGGTTACCATATTTGGGGATGGTATCTTTTAATTTTCAAGAAATTTTCTTGAAAAAAATTTCAGAAGGAAAGGAAGTTGAATTACGGGGTATCAAAAGGAAGCTGAGAAATATAATAAGCTCTAATGTCATGACAAAGCTTCTGAAAAAAGTACAATGAGGCGTAATTGCACACTTATTCTCACTAGAAGTTCCAACATCAAAATAATATATTTCTTCAGATCTCCAAAAATTCTTAGACAATCATTCCAAGGTGTTTGAAACTCCCAAAGGCCTCCCACCTATTCGTGATCATGATCATGCTATTCATTTGATTCTAGGAAGTGTTCCTCCAAACATCAGGCCTTACAGATATCCTTATGTCCAAAAGAGCCAAATTGAACGTATGATTGCATAAATGTTAGAGGTTGGTATAATTCAACCAAACCAAAGTTATTTCTCTACTCCAGTAGTATTAGTGCACAAGAAGGATGGATCATGGTGCTTGTGTCCAGATTATAGGGAGCTCAATAATCTCACTATTAAAGATAAATTTTCCATTCCTGCGATTGATGAATTATTGGATGAATTACATGGATAAATTTATTTTACCAAGTTGGATCTTTGTTTAGGATATCATCAAATTAGAATGAAGGCTGAAGATATTCCAAAAACAGCATTTCAAACTCATGAGGGTCATTATGAATTTTTGGGCGTGCCTTTTGGCCTTACCAATGCACCTTCTACATTTCACGTGTTGATGAATTCCATTTTCAAATCCTTCCTTAAAATATATGTGTTAGTATTTTTTGATGATATACTAATCTACATCAATTCTTGGAAGGATCATGTTCAACATGTTTGGAGGAGAAACAATTCAATGCAAATACCTCAAAATGTTTCTTTGGAGTACAAGAGGTGGAATATCTGGGACATACTGTATCTCACGAGGGTGTTAAGGTAGAACCTAACAAAATTAAATCCATTAAGGAATGGAAATTCCCCACAACCATAAAGTGGTTGCGAGGATTTCTTAGGTTAAAAAGGTATTATCGTAAGTTTGTTAAGAATTATGGGAGAATAATAGCACCTCTAACAACATTATTGAAGAAAGATGCATTTTCATGGACTCCTGAAGCAACTAATTCCTTTGAACATCTTAAAGAGGAAATGTGCCAAGCATCGGTCTTAGCTATGCCAGTTTCAAAAATACCTTTATTATGGAATGTGGTGCCTCAAGAAATGGAATTGGTGATGTTTTAATGCAATGAGGAAGACCCATTTCTTTTGAAATTCGTCCAATCAAAGGAAAGTATTTACATAAAGCTATTTATGAGAAGGAAATGATGGCAATACTACATGCACTAAAGAAATGGCGACCTTACCTAAAGGGAAGACACTTCAGGGTAAAAATTGATCATGATAGTCTTAAACATGGAACAAATACTATCTTCAGAAGAGTGGAAAAAATGGGTCACAAAGATGTTGGGTTATGATTTTGAAATCATCTAAAAAAAGGGAACCTAAATGTTGTTACAGATGTTTTCTCAAGAAAGGATGAAGAGGTTGAAGCATTTTTTTGTGCCATTTCTATTATCCAACAAGATTGGATAACCGAAGCAAGGGGTGAATGGAAAAAGGACGAAGAAGTGTGGACACTCATTCAAAAGTGGTAGCAAGATCCTACTACATCTGATACATTTAGTTGGAAAAATGATTCCTTATGGTACAAAGATCGCTTATATGTTTGTAAGAATTCCCAACTAAAATAAAAATATTATTTTGGAATTGCACACTTCTACCTTAGGAGGACACTCATGATTATTATAAACTTACCACAGGGAAAAGAAAGAATTTTTTTTGGATGGCCTTAAATATGATATTCAAAATTTTGTGGCGGAATGTTTGGTTTGCCACCAAAATCAATTTGAGACAATTAAGGCCCTGGGTCTTCTAAAACCTTTATCAATTCCAAGTCAACGTTGGGAGGATATTTCAATGGATTTTATCACAGGTTTACCTAAGTCCGAAGGAAAGAGTGTCATCATGGTGGTAGTTGATAGACTTACCAAGTATGTACACCTTTGTTCATTATCTCATCCATTTAAAGAAAGTACAGTTGCTACTGGATTTATGGAAACAATTCAAAAGCTACATGGAAACCCAAAGATTATTATAAGCGACAGAGATCCCATTTTTTTTTGGAAATTTTTGGACAAAATTATTTTCTTGTTTGGGTATTCAACTAGATCATAGCTCATCTTATCATCCTCAATCCGATGGGCAAACTGAGATAGTGAAATTTTTTTTGGAAGGATATCTTCGTTGTTTTGTTTTTGATAAACAAACACAATGGGTCAAGTGGTTACCTCTAGCTGAATGGTCATATAACACTTCCTTCCATACTGCAGCAAAAATGACCATATTTATGGTACTTTATGGATATCATCCACTGTCCATCACATCATCTTTAAGAGAAAATTCTAAGGTTCCAACAATGGAAGATCACATCACGCATCAACAACAAGTTCTCCAACTCTAAAAGGATAACCTAAATTTGGCACAAAAGCGAATGAAACAACAAGAAAACCAACATCACAGCGAGATAAGTTTTGATGTAGGAGACTGGGTATTTTTACGACTACAACCATACAAACAGATGTCACTCAAGCAAGCTAATAAGGATAATAAATTATCACCAAAGTACTATGATCCTTACCAGGTGTTGCAAAATATTGGTACTATGGCATAGAAATTGGAGCTTCCTACTTCTTCTTGAGTGCATCCAATTTTCGATGATTCATGCTTAAAGAAGGTTATAGGTGACAAACTTCTAGTTCAAACAATTTTCTAGAACTTGATAAGGAAGGAAAAACCATATTGGAACATGAAGTGGTCATGGAAACAAGGACTCGATAGCTACGAAATCGATCAATTTCAAAGTATCTCATCAAGTGGAAGAACTTACCCACTGAAGATTCTACATGGGAGGATGAAAATTTTATACAAAATCATCCAGAGCTACTCAAGCGTTGAGGACAACACTTTTTTGAAGGAGTTGGGAATGTTAGGTCCCTATATTACTAGTGCAGTCCCTTATTGTTGTTAGTATAGCCCCCTTATTGTTATTTTTCTACCCCTGTAACCCCCATATTGTTATTATTGTGCCCTTTCATTATTATTGTTACGTCGGCTAGGATTATATTGTGACCCCATGGAATCTTATATATAGAAAGGAGGTTTTTCCTTTTGTATCATCCAAGAGTTGTTCATTCATGTAATGTAAAGGAGGTTTCCCCCTCTAGGTGGCTTATTTCTAAGGCATTGATCTCTCTTTTCTTATATTTTTGGAGTTGGTTTCATAACATGAACCTCCCCCTCCCCCAACAAAAATATCAGAATCATCCTAGAGGGAGTTCCCAAAATACCACAAATTGTGACATTCACATTGCAAGGGAAGATGTTCTCCTACATATGTGAAATCAGTATTACAGAACTCCACTAGAAATAAATCCTTCCATAACAACCACTGCAACACCTACAACACCTTTGATGATCCCTGTAACCCTTATAGAAACAATCCCACAAATAGTCAAAGGGCCTCTACATCGAGTAGGACATAACTCAAAGGCTACTCATAGCTACACCATAGTATATGACTTAGCTCAATCACAATCAACTATGTTATCATTGGAAGTTCTAGAAACATTCCCAACTCAATGAAAATCACTAATTTTATGTTATGCGCAATAAACCTTGTTGATTCTCATTTGATGGATTTAAATTTAGATAACACTGCCCCATGTCTTCCATTGATAGTCACCTTCCAAGTTCTTGTCACCTTTCGGAACATTAACATCTATCACTTCATAGTTGATGAGGGAGCATCCACATGTATCTTATCCAAAACAATTTGGCAAAAACTAGGATTCCCTAATCTCAAAGCATCACCCATCACCCTCAGATCATATGATGGGCGCCCCTCTGCTCCCATAGGAATTTTTAGGATGTTCTAATTCAGCTTACTAATAAAACTGTGCTCATAGAAATAGAAGTATTGGATGCCTCGTTAGATTACAATATCCTTTTTGGGCATATCTACATGTATGAAATGACTATAGTTGCATATTAAGTATTTCATATCATGATGTTCCCCAATGATGGGAAAATAATTATAATTGACCAACTCTCATACTACGAGAAAAATACATCAACCACCCCCGATGGTGTGTTACCTTTCATAGGATCCTCTCCATAGTTGATCATGACATTTACTGAATTAGGACCAGGGTTATCTAAGCCACCAAAACTCCTCGGTACTTACCATAGAGACACACCTTTGTTGGAGGCCACCTCTGCAACCCCAGCATCCACGATGTGCATAATGAGTTCATCAAACACCCCTAAAAATCAGGAACCAGTTCCAGACACCCCTAGTGCTTCAATTACTAAATTTACATTCCTACCCTATGTTATCACTCAAACGCCCTTCTTATACCCCCCACCTAGGTTTTTCCAATACCAATTCATGGAAACACTCATGTTGTTGAATATGGATTTCATGATACCTGTCTCGTATCTAGTCCCATAGGCCATGTTAGTAAACTCAGGTATTACCTCGACGGGTATCATTCCTATAGCCACTCCTCAGGAAACCATCCCAAAATGAGTTAGGCTTGCGTCAACACTAGTAGGTGCCAACAATAGGGATAAAAAAAAGGGAAGAAGGTGGAAGCCTCAAACTCTTTTTCATTTAGGGTGCCACCACCCTATGCATTGTGTGAAGTAGAAAGGCACCTTACCAACTTGTGCCCAAGTTAGAGGAGTTTAAATTTGTTGTACATTCCCTAAAATTGTCGGTGGCCCCAAATCCACCTATAGGAGAGAAGGCCACACCAACACGTAATAAGACATTGCGGACCAACCATGCATTAAACTGATCACTACCCTAAAATACCTCAGTATCAAGAGGCATTGGGTGCTCTCGCTCAAGCCAATATTGTGACTCTATCACTTCTCGTGTGGTGGATGATGGGTCCAAAACCATCTTTTTTGTATTCGAGGAAGAAGCGTTATGCATTGTTTGTCCATGCTCCCATAGCCATTTTACCTCCCACCCATAGTCAGTATCATTAGGGGAATTTCGACGTCTAAAATGGGCCTCCTAAGAAAAATTTACAACCAAAATGAACTTTATAAGAACCAATAGGATTCAAGATGATTATTTAAACCATGGGGGATGATTCACCATTTTTTGAGTAAAAAAGTAAAAATATTAAAAAATAATAAAATAATTAAACTACTTTTTCAACTCATATTTTAAACTTATATCCTTAAGGTTTTACTCAAATTTCGAGTGGGAGTATTCATTGAATGAAAAAAATAATTCCTCATCCAAGGAGTACCCATGTTGCATACTTTTTATGCACCTTTCTACACAAAAAATGAGAAATACATGAAAAAATGTGATTGCAATCACACTTTTAATGTATTTATCATTTTTTCGTGTAGAAGGGTCCATCGAAAGTATGCAACATGGGTACTCCTTCGATAATTAATACAATTATGCATCCAACGAGTGTCTCCGCTCGAAATTTGAGTAAACCAATAGTCAGATACATTGAAAATACGAGTTGAAAAATAGTTTTTTATTTTTTCCCTCTAAAATTTGGTGATGTAATATAATCTTATTTTATTTCCACTATTATTTTATAATTTCCTTAGGAGCTCCATTTTAGACCTTAAAATTCCCCTTATGCTAGAAGAATGGAAATACGACTTTAGGAAATATTTCTAAAACCTTCCCACTCCTGCAACCTATGCGACAGACTCAACCACCCAATTAATCAATGCCAAGAATTCATCAAGATTAGAGAAGTGTTTTTATTATTAGTCCACATTCCCAGACCTACTCACTCAAATCAGTCTAGACGCTCGTGAAACCATTGCCGCAACCATTACCACATATGTTCACGATTTCATCATACGCAGAATTATTAATAACTTCCATGTTTTTGAGAAGCAAGAGAAACATTGAGGCAAACTAACATTGGGGAAACACACCCTTCTACCATCACTGATATTAATATTCAGAGGTGGCCTACACCCTTGAGTGCCCCACCTTATGACATCAAACACACATCATCATATCGAGTTGTGGGAGTTGTTGATACCCATACCATTTATTACATTAGCACAAATCCTGCATCATCGGCAGATCACTCGTGCCATATATGTACTAGAAACTCTCATAGTTCTAAGACTTGCCATATGTTACAAACATTTGGATAACTTAGAATGCGACACCCACTAGTTCACAAAATCCCTAAACACTACCCTCCCATAGAGGAGGATTCATTTGCTCCTAGGATTCCAACGTTATCTCAGGAAGCTTCTCCCACTCAATATCAATTCGTCATTACAGAGATTCTCCCACTCACCAAAAATCTTCCATTACGAAGATTCTCCCACCACTTGGTGCTGACAACATGAAACATCATATACGATTCATTTCCTAGACCATAGGAACTATTATTTGCGTCGTATTCTCAAAATTTCTTGGTGTTGAGATTGCTAAACCCACCACAAATGCAGTACCACCACCGAATGTGAAAACTTATCCTATTTGGACGTTATCAATATCGTTTGGTTCTACGACAAAAAATGGTGAACCATTTTCTTGCTTGTCAACCAACACAACTAGGTCCCAATCCCATCCTCACAACCTCTTGCAACCCATTTCAGAATTACATAATTTTTTGTCACTTAGATGAATATATTCTAGAGGCCATGATGGAACCAGAATGTCTATGTGATGCCATGCATCACCGGTTTTTATTTCTACCTGAGAAATCATTTTCACCTATTGATGCACCAAGTCATGATATTTTCACAATAGAATCAAAGGATTTCCTGCCACTAAGACAGGTATATTACTTTAAAAATCCAATCTCGACACCATATGCATTTTAGGAAAGGAATATGTCTAATATATCACTTACAGTCAAGGTTGATATTTCTGTAGGTTTTAACCCTATACATAAATTATTTTCAAACGAATCTTAAAAAACAGAAAATAAACAATAGCGAGAGCATAAAACATAAAACATATATACAAAAATATTTTCCCCTGGATCCCAAATAGGGACGACTAGCTTGATTTTTCATTATATTCCTTTTAGTGTTACAACACATGTATATATATACATGCCGAAGCATACATAAACCCCAATCCATTAACCCTGGATTAGAACATAACCATAGTTCCCTTGACCGGATCTACAAAATACGAGGGGCTGAAAACCATCATGCCCCAAAACCATGTGCAAACTCATGTGCGTGACTAGTCGTAGAAAGAATATAACACATACCCAACAATTTCAACCAAACATGGCATAGTCAAAGAAATCTCACTGGGGGTATCATGATCCTAATATGAGATGGTCTCAGACAAAGCCCTTTTTCAAGAATATAGGGACATCTTTGCATGGGCTTACTCATAAATTGTAGGCATTAGTCCTACCATCATGGAGCACTACATTCACACATGGAATGATGCCTACCCTAATAGGAAAAAGCAACGTCAAATACATCCCTCTAAAGTAGAAGAGATCAAACAAGAAATCGACGAGCTCCAAAAACTTGGTTTCATTTACCCTATTACTTACACTTCTTGGGTTTCTAAGGCCTATACCCATCATGAAGAAACATGGGACCATCTAAGTTTGTATTGATTTCAGAGATTTGAACAAAGCATGTCCTAAAGACAATTACCCTACACCCTTCATCGACCAAGTCACTGATTCATGTACTGGCCATGAGGCCTTATCCTTCATGGATGGCTTCTCATGGTCTAACAATATTTAGATACATTATACTAATTAGTACAACACAACCTTCACCACCCTATGGAGAACATTCGCCTATCGAGTCATGTCCTTCTTCATTAGAAGCACTAGTGCGACCTTTTAGTGGGCCATGAACTATATTTTACATGAGGTGGCTCATCTTATACTAGCCTATTTGGACAACCTCATAATATGATCCAAAAAATTCCCAGACAATTTGGAATATCTCGACCTAATTTTTTAGATATGTTGACAATAAAAACTATGCCTGAACCTTCTCAAGTGTGTATTTTGTGTTAACAAAAGAAGAATTTTGGGATTCATCATTTCTGAACAAGGCATTATATTTTACCTTCTAAAGGCCTAGGCTATCCGGGAAATACCACCTCCAAAATCTTTGAAGAAGTTTCAAAGCTTACAGGGTAAGGCCAATTTCTTACGTTGCTTTGTCCATGATTACACCACTTGTGTGCATGGCTTCTTGCACCTTCTTTTTCAAGATGTTCCCTTTCACTAGGATGAACAAGCCCAAAAATAATTTGAGGCCTTGAATGATACATTATCTCAGGCTCCATTGATTAGCGTTCCTGACCATACCAAGGATTATACCCTCTAATTATTAGCATTTGAAGTTGCCATCGCGAGGGTATTATTCCAAGAAGGACTAGATAATAGGAGCATGTTATCTATTACATCAACAAGAACCTCTTTGGGCTTGCCTTAAAGTATGAGCAGGTAGAAAAAATAGCCCTAACCCTTGTACACTTAGTACAAAAGCTTCAACATTATATCATTTTATGGACTACCACCAAAATATAAAATATTAAATCCATGATATATTCTCTCACTCTTCAATGGGTAGTTATTCTAAAAGAGTTAGACCTATATTTTTCTTCCCTTAAAAGCAAGAAATCCCTTATACTTATAGAGTTCATTGTAGATCTCCCTACAGATTCCCAAGGGTCCCCTGCTAATGATTCATTCCCTAACAAACACATGTTCGTCATATCTATAAACACCCCTGTTATAGGTCAATTTGGGCACCATTCCCAATGACCTATTTAACTGGACATCATCTCCAGAAAAAATGAATAGGGTCTATCATCCCCTATCATTTCAGTTGCTACATGCCCTAAGACAAAGAAAAAGACAAATCATCCATGACTTCCATTGCAAAGTTTCCAATATTTGAAGTACATGATTAAAACACCTATGAGCTCACCAACACAGTCTCTCAAGGGGCTAAATACTTTGAATATGAAGGTAACCCCACTCAAGGGTGCTCTGGAAAGCACTTCCTGACACTCAAGGGTGTGTTGGTCAAATTGGGAGCAAAATTCTCATTGTTCTAGAATCACCACTTGGCCAGTGCCTTCTAGAAGAGTGCATATGTGTCAAACTTCAAATCCATGTGTCCATTTGATACCTTTGAGCTTGAGAACATGTCTTGCCTATTATTAGAAATTCATTGGTTGTGAAAATACCTTAAGCTCGTCTATAAATTGAGCACAGATCCTAGTGCTTGAGGAGGAAGAAATTGAGTAGTGAAATACTGGTGGAATTTCAATTTGTTAGAAAATTAAATATTACAGAGCAATGAAACACAAAAAATATGCGGAAAAAAAAGCACACAAAACACATAAAACCAGAGAGACACAGATATACGTGGTTCACCCAGTTTCGGCTACGTCCACCTCGAACAACCAGTCCTTCCTTTCTATTATCCAGCAAAATGAAGAGACACAACCTACAACAGATCCATTGTAATATCCTCTGTTCTCTCTCACAGTCTCCCTATTTGTTTCTCGCTCTGAGAATACACATAAAATCCACAACCGCAATACAATACCCTCATACAAGCGAGGGGTTGCCTTCTAGGGCAAAAAACCATAAACTAAACATAACTTCTATTGTCAGATCATTTGCCTAATGAACGGCCTAGATTGACTAGAAATTACTATACTTTTACAAGGAAATTTTACATCTGTTTTTAGCTTCAGGGGCGCTGCCCATGAAACCCCTTGCTAGGGGGGGCTCTATAAAGTCGTAGCTGCCCCCCCTTGGACCCCCCAGGCAGCATTTAATTACGGGCAACGTTTCTGCCCCATTAAGGTACAGGGGTCCAACGTTGTGATACAAAATAAACAAGATAATTAGGCTCCACACCCAACAATCTCCCACTTGGAGACTGATTGTAGTAACTCCACTGCTGCTTCATTTGCTGGACAATGACTCCTCTTTGGACCTAGTTGTTTCTCATCTTCATCGTCATTCTTGAAGACCAATTGAAAATGAGCATAATCTCAGTTTTTCCCTAGTTACAGCTTTTTTTAGCATATCTGTAGGATTCTGGCTAGTGTGTATCTTTTCCAGCTTCAACTGTCCATCTTCCAATACTGACCGTATGAAATGGTACTTGAGCTATATGTGTTTAGTCCTGGAATGAAATGCTGAGTTCTTTGCAAGATTTATGGCACTTTGGCTATCACTGTATAATATGCCCATATCATGATTCTTACCCAATTCATCCATAAACCTTTGTAACCAAATCATTTCTTTACTAACCTCTCTAGCAGCAACATACTCTGATTTTGTTGTTGAAAGTGCAACAACACTTTGGATTTTTGAAACCTAACTGACAGTTGTTCCACCTACAGTAAATACATACCCTGTAGTGCTCCTCTTGTTATCTCTATCACATGCCATATCTACATCAACATATCCCTGTAGAGCAATATTTGAACCACCAAAGCATAATGCTTGATTTTTGGTTCCTCTCAAATATCTGAGAATCCATTTATCTTCCATCCAATGTTCTTTTCCTGGATTGTTCATGTACCTGCTTACAACTACCACTGCATGTGCAATATCATGCCTTGTGAATACCATTGCATACATTAAGGTTCCAACTGTTGATGCATATGGAACTTTAGACATATAATCCATTTCTTCTTGGGTCTTGGGGCACATCTCCTTACTAAGTTTGAAATGGCTGGCAAAAGGTGTATTAACTAGTTTTTCATTTTGCATATTAAATATTTTCAACAACTTTTGTATGTACTCATTCCGAGACTGTGTTAATTTGTGATTTTTCCTATCTCTAGTTATTCTCATACCAAGGATTTGTTTTGCAACTCCCAAATCCTTCATTGCAAAGGAATTTTCCAATTTTATTTTGAGCACATTTGCTTCCTGCATGTTAGACCCTGCAACAAGCATGTCATCTACATAAAATAACAATATAATATAGCTTCCATCATTTTTCTTTTTCAAATAAACACAATGATCAGAGTGACATCTAGTATAACCTTGTTCAGACATAAACCTATCAAATTTTAGATACCACTGCCTTGGAGCTTGTTTTAAGCCATACAAGCTCTTCTTTAACCTACACACTAATTTTTCTTTCCCTTTGACCTCATATCCTTCTAGTTGCACCAAATCTCCATGGAGAAATGTTGTCTTTACATCTAACTGTTCAATATGTAAATCTTTTGCTGCTACAAGACTTAAAATAGTTCTGATTGAAGTCATCTTAACAAAAGGAGAAAATATTTCATCAAAATCAATACCTTTCTTTTGTGCAAACCCCTTCACCACAAGTCTAGCTTTGTACCTCTGTTTTCCTCCATCTTCTTCCTTCAACCTGTAAACCCATTTATTCTACAATGTAGTTTTACCCGCAGGAAATCTGCCTAAGTCCTAAGTCTAGTTATGCATTAAGGAGTCCATCTCTTTTTCCATGGCTAGCTCCCACTTCTTCCTAATTTCAACCTACATTGCTTCTTCATAACATTCGGGTTCACCAGAATCAGTCAACAATAAATAATATTATGAAGGAGAGTATCGTTCAGGGGGTCTACTTATCTTGGTAGATATTCTAACACCACTTTCAGGTGTTTGAGGTGTCTGTTGATGTTGTGGTGGTTGCTGTTGTTGTGGCTGTTGATTATTAGTATTTTTCAGGCACCTTTACTTTTTCTGTGATCTCATCAAGAACTGTGTATTATTTGTTTTCTTTTTCCCGTTTCTTTTCCTACAATTGATTCTTATACAATATCTTTTCATTGAATATTACATCTCTGCTCCTAATGATTTTGTGATTTTCATAATCATATAAGCGATAACCAAAATCATTAACACCATATCCAATAAAGGTACATTTCTTTGATTTTGCCCCAAGCTTTGTTCTATTTTCTTTATTAATCTGGACAAAGGCCTCACAACCAAAAGGATTTAAAAAGGAGTAGTTTACCTTTTTACCTATCCATGCTTCCTCTTGAATACCACCATCCAAGGAAAATGAAGGCACTCTGTTTATTAGATAAACAACAATATCTACAACATCTGCCCAAAATTGTAAAGGTAATCCTGCATGCAATCTCATGCACCTTGCACGCTCCATGATTGTTCTGTTCATCATTTCTAACACACCATTTTCTTGTGGTGTTCTTGGAATTGTCTTCTCTTTGCGAATTCCACGCTTTGAATAGTACCTATCAAACTCTTTGCTGCAATATTCACCTCTATTTTCTGATCTGAGACACTTCAAATTATTTCCTGTCTCAATATCAACCAAAGCTTTCCATTTCTTGAAAGTATCAAATACATCAGATTTATTCTGAATATAATAAATCCAATTTTTTCTAGTTGCATCATCAATAAAAATAACATAATAATGAGAGCCACCAAGAGATGATACCTGAGTAGGTCCACATACATCTATATGCACAAGCTATAATTTTTAGCTCTTCTTTTCTTTCCCAACTCTGAGAAATCTGACTCTCTTTTGTTTTACATAAATGCAATTCTCACAGAAATCCAAATCAACATTATTCAAACCTGGAAACAAATTTCTTGAGTGAAGAATCTTCATTCCCTTCTCACTCATGTGTCCGAGCCTATGATGCCATAATACTGCACCTACTCCTTTGGAAGTTAAAGCATTTACAGAGTTATAAATACCATTGTATAAATACAATGTACCAACCTTTTCACCTTTTGCTATTACCAGGGCTCCTTTAGTGACCTTCCAAGTTTTATCTGTGAAAGTTGTCACACAACCTTCATTTCCTAACTGCCCTGTTGAAATCAGATTTTTCTTCAGACCTGGAACATGCCTTACCTCCTGTTGTTATATCATTTACCGCCGCTCTAAGAAACTTCAATGAGGGGACCACCCGAAACATAAATGGGAGAAATGCTTAAAGGAGTGAGTGAGTTGGCGTAGATGAAAATGCATATAAAAGGGGAAAAAGACATATAGGTTCAACCTTGTGGTAAAAATTTACCCAAAACAAAAGATTACATATATGCAATACAGCTGTATAGGAGCGAGACCCGCCCAAGCTACAGACAGTCAAGAGGAGAAGGTAGCGCTAAGCGTTTCCGGGGGGATCACGGATGGCAGGGGGAAGGTGGAAGCTCACCCCCCCTGGAATGGTGGTGACGTAGCATATGGTGGGACCTGAGACAGGTACTCCGTGGGGTGATGGTCGTGGGCTTAGAACTGCTCCAAGACCCCGCCGGACTTTCTAGTGGGCCCATTCAGGTAACAGATGTTGCGAGGAATATGGAGGTAAGTTAAGTCCTAGAACACCCGGCACATGACCAGTACCAGTATTTAACTTGGCGTGTGGCATACACCTAACCAAACTCTGATAACCAATAGCCAGATGCCATGTGTCCTGTTGGGGTTCCCATGTTTTGGCAAGGTTGGCAATACCAAAAGATGAGACAACATCAAACCACTTTCAGACCCTAGGATCTAGCCCTCCTGGGTCCAGAGAGGGATCTCTCTATGTTTGTCAAAGGTGTATGTCTTTGAAGTGCAAAGGTTAATATATTAGGCTAGTTATAAGGCTCGGGGTTTGTTTGTTTGGTTGATGGGAATCAGGAAGGAAGGGTTCAATATAAGATAAGGATGAGCAAAGAGGATTTAGGCAAAGGAGAGATAATCCAGGGAACATTCAAGACCATTGGGCAATGGAGTCAGGAAAGGGTTTGCTTGCTAGTCAATATGCAGGCTTTCAATTGGGCTAGTCATCTAAAGCATTGGATCTTAAAGATGATAGTGTGGTAGGATAGGCAAGGGTGAAGGTGAGAGCAAGGAAACATTAAAGATTTAGAACACAAAGTTGAAAACCTGAGATCAGAGAGAGACTTTGAACTCTCAATGCTTCGGCCACCAGCTTGAGAGAAATTAGAAAGGCTCAATTAATTGAAAAGGATCCTAGTGAGATAAAGACGGAGTTCTAGACCTCCCAGTGTTCCCGATTCATTCAATTAAATCCTAACAAGAACATCTAAGAACAGATTTCTTTAATTCATACATCAGCTAGTAGGCAATGTCATCCACTACACTAGTTAAATTAACTAAAATCAACTCTTAGATACCACATTTAGTAGAAAATATTAAAGGC
This sequence comes from Pinus albicaulis, assembly GCA_034641835.2. Classification (NCBI taxonomy): domain Eukaryota; kingdom Viridiplantae; phylum Streptophyta; class Pinopsida; order Pinales; family Pinaceae; genus Pinus; species Pinus albicaulis. The sequence goes on along the minus strand of CM076575.1, from coordinate 869,796,388 downwards.
AAGGAGAGCAGAAACATAGGGTACCTAACAAGGGCAAATCCTATGCCAAGTTTCTGATGCAAGCTAGTAGAAATGTAATGAAATGAAATAAATATAGAGATAGAAAAACATCGCCAGCTGCTTTAAATTAGGATCCAAAGAAATGTGCTTGTAATATTATAAAACAACACTAGTCAGGTACAAAATTACCAATAGCTTGATATTCAGTCTGAAAACATCTTCCTCAGCCTATATTACAACTTTACACAGAGAACAAGTCTCAAAGGAAATAACTTGCAATTCTCAGATAGCCGATCAACAACTTTACAATGAGTTTCTTCCTGATTTTATAGCTGAAGAGAGAAGAGGAGGTAGGTGAACACTAAATGTGGCCTTAAAACACTGAAAAGAAAGAGGGCCTGAAGCCCATTCAGTTTTAAACTCTATGCATTTATCTCTGGCATGCCTTGGACGAAAGAATGATCTTCTTCATGTTTCCATTTACTCCGGTATGACTCCAATGCACTCTGGCTGCAGTACTCTGTAGTACCTTTGGTAAATAAACAAAAAGGAAAATAAATAACAGTGAAGTGTGCTATACTGCATAACAAATGCTCTGGTAGCTTAGGACCGTTTCTTCAAGGTGGGGATCTTCTTCAGGAACATGGTAAATAGAAGAAACAATATGGGCGCTTGGTCCTTTAGAACAATCTGCTGATGTGAAACTCTGATAGTATTGTTTCTATGCGCTGGACCTTCTGAGAGATCCATGATGTCTTCAATCCGATACTTTGCCTCTAAACCATTGAGTTAAGGCTCAAAGACCTTCATTTTCTTGCCTTAAACTCTTTGCTGCTCCATTTCTGCCTTTGCCGGTGAAATCTGCGCTTTAATGGCTCTGTGGAGGTTTTATAGAGTTCAAACCCTGTTCTTTTAATGCAAGTCCTATCATTCTGCCACTGTATTAAAGCCTGTGTAATCATGGCAGCCTTCACCACCTGATAACCCTACAAAACACGAAACTCAGTTATGAAATTCATGCATAGGGAAGGATGGCTATGGAGGGCAGGTAGAATGACAGCACGACAGTGGTAAAATGGTGGTTTTAGATGAAACAATGGTGAAAAATGCATTGATATGGTGTAAACCTTAACAAATAGGTTTATGGTGGAGGAATGCGCGTGGACCGTCTGATCATGGTCTAGTGGTGAAGATCAAAGACGGAGATTAAACAGTGGAATGGTTTATGAAAATAGGCGGAATGCATTAAAATGAATTAAAATGTAATGAAAACGATTGTATGTGGCAGGACCCGACCGTGGCGGAGGGTGATTAGTTTTGGACCGTTGATCTCAGGAGGAGATCAACGGCGGAGGTTGAAATATGAAGTTAATAAGGGCTTCGATGAGGAAAAGCAGTGGAGGAAGCAATGTAATATGAGCCATTGATCTTGGACCAACAGACGGTCGAGATTGGATCGGGGAATCGCAATCGCAAAGGGTGGAAGGGGGTAGCATTTGAAAAATGCAATTGCGATTGAAGTGGGAGAGCACGGGTCATCGGATCAACAGGAAAATCAACAACAGAGATTAGATCGAAAGGTCGCAATCGGGGGGTGCAGGGGTGACACATTACAAAAGTTTCGATTGCGATTGGAGCAGGGGAGCGATTGAGTGCTAGCCGTCCGATCCGGAAACAGATCGATGGCAGATATTGAATAGGCGGGGAGAAAGAAGGGCCAACGGAGCGCAATGCGATTAGCGCAGGACCGTCGGATTGGAAGGGGAATCAACAGTGGAAAAGCAATCGGCAAATCGCAATCGGGAGGAGCGGAGGAGTGGTACCGCGGAAGTTTGTGATTGCGATCAGGGTGGGAGTGCGATCGGCGCAGGGCCATCTGATCAAAACAATAGATCAACGGTGGAGATTGCAGCGAGACCAATGGAGACCAAACTCAATTGCATCAGATTTTTTCTGTTTAACACAGGAAATGCGTGTTTGCTTCGATCCTCCGATGCGATAAGCGCTTTAAGGATCGACACTTGGTCTTAGCGTCTAGGTCTACGTGGGGAAGTGGTTTAAGGGGCTAGGCCGAAAGGGGCTAGGCCATAATAAAAAGTGGAAAGTGGGGTTTTGCCCCTTTTTGATGCATTTTGAGTTTGGGAAAGGGTAACAGGAGGGGTAAAAAGGGGAAATCGGGCCAAATCAAGGGGGTTTGTAAGTTTTAGTGGGGGATTTTAAGATAGTTTATGAAGACTAAGGGAGGAATTTTTGGGTGGAAAGGGGGCTTTTGAAAAAGGGAAAAAAGGGAAAAATGGGACATTCTGCAAGTATACGAGGGGCAAATAAGGTCTTTTAGAGCACAATTTTTCATTATCAGTAAGGCTTATTGACTTCAAAGCAGTAGAGGGAAATGATCAAAGGGCGGGAAACATGAAGAGGCTTTAAGGATGATGTGTTTACAAGATAAATGCATTCCTTGAAGGCTCATGAAACAATTTAGCCCCCTACTTGCTTGTCAAGGAATTTATAGGGGGCTAACACGTCCCAATGTCGACGTCCTTATGACGTCAACCCTACAAGTGTCATCCTAGCCTCGTTTTTCAGGTAATCTAAAGCTGTTTAACCATGTTTTTTGTTCACTGTGGTAAATATTTTCTTTACGATATACCATAAAGCCAAAGCATGAGCTTCTAGTACCAGGTCTGCCAAGTTGCTTTCAACTTCCCTGCGTCGTTTTCTCTAGAGCATTTTCCTTACTGCGCAGGTATTTTGTCCCTTTTTCACTGTCTAAGTTTCCTTCTACTTTTCATTTTTCATAATGGTCATGGGTAGAATCAAGATTAAGAAGTCGGAGCCCGAAACCCCTCAAGTTCATGAGTCTAGGGCTGTTCCTGAACCTAAGCCATTCACATACATGCAAGCCCACATTCGAGACCCACAATACCCTTTCTTCATCAGTAGTGTCAAACCTGACCTATTTAGGAAACATATAGAAAATAGGGATAGGTTCAGAGTTGTTTTGTTGGGACTATACCACCAAATTTCTCCACTCGCCTACCCAGTTGTGGAATTAATATGCTAGCTCAGGGAAGCTTATGATGAGCATCAAGATATCTTCCTATCAACTCAAGGGAACAAGATATTCAGTATATCTCCTGAGATCATCAGGAAAGCCCTCAATTATCCTCACAGTTCTAATTATATCAGTTTCACTGAAATGTATTTATCCTTTCAGTTTTTAAATCTACCCTGGAGGCAGCAAAGCGATTTCATTGCTGCTATTTCTGACTCTCACCTTACATCTTTCCCGTCTTCAGACTCAGTGCCTTTGAATACATTCAAGGAAGACCTTCAGCCAACACTTCCTCTCATTGTAGGGTTGCTAGGTATATAAGGGGTTGAGCGAGTCTCAAAGGAATGTGTAGCCCTCTTATGGTTAATATCACAATCAGGTGTTGTTTTGGATATCCTTGGTTTCTTGGCCTCCGCCATCCAAAGCCAGTTTCAAGATCTCTCGACCACCAGCCATTTTCATTTCTGCTCCATGGTGTTCTACCTCTTCCTCTTCCAACAGGCTAATAAGTTTGAGGGTTTGGGTTTGGAAAAGGTTTCTAGGATAAATGCTCAACCAAAAATTGTCTTTGATTAGAACCACACAGTGCATCAGTTGGCTAATGGGGTGGGTTATTCAAACTTCTTGAACAAATTTATGACAATAGCCTATACTATTATTCACGACAACTGTCCGCCCAGGATTTTTCTTGAGTAGAGGAACTGGCAACAGTTTAGTGAGGAAGAAAGCATAGGATATTTGTACCTATTTGATGACTACATTGAGATCAGGGTTTACGGTGCAGAGGTTTCCCCTTACAGACTGCCAGTTTTTCCCGCCATGCAGATTTTCGCCTTGGAGTACCTTCGGCAAACCTTGAAGGCTGACCAGCTCCACTTCCTCCCTACAAAAAAGGGGTTCATTCTTAAAATTCCTACAACCATCGGCCCCTTCATTGTTAACTCAAGGCAAGCCCTCCCCATAGTGGAAAACCTTCTCAAGGGTATGGATTTAAGGCAAGGGAAAGCTTGTCCTTATGATCCAAAAGGCATCATCTCAAACAAAAGGAGGAAGATTAAATCAACTGCATATGCTCACGAAACTAGACCCTTTATCAAGTGGAGATCTAATCTTGATACTTGGCCTTTGATTTCACAGATGGACACTGATTCATCTGCAACAGGGGAAAAGAAGATACTGCTTCAACATGAGAAGCAGTAAAAAAACAGGTTGAAGAAGTTGTAGTCATAGGAGAAGATTCTTGACCCTTTAAAAGGTAGAGAACAAACAATAAAGAAGGTGCTGGGGAAAAGCTGCCGCTAGAAAAAGTGGCACTATATGGAGAGTTGGACAACGGAAAAGTAGGTTTCATGGTAAAATATGATTTCTGTCATCATCTGATTTCTCAGAGGTTTCACAAGCCATCTCTATAAACAGGTTTGAGGTGGGGAATGACATAAAGGGGAAGAACAAAGCTATCAGGAAGAATATTTGGTCAGAATTAGCGGGTTATGTAGACAAATATCATACTTGGTTTACTGTCGAGATTGATATGGACAAGGAACAATTATTGACTGAAGCGGTTCTAGATCCAGAGGCTGGGACCACCAGCTACAGAGCTCTGGAGGTGGCAGTAAACATGTCACATGTTCCCTCGATTGATAAATGCAATCTGTTCCAGTGTTTCGGTGACATGATGAAGGATGAGGTTGTGAAGCTCTCTCTCACCCTAAGGAAGCTGCAAACCAAGTACAATCAAGTGGTTGAAAATCTTAGGGTGGAGAAGACTAATTCCTGAGCACTCTCTAATGAACTATGGAGTCTTCAAGCGGTTGTAAAGGGCAAAGGGAGTGATAAAGCAAACCCTCAAGGTCATGTCATCTCATAGTTGCAAAAACAGGTTGCATCTCTGAAGCATAAACTGAATATGCCTGGTTTTCAGCATGTGTAAACTACTGAATTAGCCCAGATTGAAAAGGACAAGGCTGAACTAATAGACTCCCTAGCTAAGGAGAAAGAGGAGAGGGCTAAAATTACTAGCAAGATGACTGCCCTCCAGCAGAAGATGGACGAGTTGCAAAAAACCTGGGATACACACGTATTCTCCATGCCACTTCCTGAAGTATCTAGCTCACTTCTGGAACAACTAACTACAACACTGGCCGACCTTCAGGCAATAGAAAAGCAGGCTCAAACTACACAATAAAAGATTCACGAGCTCAAGGCCGGTCTCAAGGAGAACACCAAGATGGTAGCAACTTTGCAGAAAGAAATAGAAGAGGGGAAACAAGAGAGGCTACAACAGGAAAATACTATGAGACACCTAATGAGCCAGATGAAAGGAAATATTACCCTCTTGGAAGCCTGATGTTTAATCTGAATAGACATCATCATGGAGGTAAAGAAGCGTTGGGCCTTTCTAACCTTAATTGAAGAAAATAAGGCCACAGTTCGCAAATTCATAAGGACTCTACATGAAGGGCATATAGACGCTTCAACTAGGGTTGAAAGTGACAGAAGGTATATTACCTTCCTAAATGACTTGAGCTCAGAAGAATTGGCCAAACGGGGAATCAAAGACAGGTTCAAGGAGGTAGCAGAATGCAGGAGGGTGATGGAAAAGTAGGCAGTGCGCGACCTTGCACTGGGCAGTTTGGAACAAATGGTGACAAGCTTGGGATGGTTTGAAACAGATTGGATTGCACTGACACTCGCTGGCCTCCCATCATGTTGGGAGTCTACAAATGCTATACTTCAATTGTTACAAGTATATGAGTGCAAACAGAGGTGATGGACCAGACAGATACACCATCTGAGAAGACCGCTCGGCTTAAGGCCGAAACAATAATTACCACACTCGGTAAATAATTCTCTCTCCTCTATCAAGTTAAGTAACGGTTGCCCACCCTGGCGAACTATGCCAAATTGACAGAAGTGCATGCTCTGGTCGATGCTTTCCTTGTAATACCTGGTCCTGCAGCTGATATCTAGCATAGGTGTAGCGATCATGCAAGTTCATCAGTCATCACATCTGCATCCCTGAAAACTCTGTCTGCTAGTAAGAAAGCCAGCTCTTATACAGCCACAGTACTGCCTTCTCCAGTAGCAGCTCCAGATCCGCATCACCAAAAACAATGATAACTCATGATTGGGCCTACATGGCCTCTTAATTTTTTTTCTTTTTACTTTTAATTTCGAGTGAAACTCACATTTCACTCTTGCATTTTTACTTCAGTTAGTAAGTTGTTTGAGTTTCCATTAGAGATGGTTTTAAGCCCACATTGTGAGATGATGGGAGGCGTTCTACCCCATCATCAATTTCGATTTTTGATTAAGACTTGAAACTGCATACAGGCATGCGGAAAAGATATTTTTCCAAAATATATTTTCGCGCAGAGAACATTAGAATGTTATAAAAGTAGAGAAGAAAGACATATAGAGGGTTCCAGATTTTTGGAGAGACCATCAGCTAAAAGCGTTCTGTATATGTATTTTTGTATGGCCTAGATAGTTGATGTTAAAGAACCCATTGGGACTTGGTATAAAGAGTTTTGTTGTTGAAAAAGTATTCTACATGAAATGCTATACAGTTTGTACTCCTTCCTGTTTGATTATATATAAGTGTTCACTTCGTTTCCATCCATTTTCCTGTATGTAAATGTTCTGGAATGCGAGTGCTGTGTATTGAATGTGAATTTATCATAGTTGGTACTCATATCTTTACGTTTACAACACTTTAAATATTGTTCAGGCATGATACGTTGTTCACTTCCTAAACTATTTCCATAACTCTTCTGATAAACACTTTGTGGATTCTTATTTTAATATAAGCCCATTTGATAGTGTATATTCCACTTCATATTCCTTCATAGTTTCCACTTACACATACTTTGATGACTGCTTATCATTTTAATAGTCGGCCCTATTTATAGCAAGATAATTTGTAGCTGTCTGATGCATCTAATTATTTAGTCTCGTATAGGATCCTCAAAAGTATTCCTAGTTTTTACGTTTATCTCTGAAATATTGGTTCCATTACCACCAAATTTCTACCATTGGTTCGTAGCAAGGAAGCCATATTATTTTCTACTTCTATTAGTTATACAAGAAACTCCTTGCATTTAAGATTTTCTAGGCATTGGTATTTTTACAGCTCAAGGCTGTCTCTAGGAGTGACAACATCTTTCTGGTGTTGTTGCCGGGGAAAAGAAGTTAGAAATTTAAATCCATGGGATACGACAAAAAACAGTCACCCTTCAAAATAGGTGAGTAGGAAGGGTTGAGAGTTGTAGATCCCTCACCTTGGTGACTCCACTATAATTCAAAGTTTAAATCCATTTTGCAGTCCTGGCTCAAAATAAGCCCCACCTGAGGTCGGACACGTCTCAACTGAGAACTCCTTCAGTATCTGACCCTAAGAAGATATTATATAAGAGAAACTGGAGGGAAAAGTAGACTGATCATACTGATATACCAAGATTCTCCTTGGAAGACTCTCTGTCTTCCTCATAGTTGGCTCAAGTTCAAGATCTTGAGACCACTGCCAGAATCCTTGAATGCCCTTCTGGTCGTCCTTCCATTGAAAATACTGAAGTCAAAGATGAGGCTGAGTCTGTAGACACTTCAAGCTTCTTTCTAAATACCACTTCTAAAGCCAAATAAGTGAAAGAAGTCACAAAGGTAACCACTTCACATATTCCATCTGTGCAAGCAACCCCAGAAGCCATCGTTCAGTACATCCCTATTGTTATACACACTCCCCTTCCACCACCTTCTTTTATTCATCAGAATCCCCCTCTACTTCCAGCACCTACCATGGCTGTCCTTGGTTTCTTTTTGAACAAATATTCCCCCCTGGCATTACCACAAATCTTGAATGACATGCCTCAATATTACCTGAAGGTCCTACCTCGCTTCAATGGGGAGGATAACACTGCCACACAAAAAACCTCACAAGAACACTTGGAGGTTTTTTGTGCTTTTGTAGAGAACTTCAATTTTGAGCATATGGACATTGTGTTGATGATCTTTGTTCAGTCTTTAGATGGCAAGGCTCGTAAATGTTTCAAGACCTCGGGAGACCGCTTTATTAATACCTGGGAGGAAATTGGAAACCGCTTTCACCAGGAAATGGGGGGAGAAAAAGGATCATGGATATTGTCTTACTGAATTCAATGCCCTGAGGAAAAGACATAATGAAGATGTGTCTAAATTAATTAAGATATTTAATAAATTATATACAAGTTTACCAGCAGAAATGAAGTCTCATAAAATCATTGCTAAAGTGGTTTTTGTAGCGGCGTTTGAATCAAATTTCAATTTCTCCTTAAGGGAAATAAAGTCCGCCACCCTAGATGAAGCTCAGACTTATGCTTTAGAAGTGGAAACTAACTTTTCTTCTATGGGAAAATATAAAGGGAAGATAGACCATGATTCTATACGAAGAGGTAAAGAAGAAACCTCTACCTCAAATCAAGAAAGGGAGGCAACGGATTATAATATCGAGGAGATGAAAAAGATGATCAAGAACCTCTCAAGCAAGCTAGTGAAGCTTGAGTTGGAAGCAAAGAATTCATCATCTAGGCCACCTCAACCTGCTCCAAACCGAGGTTATAACCCTTAGTACAAAAAGCCTCCTCTGCAACTATTGCAAAGAGACCGGAAGGAACAACAAGATCACATATAGCCCCCACTATATCTAAAAGGGAAAATGAATGGCTCTACTAAAGAATTTAAGGATGGGCAAGATGATCAATACCTCGCTGACTCAGAAGGTGAGGAGGTGGAACTTTCTGTGCAAGAAGATGAGGAGATTGAGCTTCCTTTGCAAGAAGAAGCTGACAAAATAGGTGTTGCTAAAGATATTGATATTGATGACTACTGCAAACAATTTTTGGACTTCATGAAAGAAAAATTTCATATAAAGTATGATCTCCGGTCCTCCAGGAAGAGGACCCGAACACAAGATCTAGAAGAAGAGTTGCCTCAAAAAGAGTCAATTGTTCAAAAATTCAAAGGCAAAGGTAAGAAACCTATCAATGAACTTGTATATTCTAATGTTTCCACCCCTTCTTCTTCTAAGCCTATATTTAATTCCCATGAAAAGGTAAAACATATTCCAGCGGGGAAGAAACCTCCAGTCATACCAAAAGAACTCAAATAAAACCCAATAAAGAAGTCCCCTACTATTTTATGTCTTCAAAAAGAGCTGGAGAAAGTCAAGATCCTAGTCCCCCAGCTGAGCTTTTGAAACAGCCTGCCTACCAAACTCAAGTGTCTCAGTTCATGCTTCCTCAGGGAATAACCTCAATCCTAGACAGTCTAAACCTTCAGGAGGAAATTCCCATGGTAGTTTTTGGTCCCCATGTGGAGGAGCTAGATTCATCGACCCCTCCTTTCTATGTCTCCCTAGTGATTCATGACTTGTTGTTGCATAACTGTATGCTGGACTCAGGGGCATGTCATAACCTGCTACCTCTGTAAGTAATGGAACAACTGGGACTACATATTACTCATCCATACAAAGACCTATACTCCTTTGACTCTAAGAGGGTCAAATTCTTGGGGATGATTAAATATCTAGTTGTAAATCTAGCCCGAATCCCAGCCAAGAGTGTGGTAATGGATATAGTGGTTGCTGATATCTCGGCTCATTTTAGGATGCTACTATCCAAATCATGGGGAACAAAGATTGGCTATTCAATAAAGTTGGATCCGACCTATTCAACCATTTCGGTATTTGGAGGCCAAGAAATAAGGTCGTACCAGGAGACAAGGTTTGTAAAGATGGAGACCAAGGCTAATAACTCAGTGAATTCACCAGTATATAGTAAAGAGGGGGAGTTTTCTTGTTTGATGCTTGAAGAAGATGAGGATTTCATACATGATCTATCATTCTGCCAATTAAAGGCTGAACAGTCGACAAGTGGGGAATAAATGGGTATCTGGACCCTACATTTCGATGGAGCAAATTCCAGAGAAGGGAATGGAGCTGGTGTCCTGTTGATTTCTCCTACTGGGAATTTAGTCCCTTTTTCCTTCAAGTTGGAGTATGAAGCCACGAACAATGTAGCTGAATACGAAGTGCTGCTGCTAGGATTACAGACATCCAAAAACATGAACATTCAAAGTCTGAAAGTCTTTGGGGATTCAGAAGTAGTAGTGAGGAAGATCATGAATCAATGTCAAGAAAAGCACCACCGGCTAAGGGCCTATAGGAATGAAGTGTGGGATCTAGTGGAAAATTTCTTCCTGGCATTCAATATTCAATTCATGCCAAGGGACCAAAATAGAATGGCCGATTCTCTTGTTGTTGTAGCTAGTAATTTCAGACCCCCTCAGAACCCCCTTGTTGAGGTATGAAATAGAGGTTCATTATCGTCCCTCTATCCCAGATAATATCAAACACACGCAGGTGTTTGAAGATGAATAAAAAGTGAAAAGATTCATGGAGACTGTTGGATAATTCTCCAATTTGATCATAGATGCAGAGGAAGAGGAGACTAAAGATTCACCTAAGAATAAGTGGCAAGATACTGTGGTTGGCCATAAGGTACTCCAGCTCAAAGGGAATGTGATTCCCAGAGGATTGGTGCCTTTGGAAAGGATGTTTGAAAAAAATTATTTCCCAGCCAGTCCTAATAAGGTGATCGAAGAGGAGATGGTAGAGGAATTAAACCTTGGGACAGAGGCAGAGCCCAAAATTATGAAGTTGTCAAAGAAGGTCCCTGAAGAGTATAAATAGAAATATCTGAAATTGTTCCAATCATACAAGGATGTGTTTGCCTGGTCTTATCAAGACCTAAAAACCTTTGACATTAGCATCATACAACACAAGATCCCATTAAGAGGAGATGCTAAGCTGCACAAACAAAAGTTGAGACACATTAATCCTTTACTACTTCCATCCATAGAAAAGGAGATCAAGAAACTGTTGAAGGAAAAAATCATTGTACCATTGAGGTATTCCGAATGGGTAGCCAACTTGGTCCCAATTCGAAAGAAGAACGGAGAGATAAGGCTGTTTTTTTATTTTCGGAACTTAAACAAAGCATCCCTTAAAGAAAATTATCCGCTACCCAAAATGGATCACATATTGCAGAAGGTGTTGGGATCCTCATGCATGTCCATGATGGATGGTTTCTCAGGGTAAAACCAAGTGGAAATTCTCCCAGAAGACCAAAATAAAACGACATTTACCACTCCATGGGGTACGTTCATGTATGCCCGGATGCCATTTGGGTTGATAAACGTGGGCGCCACATTTCAGAGAGCCATGGAAATCGCTTTTGTAGGTGAGCAGGACAAGTTTGTGGTGTTGTATCTGGACGATATCACAGTCTTCTCCAAGGATGATACCAAGCACATCAATCACCTACGCAGAACCTTTGACAAATTCTGCAGGTATGGGCTATCTCTGAACCCACAAAATATTTTTTTTCTTTAGAATAAGGAAAGTTGTTTGGTCATATTGTAACTAAAGCTAGGGTCAAAATTGATCCAAAAAGGGTAGAAGTTATAAAAAATATATCCCTACCTCGAAACAAGAAGGAGGTTCAAGTGTTTGTTGGATGTATCAATTTTTTGAGGAGGTTCATACTGAATTACACAGAGATAGTTCGATACATAACAGAAATGTTGAAGAAAAATAATGATGTGAAATGGACTGCCTAGTCGAGGGAAGCATTTAACAAAATCAAGAATTCTTTTTCAGAATCCCCTGTACTGGTAGGTCCTGACTACGGTAAGCCTTTCATGATTTTCTCGTTTGCATCTCCTCACACTGTAGTAGTGGTACTATTATAGAAGAATGTGGAACGGTACGAGCAACCCATTGCTTTCTTTAGTTAGGTGCTTCGAGACGCTGAGCTGAAATATAATATTTTAGAGAAACAAGCCTATGCCCTGGTTAAGTCCCTGAAGGCTTGTCGGATTTACGTATTGCGGTCAGATATAACTGCTTTCGTACCCACGGCTGCAGTGAAAGATATCTTGATCCAAGGTGACAACGAGGGTAAGAGGGGAAAGTGGATAGAAAAGATCCAAGAATACGAGTTGGATATTCGTGCCACCAAGCTTATAAATCCTGGACAAGGACTAGCAAAGATCCTATCCGAATCTAACTGTCAAGCCTTGGGAATAAACTTAACCATGGGATTTGAAGAGGTACTTGAAGGTATAGGTGAGAAGCACAGTGTAGAAACTACCATTTAGAAGACTCACATGAAATACCTACTCAGTGCATGGCACAAGGAGATTGTAGAGTATCTTCTAACTCTCAGGTGTCCCCCAAGCTGTGATAAGACCAAATACCGAACTCTGAGATTAAAGTCCCAAAAATTCATTATAGAAAATGGTTGGTTGTACTAGAGAGACCCCTCAGGAATCTTGCTCTTATGTCTCACAGAGCCCGAGGTGGAGGAAGTCATGGCTAAATCCCATGAAGGCATTTGTGGAGGACACTATAGTTGGAGGGCCACAACCCACAAAATCTTGAAGGTAGGTTTTTTCTAGCCTAAAATTTTTGGAGACATTCATGCTTGGGTAAGGGCTTGTGAAAAATGTCAAAGATTCGTTGAGAAGCAAAATTTTACACCCCTGCCCATGATCCCAGTACATATAGAAGAACCTTTTCAATAGTGGGGAATTGACTTCATAGGAGAGATTCACCTTGCATCTAGTGGACAACACAAGTGGATCCTGACAGTCACAAACTACTTTACTAAATGGGTAGAGGCGGTGCCAACAAGGAATGCCACAGATGTAGTAGTAATCAAGTTCATGGAGAAGAACATCATATCTAGGTTTGGTTGCCCTACTAAGATTGTAACTAACAATGCATAGGCTTTTAAGTCCACCAAGTTCATCAACTTCTGCCAGCAATACAATATTATGTTGGGACACTCCACTGCATACTATCCACAGGGAAATGGGCTGGCAGAATCCTCTAACAAGACATTGGTAACAGCATTGAAAAAAGCCATATATGAAAACCAGAAGAACTGGGATTCTCAACTCAAGTTTGCACTATGGGCAAACAAAATTACCAAAAAACGATCAACTGGAAAATCTCCTTATGAATTGGTCTATGGATGAGCAACGGTGTTTCCAATACAACTAGCTCTACCTGTAGCTTGTTTCCTGCAAGAAATTCAGGAGGATACAAATGATCTTATCAGAAGAATGAATCAGTTGGTTGAGTTGGAGGAAACCCGTAGTCAAGTAAATCAAAGGTTGAAATAATATCAAGAAAATATGAAAGACTTGTTCGACCAACTTACCAAAGGAAAAGAAATGCAGGTTGGAGATTTGGTACTAAGGTGGGATGTCAGGAGAGCCGAGAAAGGAAAGCGTGGGAAGTTCAATCCATTGTGGTTTGGTCCATTTGAAATTGTAGAAGTTGGAGGAAATAACACTTTAAGGCTGGAAAATTTGGAAGGTGACCTGCTTGAAGCCCTTGTAAATGGGCAATTCCTAAAACCCTATTTATAGTACTGATCTAGGTCGTGAGACCTGCTATATATATATTGTACAATATCTGTCTTATTTTACTCTTATGTTTGTTATTTTTTATTAAGACCTAAGTAAAGTAGAAGTGCCAGCAAGGCTATGTTCAAAGAAAGAGGTTAACAGATGGTCTGCGGAGTTCTCAACACGTTCGAGGACAAGCATGTCATCCCCAAATGGAGCCAATGTTGTTATATCATTTACCACCGCTCTAAGAAACTTCAAGGAGGGGACCACCAGAAACATAAACGGGAGAAATGCCTAAAGGAGTGAATGAGTTGGTGTAAATGAAAATGCATATAAAAGGGGAGCAGGTCATATAGGTTCAACCTTGCGGTAAAAATTTCCCCAAAGCAAAAGATTACGTATATGCAATACAACTGTATAGGAGCGGGACCCACTTGAGCTACGAACAGTCAAGAGTAGAAGGTAGCACTAAGCGTTTCCGGGGGGATCACGGATGGCAGGGGGAAGGCGGAAGCTCACCCCCCCAGAATGGTGGTGACATAGCATAGGGTGGGACCCGAGACAGGTACTCCGTGGGGTGATGGTCGTGGCCTTAGAGCTGCTCCAAGATCTTTTCAAACTTTCTAGTGGGCCCATTCAGGTAACATATGTTGCGAGGAATATGGAGGTAAGGTAAGTCCTAGGAAACCTGGTACACAACTAGTACTGGTATTTAACCCAGCGTGTGGCATACACCTAACCGAACTATGATAACCAATAGCTAGATGCCACATGTCCCAATGTCGACGTCCTTATGACGTCAGCCCTACAAGTGTCATCCTAGCCTCATTTTTCGGGTAATCTAAAGCCGTTTAACCATATTTTGTGCTCACTGTGGTAAACATTTTCTTTACGATATACTGTAAAGCCAAAGCACGAGCTCCCAGTACCAGGTCTGCTAAGTCGCTTTCAACTTCCCTATGTCATTTTCTCTCGATCATTTTCCTTACTGCGCAGGTATTTTGTCCCTTTTTCACTGTCTAAGTTTCCTTCTGCTTTTCATTTTTCATAATGGTCATGGGTAGAATCAAGATTAAGAAGTTGGAGCCTGAAACCCCTCAAGTTCACGAGTCTAGGGTTTCTCCTAGACCTAAGCCATTCATAGACATGCAAGCCCACATTTGAGACCCACAATACCCTTTCTTCATCAGTAGCGTCAAAACTGACCTATTTAGGAAACATATAGAAAATAGGGACAGGTTCAGAGTTGTTTTGTCAAGACTATACCACCAAATTGCTCTGCCCATCTACCCAGTTGTGGAATTAATATGTTGGATCAGGGAAGCTTATGATGAGGGCTGAGATATGTTCCTATCAAATCAAGGGAAGAAGATATTCAATATATCTCCCGAGATCATCAGGAAAGCCCTATATTATCCTCCCAGTTCTAATTATATTTGTTTCACTGAAATGTCTTTATCCCGTCAGTTTTCAAAGCTACCCTAGAGGCAGCAGAGTGATTTCATCGCTATTGTTTCTGACTCTCACCTTACATCTTTCCTGTCTTTAGACTCGGTGCCTCTAAATACATTCAAGGAAGACCTTCAGCCAACACTTGCTCTCATTGCGGGGTTTCCAGGTATAGAAGGAGTCAAGCGAGTCTCGAAGGAATGTGTAGCCCTCTTATGGTTAATGTCACAATCAGGTGTTGTTTTGGATATCCATGGTTTCTTGGCCTCCGCCATCCAAAGCCAGTTTCAAGACCTGCCGGCCACCGGCCATTTTCATTTCTACTCCATGGTGTTCTTCCTCTTCCTCTTCCAGCAGGCTGATAAGTTTGAGGGTTTGGGTCTGGAAAAGGTTTCTAAGATAAATGCTCAACCAAAAAATGTCTTTGACTGGAACCCCACAGTGCATCAGTTGGCTAATGGGGTGGGTTATTCAAACTTCTTGAATGAATTTATGACAATAGCCTATACTATTATTCACGAAAACCCTCCACCCAAGATTTTTCCTGAGCAAAGGAACTTACTATAGTTCAATGAGGAAGAATGCACAGGATATTGGTACCTATTTGATGACTACACTGAGATCATGGTTTATGGTGCAAAGATTTCCCCTTACAGGCTACCAGTTTTTCTTACCATGTAGATTTTCACCTTGGAGTACCTTCAGCAAACCTTGAAGGCTGACCAGCTCCACTTCCTCCCTGCGAAAAAGGTGTTCATTCTTAAACTTCCTACAACCATCGGCCCCTTCATTTTTAACTCAAGGCATGCCCTCCCCATAATGGAAAACCTGCTCAAGGGTATGGATTTAAGGCAAGGGAAATCTTGGCCTTATGATCCAAAAGGCATCATCTTAAACAAAAGGAGGAAGATTAAATCAACTTCATATGCTCACAAAACTAGACCCTTCATCGAGTGGAGAGATAATCTTGATACCTAGCCTTTGCTTTCACAGATGGAGTCTGATTCATCTACGACAGGGGAAAAAGGAGATACTACTTCAACACGAGAAGCATGAAAGAAATAGGTTGAAGAAGTTGAAGTCATAGGAGAAGATTCCTGACCCTCTAAAAGGAAGAGAACAAACAATGAAGAAGGTGTTGGGGAAGATCCACTGCTAGACAAAGGAAAAGTAGGTTTCATGGTAAAATATGATGGCCCATCATCATCTGATTTCTCAAAGGTTTCACAAGCCGTCTCTATAAACAGGTCCAAGGCGGGGAATGAGGTAAAGGGGAAGAACAAAGCTATCAGGGAGAATCTTTGGTCGGAATTAGCGGGCTGTGTAGACAAATATCATACTCGGTTTACTGCCGAGATTGATATGGAAAAGGAACAATTACTGATGGCCATGACTAAAGCAGTTCTAGATCTAGAGGCTGGGACCAACAGCTACAGAGTTTTGGAGGTGGTAGTAAACATGTCACAAGTTCCCCTGATTGATAAATGCAATCTATTCTAGTGTTTCAGTGACATGCTGAAGGATGAGGTTGTGAATCTCTCTCTCACCCTAAGGAAGCTACAAACCAAGTACAATCAAGTGGTTGAAAATATTAGGGTGGAGAAGACTAATTCCCGAGCACTCTCTATTGACCTGCGGAGTCTTCAAGTAGCTGTAAAGGGAAAAGGGAGTGATAAAGAAAACCCTCAGAGACATGTCATCTCAGAGTTTCAAAAACAGGTTGCAGCTCTAAAGCATAAACTGAATATGCCTGGTTTTCAGCATGTGCAAACTGCTGAATTAGCCTAGATTGAAAAGGACAAGGTTGACCTAGTGGAATCCCTAGCTAAGGAGAAAGAGGAGAGGGCTAAAATTACTAGCGAGATGACTTCCCTCCAGCAGAAGATGGACGAGTTGAAAAAAACCTAGGATACATACGTATGATCCACGCCACTTCCTGAAGTATCTTGCTCACTTTTGGAACAAATAACTACAACACTGGCCGAACTTCAGGCAGTAGAGAAGCGGGCTCAAACTGCATAGCAAAAGATTCATTAGCTCGAGGCTCGTCTCAAGGAGATCACCAAGATGGTAGCAGCTTTGCAGAAAGAAATAGAAGAGGGGAAACAAGAGAGGCTATAATAGGAAAAGACTATCAGGGACCTGACGAGCCGAATGAAAGGAAATATTACCCTCTTGGAAGCCCAACGTTTAATCTGGACAGACATCATCATGGAGGTGAAGAAGCATTGGGCCTTTCTGACCTTAATTGAAGAAAAGAAGGTCGTGGTTCACCAATTCAGAAGGACTCTACATGAAGGGCATACAGACGCTTCAACTAAGGTTGAAAGTTCCAGAAGGTATATTACCTTCCTAAATGACTTGAGTTCAGAAGAATTGGCCAAACAGGGAATCAAAGAGAGGTTCAAGGAGGTAGAAGAATACATGAGGGTGATGGAAAAGGAGGTAGTGCACGACCTTGCACTGGGAAGTTTGGAACAGATGGTGACGAGCTTGGGATGGTTTGAAACAGATTGGATTGCACTAAAACTCACCGGCCTCCCATCATGCTGGGAGCCTACAAATTCTGTACTTCAATCGTTACAAGTATACAAGTGCAAACTGACAAAGGTGTTGGACCATATAGATACACCATCTGAGAAGACCACTTGGCTTAAGGCCGAAATAATAATTACCACACTTGGTAAATACTTCTCTCTCCTCTATCAAGTTAAGCAACAGTTTCCCACCCAAGCGAACTATGCCGAACTGACAGAAGTGCATGCTTTGGTCGATGCTTTCCTTGCAATACCTTGTCCTGCAGCTGATATCTGGCAGAGCTGTAGTGATCATGCGAGTTCATCAGTCATCACATCTGCATCCCCGACAACTCCATCTACCAGTAAGAAATCCAACTCTTCTATAGCCATAGTACTGCCTTCTCTAGCAGTAGCTCCAACTCCACATCACCAAAATTAATGATAACTCATGATTGGGCCTACATGGCCTCTTACTTTATTTTATTTTTACTTTTAATTTTGAGTGAAACTCACATTTCACTCTTGCATTTTTACTTTTGTTAGTAAGTTTTTTGAGTTTCCATTAGAGATGGATTTAAGCCCACATTGTAAGATGATGGGAGGCGTTCTACCCCATCATCAATTTTGATTTTTGATTAAGACTTGAAACTACATACAGGCATGAGGAAAATATATTTTCCCAGAATATCTTTCCACACATAGAGGGTTCCATATTTTTGGAGAGACTATCAGCTAAAAGCGTCCTGTGTATGTATTTTTGTATGGCCTAGATAGTTGATGTTAAAGAACCCATTGGGACTTGGTATAAAGAGTTTTTTTGTTGAAAAAGGATTCCACATGAAATTATATACAGTTTTTACTCCTTCATGTTTGATTATATATAAGTGTTCACTTCGTTTCCATCCATTTTCTCGTATCTAAATGTTCTGGAATGCGAGTGTTGTGTATTGAATGTGAATTTATCGTAGCTGGTACTCATATCTTTATGTTTACAACACTTTAAATATTGCTCAGGCATGATACTTTGTTCACTTCCTAACCTATTTCCATAAATCTTCTGATAAACACTTTGTGGATTCTTATTTTAATATAAGCCCATTTGATAGTGTATATCCCACTTCATATTCCTTCATAGTTTCTGCTTACACATACTTTGATGACTGCTTATCATTTTAATAGTTGACCCTCTTCACAGCAAGATGATTTGTAACTGTCTGATGCATCTACTTATTTAGTTTCGTATAGGATCCTCAAAATTATTCCTAGTTGTTACGTTTATCTCTAAATGACTAGTTCCATTACCACCAAATTTCTACCATTGGTCCGTAGCAAGGAAGCCATATTATTGTCTACTACTATCAGTTATATTAGAAACTCCTTGCATTTAAGATGTCCTAGGCACTGGTATTTTTACAGCTCAAGGCTGTCTCTAGGAGTGACAACACCTCCTTTAATAGCCATTGGTTTCCATTTTGTTGTTTTACAAGAACTTTACCCATTCCAACAATTTTACAGGGTTTATCATCACCCAAACGAACTTGTCCAAAATCTCCTTGAACATAATCATGAAAATATTTCTTATCAAGTGTGGCATGGAATAAGGCCCCTGAATCTACAACCCAAGAATCAGTAACATTTTCGAACGAAAGAATCAAATCATATTGTAACACATCACCTGTCACATTTGCTTCATGATTATTTTCTTGTTGTGTGTCTCCTTCTTTTCCCTTCCAAGATCTACAATCTTTCTTTAGGTGTCCTTTCTTTCCGCATTTCCAGCACACTATCCCTGATTTGGACTTGGATCTACCTTTCCTTGATTTACTACGATATCCCAAGCTCTTTCCTCTTTCCATTTTTCTTCCCCTAGACTCTGCACTCAAAGCATTACCCGATGTCTCACTGGAGATTTTCTGTCGCATTTCCTCACTAAGGATAGCACCGAAAACATCATCAAACTTTAAAATTCTAGATCCAGAGACAGAGTTACTAATGGCTATAACTAAACCATTCCAGCTTTCTGGAAATGAGCATAGAAATAAAAGAGCCCTAACTTCATCATCAAAGTTTACCCCTACAGAACTTAACTGACTGGTAACTGTATTAAAATCATTTAAATGGTCTACAATAGATCCACCTTCCGACATCTTCATATTAAATAAACGTTTCATAAGAAATACCTTGTTTGAGGCTGAGGGTTTTTCATATAGTTTCGTCAATTCCTTAATCAAACCCTCTGTTGTTGTTGCCTTCGAAATATTGAAGGCTACCGACACCACGAGGCACAACCGTACTGTTCCAAGTGCCTTTCTATCAAGAATCTCCCATTCTGTGTCTATCATAGTCGTTGGCTTCTTTTTTTTCCACTCTATGGTAGGTACAGATCTTTCTGATACAGATAATCTTCCATCTGCATCTTCCACAGCGGGAAGTTTTGGCCGTTAAATTTCTCGACCCTAAATTTACCATCTTCCGCCATTTCTCCCACTCAAACCAGGAAGCCTTCTTTCCTGCAAGTTTATCAGCCAAATAGACCTTCGGCTCTGATACTAGTTGTTAGAAAATTAAATATTACAGAGCAATGAAACACATAAAATATGTGGAAAACACAAGCACATGAAACACATAAAACTAGAGAGACACATATATACGTGGTTCACCCAGTTTGGGCTACGTCCACCTGTTGAGCCTCAAAATTGTGCTTTCTTTCATCTTACTTTACCTCATTTTCCTTTTCCCATTGCTATCCTAGACCCAATTGATCAATGAATTTAGTTAAAATTACTTCTAGAATGATTTACATAACTGACTTGCTAAATTTTGTGATTTTTGCCATTGTAAAGCATTTTGACCGGAACTAGCTGCAGAATGTAGACATTCCGTAGCTAACCGGCGATTCTGCAGCTGTCTTCACGTTTGAGTATGTTCCAGGTGGCCTCTCAAGAAAAACCGCATATGGGCATAATCCACGTCATGTCTACATGGTTCGTTGCTCATCATGGAGGAAGAAACGAATTCTGGGTATGGTTTTGGTACGTGGGAACACATTTAGGGAGGCAGACTTCTATTAGGACTGTCTCAGTCCAGATGTCCATTTCCTTGCTACGCAGCCACTTCAAGAGTCCTAATGTGATTCCGATAAGGAAAGACAATGCTCCTGGAATTGTTGCAATTCTTGTTATTTACATTTGTTATATAAACACTTGGGAAACCGAGAGCTAGGCTAGATTTTATGCTAGATTTTGCTTAGATTCTGTGCTACATTTTTGAAGACGCAGAGTGCTCTGTTCAAGTTATTTTCACTTTTAATGAAGCAGACAGTGTTGTTTTGAAAGCGTTGATCTGATTTGGAGTTAGATTCCGTCAGGTGGTAGAGGGCCCCTGCCTCTTGCACGGATTTATTTGCGTAATTTAGATAAGTATTATAGCTGCCTTTACGTTTTTGAAGTTGAATTTGTAGTTTTTTTCATTAGCTACTATAGTTATACTCATTCTAACTCTTCCACAAGTAGAAGCTCTTCCAAAAGATTATAATGATGAATGGGAAATGGCTATAGTATTGTAGGATTTAATTGTAATCTCTTTTATTCACCATCACAGTTATACTTATGCTCAATACTCTTCCACAAGAAGAAACTCTTCCAAGAAATCTTTATACTGTCTTAAGCATGATTGTGATCTTCAACGTTTTAGTTGTGTGTTTTCACTAAGTACCATCACTGTTCTTGCTCTTAAACACTTGTCCAAAAGATCATAATTACGAGTGGGAGATGGCTATGATATCTTAGTTTTTCATTGCTTTCAGTCTTTATGTTTGCATGTGCACTCAATTACACAGTCAGGATTGTTCTATAAACTCTTTCAAAATACCAATCATGATGGACAAACAGACTGTATAATTCCATAGAATAATGCATGATAGCATAGTTAGGATACTCCGGAGTTTAATTGCACTTAACTCATGCTCAGTTGTTCTATTTTGAGTTTGATAATGACTTGTAGTTCAGCATTGTTTTAGATTAGTGACATTTTAAGTTCAGATTCAGTTCAACTCATTTCATTTGCACTTCACATTCAGACTGCCATTCACTGCACATTAGATTACTTCAGTTGTTAAACTTAACAAAACAGCCTTCATTATTCACAAACCTCTTCTTGTTCTCAAATCTATAATTGCTTCATAACTACATGAACAGAAGACAATATCATTTTAAGACCTGAAGTACCTCTGCAATTTCCTTATCACTTCATAAACAGAGCCCTCCCTCAAAAGACTACTTTGAAAAGAAATCAATAACTCTTGAGTAAGGTTTTGTGACATTCAATTAAATTGCAGAATAGAGTTAGGAACTAGTCCTAGAATAGAAGATATTATGATGGTATAAATGTTCCATTCCAAATTATGTTTCAACAAATCTTTAATCAAGGATGAAATGTTGCATCATTGTAAGTTAGTTGTTTAAACTGTTTAGTTAGGAAGATTTGCATATTTAGTTGATCATTTCTCAAGTTGAGTTTATGTTTTGAATCATTTGTTTAAAAGTCATTATCAAGCTTTGCTTTTGCTTAATCATAGTTTAGATTTGATTCTATTTCAGTGTTTGCACTTGCATTTGTCATTTTTCATCAACTAATTAGACCTCACTCTGTTTTTAATCACCAGCTCCTTTCCATTAGCTTTCTAGTCATCTTTCTTGTGAACATAAAACCACCAAAAGACCAAAAACATCATAAATCATCACAAAAGACCAAAAAAATCACAAAACACTACACACAATGCATTAAGAAACAAAACACCTAGGTACATACAGTACACTTCACTTCAGCAGTTTACCAACCCTGGTTGACAATTAAATGAGCTCAATTTAGGAGACTAGATTGAGACCAAACATTTTGGCGCCATTGCCGGGGAAGTGAAAACTAGGTAACCTTTGTTTCTTAGCATCCAAAAAAAAATTTATGCGTAGGGAGAGAGATTCAAGGGGAAGATTTATAAGCAGCAGAGGCAAAAATTTGATTTCTAGAACACCACTTGTTTCATCTAGATCCAGAACTAGTACACCTTCAACTCAAATCCATCTTCCATCCTTTACTGATCCTGGACTTCTAGAAGACCTGAAATCAGATATCCCATTAGAGTAACCTTCCACTTCCACAGGAGATTCAACCATGGCAGAAGAAGGAGGAGGAGGAGTTTTTAATGGAGAACACACACTATTTGGAGGTAGAGGTAGAGGTAGAGGAGTAGGAGGTAGAGGAGAAGGAGGTAGAGGTGCAGATGGATGAAGAGGTAGAATAGGAAGCTCTTTTGGGTTCCCTATAATTGATGAAGAAACCAATACAACCATGAAAAATATTTCACCCTTTGTCCTTCCAAACTTCTATGGACTTAAAACTGAAGATCCTGAAAATTTCTTATTTGAATTTGAAGTGCTGTGTAGAACTTATGACTACTTACAAGATGCTCAAAAATTGAAATTATTTCCTTCAACTTTGAAGGGAGCAGCATTGAAGTGGTTTATGAGTCTAATTAGTAGTTCCATTAGAACATGGGAAGACATGAAACAAGCATTTCTAGAGAGATATTTTGATTATTGTATGCCGGTTAATCATAAGGAAGAATTGTTCAAGATGTTACAAAAAGAAGATGAAAATTTGGAAGATTTGTTGGAGAGATTTCATTACAATATCAAAAGGGAAAAAATGGAAAATCTAGATCAAGACACCTTAAAAGCTCTTTTGTTGAAAACAATTAGGGATGAATGGTTGGATATCCTTAACATGATGGGAAAAGGGGATATATCACAACTCACATTACCTGAAATATCTGAGTTATGTATCAACCTTTCAAGAGGGAAATCTAAAACTATCAAAGGTCCAAGAGATCTCGCTCTTGCAAGGGCAAGTAAGTCCGCTTCTGGGACAGTAAGTAGATCAGAAATATGTCACATGCTTGATGATTTTAAATCTGACATCTTAGGGAGTCTTAGTGAACAAATAGACACCCTCAAGATACAAAACAAGCAAAAGGCTGAATCTGATGCCTTGGCAATATTTTGTCCCAAATGTAGAAAGAAACATGCCTTGAGAGAGTGTCCTTTGGATGTAAAAGTTGTAGAAACCTGTGTCATTTGTTCTGAAAAACATGAGACCAAGAATTGTCCTTCTCTTCCGGGTCTCAAAGATGTCTTTCAGGAGGAAACTCCTACATATTCCACAGAGTCTCTCAATTTTGTATCTAGAAGGCCTTGGCAGGGACCTCAAACACAAGGATTCCATGATCAAATGTATAATCAACCTCCACCTTGGAATTCTTGGCAGCAACCTTGGCCCCAATTTCAAAATCAATCTCAATTTTGGGCACAAGGAACACAAAGTCCCTATGGAAGATACTCTCCATACTATCAGTATCCACCATCCTATCCACCATACCCACATTTTTATCCTCAAAATCCTCAACAAAATTTTCCTCAAAATCTTCAACAAAATTCTCAACAACATCATCAAAATCAACCACATCAAAATCAACCACTTTCATTACCATTCCCTCAAAAATAAAATCAATTGCCTGCTCAACCCATACCAAACCCCAATAATAAGAACCCTCAGAATACATACATGATAGAAGGCCAACAGTTTCCAACTTATTTAATTACTCCTCTAGACCTTAGTGATGTTCAACTTAGGTCTGGAAGGATACTTGAAAAGAGGAAACCTTCTGTGATCATACAAGAACAAGATAATTCTGAGGAAGACTCCCTATGGGTGAATAAAAGTATTGAGGAAGACACATCCTTTCAAGACCCACACATTGAAAAACTAAAACAAAAAGATTTAATAAATCCAACTCCTGTATTAGAGCAACCATCCACATCTACTTCTATACCTCCCTTTCCGGAAAGATTACAAATTGATAGAGGTGTAGAAAAACAAATCATGGTGCCTAATTATGATTTCTTAGATGAGCTGAGAAATGTTTGCACTAAAATTCTATTATTGCAAGCCATCAAGGAAATCCCAATTTTAGCCAAAACAATAAAGGAGTTGAGTATGAAAACAACAAGAAAAAGAATAAGAGAAACCAAGAAAATTCAACTGGTAGGACAAATAGTAGACATTATGATGGGCAAGATTGCTATTCCAAAGTATCTTGACCTAGGAAATCCAGTTGTCAAAATTCACATCAATGGAATTGAAATTCAAAATACACTCATTGATTTAGGAGCAGCAATAAATATCATGAGTAGACAAATCATGGACAAACTGAAACTTCCTAATCTTCTCTTTACACCCACACTATTACAATTAGCAGATAGATCCGTGATCAAACCAGATGGGGTAATAGAAGACATTCCAGTGTCCCTAGATTCTTGGGAATACCCTGTGGATTTCATGATCCTAACTCCTAAGAATAATCTAGGAGGCCATCCTGTTATATTAGGAAGACCTTGGTTGGCTACAGCTGATGCTTTTATTAGTTGTAGGTCTGGTGATATGTATATATCTAATGGTATTTCAACTAAGAAATTCACTTTATATCCTCCAGCTAGGACAATTACAAATCTAGATGACACTCAATGGATAGAGGATGAATAATATTTACAACCACTCTTCACAATTTCAGAAATTAGTGAAGATAATCAAATTCCGAATACTCTAGAAAACTTTGAATCCTCTCCAGAACACAAACATGAATCATTTAAGGAGGGATCCAATATTGAATTTTTGTCATCTAGGCAGATGTCTCTTCATTCTATGGACAAATTTGGTAGCTCTACAAGTGAAATTTTTCCAGGCAAAACTTTGAACATAAACAAGAACCTAGAAAAATCTCAACAAGAAGAGTTAATCAAAGTATTACAGAGACATTCTTCTGCATATGCATGGGAATACACTGACATGAAAGGGATAAGCCCCAATACTTGTACTCATCACATCTATATAGAGGCAAATTGAAAACCAATCAGACAACCTCAAAGACGGATGAATCCAAATCTCAGGGAAATTGTTAAAGAGGAATTGCAAAAATTGTTAAATGTTAATTTCATCTATCCTATTTCAGATAGTCAGTGGGTTTCTCCTTTGGTAATTGTGCCAAAGAAAAATGGAAAATGGAGGGTGTGTGTTGACTACCGAGAACTAAATAAAGCTACTCTTAAAGATCATTTTTCCTTACCTTTCATAGATCAAGTATTAGATACATTAGCTGGCAAAAAGTACTTATCATTCCTAGATGGGTTTAGTGGTTACAATCAAATCCAAGTAGCACTTGAAGACCAAGACAAAACCACATTCACCTGTCCCTGGGGTACCTATGCTTACCGAGTATTACCATTTGGATTATGCAATGCACCTGCAACATTCCAAAGGGCAGTATTAGGAATTTTTTTAGATCTAATACATGACTGTGTAGAGGTGTACATGGATGATTTCACAGTTTATGGGAATACATTTGAAGAGGCTTTAGAAAACTTGGAAAAAGTCTTAAAAAGATGTCAAGAAGCAAACCTTTCACTTAGTCATGAAAAATGTTTTATGATGTTCACTGAAGGTGTTGTTTTAGGGAACCACATTTCAGGGGATGGGATTAGAGTTGATGAGGCAAAAGTTGAAGTCATTTCTAACCTATCCATTCCAAGTTGTCAAAGAGATGTTAGAAGTTTTCTAGGATTTACAGGGTATTATCGGAGATTTATAGAAAACTTTACCAAGATAGCATCCCCACTCTTCAAATTACTCACCAAAAATTGTGAATTCAAGTGGACTTCTGATTGCTAGTTAGCTTTTGAAACCCTGATAACCAAAATTTTTGAAGCACCTATATTAAGGTGACCTAACTGGAAGTTACCTTTTCATATCTCGACAGATGCTTCCGATACAGCTTTAGGAGCAGTATTGGGACAAAAAGATTTAATTCCCTACGCCATCTATTATACCAGTAAAAATTTGACTCCTGCAGAGTTAAACTATATTGTAACTGAAAAAGAGTTTTTAGATGTTGTTCATGCCATAAACAAATTTAGACACTATATAACAAGCTATGAAACTTTTATTCACACTGATCATTCTGCAATTAGATATTTAATGAACAAATCAATCACTAATGGCAGAGTGATAAGATGGTTGTTGCTCTTACAAGAATTCAACATTACTATTCTAGATAGGCCTGGAAAACAAAACACAATAGCTGATTTCCTATCTAGACTCCAAAATATCAAAGATGACACTCCGGTTGAAGATCAATTTCCCGATGAATATCTTTTTGCAATCTCTACTCAAACTCCATGGTTTGTTGATATTGCTAATTATTTAGTTTCAGGAAAATTTCCTTCAATTATGAATGCAAGGGATAAAAGAAAAATCATTTGTGATAGTGAAAAATATTCATGGGTTGCTAATGAGTTGTACAAGACAGGTCCAGATTTGATCATTAGAAGGTGTGTTCGTGAAGATGAGATGCCTGAGATTCTCAAAGCATGTCATGATGAACCTTGTGGCGGACACTTTGCTGATAAGAGGACAACCTATAAGATCTTTAATTTAGGATATTATTGGCCATCCTTGTTTAAAGATGCTAAAGAGTATGTCAAAAGGTGTGACAGTTGCCAAAGGGTAGGGAAACCTTCTCCTTCAGGTGAGATGCCATTACAACCTCAGGTACACATTCAACCTTTTGAAAAATGGGCTTTGGATTTTGTAGGACCTATTAGTCCTCCATCAAGACAAAAGAAATATATATTAGTTTGCACTGATTATGTTACTAAGTGGGTAGAAGATAAACCATTACTTGTTGCTAATGAATCATCTGTAGTTACTTTTCTTTTTGAGGATATTTTTACTCGTTTTGGTGTCCCAAGGGAAATTGTTACAGATCAAGGAGCTCAATTTACATCAAGGCTAATGGAGCAAATGATGGAGAAGTACAAAATCAGACATAGAAAATCTACTCCTTATCATCCACAAGCAAATGGTCAAGTGGAGTCTACTAATAAGATCATTGAAGGAATCCTAACAAAGACTGTTCATTTACATAGAAGAGATTGGGTAGATAGGCTTCCTGAAGCCTTGTGGGCCTATAGAACTACATGGAGAAACACAACAGGCCATACTCCTTATGAGCTTGTTTATGGAAAGCAAGTTTTGTTTCCCATAGAGTTTCAAATTCAAACCTTCAAAATGGCAGTTCAGCTAGGACTTGATTTAACGGAGGCACAAAAGCATAGACTGGAGAAAATTAATGAATTGGATGAGATTAGACAAGAAGCAGTTCAGAAAACAAGTCTAGTCCAACAGCAAAGGGCTAGATGGCATGACAAGTACATCAAAGAGAAGAAATTCAAAGAAGGTGACTGGGCTCTCTTGTTTGATTCAAAATTCAAGGATTTTCAAGGTAAATTTCAGACACATTGGCTTGGGCCGCAGTAAAAATCAGAACTATAGATGAATAAGAGGTCACTTTTCTTGTGAATGGTCATAGATTGAAGCTGTATCACAAACCACTCTCAAAAGAAGAATTTGTCAAGAAGTTCCAAGAATGCAGTGATGTGAAGTTAATGAAGAAGAATTCTTCTTCTTCATCAACTTGATTAAATTTTCTGAAGTATTTCTTTGAAATATATATATATATATATAAGTAAAAAAATAAAGGTATAAACATGAAAACCAATCATTGATTGGCATGTTTATACAGAAAAGATAGGGTGAAAATCAGAGTCTCTCCGACACTCTAACTTTTCCCATTTTGTTTTTGCAAGCAGCTGTTACAAAATCATAAGTTCAGATCCATAGTGCTTATGATCCATCTCATTTCATTTTACTCCACTCACCTATCCATCCATACTCCATTTCATTCATTCACTCATATTCTACTTCATTCCATGTTTCATTCATCTCATTCCATACTCCATCCATCTCATTTTCATGTCAAGATTTAAAGTTTGATGTCTTGCTGTAAATGAATAAAACATGTCATGGATTGCAGGGTAGTTCTTATGTTCTTTCACTCCATTTCATAAACTGAATCCATTCCATTTCATCATCTCCATTCATACCATATAACATTTCACCTATATTCCCAAACCACTCCATTCCATGATCAAAATGCTCTACAGGTACATTCTGCAGCTTAACAGACATTCTGCAGCTGTTCAGCCTTTCCGCAGCTAGTCAGACATTCCGCAGCTACAAATCCTGAAGGCATTAGTCAGCAGACATTAGAATTGCAACAAAATGATCCAGTGTATACATGAATAAAAAGCTTCAAGAAGGATTATGAAGACTCTTCCAAAGGTGAACAAAGAAGACAAAGACTACAAAAATGAAATGAAAAGCAGAGGTAACAAGTTTAGATTATAATGGCATTTCATAAAGTTTAGCATAGTTTTAGTTATGAATTGTTCGAAAAGGTTGTTTTAATTATTTTTATGCTCAAGACCAATAAACCCTCCACAGACTTTGGATTAAAATCTCTCATTTCAAATTCCATGCCCGACATCATTTAAGCGGTTAAAGTGGCCGAAGTATTTGAATTCTTCACGTCTCTTAACCAAATCATTCAATGATGATTCTCTTTGCCGTTGTAAAATCTCCGCAGTCTTTTCAATCATTAATTCGTTTCCTCCACCTCACTCCATTACCTCATTCTGTGACCACTGCCATCACTCCATTCTATAGCCGGCATTTCATTCCGTAGACAGAGATAGTCTTATCACCGAGAGCAGAGAAAAAGGATATCAGTTTGAATATCAAAGCATTATCATTGTAAACACAGAGGTATAGCAGCGTGAGAATTTGAAGCCATTTGATTCCGTGGGCAGACAAAGTATCACTGTGGGCAGAGATTGAGCATTATCACTATAAACACAGAGGTATATAAGAGAAGAATTTGAAGCCATTTGTTACCATAGATAGAGATATAGCAGTATGCTAATTTGAAGCTATTTGCCACCGAGAGAAGAGGTATAGTAGTGTGGGAAATTTGAAGCCATTTGTCACTGTCAAACAGATGCATATCAGTCCAAAGTTCCATTGTCGACAGAGGCATATCAGCCCGAAATTTTGAAGCTGTTTTCATTGTCAACCAGAGGTATATCAGCTCGAAGTTTGAAGCTGTTGTCACTGTCAATCAGAGGTATGTCATTCCGAAGTTTGAAGCCATTGTCATTAAGAATTTGAAGCCATTTCAATTCTAAGGTGAAAGTTATTGTTTCTGTGGGTAGAAGAGTGTTAATATGAACATTGAAAAAGCAATTATGGGTTTCATTGTAAGAACTGAACCAGTGGGTTCAAAATATTTAGAAGGCTACCCTCAATGCAAAGAAATGTTGCAACAGATAGGATGGCTTCAATTTTTGGAGAAATTTAATGGCTTCCATAAAGAAGCCACTAAAACATTTGCAAGATCATTTCAAGGAAATGAAGTTGAAGTGGGAGATGTCAAATTTACTGTCACTGAAGTTTTCATTGTAGAAGCTACAGGGTTGCTTAGAATTGGAGAGAGATGGTTCAAAAACAGAGAATTCCACAATGAATCCTGGAAGCAAATTTTAAAATCACCAGGTATGGATGTCACTGTATTTAAGAAAGGAATTCCAAGTTCTGCATTGAAAAATAAATGGAGAAACATACTACTTCTTCTGCAAAAAATTATTACATGTGAGGGTAGATATGGCACATTTTATGTCTACCACATTAGACTGATAATGCATTTTCTGGGGGAAGACTTAAACCTACCCTATTTCTTGCTTCAAAGCTTGAAAAAGATGGCTTCCTGTGTTCAAAGAAAGGTTCAATTTTTAGAGACAACTTTATATCATCATGGTTTGGTTAAAATTTTGATTGAACATCATTTAACCAAAAAAAATGATACATGGGAAAATTTCTTGATAAGAAATCATTTTGAAGAGCCAAAATAGCCCTCACCTGAACCACAACCTACAAAGAGAAGCGGGAAATGGAGGACTTCAAAAATTGAAACTGATAAAACAGTCCAAGAAAGTAGCGAGGAAATCATTTCAGAGAAGTTGACTCAAATCAAGAGACAGCTTAAGGAAGAAAAGGTAATCAAGAAATCTGCCATGGAGAAAGGAGAGGGATCTTCTCAGCCTAGAAGAAGCCACAGACTAAAGGAAAAACTAAGGAAAACTCAAATCAAACAAACAGGGGTGATTAATATAGAAGATGAGGAAACATCCATTGAAGAAGATGTTGAAGAGGATTTTAATAAAGGAACCCCTGAAATTGACCCTGCTCAACAAGAAATTTATGACTATGTGGAAACTTTGGAAAGGAGAGCTTCAGAAAGCAGAGAGAGAACCCCTAGTCCTCCACTGTCTGAAATATATGTATTAAGAAGGGATAGGTATGAGTTGGAAATACTTAATAGACATATCAAAAATGAGAATGAAATTCTCAAGGATCAAGTCAAGCTCAAAACTGATATGAACTCAACCTTATCCCTACATATAGAAAAAGTGGAAAAGACCAATGACAAGTTGAAGAAGAGGAATAAAAAGCTAATCAGGGCACTTACCAACCTAAGGTTCAAACTTGTTATCAGAAAACCCAGAAGATCTTTAGCTTCCAGACAAAGGAGAAGGAGAGGATTAGATGTTCTTGCAGAAGCCTCTGAGTTCATAGGATAATTTGCATGAGGACATGCAAGGAGACAACAGTGGGGGTATGTTGAGCCTCAAAATTGTGCTTTCTTTCATCTTAATTTACCTCATTTTCCTTTGTCCATTGCTATCCTAGACCCAATTGATCAATGAATTTAGTTAAAATTACTTCTAGAATGATTTACATGACTGACTTGCTAAGTTTTGTGATTTTTGCCATTGTAAAGCATTTTGACCGGAACTAGCTGCAGAATGCAGACATTCCGTAGCTAACCGGAGATTCTGCTGCTGTCTTCATGTTTGGGTATGTTCCAGGTGGCCTCTCAAGAAAAACCACATATGGGCATTGTTAGCCCCCCTATGAAATTTTTGACAAGCAAATAGGGGGCTAAATCATTTTTGAGTCTTCAAGGAATGCATTTTCTCTGAAAACACAGTCTCCTTGAAGCCTCTTTGTGTCTTTTATCCTTTGATAGTTTCCCCTCTGCTGATTCCCCTTTTAAAGCCTCTAAGTCATGTGAAGAAATGTCCAAAGGCCCCTTTTTCCCTCTCATTCCCCCCACTTAACCTCTGTTTCATCCCCCTCGTCTTCCCCTTCTATTCCCCTTTTACCCCTCTAATCCTCCCAAAATCCCCTTTAACTTCTTCCCCTACCCTTGGTTTTCCCTTTTTCCCCTTTTCTTCCTCTATCGTTCCCCTTCCCCAGCCCTAAAATCCATTAAAATGGGCTATAAAACCCTCTTTCCGACCTTAATATAGGGCCTAGCCCCTTACCGCAAGTCCCTTAACCACTTCCCACACATGCCCGTGCACTGGGACCAAGCGCTTAAGTGTCGAGCGCTAATCGCAATCGAAAGGTCAGGCGAGTGCATAATTTCCTTTGTAATATCAAAACAGCCCCAATGTGATTTGTTTATAACGAAAGTCAGCCGATTTGTTCCGCACCGTCGATCTATCACCAGATCAATGGCTGAGCGCTAATCGCAACTCCCTCCGATTGATCACAAGTGCTTTCACCCGTGCTCCGATTGCGTTCCTCCGATCCATTCATGACCGTTGATCTGTCACAAGATCTGACGGCCAGCGCTCAATCGCTTACCCCTGTCTGATCGCAATCGCAAGTCGCAGTGGTGCCCCCCCGATTGTGATCCGCCGATTTAATCTCCGCCGTCCATTTTCATGCTGATCCGACGGTCCTCCGCCAATCACAGATCCCCTCTGATTGTGTCCTCCACCGTTGATCTCCCCGCCAGATCGACAGTCAGTGCTCAATCGTAGACCCTTCCTGATCGCAATCGCAAGTCCCTCTTCCCGTCCCCCGATTGCATCCTGACCGTACATTCTTCCCGCAGATCGATGGCCAGCGCTCAATCGCATTAACCCTCCCGATCACATAGCAGCCGTCCGTTCTCTCGCGATCCAACGGTCAGCGCTTAATCGCAACAGCCTCCGATCGCTGATCGCAATTCTTCCTGTCTCCACCCCGATTAAATCCTGGCTGTCGATCTGCCCCGCGATCCGACGGTCCTCTGCTAAACGCAAGTCCTCTCCTCTGTCTCCCGATTGCATCGCAACCGTCCACCCTTCCCACGATCCGACGGTCATCGCAACTCCCGATCACAAGTCCTCTCCTGATCGCGTTGCCCTTCCGATTTCATCTCCGCCGTCCATTCCTTCCCTAGATCAATGGTCCTAGCTCAATCGCATCTCCAATCTCAATCGCAATCGGAACTTTTGTGTTGTGCGTTGTGATCGCTCCTCGCTCCGATCTCCAATTGCGATTGGCCCAAGTTCATCCTGTCCGTCTGTTGGGTTAAGATCTAACGGTTCTAATTCAATCGCCCTCCGCCACATTGGGTCCCACTCTTACATTTGTTTCCGTTTCATTTCATGTGTTTTGTATGTTTTACGCCTATTTTATGTATTGTTCTGCCACTCAACCTCCACTGTTGATCTTTGTTCCCAGAACAAGATCTAACGGTCTGCACTGCATACCATCACCAAACTCCATTGTCCACAAGATTTCATCATTTCATTGCGTTCTTTCCATTGTTTCTCCACCGTTCCACCGCCATTCCTCCGCCTCCATAGCATTTCTCCACCACCACCGCCTGGTTTTACAGTTTATTTTCACTGTGCGGATTAGCACAGAGAGGCCATTTCAGCATTGCCAGCGACCAGCAGAAGGAATTCAAAGGGGGTTAATGATTCCTAATGATATAATTAAAGTTAACCCCACAGTTCAGAGGCAAGGCACTGTTTGAAGACTAAGAGTGCACCAACAATGCCATAACTACGCCACCTAACAGTAGGACTTTTTCCTCCTGACGTACACCTTCCCACAGCGTCCTCCATGCCTTCTCGAGCCCTGAGACAATTAAATACACTGACTGAAGCTCAGCTCAGACAGTCAGGAAGCATTAAAGAAGCATGGAGGGCCTTGTAGACTTCCATCTAGTTCATTTATTCAGAATGGCAGCACAGAGTTCCAGACAGCCGAAGGACTCCAAATGAAATATCCGAGGTCAAAATCGACCTGGCAGAGATCTCCGAACCAGATTACAGAGTACATACAGAGCCGCAAAGCCATTAAGCAGTATGGGCGTGGACACTTCCGCCCATTCCGTCTTAATGAGTCTCATTTAATTGTCTATCTGCCTCTGTCTCTTCCTCTTCTCCTATATAAAATCCCTGAGAACGAATTGTAAAGGTTGTTGTTCAGTTGCTGGGCATTTTCTGTTAGAGGGATTCATTCCGACTGTTAGAACAGTCGTGGGAGGGAGTAGCAGAGTAGTTGTATGTAATAGGCTGGGAGGAGAAGCCTGGACGGTATTAGCCATTGAGCTTATTGTACATGACTGGTTTTGCATCAATTAATCAAAGCACATTTCACAGGATCCTGGTCTATTACTATTGGTGATGTTTTTCTTAACTCTGTTATTTACATTTTCATACTGTTTCATGTTCTGCTGGTAGGCATCAGAATAATGGTATAGGATTCACCCTTTGTTAGGTGCCCTATGCTGTCTGCTCTCCCTACCTTTATGTTTTCCGCCCTATGTGTTGTCTAAGAGCAGGTTCAGTTGATTTAACTAGCGTAGTGGATGTTATTTCATGTTGGTTGATGTATGAATTGGTTGAAGTTGTTCTTAGGTGCTGTCTAAGAGTGGGTTCACGGGTTTAACCAGTGCAGCGGATGTTATTGCCTGCTAGCTGATGTATGAACTTGGGGGTTTGCTTCTTAGATGTTTCTTTGTAATCTTATCTCTGTTTTTCCCTTGGAGTTGCTAAAGCAGACCTGGAGTTAAATGACCTCTGGTCTGATCTATAAGCTGCCCCTTTGTCTCTTTGAGAGCAGCCTTTGAGTATGTCCAAGCAGGTCTGGAGTTAAATGACCTCTGACCTGATCTATAGATAGAAAATTGGTTGCTTTCCTTCTTTCACTTTCCTCCTTAATGTTCCATCCCATCATCTATCTAAAAAGATCCTTTAGTATAGATGACTTGCCCTTTGAAAGCCTTGGCTAGTTGTTGCATGTAATTCCCTTTCATGACTCCATAGCCCAATGGATGGCACGGTCTTGGCCCATTCTCCTGCTGAAACAGCCTGTTGTTTTGTTCCTTTCCTCCCATTGCTTTCCCAGTCCGTGATCCCCTAACCAACCCAGCAACCCTCCAACCAAATCATTTAAAACCCCCCTTTGTGCTTCATAACTAGCCTAACATCTCAATTCGAGCTTCAAAGATAAATCATTCTTTGTTTTATTGGAGAGATCCCTCTCCGGGTCCAGGAGGGCTAGATCCTAGGGCCCCAAAGTGGTTTGATGTTGTCTCATCTTTTGGTATTGCCAAATCTGCCAAAACATGGGAACCCCAACAAGCATATTCCACGTCATGTCTACATGGTTCGTTGCTCACCATGAAGGAAGAAACAGATTCTGGGTATGGTTTTGGTACGTGGGAACACATTTAGGGAGGCAGACTTCTATTAGGACTGTCTCAGTCTAGATGTCCATTTCCTTGCTACGCAGCCACTTCAAGAGTCCTAATGTGATTCCGATAAGGAAATACAATGCTCCTGGAATTGTTGCAAGTCTTGTTATTTACATTTGTTATATAAACACTTGGGAAACCGAGAGCTAGGCTAGATTTTATGCTAGATTTTGCTTAGATTCTGTGCTACATTTATGAAGACGCAGAGTGCTCTGTTCAAGTTATTTTCACTTTTAATGAAGTAGACAGTGTTGTTTTGAAAGAATTGATCTGATTTGGAGTTAGATTCCGTCAGGTGGTAGAGGGCCCCTGCCTCTTGCACGGATTTATTTGCGTAATTTAGATAAGTATTCTAGCTGCCTTTACATTTTTGAAGTTGAATTTGTAGTTGTTTTCATTAGCTACTATAGTTATACTCATTCTAACTCTTCCACAAGAAGAAGCTCTTTCAAAAGATTATAATGATGAATGGGAAATGGCTATAGTATTGTAGGATTTAATTGTAATCTCTTTTATTCACCATCACAGTTATACTTATGCTCAATACTCTTCCACAAGAAGAAACTCTTCCAAGAAATATTTATACTATCTTAAGCATGATTGTGATCTTGAATGTTTTAGTTGTGTGTTTTCACTAAGTACCATCGATGTTCTTGCTTTTAAATGCTTGTCCAAAAGATCATAATTACGAGTGGGAGATGGCTATGATATCTTAGTTTTTCATTGCTTTCAGTCTTTATGTTTGCATGTGCACTCAATTACACAGTCAGGATTGTTCTATAAACTCTTCCAAAAGAAGGAACTCTTCCAAAATACCAATCATGATGGACAAACAAACTGTATAATTCCATAGAATAATGCATGATAGCATAGTTAGGATACTCCGGAGTTTAATTGCACTTAACTCATGCTCAGTTGTTCTATTTTGAGTTTGATAATGACTTGTAGTTCAACATTGTTTTAGATTAGTGACATTTTAAGTTCAGTTTTAGTTCAACTCATTGCATTTGCACTTCACATTCAGACTGTCATTCACTGCACATTAGATTACTTCAGTTGTTAAACTTAACAAAACAACCTTCATTATTCACAAACCTCTTCTTGTTCTCAAATCTATAATTGCTTCATAACTACATGAACAGAAGACAATATCATTTTAAGACCTGAAGTACCTCTGCAATTTCCTTATCACTTCATAAACAGAGCCCTCCCTCAAAAGACTACTTTGAAAAGAAATCAATAACTCTTGAGTAAGGTTTTATGACATTCAATTAAATTGTAGAATAGAGTTAGGAACTAGTCCTAGAATAGAAGATCTTATGATGGTATAAATGTTCCATTCCAAATTATGTTTCAACAAATATTTAATCAAGGATGAAATGTTGCATCATTGTAAGTTAGTTGTTTAAACTTTTTAGTTAGGAGGATTTGCATATTTAGTTGATCATTTCTCAAGTTGAGTTTATGTTTTGAATCATTTGTTTAAAAGTCATTATCAAGCTTTGCTTTTGCTTAATCATAGTTTAGATTTGATTATGTTTCAGTGTTTGCACTTGCATTTGTCATTTGTCATCAACCAATTAGACCTCACTCTGTTTTTAATCACCAGCTCCTTTCCATTAGCTTTCTAGTCATCTTTCTTGTGAACATAAAACCACCAAAAGACCAAAAACATCATAAATCATCACAAAAGACCAAAAACATCACAAAACACTACACACAACGCATTAAGAAACAAAACACCTAGGTACATACAGTACACTTCACTTTAGCAGTTTACCAACCCTGGTTGACAATTAAATGAGCTCAATTTAGGAGACTAGATTGAGACCAAACACCACCCCGAATAGCCAGTCCTTCCTTTCTATTATCCAACAAAATGAAGAGACACAACCTACAATAGATCTGCTGTAATATCCTTTGTTCTCTCTCATAGTGTCCCTATTTGTTTCATGTTTCATTGATTTAACTGAATAACTTGAAAAGGCATCTGTATATTGCTATCTCTTTGTTGTTTAGTGTTCATTCTTGCAGGAAATATTTTGGTGATATAGCTTGGATTTGAAGCTACAACAAGAGCGAAAAAAGGAGAATTGGAAGTACTTGGACTCCAAGTAAGTTTCTTGATCTGTTATGTGTGTCTATTTACTATTAGGAAAAGTATCTTCAAAGTCTGTAACCTCTTTTTCTAAATGCATAGCACCACATTTATGGAATAATGTTTTATCCATAATTCATAATTCCACATAACAAATTGGCAACTCCATTGGGGATTTCACCCTTAATCCTTGGTGTTTTTTCCTCTATTTATCCACCTAGTAGCATTTACTCTTAAATATTAGGCTTTTTGAAATCAAAATTTGCATTAGAAGTGTGTTAAACAACTTGAGTTTTTGTTCTCTGCTGCGCCCAACACACTGTTGAATAGGACACAATGCTTTGCAGAGCACTATCTCCCACTCAAGGGTGCTTTGCAACACACTGTCTCCCCTTAGAGACTACGTTGCCCCCTAGAACCAACCAATGTCCCATTGAATTTGTCATTGCATTTGCTTTCAGTTTTTGTTTGTTGTGTTTTCAAGTGCCCGATGCCTCATAGAGACTAGTAAATTTACCTGAATCTTCCTCTGAAAGATAAATTTGTTCAATGTCTCTTTAAGGTGTTTTTCTTTATCATTGACAAATTAATTCAAAGTATTTTCATTTTCTACATTAGATCCATTTGCTTTTGAAAAGGAAATTGTCATTAAATTCTTCATTTCCTATAGAAGAAATTGTAGTTAAATTCTTCATTTTTCCTAAAAAGATAAATTGTTGTTCAATTCCTCATTTCTCAAACTAAAAGGTATTTGTTTTTATTGATTTGATGCACTTAGTTTCATTTTCTGCATTCACATTAAAGGTACTGAAAAGAAAAACTTGCATTTGCATATAGTGGATTGTGTGTTTTGCATAGGCACAATTAGGAAAGTTGAATTTTAGTTTGTGCTCTTTGCTGTTTGCTCTCAAATTGATTTCTCTTTCCCTCTAGTAGCTAGGATTTTCATTGAAAAAGTAATAGTGAAAAGTTTCCTTATCATTTTAATTTGCATTTTAGGAATTTCCATTACATCATCGCGGTGAACCTTGAAAGGAAAATTGATAAACAAGATCAACTTAAAATTTACATCAATTTACCTAACAAAGAATTGGAACCATAACAATAAAATTTAGAAGGTCTAGGCTAGAGACGTGTTATGACATCGTAAAACATAGTAGTTGTCATTATTTTCTATGATACATTCCGAGTGTCATACCTCACTCCACGTACGCAAGTATATCGTATCTCGTCCACGTACTTCCGGGTATATCGGGCGGTGTTATAGTACGAAAAGTATAAAGGGGTGTTCTCAGTATGAATTTTTGCATTAGATAGTGCTAATATGGACTTGGGCCTCCACGTACCTTCGAGTATATTTGGGAGGAAAAATTTAGGTCGCTATCCATCCATAGTGAACCGAGTCATCTGCCTTGTAAATTGTGATACACCGAACACAACATTCAGGGAGATTACCTACCCGTACTTCTTGGTTTGCCAGGAGGTATTCTACAGTTCACAGTTTCTTGGTAAACCTTTTTCCTATCATTACCCTTTTATTTTTTTTATTTTTTTTGGTTAAAATAAATTAGTCATCATGGAATAACAAAATCCTTTTCCCCGTCATTCACGTAGATTAGCATTGAAACCACCTTTACCACCAGAAATTACTCCTGGTCGATGAAGGCAACATCACTCTACCGAAACCAATACTATCAGTACCTCTGGTGAAGCATCATCTTCCCATATACCCGAGTTGGCACAATTTGTTTCTACAAATCTTGGTTCATCTACTATTCTCGAGATAGAATCCTCACAACTACCTATGGTCACAATCCATCCAATCAG
Organism: Pinus albicaulis; assembly: GCA_034641835.2. NCBI lineage: Eukaryota > Viridiplantae > Streptophyta > Pinopsida > Pinales > Pinaceae > Pinus > Pinus albicaulis. The sequence continues at coordinate 869,757,380 of CM076575.1, read as the reverse complement.
TGAGACCACACCTCCCAAACCTAACGTTGTTCAACCAGAAGTTGATCTGGATCCCATCATGCTTTAGGGGGCAATTGTTATTGGTCAAACTTGACATCATCCCCAGGACTAATGAAATAGGGTCTATCATCCCCTTATATTTTAGTTGCTATATGCCCTAAGTAAATAACATCTAGATCTTGAAGTCAAACAACTGGAAGTTGTTCCTGTATTAGTTGCTCCACAATATATTGTAGCCATTGAGTCTCCCATATCACGCAGTCAACCACCTGAAATATACTTTGGGCTTGACGGCGAAGTTCTTCCACCTGGTTTCATATCGATTGAAGAAATACCACAAGACAAGACACCTTTAACTCCAACTCATTTTTGGTAGGAGATTTACGTGTACAAGTCTTTTCCTCAATCTCCTTCCTCTGCTTTTGTTGATCCTATTTCACTTCGAATTCCCATAGATTCTATAGGGTATACATTGGGTCATTTGACCATGGTTGAGATAACATCCCAGACTGAACCATCTATTTCAGCTGTGACAACATCTACTGTTGCGTCATCTTCGATGTTTTGTCCATTGACTTCACCCATGCCATCATTTGGAATCATATCTAGTTCCTCCCTTATGAGTATTGAACAACTTGATCCTTTATTCACATCTTCAGTGCAATATCAAGTTGGTCCCAACGGTTACTCCCCTTGGTGGCCAGTGATTTCACATAAATTACCCTTTGAAATTCCAAAATTCAATGAAAACACTAGAGAAGACTCATCAACGCATGTTATAACTTATCATTTGTGCTGCTCATCAAGCTCCTTAAATGATGACTCCATTAGACTATGTCTTTTCCAGTGCACACTCACTAGTCCAACTGCACAATGAGGATGGTTCTTTTCCTGTGTCAACCTCATTAAAAAATGAAACATATTATGAGGATGGTTCTTTTCCTGTGTCAATCTCGCTAAAAAATGAAACAGATTATGAGTATGGTTGTCTTCCTGTGTCAACCTCGTTAAAAAATGAATCAAGTGATGAGGATAATTCTTTTCTGGTGTCAACCTCGATAAATGAAACAGGTTCCCATGAGGATATTTCTTTTTTCTTGTGTCAACCTTGTTAAAAAATGAAACAAGTGGCTTTGAGGATAGTTGTTTTATTGTGTCAACATCATTAAAAAAATGAAACAATCCATGAGCATAGTTCTTTTCCCGTGTCAAGATCGTTAAAAAATGAAACAAATCCTCTCCTGATTAAGATGAGTCTTCCATTTCATCTCGTAAATGAACCTTCATTCCATCCAACTATTAGTAACCAATAATATACTTAGGTGAATGAAATGAAGCTTGGGGGGCATCTTCTCTTGCAGGGGCATTTGACGTGTGCTCTTGCATGGGGAATTCAAAACATTCTTACCAATTGCACGCAATCAACAGTTGAAGTTTGGGGGCAAAAACAGGTTCAAAGTTCCAAAATGCAAATGGTAACTTTCAAATGGTAAGAATGAAGGGTAAATCTCTTTTAATTAGTCATTTGATTATTTTCAAATCCTATTTATTGCTGTGACTATGGTTTTATTTTATTTTTATCATGAAATAGGTATTTTTAATCCATTTGATGTTGTTTTGAATAGGTTTTACAACTGATGAACAGATTAGTCATGCAGATTTATTTCAAGAATTATTTGACCACAAAGCATACTTTTATCCTTATTTTTTGAGCTTTGTTAAAAATAAAAAGGACTTGAAGCACACTTTTATCTCTTTTTCAAGCTTCTATAACAACGAAAAAGGAACCCCTGGAGTCTTCTTTTAGCTCTTTTCAAACTCCAATAATATGAAAATATTGCCGAGCACTTTTCTTTTCGAGCTCGTAAAAGTAAATGAATTGATATCTACTCAGTATAAATTTAACCCTTTTCCAAACTGAGATAGATTATTTATGAAGAAGGAATGCCTTAGTCAAACATGACTAAAGAGGTTCTCTCAGATATTATTTTACACTTTTTCACATATGAGCAACAAATTTTCGAAAAAGTGCTTATGGAGTTTTCTTTCATCCTCTTTTTTGAACTCTCTAAATATGAAAAAGGACCAGGTTGTCACTATCATTAGGCTCGTTAAAACATAAAATAGCAACGAGCTTATCGATCATGGCAAGAATCGAGTTTCATTCACCGCTAGACTCATTAAATTATTAAATAGCGATACATTGTTTGCCCGAAGGGTTGAATTATAGATAAAGCATGTGTTATCATCCTCAAGCTTGTCAAAAAATAAAGAGGTACTAGTCGAAAAATGACTGGGGAAAATTTGAGAAAGTAAACAGAACTTTTTACAGTAGCAGGTCACTCTTGAACATGACATTTCACTCCATCACCGTGACTATTTGGGTTGGGTAATCTTCTTGATGGTTCATTCATACCTATGGTTCATCATACCTTCACTTCGGTTTTGGGTCAATGTTGCCAACTCATCTCAGTGTCGTTGAAATTTTCAAGAGAAGCCATCCAATGAATACTCATCCTTTTGCAATACTCATAAACCTTCATTCTCATGACAGTCATCCCTGAAAATTGCTATATCAAGTCCTACCATTGTCTTTGAAATTAATAACTCTCGTTTCGAAATAAAGTGAAATCCTATCGATGACAAATCATTATCCAGGAATTTCACTTAGAAACATCATATTCAGGTATCATGAGGTTTGTTACAGCATCGACAAGATCCTCGCTTCCAAAATTTTGACCGAAAGATTTTGTTTGGCGTTCGAAATCAAATCATCTATTCACGCCTTATGAAATTTACTACAGTGCCTTGAGGACCATTTACATCAATGGTGTTTCTCTCATGTTTGTTAACAACTCACATCATTGGCTGGTAATTAAACGATGTCTTACCATGTTTGACTACAAATCATATATTCGCATGGCTATAATTGTACCCAAATGATCGAGTGAACGAGATAAGAAGATCCCAGATCTAGTTTCATCCATCCGGGCTATGATTTCAAGATTTTTGTACAAATCATATGTACGGTGACCTTACATACAGATCGTCATCCTAACATGGGCCTATATCTTTAGGCATGTTTGTATTGGGCAACATTCCAATGTAGACGACTTTCTGAACTATGTACATGTTATTAGATAGTTTATGTGCTAAGCATGGGAATGCCTTCCCTTAGAAATTCAAGATCAAAAGGATATATCATGATGTAATGTATTGTAAGATTGATGCAGGTCGCCACTCCGCTTCATCTCCAGCTCATCATAGTGTAAAGCATCTCATTCAAAAAATATTGTTATTATTATTTTGACTTCATGCTTTAGGGGGCAATTATATTAGGTAAATTTGGGCACCATTCCCAATGACCTAGTTAACTGGACATCATCTCCAAGACCAATCAATAGGGTCTATCATCACCTATCATTTCAATTGCTACATGCTCTAAGACAAAGAACAAGATAAATCATCCATGACTTCCATTGCAAAGTTTCTAGGATTTGAAGTACACGACTAAAACACCTATGAGATCACCAATGCAGTCTCTCAAGGGGCTAAGTTCTTTGCATATGTAGGTAACCCCAGTCAAGGGTGCTCTGCAAAGCACTTCCTGACACTCAAGGGTGCGTTGGTCAAATTGGGAGTGAAATTCTCATTGTTCCAGAGTCTCCACTTGGTAGTGCCTTCTAGAAGAGTGCATATGTGTCAAACTTCGAGTCCATGTGTACAATTGATACCTTTGAGCTTGGGAACATGTCTTGCATATTATTAGAAAGTCAATGATTGTGAAACTACCTTCATCTCATCTATAAATTGAGCACAGATCCTAGTGCTTGCGGAGGAAGAAATTGAGTAGAGAAATGCTGGTGGAATTTCAATTGAGGAATTGATTTGAGTGATATTCTGCTGGAGAGATGTTCATTGTGATGAGGTTGGGATGATGCTAGAGATGGTGACATCAAATCAATCGCTCTTTGTAACCTCCCATTCTATCCATTAATAAATATTGTTGCTTACTTTCCCACATATATATATGTATAAGCTTTTGTATTTCATATTATGACTTCTTATCTAATGTATATGGTTCATGTTTCATTGATTTAACTGAATAACTTGAATAGGCATCTGTATATTGCTATCTCTTTATTTTTTAGTGTTCATTCTTGAAGGAAATATTTTGGTGATCTAGCTTGGATTTGAAGCTACAGAAAGAGCGACAGAAGTAGAATTGGAAGCGCTTGGACTCCAAGTAAGTTTCTTGATCTGTTTTGTGCGTCTATTTACTGTTATGAAAATTATCTGCAAATTCTTTAACCTGTTGTTCTAAATGCATAACACCACATTTAGGGAAGAATGTTTTATCAGTGATTCATAATTCCGCATAATAGCCCCCTGGTACAGTGATATCCTTATATTTCTTCTAGCTCATAAGTTCAACCCTCACCTTACTCATTGTGATCATAGGTGCATTCTCCATCAATCCCCCCATTACCTTCTTATGGGGGACATCCTCTATCATTGAGGAATTGACACCATTCTTCGTTAATGTCTTACTCTTGATCAAGATGAGTAGATCTTAAATGACTTAAAAAGCGGAGCTTGTGGCTACCTCCTATCTGGGATGGCCACTGCCAAAAAAAATTGTGTGTCAGTTACTTTTTGCCCACCTTATCTAAGGAAAGAGTTTCTCCTCCTGGGATTAGTGCAACAATTTTTCCATGCCAAGATGGATTACATAGAATATACAAGGGAGATATCTGGGTAACAGACCCTCTCCCAGGGCCTATAAGAAGATCACTGTGAAATTGAATAGGGGTTCAAAATTTTGGGCAAAAAGTGTTGTCTATTTCCTAAAATATGATTACAACATTTTTGTTCTATGAATGAATCACTTCTAGAATGACCAAATATACATTCAGCATGATTTTGACTCAAATTTATGTATAGTATGTAAATATTCTTATGTGAAATGCGTGAATTATTTTATGTTTCTACTTCCTGGAGCTGTGATCCCCACGAAGTAAGCAAGCAAGGAAAGACTCCATATATCGACGAGTGGAGCGCGCAATGTGGAGTATATGCTAAGTCATAGGGGATTTGGGGTGGGTCAAAGCCCCTTATTATGTAATGGAATGGGATATTTGTGAACGTTGGACTCTGCCCATGGTTTTGGACCATGGTATTATAAATTTCAAAGCTATTTAATGGGTCTAGATAGAATTCATAGGCAAACAAATGGAAGTTGAATGATGCATTTAGATGTAAGTTTGTTTTGAGTCAGATTTTGTTTTTAGGTTGAAGGAAAATGCTCCTACAGCTGTGTGTGTAGAGACCTTAGGAAGTCTGTAGCAATGTGCATAGACCCCTGTAGTTGTGTGTGTACGGTGGAAAGTGAATGTATGAGAAGGATCTGGCTATTAATGAAAGACTTGTTGAGAAAGATATGAGTTATAATGATGTGTTTTACTTTTATTTATTATTTCTAAGTATTTATGCTGAAAAAGGGTTTGATTTGTAGCTTAGTAGCGTAGTCTTGTTTATGATTATTTACTCTGTTTAATGCAAGAATAAGTAAGATCATGCCACCTATGCGTAAGTTCAAAAAATGTCTTAGTGTTGGTGTTACTGATATATCTATCTTGTGAAGCCCTGTTAAGAAGGAAAAGCCCTAAATCCACAGTCCAATGTCCTTCTAGATGTAGAAAACTACATTGCCTCAGTTGAGACTTCGTTCTGTAGAAGTAGATCATTGTCAAAAGGGCCGGTAATAGTGGTTTTTTTGGAATGCGCAGTCAGTTTGAACCTAGCTCTAGGCCCCATCAAGCCAAAAAAAAAATTTGTTGCTAGGACCGAGATCTAACTGAGGGATAGCTGCATGTGGAATCCATCTAAGGAAATATTGATAATTGGGTTGATAAAAAAAGGACTTGAATTTGTTGTGCAAGAAAACATAAGTCTGTGCATCTATACTAAACATTTTCTACATAAGTATATATATACATATTAGTATGATATGTTTTTCACATCATTTGATAGCGAGCTATACAAGTGGATATCAAGACTAGTAGAGCAGGTGGGTTATTTCAATAATAGGTCCATGGCATGGACCTCAGAGCCAATTGAGAAGTTGAAAGGGGATGATACTGATATCGTGAGGTATTTTTATTATTGGATAGACTGTATCCTTGGAGCGTTCATCACTCAGTTCGCGATCAATACATCAGTGTCTTATAGCAAAGTAAAGTGAAAGTTGTTCAGAAACCCTAGAGGTAAGTACTTGAATTCACTGAAGTTCTGGATTAAAATGCTATTTTGTGAAAATTGTATATTACGGATGCACTTAGATTGATGTTTGAAGAAAGAGAACCTGGTGCTACATGGAGCAGTAAGTGATTTAGAATAGTTTGGGTTACTTGCATTGACACTGAATATAGACCACTATTTGAATCTGGAAAAATAAAAAGCAACTCTGCTACTCCACAAAGTTTGTCTCTAAGGTTTGAAAGTTAGCAAAGTGTTGAGAAAATTATCCAACCTTCCACCCCATCATCACTCCATCCCATTATTTTCTTCCACCTCCACCTCCCCTATTCACCATGGCCCAACCCCTGAAGATGTTTGTGTTCAAGGGAACAAATGATCCTGAATAGTTATGGTTTTTGGTAGAAGCGATATGGAGTTCGTAGAATTTTACAAATGAAAAAAATAAAGAAATCACAGTTGATTACAGTGCTACAAGACAGAGCATTGTAATGGGACATTAAATATGTTACGACCAATTCAAATTCGTATTTGGCTGAGAAAAAGACCGTGTTGAATGTTGAATTCAAGAAACCAAAGTCGTAGTCTGAGTGTATCACATAGATCAAATAAATTAAGCATCTGACTACCAAGTCAATATGGGTAGTAGATCAAATATTTTAAAAAAAATTGAGCCAAATTAGTTTCAAGATCCCAAATGAATAGCATAGAGAATGGTTCATTGTTCCATTGTTTCGTCATCTCAGACTGCCATTTTCTTAATAGAAGATTACATCTCAGGCTTAATCACTAGAGATCGCGATGATGCTTAAAGCATTTCCTATAGCTGATACAATTATAGGGGTGCAATATATTCAAAATTAGTTGGAGATATTACATATGGAGCTCCAGGACCTAAATAAGTGAAAGGAGGTTCACCCGGAGATGAGAACGAAGGTCTGGTGTATCAAATGCAAAGCGAAGGGTAACTATAAAGAACAATACCCTATTTATAGAGATTATTTGGGCATTAGGATGTTCAGTCCTTTGAAGTCTGGATCGAGGGCATGGAAAAGTATAGGGCCTAGTGTATGGTGTAGCCTCTGTGAAGTTGCAGGCTAGCATTCCAAGGACTTTTTTCATCTATTGCAGAAATTTTTCATATCGCCAAAGAAATTTTTCTGTAACTTTTATTGTTTGGTAGGGCACGATGAACAACATTGTTAGAGCTATGACCTGATGATGCAAAATATTCCTAGTGCGTACCGGATATAGGTAGAAGAGTGCGCAATTATGGGTTCACCAACCGTGCGATGAGGTTTCCTAAGTCAAGGGTGTGGCCAAGAAGGAGGCATAAGTCGTGTACGAGGGTAGATCATATGCTACAATTGCAGACAAAATAGACATTTTTCTAGGAATTTTCAGAATCTCACTGTAGTTTTCTATAAGTATTGTCAAGAATTTAGTCATAAAGTCAAATATTGTCCCATTTTGTTAGCTAAAATGCAAGAGAAGCGTAACCAACAGCTGGATCAAAGTATACAAGTGATGAGGGTTGAACCACACTCTGCATATCCAAGCATTAATGTAGTACCGCGCAATGGTTTGAATACCAGAGGAGACTGCACAAAAGGAAGAAAGGTTGTGATGGAGACATGGGTCAGGAAAGGTGAAGATAAAAAGGTTGACTTCATTGTGCAACATGAGAAAGAGACATTCATGGAAGCAAGGAATACATTTATGACTCCTAAAGCTTCACTACCTATCGTGCAGAGACAACTGCTTCCATTGGAGAATAAGCCTAAGGAGAAGACACAAGTAAAGGAAATGGATTAGTCTATCTTGGAGTCCTTCTTGTAGACGTGTATGAAATTGATGAGGGACCAGAGGGATATATAAGGGTTTCATGAACTAATAGATAATTGTGTTGGAAAGGAAAGTCTACAACTAGATCAACATGCAGTAAACAAAGTCTACAAGCACAAGAAAAGAACTGGATGGGAGATGCAGTCGACTACAAAGATTGTATTATGAGATGGATCAAGTAATTATGGATCTAGGATCAGATGCCAAAATTCTACCAAAGAATACATGGGAGCAGATGGGAAGGCATAAGCTACATTGGTCGCCAATTCAGCTGTGGATGGAAAATCAATTGAAGATCATTCCTATGATGCGATTGTAGAGGATTAGCATATATATTGATGATGCTTTCATGTTGGTGAACTTAAAAGTGATTGAGATCATTGATGATAGTATACCATATCCCATGTTGTTAAGGTTTGACTGAGCTTATGACATGGACGCTGTAATCAATCTGAAGAAGAGGTAGATGATCTGCGAACATAATGGTACCCAAGTTGTTGTCCCATTAGATCCTTCTAAAGGTGCATGCTATATAGAACCTATCTAGCATGAGTATGGGGATGCTAAGATTGATCATATATATAATCTTATTGCACAGGATTAAGACTGGATCAATCCCAATAAATATGGTATAATATTTTTGGAGTGTGATGATTCACACGTTTTAAATTCTGATGAAGAGCTAGAGCGTTGGCATAATCGTTTGCATGAGGTGACTGCTAAGCGTTGTAACAGGGTTACTAAATCTCTGTGTTGTGTCAGATCAGAAGCATGTGATATACCTTCTTATGATGCAACAGGGAATTTTGTCTTAGTTTTGGAATAATTTTAGAGAAAGGTACTTGAGAACTAGATATACAAAGCTTTGGAATTCACATTAAGGTATACCCCAACTCGCTAGTGGGGCATGCACAGGGTAAGTTTTGGAGGTTGGAAGGATTTTTGCAAGATTATAAGGTCATGATTTGGCCAGGTTGACACAAATATTGTGGAGAAGTGTGATGGTCAGAAGGATCCTCGTGAGCACTTAGCTCACTGGAATGAATCTTGGGGAACATAACCTCAACCAGAATGGGTGCACATGTTATTTCATTCCTTGGAGACGATACCTCAGTAGTGGTATATGGAAACTAAGCTACACCATGGAACCATGGATTGGAATGAGATGATAGAAGGATTCTTGTTAACACATAGCTTCCCTGATGGGCGGGAAGGAATTAATGACGCTCTTCAAGAAATGAAAGCAGGAGTAATTCGCATTACCAAGGTGCCAAGGACGTTGGTTTAGATGGATTGGACAAACCAGACTAACAAGCTTATGTTGGGGGAGAAGATCTAGAGGTGCTAAGGTGAACAAATGCAGAATAATTATGATGAAGGATGGATTTCGTGAAGTCAAAGTATTGCAGAGAAGATTTATTGCAAGTGTAGTTGGAGGTTACTGTGACAAGGGAGGAAAGACTTCACCTAAAGGCCAAGCCTTGCGAAGTGCTCCTAGAAAGTGATCACTAGAACAGTAAAAGTGGATTGGAAAATGAGTTGGCCATTATAAGGAGCAAGAAGAGCACATTTAATGGGCATATCTGGCCAAATCCGCTACCAAATTAGCATTTGTGAGGAGCGTATAAGGGAAATGATGAGGTTTTATTTTCAAATTTGTTATAAATTAACGATCTTGCCCCAAATTCAAACACTTTTCATGCTAAGTGTTAGAAGAGATAATTGTTGTCTACAAGAGTGTTGAGCAAGTTGTTGCATTTCAGGGAAGATCTTCGAAGAAATCAAACGAGGATTTCTCCAGAGAGGTTTAGGATACATCGTGACGGCCACCCCACCAGTAACATCCATAGGGTCAAGGTCACCCAAAGGACAAAAGACTGTGGGCACAACACCATCTACGAAGCCTAAGAAACCAATGCTCAAATCCTAGCCCTGAAAGAAACTCACAAAGCGACAACAGAGTAAGGGAGCTCAGGAGTGGAAAAAATAAAAATTCATGGAGGTTGAAACAGATGAAGAAGAATAACAAGAAGCACTAGAGGAAATTGATGTTGAGGAGGTTGTGCCTCTCTCTAGGTTTATTCCTTATATCCCACCCTAGAAGTTGCAGGCTAAGAATCTGGTGAAGGACCCGCGACACAGTGAAGTACAAGGTATTTACACCATTTATCCTAGACGAGGTGGTGGTTGAAGGGGAATTACTAGCGTAGGTGCCTCAGCTTAGGATCAAATATTGGGATTTTAATGATAGAAGAAACTATCCACAATTTGAGCCCAGTAGGTATTTTCTTCTGTAGCCCTACCTAAACGAAGTTGCAAGACTAGAGCTAATGAAATGGGTGAAGGGTATCCAACAGTACAGGATACTAAACATGATCTACGTGACACATTTCGGGTGAAGTACCATCAATACCATTTGTGTGTTCCATTTTTTGGCTCTAGTGCATGAAGATTGTATATGGATGGGGAAGAAGATCCCCATTACTAAGATGCTCATCAAAATAATTACAACCCTTCCTTGTCTTGGGGCAGACCCTGTGGAGGCTTTTTTGGTAAGAGTCAGGAAAATTAGCTAGCAGACCAGATGAAGAATGAGTATAACCTGACCAAGGGGACCAAGGGTTACCTTATTAACTCCATTTCTCACAGAACCGTGCACTTCACCACGCACATCCTTGTGGGTAAAATTATGAGGAAGAGTCGCGGAGAGGAGGCTTCTACCTCTATCATAGCTTTAGTTGCAGAATGCACCAAGGGCATTGTGTACAACTGGGCCAGCTACTTATGTACAAAGTTCCTCACGGATTGCAAAAAAACACAGGAAGAAGGCAACCTGTTCCATTACAGATGGTTCTTGCTTCTTATTTCCTTGATGGAATGGAGGGAACCTAAAGGGTCGTAGTTCAGTATTGCAGACCCTAATCTATGCAAAGTAGAAATATACACTTAGATATGGCATTCCATAGAGCCCTCAAGGATGATTTCCAATATTTTTTTCTAGGTTGGCATTGAGATGAGCTTACAAATGGTCTTTAACAAAAATTCTCGGTTGTCACCAAGTATTGTGGAGCAGTATAGGCAGGTCACGGAGTTCAAAGCGCACTTCCATCATATCCACATTTAGGAAAAGAAGGACCTCACGAGGGTTTGGTATGAGCTCCCATACATGGTCAAAGGAAGATGTAGAATCCATCATCAACCGATGGTCGAGTGATTGGTTAACTCTGCTTTCTAAAGGTATAGAGTATGCAAGAATGAGTGGGGTGAATCCCACTATGCCAACAGTGCAGAAGGACACCAAAGAGGAGTCTCTGGAGACTGAAGGGGATGCTATTCTCAGCGGTGATCTGGGCACGAACTTATCTAGCTCCTCCTCCCCATTTATCACTAAGATAAGGTAGCCACATAAGGGTGGCAAAAGAAATAAGGTCAAGGTTGATAGATCTATTGGTCCAACAAAAATGGTCTTCACTGAGGGGGACATTGACGAGATCGGTGACGCTGTGCGGAAAGTCAAAGAATATTTCTGGGGAAACATAGAAGAATAGTAAAAACAAGTGTTGGAAGATGTCCACAAGGGGTTGCAGGACTTAAAAATGCAGGCAAGCGCAACTCAGGTGAGCGTAAGCTAGGTGAGCGGGTTGCAAGCAAGCATGGTTCCACTAGGAGGGGCACAAGAAGGTGAAATGTATGAATTGGTGCTAATTACGGACACTCATGACATGCCTTTCCCTGTAGTAACTTTATGTTTTGATAAGGCAAAACAAAGGAAACCACTAGTTCTTTGGAAAAAAATGACATTGAACCTTGTTGCAATGCCATTGCAAGCCTTGCATGAATTCCACTAGTGCATCATCGAGGAGTTAAATATCAGAGCATAGTGAACACTTTTGGCTATTTGGGACTCCCAGCAGGAACGACAGAGCATGGTTGTGGAGAAATAGATCGTTTTCCAAGAGCGTGAGGCTAAAGCAACACAACGTCAGAAGTTATATGTCACTATATCCAAGGCATCAAAGAAAATATTGATGGAGCACCACCGATGTGACTCGGGATGACTCATAGTTTTGTGTTGGGGGGCTATTGGAGTTGGGATCCCCGTGAAGTATGAAAGAAAGGAAAGATTACACAGATCAAGGAGAATAATGTGTAGCACAGAGTCTATGTTGAGTCATGGGGGATTTGGGGTAGTTCAAATCCCCTTATTATGTAATGGGATGGGGTATTTTGTGAACGTTGGACTCCGCCCATGGTTTTGGATCTTGGCATTGTAAATGCCAAAGCTATATAAGGGGTCTAGATAGAAGTCATAGGAAGTCAATTGGAACTGGAATGATGCATTTAGATGTAAGATTGTTTTGAGTCAGAGTCTGCTTTTGGGTTAGAGAAAAAGGCTCCTACAGCTATGTGCGTGGAGACCTTAGGAAGTCTACAATTGTGTGCATAGACCCCTAAAGTTGTGTGCGCAAGGTGGAAAGTGAATGTATGAGAAGGATATAGCTATTAATGAAAGAAATGTTGAGAAAGATCAGAGTTATAATGATGTGTTTTTCTTTTACTTATTGTTTCTGAATATTTGTCTTGAAAAATGGTTTGATATGTAACTGATTAGCGTAGTCATGTTTATGATTATTTACATGTTTAATGTAAGAATACGTAACATAGTGCAACCTATAAGTAAGTTCAACATATGTGTTTAACAATGTTGGTATTATTGGTAGATCTGGCCTATGAAGCCCTATTAAGAAGGAAAATCCCTAAATCCACAGTCTAGTGTCCCTCTGGATGTAGAAATGTGGTTCTAGCATCCCTCTATATTACTTTGGGTGATACTTTGGTATGCGCAAGCAGATCGTTTCTAAAAGCACCGGTAATAGTGGGTTTTGTTGGAATGCACAATCACTTTGAACCTACTTCTAGGCCCCATCAAACCAACACTAATTCTCATATTTTATGTTATTATAGCTATTGGGATTGTCCCTTTGTGTTCATGAATTCGTTTGATTCATATACTATGATAGACGCTTTGTGAACAAAGAGAAGATAAATATATGTGTTTCTCTTTTCTCTCCTCTTCGCCTCTTCGTCTAGTTTTTAACATGCTGGATATTTATTGTGTTTTAAGCCCAACATGTTAGATTATCATCTCCTTTGATTCTTATACCATACTATAATTCAAATTCTACACTAATAAGTGTGAACGGATGTGGCTAACTGTTATATGAATTGCATCTTGTTTCATGGTTCGTGGGTAGAGAGATTGTTATATATGCCTAATTATGAAAGGTTTTGAACCAACATTTTTTGCATAAATATTCAATGGAAAGGCTGGGTCATGTCAAGTCCAACTTAATACCCTGCTAAGATGGCCTATGCACTGGTCTCCTCATCAACCCAGAGACTCTCTCTAGGAGCGACACCACCCCCCATTACCTTCTTATGGGGGACACCCTCTATCATTGAGGCATCGACACCATTATTCCCTAATGTCTTCCACTTGAGAAAGTTGTGTAGGTATTAAATGACTTCCAAAGCAGAGCCTATTATGACCACCTATATGGGATGGCCACTGCCAAAAAAAATTTATCTTCCAGTTATTTTTCGCCCACCTTGTTCCATGACTATATTCAATCAGTCAAGCAATGTGGGTGTTGAGAAATATATGCTCACAAGGGGTGAGCTCCACCATCTCCCCTTCACCTAGCCATTTTCATAGTCCCTCTCTGCAAATGGGGAATATACTTCATGAGATGAAACCATCACTCTTCAGGTAGTTATAAGTACATTGTGTTCATCTTCAACTACTTTAAAAAATGGGCAGAATCCATGCCCACATTTAATAACACCGCAAAAACTGTTGCATGGTTTTTATTCAAACATGTCATAACATAGTTTGGTGTTCCCAAGGAGTTGGTATTTGATCATGGAAAACCCTTCAAGAATGAGATATTTCAATAATTATCCCAACACCTTGGTTTTTCTCACGAGTTTTCTTCCCCATACTACCCTCAATCCAATGGCTAGGTAGAATTTGTCAACAAAGTTCTCAAAAAAATGTTGTAGCTTATGGTGAATACCCACAAAACCAATTGGAATCACATGGTTTTTTCAGCCTTATGATTATACCGCACAATATTCAAAGTGTCCACAGGTTTTAAACCATTTAAATTGGTATATGGGGTTGAATTTTTGCTCCCTATTGAGTGAAAGATCCCTACCTTACACTTACCCAGGGAAACATTTAGGGGCTCATATTTGTGTTAGCCATCCATAATTTTTGTCATAACAAAAGATGGCCAAAACAAGTCTGTGGCCTTCAAGAAACAAATTTCAAGTAAATCTGTGAGTTCTTGAAGTCCTACCATGTTCATTATCCAAAGAACCCATCTCACTAATGTCTTCACCTCAAAATCCTGCTTTTTCCAAAGAGAAAATTGTTTTTCATGGCCTCATCTCCATCATATCTTCCCTTCATTTCATCTTCAAAATTCCCTTCAAATCCCTCATTCTCCCTTTAATTATCCTCCATTTCCTCCAAATCCCCTTAAAACCTTATTAAACCCTTTAATTGGTTTAAAACACTCTTTTCTAACCCTATTAGAACCCCTCAAAACCCTTTAAAAACCTTCATTTTGGCCTAATTCCGCTCCTTTTAGACATTCAGGCTCAAGTGCCTTTCGGCTTAGTCCTAGCCCCTTCTCGTCATATAGCCTGGTCCTGTGACCAAGCACTAAGCCCCATCAGCTATCACATATCGCAGCCTCCCGATTCCGCTTTACCCCGCCGATGTCGCACCCTCGATAGACATTCCGCCAATGGAATCCTAACCATCGATCTGCTTCCATCTGACTGTCCACGCTCCATCGGCCATCCCAATCTTTCATTCCCAAACCCTTTTCTCCGCTGATGTGCGAAACCTCGATCGCATCTCCACCGTTGATCTCATTTCCGATCCAATGGTCCTCTATCGCATCACACTTCTCTCTTTCCCATCGCCATTTCACTTCGGCGATTCTAATTTCTTCATTCCCACACCTTTTTTCCCACTGATGGCTGATCCCCCGAGCTGATCTGAACTGTCGATCTCCCCAAATCCGACGATCTGGACCCTTTTTTCGCCCTCCATCTTCTTTTTGCCTCTGTGTTTTTGTGGTCTCCTCAAACGAGATCTTGGCCATTGATTGCAACGATCCAACAGCCAGTAGGGTCCTTCCCTTATTCTTTCATCCGCCCTTATTTTTCCCCTCTACGTATCTCCACCGTTGATCCTCAAGATCTAACAACCCTCGCTTCTCCCATCATCCATTCTCCCAACCCCATCCATTACCCCTGTGCTTCCTCAATACAATCCTAACTGTTGATCTTGCTAATCCAACGGTTCCTGCTTATCCTCACCATTCAAACTCCACCAAACAAACTTTCACCCCGTGCAATGAACCTCCCTCTACATGATGAAATTGCTGACATCTGCAACCGGCCCCACCGTGCAACTCCATTTGTCACCTCCATTCATCAACATAGATCTAGAGCTCTCAGATTTGACGTCCAGAGTTCATCTTCGCGCTCATTTCTCCCAAAAAGCTTAATGCCCAATATCAATGCGAAATGGGTGGTTTTTAATGGACAGGCATCAACCCCTAAACCTTATCGTGTTCCCCCCTACCAATACCACTTACCGCCTGGGCCTCACGCGAAAACCATTCTCAATTTTCCCAAAAACACCAATGCTTTCTTCATGCTAAAAACTCTATTTTAAACCCTGGTTCTTTGCTCTTCAACATAGAACCTCCTCGTTGCATGTACCCTCCTCCTGACTGCTCCTCCTGCCCCCACACAGCTTCCGCAAGAATTTTAAAACCACAATGAAGGTTTTCATAATGTTTTTAATGTTTATTTACAGGTTTTAGTGGCAGGTTAATGTGCAGGCTCTCCCACAGTCAAGCAAAGTGACAAAGAGCCGAGGATGACGATCCTCGAAGGCTCAAAACAATGCAGAAAAGGGATAAGAAAGGGTTTATTCCACGTTTAAGGTGATGTGTCATGAGCATTAACCATTCATTCAAAACCCTCCAGCGCGGAAAGCCACCTGTACACCAGCAAAATGGAAGAAACAGTGAATATTAGTGAAGAGTATCAAAGAGATTAAAGTTTAAAGGTTAAGTCAAAAGCATGAAAGATTAAAAGACTTAAACCATGCAGATTATAGATAAAGACAACATAGTGAAATTATGAAGGCAAAAAGTGAGATCAGGCCTTAACATAGTTTAATGATGAAATTAAAGGAAAGATTAGGCTAAAGCAACCTCAAACACATCAACACAAAGAAGTTATTCAATTAGAAATATCAGTTAAATCCTTTGGCCAATTCTTATCTGTAAATACAAACAAGCAGTTATTACACAAAATAATATATTTTAAACTGTCAGAACAGTTATTGTAAAGATATGGTAGAGCCTTAAAAGTCAATATTTTCCACCTATCTTTATCTCAAAAATTAAGACAAAGTTATTTAACAGAGAAGTAGCTACAGATATTCTTACCTTATGCCCTGCGTGGTTTTCAAGGCTATGAATGCATTTACTTTGTAATTAATAACATTTTGAACCCTAGAAGAGTTTCACCTCCTCATTTGCAGCATAAATACTGCATTGGAACTCATTGTAAATGTTGGATTTTGATGATTGATGCTAGAATAATACATAGTCCTTTGAAGCTCTTGAAGAGAAATTGATGTTTTGGAACTCATGCATAATCTGATTTGCTTGTTGATGGAGAAGGATTGTTTGCAGGATCCATAGGCTTGCTTGATGGTGAAGTTTTCTTTTGTTTATTTTTTCTAGTTTTCCATTCTGTTTTCCATCTTGCTATGTTGCAGTAGGATAAAGAATTTAGATTAAGAAATGTTTTCTAATGGAACCTTAATTTTTTTCTTCCTTCACCGCCTTAATATTTTCTTCTGCTAAGATACATTAGGGAAATAATTTCTTGCTCCCTAACAAGTTCTTGGCTCATCCATTTCTTGAATAATTTAGATTAGTTAGCATCAATTACGATTTATGGTTAGCCTTGCATAGTGTTGCCACTGAAATATTCTATCCCTGGAATCATCTCTTTAAAGCAGCTTTGTCTATGTTTGTCAAAGAAGTCTGTTTAAAATCATGCTCTTTGCCTTTACTTAGCTAAAATTGTTTTAAGGAAACCTTATAGCTGTAACTTTGGATGTTAGACTTTTCTCTCCTTCTATGGTTATAGTTACTTGTGTATCTTAAATGTTTTTATGCTCTAGATGATAAAAGCTCTGAAAGTTGGATAAGTTTCTTACCTTTCTAAGTTTTTATCTGAATGTTTTTCTTGGTTAATTATATATTTTCAGTCTGAAATCAAATGGATTAGGTTCTACTTATGCCTTTGATTCTCTTACTATTCTTGTCAATTTTCTAACTCCCTCAGTTTACAAGTATATAAAGTATTCGGTTTCAACCCTTTATTAGTTTGTTGTTCTCAATCTTTATGTCCATTTCATAAATCCTTCATAACCTTAAAATATCCACCAACCAAGTAAAATTGCCCTACAAATGCTCTTAAACACCATTGACAAACTTATCTGGACCTTGTTAGACTCCATTGCCCAATGACTTAACAATATTCCATGTTTCCTATCTAAAATCTATCAAAATATCATACCCAACCAAAAAACAATCAAAATACCTTGCAATTAACATCTAGCCTAAATTCAACCCTAATAAGTAAACAAGACATATCTTTGCACACATTTAGAGATCCCTCTCTGAATCCAAGAAGGCTAGGTCCTTGGATTCCAAAGCTTGGTTTGATGTTACCCTTGTCAATTTGTATCTCAATCAATCTAGAAAATTACGGGGAGCTAACATAATGGTGATCACGTTGGGACTTCTGAGTACAGAAATGCATGAATACCTCTAAAACTCATTAGACCCTCAATAAATCATAGAATATCTAGTGAATCTGCCACCTCATCGCCACCACAACATGATGGCGATCACGGTGGGACTTCTAAGTATACAATATCCTAGCAAACTCTTGTAGACTCACTAAGTCCTTCAATAACCATAGAAACTCAAAAAACCAAAAACATTTCAGATAGGTTTTTATAATAAACTGGTGGTGGACCATAAAACATTTTACCTTCAGAAAAGCTAAAAAATTTCCACCTCACGATTCCACTAGCCCCAGTAAGCCTATTACTTCACTAGTCCTTGTAAACTCCCTTGGGAATGCATTGAGCAATCAAAATCACGCTGTTGGTGGAAAAAAAAGTTCAAATGTTCCACCTGGCGACTCCACTAATCTCAACAGACCTAAAGACTCCACTGGTAGAGAACTCTAGATTGGTTGAAAAGATTCAGTGACCCTTTCTGATTTACAAACATGGATCCAAGGATACAAAGGAGATATTCTCCAATGATCAGAGATCATATCCTTGGATTCCCATACAAAATGCCTCAAATAGATTGGATGAAAAACCTGCCTATTTTTCAAAATGAAAAGTTTGATGACCCCTTGTTACATCTCATCAAGTTTCATATACATATATGGAGGTTAAAAGTTGAATGTCATGAGGAATGTCTTATGAAAATGTTCATGGAAACATTAGAAGGTAATGCAAGAAATTGGTATGAATGGCTAGAACCTGGCATCTTGTTTTCTTTAAAGGATTTTCACAAGGTATTTTACAAACACTATATAGGTTATTTTCCATCTCTATCATTAGCTGAAAATTGTTGTGATCAATCTGAAGATCTCATACAAGACCTTGTTAGCATTGATGGAGATTTTGGAAATTGGCATCATGAGGATCTGTTAGAGGAGATCCATACATTTCTTACCCAAAGTAACCATCAAGATGGCCAATAAGAGTTGATCAAGGATGAAATCCATCAAAAAATAAGAGAGGATCCACAATAGCTCTTTAAAAAGGTTGAAACAAATAAAAATCCATCTACCCCTTTTTGTAAAATACAAGAAGTTATTCAGCCCCAAGATCAACTTCCACAAAAAAGGAAAAGAAATTTTTGCCCAATCCAAAGAAAATAGAAAATTCCTCCTCCTTTAACTGAAAAGGAAATAAATCAGATATTATCCACTACTGCCTTACCTACTAAAGAAAATACTCATAAAGAAACAAAGAAACATGTTGTTGTTAAAATTATAATACCTCCTCAAGAAAACATTCAACCCTATGAGAAGTCACAAAAGAAAGAAAAACATCATGATTCTATTAAGAGAAAAAGAAAGAAACCTCCCCTTTAACTGAAGAAGAAAATAATCAGATCCTGAACATGCAACCAACTTCCAAATTTTTATGTAAAGAGGATATATCTATATTTTCTACTGTTGACCTATCTGTTGATTCCTTTTCTCATACAAAAGCTATAAAACATATTGATGTTGATGCTGAACTACCTTCTCAAGAAAACCTGGTGCCAGGGAATGCTCCTACTCATCAGGATTATGGCTCTCAAACAGAAATCAGCTCACTCAATCAAGGCATACCAAGATTACTTGAAAGCAGCATAACATTTCATTCTGAAGCTGTCAAATCAAATAGTCATAAATAAGGAGAAGAAATTCTTTCTCAAAAGGATCCCAAGGTTATTCAAGATAAGGAGGGAGTAATCCTAAATAAGGTCTATTTCTCGAATCCTCTAGGCCAATTATTATTCGAGGACCCCCTTGAAGTTTCCTTAGAAAGTTTTAAGAAGGGAATAAATCATGCGAGGGACAGTTTGTGGCAGAGCTTAACGGAAATTTGGAGTGCTACTATTCATCAGAAGACAAAGTGGGAGTGGCCTACCAGCATACCTAAGAGGTGGAATAAAAAGAAATTATCTAGTCACTTACTTGATTGGCTATACTAGAAAAAAGAGTTCACCTGATAAAGGTACATCATATGTAAGGTTAGATTAGATTAGATAGGCATAAATAAGCTCAGACTTTGAGCATCTTTTAGTCTTAGAATGTTTTGAAAAAATGAAAATACAAAAACAATAAAATAAAAGGAAAGGAGGGCAGATTCAAAAGAGGTATAGCCCCATACCCAAAAAAGAGAATTTCTGAAAGTGAGCAAGTCTAAGTGCCACTGCTGATTAAAAATGATATATTGTTCAGTCATATAGCCTAATCATGGCTGAACATACTTTAAATTTATGTTGATAAGTTAGTAGAAGCATTGATTGATGAGATTATTTCAGACTTGGCTTATCAGTAGAATAGATTAGGATAGAAAAGAAATGGTTCTAATAGGCTCAAAACCTGAACCAAAGAAAGAAAGAAGGATGTTCATAATTTTCAGATCTTAAGCCTTCACAGTTTTGCTTTTAATTTTCTGCTAATAAATTCTATGTGCAGCTTGTACATAAATGCCATAGCCTACATAGCAAATCAGACTGTCTAATCCTGATTTGACTGTGTTTAAATTTCTGTTTTAGAATATAGAGAATAAGATCTGTCAGACAACTTAATCCTAACATATATTATTTAGGTAGAGAAGCTAATGAGTTTAACTGTTTAAACTGAACTCATGGAAGTTATAAGGGTAGATTTAGATTATTTTCCTGCTTTCAAAAAAAAGTAGAATGTTGATGTCAAAGAGATTTCCAGTCCAAGTGCATTCAAAAGAAGAAAAAATGCTAGGACAAGTAGGATTGGGTAGGTAGTGATGCTGCTTTGAAGAATGTCATATGCTGCAGATTCCTGAAATGTTCTCAAATCCAAAGATAGCCAACAAAGAAAGAAAATAATGCTTCCCAATGGATTAAGACACTGGTCTGTTGAAAGCCAGATATTGGTAATCTGAGGTTCTGGACACCTGAAGGGCAAGCTATCCTCCCCAAGTGGAGCCACTATTAGCCATCCATAATTTTTGTCATAACAAAAGATGGCCAAACAATTCTGTGGCCTTCAAGAAACAAATTTCAAGTAAATCTGTGAGTTCTTGAAGTCCTACCATGTTCATTATCCAAAGAACCCATCTCACTAATGTCTTCACCTCAAAATCCTGCTTTTTCCAAAGAGAAAATTGATTTTCATGGCCTAATCTCCATCATTTCTTCCCTCCATTTCATCTTCACAATTCCCTTCAAATCCCTCATTCTCCCTTTAATTATCCTCCATTTCCTCCAAATCCCCTTAAAACCTCATTAAACCTTTTAATTGGTTTAAAACACTCTTTTATAACCCTATCGGAACCCCTCAAAACCCTTAAAAAACCTTCATTTCAGCCAAATTCCGCTCCTTTTAGAAATTCAGGCTCAAGTGCCTTTTGGCTTACCCCTAGCCACTTTTCGTCATATATCCTGGTCCTGTGACCAAGCGCTAAGCCCCATCGACTATTGCATATTGTAGCCTCCCGATTCCGCTTTACCCCACCGATGTCGCACCCCTGATATACATTCCACCGATGGAATCCTAACCGTCAATCTGCTTCCATCCGATGGTCCACACTCCATCGGCCATCGCAATCTTCTGTTCTCAAACCCTTTTCTCCGTCGATGTGCGAAACCTGATCGCATCTCCACCATTGATCTCGTTTCCGATCCAACGGTCCTCTATCACATCGCACTTCGCTCTTTCCCATCGCCATCGCACTTAGGCGATTCTAATTTCTTTTTTCCCACACCTTTTTTCCCACTGATGGCCGATCCCCTGAGCAGATCTTAGCCACTAATCTCCCCAAATCTGATGGTCTGGACCCTTTCTGCGCCCTCCATCTTCTTTCAGCAACTCCATCTTTCGCCTCCATTCTCCACCGTAGATCTGGAGCTCTCAGATCTGACGGCCAGAGTTCATCTTCGCGCTCATTTCTGCCAAAAATATTAACACCCAATATTAACATGAAATGGGTGGTTTTTAATGGACACACGTCAACCCTTAAACCTTTTCGCGTTCCCCCCTGCCAATACCACTTACCGCCCGGGCCTCATGTGAAAACCATTCGCAGTTTACCCAAAACCACCAATGCTTTCTTCGCGCTAAAAAATCTGTTTTAAACCCTGGTTCTTTTCTCTTCGCCATAGAACCTCCTTGCTACATGTACCCTCCTCCTCACTTCTCCTCCTGCCCCCACACAACTTCCGCAAGAAGTTTAAAACCACAACGCAAGTTTTCATAATGTTTATTTACAAGTTTTAGTGGCGGGTTAATGTGCAAGCTCTCCCACAGTCAAGCAAAGTGACAAAGAGCCGAGGATGATGATCCTCGAAGGCTCAAAACAATGCAAAAAATGAATAAGAAAGGGTTTATTCCACATTTAAGGTGATGTGTCATGAGCATCGACCATTCATTCAAAACCCTCTAGCATGGAAAGCCACCTGTACACCAGCAAAACGGAAGAAACAGTGAAGATTAGTGAAGAGTATCAGAGAGATTAATGTTTAAAGGTTAAGTCAAAATCATGAAAGATTAAAAGACTTAAACCATTCAGATTATAGATAAAGACATCATAGTGAAATTATGAAGGAAAAAAGTGAGATCAGGCCTTAACACAATTTAATGATGAAATTAAAGGAAATATTAGGCTAAAGTAGCCTCGAACACATCAACACAGAGCAGTTATTCAATCAGAAATATTAGCTGACTCCTTTGGACAATTCTTATCTGTAAATACAAACAAGCAGTTATTACACAAAATAATATATTTTAAACTGTCAGAACAGTTATTGTAAAGATAGGGTAGAGCCTTAAAAGTCAATCTTTTCCACCTATCTTTATCTCAAAAATTAAGACAAAGTTATTTAACAGAGAAGTAGCTGCATATATTCTTACCTTATGCCCTGCGTGGTTTTCAAGGCTATGAATGCATTTACTCTATAATTAATAACATTTTGAACCCTAGAAGAGTTTCACCTCCTCATTTGCAGCATAAATACTGCATTGGAACTCATTGTAAACGTTTGATTTTGATGACTGATGCTGGAATAATACATAGTCCTTTGAAGATCTTGAAGAGAAATTTATGTCTTGGAACTCATGCATGATCTAATTTGTTTGTTGACGGAGAAGGATTGTTTGTAGGATCCATAGGCTTGGTTGATGGTGAAGTTTTATTTTGTTTATTTTTTCTAGTTTTCCATTATGTTTTCCATCTTGCTATGTTGCAGTAGGACAAAGAATTTAGATTAAGAAATGTTTTCTAATGGCACCTTAAATCTATTTTTCCTTCACTGCCTTAATGTTTTCTTCTACTAAGATACATTACGGAAATCATTTCTTGCTCCCTAACAAGTTCTTAGCTCATCCATTTCTTGAATAATTTAGATCAGTTAGCATCAATTACGATTTATGGTTAGCCCTGCATAGTGTTGCCACTAAAATATTCTGTCCTTGGAATCATCTCTTTAAAGCAGCTTTGTCTAGGTTTGTCAAAGAAATCTGTTTAAAATCGTGCTCTTTGCCATTACTTATCAAAATTGTTTTAAGGAAACCTTATATCTGTAACTTTGGATGTTAGAGTTTTCTCTCCTTCTATGGTTATATTTACTTGTGTATCTTAAATGTTTTTATGCTCTAGATGATAAAAGCTCTGAAATTTGGATAAGTTTCTTACCTTTATAAGTTTTTATCTGAATGTTTGTCTTGGTTAATTATCTTTTTTCAGTCTGAAATCAAATGGATTAGGTTCTACTTGGCCTTTGATTCTCTTGTTGTTCTTATTAATTTTCTAATTCCCTCAATTTACAAGTATATAAAGGATTTGGTTTCAGCCCTTTATTAGTTTGTTGTTCTCAATCTTTATGTCCATTTCATAAATCCTTCATAACCTTAAAAGATCCACCAACCAAGTAAACTTGCCCTGCAAATTCTCTTAAACATCATTGACGAACTTATCTGGACCTTGCTAGACTCCATTGCCCAATGACTTAACAATATTCCATGTTTCCTATCTAAAATCTATCAAAATATCATACCCAACCAAAAAACAATCAAATTACCTTGCACTTAACATCTAGCCTAAAATAAACCCTAATCAGTAAACAAGACATATCTTTGCACACATTGAGAGATCCCTCTCCGAATCTAAGAAGGCTAGGTCCTTGGATTCCAAAGCTTGGTTTTATGTTACCCTTGTCAATTTGTATCTCAATCAATCTAGAAAATTATGGGGAGCTAAAAATTTGTAGGTGGGCTAATTTTCCATGCTTTTTCCCAAAAAAAGATCCGTCAATTTCCATTTTAAAAAAAAATTATTCACCCAAATTTTATAGTAGACCATTATTTTACATTAAAAGTCGTGAAACTATTACATTGACTAGTATAAAATCAATGGAAATCTAAATATTTCTACAAAAATATCACCAAAAAATTTACGACTTTCATATTAGGGACTAGAAAGATCTGCCAAGGTTTTTAAACTTTATGATAAGATTTCATCCTTAAAATTGCCCCTGCACTCAGAAATTGAACTCCTCTCATATACCTCACCTTCAGATCAAAACCTTAGTACATTTGATACACATTGACGAAAATCGACAAGAATCTCTCCAACATAGCAAAGCTCATAAAAAGAGGATGGAAGCCTCCTTTGACTACAATGTCACCCGTTATTCATTCACAAAAGGGGATTTAGTGCTTCGTAATGATGTTTCCAGAGAATAGTTAGGATCAGGAAAGTTCAAAACATTATGGAAGGGACCATACATTATTAAACATTTCCTCCTCAAGGGGGCACACATGTTAGCAAATCCTAATGGGACTTACCTCAAATTAGTTCCCGTCAATGGGCTGATCGACCTCAAAATTTTCTATCCATAACATTCAAAACAACCCTAGAATGTAAATATATGAACCATGAAATATTTTTATAATGATCACCTCATAGCGAATGTACACTAAAATCATGCTCTCATTATGTGTCATAGATGGATTAATCACCAGCCTATCATCATGGGTTCGTTGATGGTGCTTCTCGATGGTCACAAAACCTCACTGCAACATCTCGGGCCATATATTCTCCTGAATTGACACCCTTTCACCAGAATGGGCTTCGCATCAAGTAAGACACCAATAATCAATATCAATACGATGTTTTCATAAGCCTCTTGACTGATTCCTCCCACTTAGGTATAAGTCACTTGCATGTGTTCCTTAACTCCCAAATTGTTGTATCACAGTTGAAAAAAACCTTCAGGGTACGTGACCCTTTCCTTTTTTGGAAATACCTGCATGCACAAAGGTTAACTCTTGGTTTTGATCATATCACATTTTCACATATACCAAGAAATCAAAATCATGTATTCCACCGCAATGTAGCTAATCAAATACTACACTGGAATGTATCACATATACATCATCATCGAGACACATAAAACATAAAGATAATATCCATCCAGTAAATGAACAAGTACATCACATGTATAAAAGCATATCAGATAAGGCACATCATGAGAGTCAGAATAAATCAATTCATATATATATGTCATGTGTGTGTGTGTATCTATATATATATATATATATATATATATATATATATATATATATATATATATATATATATATATATATATATATACATACACACACACACACACACACACACACACACACACACACACACACACACACACATATATATATATACACACACACACACACACACATCGTCAAAAAATATATACAAAAATAAATCCGCTAGCTAGCGCGACGAAAGAAATGAGTCATCAAAAGGGGAGAGTCCTCATAATGGGTGCTTCCCCTCATACATACATCAAAATACATCTAGGGTTGTTGTCAAATACCCCTATCACCCCCTACATCCCCTGCACAATTCCTTTCAGCCTCACCCGATGCTGGAGCTAAAATAGGATGAGAGGTCGACACTGCCACTGCAAGCCAACAAAGGACATGGAACCTCGCTCTATCTTGATACATAGTCCTCTTCATCGTATCCATATCCAACATTTACCACCCAGCCTCAGCTATTCCCTAGAGTACGGAAGTCATGTGATCCCATGCATCCCAGATGGTGCCTACTCGTGCCTTTGCAAACTTTGCATGAGCCTCTGCAGCCTCAACACACTCCCACATTCTCTCGACATTAGCGTGAAGAGAGAATCCATACCCTTATCCTCAGGGTCCACCTATAAATCGAGATTTTGGTGCCAAGCCGACCTCTATGGGTCCTTCTCCACCCTGTCATCTCTTTTTCATCATGTCCCACCTACCGCACTAGCTCCAACCAGACGATGAGGATCATTGCCCGCTAGATAGGCCAAAAAATGTCTGATATGTCCTACATATGCAAGAAAAAATGTATGGTAACAATATGTACATAAATATACATCATAAATAAATGTAAATCATAAAAATTTAGAACACACAATCACATACCTGTCGAGCCCCAAGCATCACCTGGGTTACTCCCATCTCTCGATCTCCACGGAAATCCATGGAAGCATAGGGAAACTCCAAAATCATCTGAGGGTTAGACAACCACCAACCCTCCACCATGGGCATCCAATACCTTCCTACCTCACCTCCACCTACCCAGGGCATCACCGGTGTCAATCGTTTGATCCATAGATCTCTTGGGGTCCCTATCGGCCTAAAAAGCATAAGGATCAACATCACGACCCTATCTTATAGAATTTTGTAGATAACAATGCCATAGCAGAAGCTCCATGCCTCGAACTTATGTTGTCGCTGTGAAAATGACCCTCCAAAATTTATTCCTATGTAAATTATGGAGCATACAATAATTGTTGTTTCAAGCCCTGTTGAGTCATCATGTTGTTTTATTTTTTATTATGTGTTTTCGCCTAGTGTCGCATCCTCCCAAGATAATGTTTCCTAAGCATCGTCACTTGATAATTAGAAGTGCTTGAGTTAGTTAGACCATGGTTAGTTGAAATCATGATATTTCTTGACTTAGAAAATTTTCTTCTCACCATGCACACACTTGAAAAACACTCAAAATCATAGAAAAAACCAAAAGAAATAAAATCACTTAGAAAAGAAAAAGCACACTCCAATTTGGTGAAGACATGCGCTCAAATTGAGTGCACTCCTTCAGGTCGAAGAAGTGCGCCCTCCTTGAGTGCACTCCTTTAGGGTGAAGAAGTGTGCCCTGCTTGAGCACACTCCTTCATGTTGAGCAAGTGCACCCTCCATGAGTACACTTCTTCAGGTCGAAGACATGCACCCTTCTTGGGTGCATGCATGAGCCATCTTGTTTCATGTCTACACACTCTTAGAAGATAGGATCCCACTTAAATTATTTTAACTAATCCTTTCATGCGATGACAAGTGGCACTCATGCATGAATCATTTTTTCATGTTAAACTATTTAAATAAACTCAGTTAATCACTACTTTACATAATTATTACATCTGAGTTGGGCACACAACTAGAAATCAAGAGTCTCTGCATCAACCAGTGTTGCAAGTTTTGCATGTTGAATATTTTCATTGCCTTTCATTATTTCACTGTCATTATTTATTTTCTTGCTATTCATTCTTTTCTTTTTAGTTTTTTTGCTGATGTTTATGCTCAATATTTAGTTTTCAAGTGTTAATCTTTTGTTGCATGCAAAAACTCTTCACATTCTTGAAACCCTTCATATCCCACCATGGATGAAAAAACAACTCTATAACCTTGCATATATTTATTCTCCACATATTATCATCAAATCATACTATTTAAAAAAAATTATGAGCTTCCAACAGGTAGATCATACTTCTTGAGCTCAAAGCCCATTCAGTCTCGAAAACTGCACCCTGAAAGACCAATTTTTCCTCTTGGGAGCACTTCTTCACCATGAAGAACTACATCATACCTTTAACGCATGAGTGCATCACGAAGGCGTGAACCATCCTTCTTTCAACCCTACAACATGCGATAGTACTCAATACTTTCTTTTGAGTGCATGAGCGCATTATGAAGGCCCGAAGGTTTGCCAATATCTTCCTTCATCCCTTCAGAGTGTGATAGT
The DNA here is from genome assembly GCA_034641835.2 of Pinus albicaulis. Classification (NCBI taxonomy): domain Eukaryota; kingdom Viridiplantae; phylum Streptophyta; class Pinopsida; order Pinales; family Pinaceae; genus Pinus; species Pinus albicaulis. The sequence goes on along the minus strand of CM076575.1, from coordinate 869,729,314 downwards.
GAGCCATCTTTGTCTCCTTGAGTGCATGAGCAAATGGTGAAGGCCTGAAGACCCATCATCTCACCCTTTCTCCCCTTCAGACTGTGGCAGTGTGCCCTAGGTGTTTTTATCCACTTGCTTGAGCACATGAGTTCACTGCAAAGCCAATGACCCTGTACATCCCTTCATGCTTTGAAAGTGTGCCCTCCTAGTTTGTATGCCTATTTTCTCTTGCATACAATTTATTTTGTGTCATCATTCATATTTTTCCATTTTCAATCACATGTGATGGATATATGTACATGATTTATAGGTATTGTTGCATAAGTAGGTTATTTTAAGCTAATATTGTCACTATGAGTCTATTTCCCCCAACAGGTGTTCATGCTACAAGTATTGTCACCTTGTCATCACATGTTGGAGCCATGCCGCCTCACAAAGTGGCCTCCAAAGAAATTTCAGAAGCATGTGTTGATGAGCCTGTATAATTTAAAAAGCCAAATATCCCAGTATATACATACACACAGTTCTTTATTGATAAGGATACAAAGGTCACATCGAGCAAGATATACAACACATTCATGTAGGAAAGTTTTGTTGAGGACTTAGAATATGTGCCTGCATACATCAACATTAAGAAGTCTAGGATGCACAAGATTCCATGAAATTTCTTGATCATGCCATGTGCGAAGGTGATTGAATGGAACATTACAAATATTGATGACTCTCACCTTGTTCTTCGCAGTGAAAGTGGCAGTAAGTTCACCGCCTATTACGGTAAATACATGGAGACATATTATAATATACTAAATCCAAATGAATATGAAATGAAAACTTCTAGGTGATATGGGATACGCTCAACAAAAGTGACATTATCAAATCATGGTTTCAAGAGCCTACCAAGTTTCACCACCATGCATTCGCAGTTTATTCGAAAAAGATCCTTAGAGATGTATATCAGTATTTTATAGTTATGTATTGTTGGTTGTATGGGCGCAAGAATGAAGAGGTTTTCGAAGAGAATTGAATATACATGATCAATATAGTGGTGACCCATGGTATATCTTTCAATTGGGTGGATATATTATCATTTTAGTTATAGCGTCAGGTGGAGCAGGCTAAATAATTTTAATGGTGAACCAAGCACCATAATTATACATGTTTTCATTTCTCTTAGATGAAATCTACGCACAGTATGCGTTCTTGGGAATGAATTGGAATGGGGAAACCTGAGGAGAAGTTCCTGGTTTACTTCCACTACACAGTGTTATTAGAACCAACCTTTAGAGGCATATATGAAAAATTGATTGAACATTTCTTTATAGTTATTTTTCAGATGATATTTGAGATTAATCCTCCTTGCATGACTGATCAGGAGAAGGATTCACTCTGAGATATTGAGGACTGGCTTAAAACTCCTGAGGGTGAATACATGAGGTGCTTTGATTTTCATATATCCCCTTATCTTATATCGTGATATGTGATGAACAATTTGGTCATGCAAGAGGTAGTAAATCATTTGGTCAAGGGATTGTTAGGAATTCTTCATAGGAGGAAGAAAGCCCCTTATCCTATATTTCCATTAAGGATTTGACTATATGATTTAAAGAGACAAAAGGAAAAACACCAGAGATACAGAGTTGGACTGCATGCACTTTTCCACTAAATATTTTCATGGATATGATCCCAGGCGAATTTTCAGGCAACATTGTCAAAGGATCAGTCACACTAACAAGGTACTCATCGATGTCCACAACATAATATGAGAAGATAAAGAACTTGTACAATGAAAACATGAAGACACATCCAAAAATGGATACCAATTCACCCCACAATCCACTAACTCAATACTTGCAGGTGCAGGAGGAGGAGACAACACCTTAAGCAAGGAAAGTAGCTCCCAATAAAATGATCAAGCATGTTTCAACAGGCAAGAGAAACAAGAAATGGAAATTCGGTCCTTTAAACATAGGAGATATTCAAGTATAGAAAGAGAAGAGAGAAGTAGAAGAAGAAGAGGATAAGAGGAAGAAATATTCATTGCTCCAAAAAAATAAAATAAGAAGAGATGAGAAGGATAAAAGAAGAACAACAAAGGTTGTCCCAAGAGGAGGAAGTAGCATAGATACTAGACGAAGAGCAGTTGACTCAAGAGATGGAAGAAGAAGCACTAAGGGAAGAAGATACCATCCAACCCATGGATGATGAACTAGGCACTCCAAAGGAACCTCACCTTACAGGTGGTCATATTTAATTTTGGGAAATGGGGATCACACCTCCACCAGTTGATAGAGTCATGGATGTATGTAGTGTAACATTTGATCAGTTGAAGAAGAGTATCATGCAACAAAGGAATAGTTATCTCCTGAATGATCCTCAGAACCCAGTCTCAGTTACCACATAGAAGGTGATAACCTCCAACACTAGAAGGAATCCTAAATCTATTATGGTGGAAAATGTTGCATTTTCTACAACAGAACTGTATAATTCTGAGTACTTACTGAATGAGAATTCCAGACTGAGAAGAGAACTTGTTGTGATGAAGTAACATGAAAAACATCTTGTGGTGGAGAATCAACGATTTTCATCACAAAGCTTCAGCACCACCGAGCATAAGTAAGCCATGCAGGAGGAATTGGGGAAAATAGGGGACACCATGGTGCGATTATATTATGAGATGATTCTTTTACAATTTTGAGATTCAACAAGAAGATCCTAGTGAAAATTATGCACCTACACTAGGATAGAGCCTTCGGCTATTTTTAGGTGGAGGTCTATTTATAGATGCATGAGTAAATTCTATTTATAGATGATGTCTATTTATAGATGCATGAGCAAATTCTATTTATAAATGATGGTCTATTTATAGATGTATGTGCGAGTTCTATTTATAGATGAATGTCGACTATTATTATCCCTTAATAATAGTTGCACAATAAAAAATAATCTATTCTCAATGAGCACATGGAAATAGTAAACTAAAGTGGAAAATCATTTATCTATAGGAAATTCGAGTTCAAAGGTTGGTTGGTGGGACATGCAAGTGGACTTAGTTGTAATTGAGTGATTCAAAGTTGTAACAGAGTTGGATGTGTAGTTATGTGAGTTGTAAAGTAGTTTAACTTAGTTAAGTGAGTTAAAATCAGTTGTGCTAGTTGTAACTAAAGATACACTAGTGAGAGTTCAGTGAATTAATTATTAATTAATTCACAATTAGTGGTCTCACATGCAACTGAAAATCTACTACTGTTAACTACATGCATGTCAGATCCAGTGGAGACCCAGTTGAGATGTAGATGAAAGGGACAGTTTGAATATTAGTTGTGACATTAGTGGGTGCACTCATGCAACCACACACACATTGGATGTGCCTGTATAGATTGCATATTCAAGCAAGCAGAATTCCATTCATTCAGGGATTTCTATCAGCTGGGATTGTGCAGTGGAGGCAGGCTATCTGGAGGCAGTAAATTGGCACATGAATTTGCCAATTTTTGTAGGACAGTGTGAGACGATTTCATATTGTACTGAGAGCTATTGGATTAGAGTTTTGTATGCGATTGTTTCATGATCCATCATATATACATAATATATGATAGTGTGGTTTTTAGCTTTATGCTTTCCTGGTAAAAACATTTGTGTTATGTGTCATCGATCTTTCTTCTCTATATTGAAATTGGCGATCATGTTTTAAATTCCACAAAGATTTTTGTAGAAGCAATTATGTATTTAACAGTGGCATATAATTGTTAGATCAGGAGAATCTAGGAAATACATGATTTGTATTAAAACTACTACATGGTATCAGAGCACAAAATATTTCAATTTTGAAGCAGGAGCTGAGTTTGTTGGTGGAAATAATTCGAATTAGAAGGAAGATTTTCTTGATGCTACATTTGAGTAAACATCGAAATGTATTCCAATGGCTTGCGGCTAGAGTATGCACTCGAGGGTAGCTCGAACTACATTTCCTGGAATGACAAGATGGAGGTGATGCTCGAAGATAATGCCTTGAAGGAATTCATAGATAGTGATGTTCCTAAGCCCACTTCAACAGATGTTTCATTACTTGATGCATGGCAAAATAAAGTGGCAAAGGTGAGGAGGATTCTATTGGAAGGTGCATGAGACCACATTGTTTCAAGCCTTCATGGGAAAGCCACAAAATATGATATGTGGAAGTCTTTGACAGATCTTTTCCAAAGTAGCAGCGACAATAGGAAATTGGCAATCAAATATAAACTCAGGAAGATCAATATGGAAAAGGGAAACAACATTCCAAAGTATCTCACGAAGTTTGTCCAATTTCAGGATGAACTGGGGAGTGTGGGAATAAATTTTTCTGATGATGATTTTGTTGGCAATATGATGTAGAGTGTTGTCCTTGATGGCAACCCACTTGATGAAGATGATGGAAACCTACATAATGAAGTTGTTCTTGATGCTTGATGATTTTATTAATGATGTAAATCTGATGTTCTACAAGTAGCTCAGAAGTAATAGAAGAAATAAATATCAGAAAGTGCCAGAATAATGTCAAACAAGGTATGTCACAAGGCATACACAGATTTTTTAAGGCGAAGTAGCGTATGTACGTGGAAAAGTACGTGCCAAGTCGTGTATGCCCAATTGTGCTCTAAAAGAATAAAACCAGGGGTTACTACCATGGTATTCACCCATTGTATTGAGCGCTGGATTGTCTATGTGATCCCGTCCAGTAATACCATCGGAAATTGTGTGGTTTTGGCTCATGGTATTGTCAAAGGCTAGATCTATTTAAGGAGAAGAAATTCATTGTGCGAGGTGTGTGCATGAGTCTGGGTTTGAATGTATACTTCACTCTGAAGTATGTCTGAATGGAAAGGGTAACAGTTTGATGATAGATCTGAATCTCTGATGCACCTATGAAGAAAATGATGAAGAGGGATCTCTAGATCTGAAATGTATATGTATCTTCTGGATATGTTTATGGAATGATTAGATCTGTGATCTGGCGAATCTGTGCTGAAGTAAAGAATGAAGATCAGAGCTATTTATCTGTTCTGGAGAGCTGCACTGCCCTAAAATGTCTGAATATCTATACGCAGGTTCGTCAAGGAGAAAGCACGTATATACGCAGCTTGTATTCAACGAAAACGCGTATGGGAATTGAATTCAACTTTGAAATGTGTGCAGATGTATACGCGGGTTGGTATATATGAAAGCGCGTATATACACAGGTTCAGTGAAGAAAAAGCGTGTATGTAATTTAGGGTTTGCTGAAGTATGTGGTATGAAATGTCTGATCTGTTCTGCTGTTTTATTGCTATCTGTCAATGATGATCTGGGTTGTTCGATTATTGATTATGCTGCTATAGAGCAAGTTGTTGGTTTGATGAATGCTCCTTGAGCTTAATTGTGTGGGTTGGATCCAGTGTGAAAATTGATGAAACGTGGTCCATGGTGGTGCTGAGGGTTGTAGCCTTCAGTCAGGGGGTTGTAGCTCCCTTTCAGGTGAGGCTGGTAAATGAGAGTAGGGAGTCGTAGCTCCCTTCCAGGAGAGGCTGGTAAATGAGAGCAGGGGGTCGTAGCTCCCTTCCAGGAGAGGCTGGTAAACAAGAGAAGGGGTCGTAGCTCCCTTCCAGGAGAGGCTGGTAAACGAGAGAAGGTTGTAGCCTTCTGCAGGTGGGTGCCTACGTGATGGTATGAGTTTGCACTAGTACATGGTTGTATGATGTTTTCTCTATAATAAAATATTGAAGGCTGAGACAACGGAAGCGGTGGTTTTCTCCCGACTTGGGTTTCCACCTAAAATCTTGGTGTTCATGTGTGTTGCTTATTTGTGATGGTTTATTTTGTTATTACTGCACATGCTTACTGTTAACTAAACATCTGATGAATGAATGATGCATAGACCTAAGTAAATAAATGCATAATAAGATCTCTGTGTATATGCGAGTTTTATGAAGGATATCCACGTGTATACGCTAGTTGACTTCAACAAAGTAGCGTATGGGTTTTAGTGAATGGAAAAGTAAAATTTTTTGAGTATGTCCTAAATACTGATTCACGCCCCCCTCTCAGTATTTTTCCCAACAATCATTATCAGAGCAGGTCCTTCTACAGAAGCTTGATCGCTTGAAGGAGATCTGTCACAATGGGAAAGAAGCAAAAGAAGAAGGCTACTCAAAAGGAGATATCTCAGAAAACATGTGTAGCGGAAAATGAAGAAGATAGAACAAGTATTGAATGTGGTTCTTGTGATTCACTTTCTTGTGCATGCAATGGTGAAAATAGTGAAAGTAATGTTATGGATCTAGAAGAAGCTCTCAAGATTAAAGTTGAAGAACTACAAAGATCATCTAATAAGCAATAATATATCTACAAAGAGATGATATCTCAAATGAAAGGACAGATAGAAATACTGAATGAACAAGTAGACAAGTATCAAAGGTTGTACAATTATGCAACCAATCGAAATAAAAGGCCTGAAGAAGAAATCATCGATCTAAATGAAGATCTAGAAAAATAAAATAAGAAGAATGAAGAACTTGAAGTAGAAATCATCTCAATAAAGGCAGATCTTGAAGCATCAAATAAGAAGAATGAAGAAATTATACAATCATTTGAAAAGGAAGGACGTGAAGCAGAAATCAGCTCGCTCAAAACAGATCTGGAAAAATCAAATAAGAAGAATGAAGATCTTCTACAAACATTTGAAGAACAAGAAAATGGGTTGAAAGAAGACATTCTAAAATTGAATGATCAAGTAAAAGAAGGAAGAAGGAAAGACGAAAGTATGAAGCAGCAATGCCAAAAATTGGAGGTTGAGGTAAACATTCTAAAAGGTAAATTAGAAGAAAAGGATAAACTCTTGAGGTTTCAAGATAGTACTAAGATTCTGGATAATATTCTTAGTAGTCAAAGGTCTACTTTTGTTAAATTTGGTCTTGGTTTTCATGAAATTGTTAAAGGAGAATCTAGTTCACAAAAAAGTGCTAAAGATTCAAAGGATGTCAATGCAAAACCTGAAGAGTTGAAAGAAACAAGAAGTCAACCGACAATCATGAATTCTCAAAGGAAATCATTCAATAATGTTGAATGCTTTAAATGTCATAATTATGGGCATGTTGCATTCAATTGCAGAAGCATATTGTTTCAGTCACAAACAAACCGATTCTACACAAAAAGGTACTTTGGTTTCTTCAAGGGATATTGTTTTTCATGCAGCAAGTATGGTCATAAAGCAGCTGATTGCAATAGAAGGAAGAATAGAACAACACATTATGATCCTTATGCTTACTTTTCTGGTCACATAAGATGCTATACTTGTAACGAGTATGGACATGTAGAAAAAGAATGCAGGACGAATAGATCTGAAAAATTGGAGAACTTCCAACACACAATAAGAAAGTTCAAGCAAAGTTGGAAAAAGAAGGAGGACCGGTCAGAAACGTAGGGAATATTGACCCTGCTGCAGTCATCCGCTTCTAAAGCTTACTTCTCTTAATGACTGCAGGAGTGATGTGAGATTCATTATAGGTATTAGTGATGTATCGTCACAGGGGGAGCGATGTATGGTTATTCCCATGATGGCTTTGGTTATTCTGGTTATTTCTAACAGAGCATCTGATGTGAAGAAGACAGGTACAGGTGATACAAATTCAGGGGGAGATGAAGGAATGTGAAGTTTTCAATGTTTCACTTTCCATACGCGGGTTCGGTGAACTAAATCTGCGTATACACATGAGTTATAGTGGAGACAGTCGCGTATACACTTATGATAAGAAAATTAGTATGACAGTTGAAGATCAGGAGCACAGGTTCAGGGGGAGCATCAGTCTGACTACTAATGATTGTATTATTGGCACTGTATCTGTTTATTTCTTAGTTCTAAATGATGATGACATGATACATGGTTTCTTATGATGAGATTATGGATGAGCCCTGTTTTCTTTTTGCTGAAGAGTATTCTTTGTTTTCACACATGGATGAGATGGAAGTCTTATGATTCAGAGATAAGGACAGATCTTGCAGAGATTGTTGCTGATAACTTGCTGTTGAAAGAGTTTCAGGTTGCACAAGCTAAGGAGGAGCCTTGGTCATATGGAAAGGATGCTTGGATGCACATTTTCAGGGGGAGAATTAGCCTTGCTGAGCGTAATGCATTGTTGGCATTATGATGATTCTGAAATAAGATCTCTCTCTCTTGAGGTCTTTCTGGTACTGGTCATAAAAAGTCATATTTGTAATTTGATGAAAAGGTCATGTTGAGACCTATGATGTAAAATTGTAATATTCAGTCATGTAAGGACTTGATCAAATATGTAAACCCACTTGGTTGGGTACCTGAGTCAAAATGTGTAAACCCTCTTGGTTGGGTAGTTGAGTCAAATTGTGTAAACCCACTTGGTTGGGTATTTGAGTCTCATATGTAAATCCACTTGGTTGGATCTTTGATGTAAGTATGAATCCTTGGTGATAGAAAGGTCATAGAGTCATGTACTTCATTGAAAAATATGTTTGAAGATTCAGCATGAACTCAGGGGGAGCATGGTAACTTCAGTACACATCAGATCTACAACGCTCTTCTATCTACATGAGGAGAAAACAACCTTGTGTTGGTTTTGATCCACCCTTTGCCCTTGATATCAAAGGGGGAGAGTGACATGGTGTTTGAATAAGGGAAGAATATCATGTATCTATATTTTGTGGTGATCAAACACCATCATGGTTGCCATCAAGTCCAAAGGGGGAGATTGTTGGCAATATGATGCAGAGTGTTGTCCTTGATGGCAACCCACTTGATGAAGATGATGGAAACCTACTTAATGAAGTTGTTCTTGATGCTTGATGAGTTTATTAATTATGTAAATCTAATGTTCTACAAGTAGCTCAGAAGTAAAAGAAGAAATAAATATCAGAAAGTGCCAGAATAATGTCAAACAAGGTATGTCGCAAGGCATACACGGATTTGTTAAGGCGAAGTAGCGTATGTACGCGGAAAAGTACGTGCCAAGTCGCGTATGCCCAATTGCGCTCTAAAAGAATAAAACTAGGGGTTACTACCATGGTATTGACCCATTGTATTGAGCGTTGGATTGTCTATGTGATCCCGTCCAGGAATACCATCGGAAATTGTGTGGTTTTGGCTCATGGTATTGTCAAAGGCTAGATCTATTTAAGGAGAAGAAATTCATTATGCAAGGTGCGTGCATGAGTCTGGGTTTGAATGCATACTTCACTCTGAAGTATGTCTGAATGGAAAGGGTAATAGTTTAATGATAGATCTAAATCTCTGATGCACCTATGAAGAAAATGATGAAGAGGGATCTCTAGATCTGAAATGTATATGTATCTTCTGGATCTGTTTATGGAATGATTAGATCTATGATCTAGCGAATCTGTGTTGAATTAAAGAATGAAGATCAGAGCTTTTTATCTGTTCTGGAGAGCTGCACTGCCCTAAAATGTATGAATATCTATACGCATGTTCGTCAAGGAGAAAGCGCGTATATATGCGTCTTGTATTCAGTGAAAGCACGTATGGGAATTGAAGTCAGCTTTGAAATGTGCGCAGATGTATACACAGGTTGGTATTTATGAAAGCACGTATATATGCAGGTTCAGTGAAGAAAAAGCGCGTATGTAATTTAGGGTTTGCTGAAGTATGTGGTATGAAATGTCTGATCTGTTTTGTTGTTTTACTGCTATCTGTCAATGATGATCTGGGTTGTTCGAATATTGATTATGCTGCTATAGAGCAAGTTGTTGGTTTGATGAATGTTCCTTGAGCTTAATTGTGTGGGTTGGATCTAGTTTGAAAATTGATGAAACGTGGTCCATGGTGGTGCTGAGGGTTGTAGCCTTCAGTCAGGGGGTTGTAGCTCCCTTCCAGGTGAGGCTGGTAAACGAGAGCAGGGGGTCGTATCTCCCTTCCAGGAGAGAGGCATTTGGTAAATGAGAGGCGGTATGCTCCCTTCAGGCGCAGTAAAACGAGAGCGAGGGAGTCGTAGCTGCTCCCTTCCCGAAGGGAAAATTTGATAGCGAGAGAAGGTTGTAGCCTTCTACAAGTGGGCTACGTGTTGAGTAGCAATTACGTACCCCGATTACATGGTTGTATGATGTTTTCTCTATAATAAAATATTGAAGGCTGAGACAACGACAGCAGTGGTTTTCTCCCAAATTGGGTTTCCACCTAAAATCCTGGTGTTCATGTGTGTTGCTTATGTGTGATGGTTTATTCTATTATTACTGCACATGCTTACTATTAAATAAACATATGATGAATGAATGATGCATAGACCTAAGTAAAGAAATAAATGCATAATAAGATCTCTGTGTATACGCGAGTTTTATGAAGGAAATCCACGTGTATACGCTGGTTGGCTTCAACAAAGTAGCGTATGGGTTTTAGTGAATGGAAAAGTAAAAATTTTTGAGTAAGTCCTAAATGCGTTTTCACCCCCCTCTCGGTATTTTTTCCCATGTCTTGGTGAGTTTGGCTCTCTTAGGACTTCCTAAGAGTTGGCATAATTATCAAGACTCTGTCAACGAACGGGAAAAACAGCTAGATTGGGAACGACTGTGGTTAGATCTAGTGCAGGAGGAGTTCAGGTGGAACACCAGAGATGGCTCTTCATCAAAGCATGATGATGAAGAGGATTTTTCTTTGGCTTCCAAGGCAAGGAAAGGGAAAGGGAAGAAATTACACTCAAAATCTGAGGTTAAAGGAAAGAAGCTAGATTTGTCCAAGGTGAATTGTTTTCACTATCACAAACATGGGAATCTCGCCACTAACTATCTAAAGAAGAAGAAGAAAAAGAAGGTTGTTGGAGCTATTAGTCATCAGTATTTTTCACATGTTGATGATGACTAGTTTTTAAAGCCAAGTTTTCTAGAAGCTGATCTCCAATTTGTCAAATTTTTCAGCTAGAAAACACCCCTAAACATTTTTATCCTCCTACCTTTTTCAATCAGCCTATGATGAGAAAAACCTAGTTGTCAAAGTCCTATCTAGTTTCAGTCATGTAGTCTTGTCCATCAGATGTCATAAGCTAAAGTCATCTGCTGTCACTCACCCTCATCCCCAGCTCATTCATTAACCAAATGATTGATAAGAATGTCAGCTACCTTACCTCTGGTCATATGTCATCTTGAGATCTGGTCATACCAAAGAGAATACTCCAAATCTGTCAAAAAAAAAATCTCCCCTCAGTTAGGTAGTGGCACTTTAGGTAATCCTCCCTTGAAAAACTGTCCTAAGCCAAAAGAACCTCTGTCTAATATCAACTAGTCATAGATGGCCCTCCTATTCTGCAAACAAAGCTTGATACACCCTTAGGTCATGCCACTAAACAGTCTTGATGTCTCAGCAGTGCATATGCCAAAAGCCAAACTGATATTAGGTGAATTTACAGTGTTTCAGTGTCTTTTTCAAAAGCAGAAATGTCCAGGTATTCCAGAAGACATTGTCAAGAAAAACATGAAAAGACAGCTACTTCTCATATTGTTTTGAGCCTAGGATAAGAGTACTGGACAGAGAGGTAATTCAATGAGCTTCTGTAAACATAGTAAAAAAGGTTAGTGACTAATGAATAGCAAGTAATACTCTACAGATACAAGTCATGTTGCTCCTGGTTTCTAAAGATGCATAAGGGTATTTTAACAACATGATACACATCTCAGAGCATGCCCTTCAAGGCATATTGTCAATTTTTCACTTTTTATTACTTATCGTGATATACCAAGTAGAGATATGCATTACAAGGAAAGATGACACTGTTTGAAAAGAGATGAAATAGCATGACTGTGTAAAACCTCCTCCAAGCATGAGCAGATGGTTAGGTCATTTGTTGTAGGCCTCCTTCATTTAACAAGCAGAGGGTCAGGAACATAGGTATAGCCTCATTTAAAGAGCACAAGGCTAACAATGCTGCAAATTGCCTAAAAAACTTGTTTACACCTTTTTCTACAATAGATGAAACCACTAATACATCAATGGTGTTTCAACGGGTGCTTACATAGTTTCACTGTTGAAAGACAAAATTGAAATACAGTGGGAAACAATTGAATGATTGTGAGTAGAAAAATGGTGTTAAACATAGGCCATGCAGTGATATTATGGTATTTAAAGAAGCTTTTCTTTTCTTCTATCAATGGTCTCCTTCAAAGATTAAACAAAGGCTAGAATGCCCAAACTTAGAACAACCTCATCAAAATGACAAGAAGATAGATTAAGCCTTGCTTCTGAAAGAGAATTTTGCAAATGAATACAGAGAGACAATATTTATGAGGAAAAGTCTATGACACCATGATTCAAGTCCAAGACATCATTCAAAGGAACAAGGCATACTACATTCATAAACTAGACCTTTTTATGAACATGTAAAAGAACTCTGCTGTTGTATGTATTTGCATTAAGAGTTTCCAAAGGTTTTTCTCCTTGATCAACACATATGAATCAAGCCATGGGTGAATGCAAATAAGGTTCTTCATCCATAGTTAAAGGAAAATCTCATAGGGAGCCTAACAGTTTTTGATCAACTTCACAATGGGCATAATCCTCATCAAACACCAAGAGAGTTGAAATTGTCAAAGTAAGTTTTAGAATTGTGAATCATATCCTTCCAAGATATGGCAAAGGATGCATCAAAAATATTGGATATGACTCTTAAGCAGTGCTCCTTTAAGAGTCGAAGGAAACATTTAACCTGACAGAAATTATCTACACCAGATGCCATAACGGAAAATAAACAATTGTGAGAGCATAAAACATAAAGCAGAAGATATACACAAAGATTTCCCTGGATCTCAAATCAGGACAAACCAAACAATTTTCATTATATTCCTTTTAGTGTTACAACACATATATATACATGCCGAAGCATACATAAACCCCAGTCCATAAACCCTGGATTAGAACATAACCGTAGTTCCCTTGACCGGATCTACAAAAATACCAGGGGCCGAAAACCATCGTACCCCAAAACCATGTGCAAAACCATGCACAAAACCATGGACGCGGACTACCCGCCGGAAATTAAGGAACCAAAATTTTCGCCGAGTCGCTGCCCCGGACCCCGACAGGGGGGTCTACCGGCCCCCACATGACCCCCGTTGCGCCCCGACGCAAGAGAACTATCACCCTCTTCCCCATACGTGTAGTCGTGGAAAGAATATAACACGTACCCAACATTCTCCCACTTTTTTTTTTCTTTCCACAGGGGGCCACAAGAGATCTGAGTCATTCAGGCCAATTCTTCAACACCCATTGTTTCTCTACACCAAAGAACTTTCACCGGTTTACTATCCTGCATATTGAACCTCTGCAATATAGTCTCGACATACTTCCTCTGGTTTAACCAGAGCTTCCTCTTTGTCCGATCTCTCTTAATTTCCATGCCCAAAATATAGTTTGCAGCACCAAGATCCTTCATGTCAAATTTGGAGAACAGTTGGGTCTTCAAATCTTGGATAATTTCTTTGTCATTTCCAATCAACAACATATCATCCACATGCAAGACCAAATAAATAACACTGTCACCAATTAATTTAAAATAAACAGAGTGATCCTCCTTGCTTCTGGTGAAGCCAAGTCCCCGTATATAGGTATCAAATTTCTGATACCACATCCTTGGTGACTGTTTTAACCCATACAGAGACTTCTTCAACCTGCATACCAGTTCTTTCTTACCCTTCACCATAAAGCCTTCAGGTTGCTTCATGTAAATCTCTTCTTCTAGATCCCCGTGAAGAAATGTTGTCTTCACATCCATCTGTTCTATCTCAAAATCAAATGCAGCAGCAACAGATAAAAGTAATCTAATAGAAGTAACTTTAGCAACAGGAGAAAAAATATCACCAAAATCAATTCCCGGCACCTGGGAATAACCTTTCGCTACCAACCGAGCTTTGTATTTCTCCACCTTGCCTTCTACATTCATCTTCTTCTTAAACACCCATTTGCTCCCAATGAGCTTCCTTCCAGCCGGCAACTCCACCAGATCCCATGCATCGTTTTTGTGCAAGGATGCCATTTCATCAACCATGGCCTCCTTCCAGAGTTTTCCATCCTCTGAATCTACTGCCTCCCTGACAGTTTTGGGTTCATCATCAGTTATAGTTAAGGCAAAACCTGAACAGAAAGAAGATGGACTATACCTTTCTGGTTGCCTTCTTTCCCGAACTGATCTTCTCAAAGCTGGAGTTTATGGCTCTTCATCTTCTGAGTCTTCTTCTGTTGTAGAGTCTGATTCATCCTCCTTTAGCTCAAACTCTATCTTTTCAGGTTCCTTTGATAGGACTTCATGTTTAACAACATCTTTCACTTCTCTAAACACCACATCTCGATTGTACAAAACCTTCCTTGTTTCTGGGTTCCAAAGCTTGTAACCCTTTAAACCATCCTTATACCCAATAAAGATGCACTTTTCAGATTTATTATCCAACTTGGTCCTTTTCTCCTTTGGAACATGTACATATGCATCACATCCAAATACCCTTAGATGTGAAAGAGAGGGTTTCTTACCGGTCCATACCTCATGTGGAGTCTTATCCTCCAACGCTGATGAAGGTGATCTATTAACTAAGTAACATGCAGTCTCCACTGCCTCTGCCCAGAATTCTTGTCCTAACCCGGTACCACTGAACATGCTTCTTGCCTTTTCCATCAGTGTTCTATTCATTCTTTCTGCAACTCCATTTTGCTGAGGTGTGTATGGAGTAGTCTTCTGCCGTGCTATACCACACTTCTTACAGAACTCTTCAAATTCCTTCTTGCAGAACTCCCCACCATTATCTGTCCTTAATGCCTTTATCTTCTTCTCTGTCTGGTTTTCCACCAGAGCCTTAAATTCTTTAAATTTGTCAAAGACTTCAGATTTCTTCCTCAAGAAATATATCCATGTATTCCTTGAGAAGTCATCTATGAATGAAACATAGTACACAGACTTTCCCAGTGATGGAACTGACACAGGTCCAAACACATCACTATGCACAAGTTATAATATCTTGTTTGCCCTCTTAGCACCAGAAGGAAAACTCACCCGATTCTGCTTCCCATATACACAATGTTCACAGAAATCGAAATCCAGAGAACAATTAGACATACCTTCTACCATACCATCTCTATGGAGTATCCGAAGGCCCTTCTCTCCAATATGTCCAAGCCTTTGATGCCTTAGCATGGTCTTTTCTCCAAAGACAGCTAGACTTTCCGTCCCACTTTCAGGAACCACAAAACTGTTACACCCATCAATAACAATGCTACCTTGTAGCTTGTACAGAGTTCCAGTCCGAACTCCCCGCATTAATACCAGTGCTCCCCGAACCATCTTGCAGACATCTTTCTTGAACACTGTTTTTACACCTGCATCATCCATCTTGCTTACATAAATCAGATTTCTGGCCAATGTAGGAATATGCAGAACACCAGGAAGTGTTCTAATCCTTCCACCTTGCAGCTTCAACTTGACTTTTCCACGTCCGACGATTCTGGCCTTCCTATCATCCCCTAGGAAGACATCACCACCATCATATTTCTCATACTCGCAGAACCACTCCCTATGGGGAGTGAAGTGAAAGGATGCACCTGAGTCAATCAACCATAACTCATGATCTACATGTGTATTTGAAGAAGAAGCCAAATACACATCCCCACCTTCATCCGAGGTGGTTTTTGCCTCTGCAGAAGGAGCATCATCAGATCCCTTTCCTTTCTCAGGAGCTTTAGATCTACAGTCCTTTTTGTAGTGCCCTTCCTTTCCGTATTTCCAGCACACCTTTACAAACTTTCCAGGAGATTTAGATCTCCCTCTAGATTTGGATCTCCCACTCGAAACCTTATTCTTGTTTCTGTTCTGGGACCTTCCTCGTACAGATAAGGCATCTCCATTCCGACCCTCCATATTTCTCCGTCTCATTTCCTCCGACAGCAAGGCTGAGACAATGTCATCAAAATTCAAGGTAGTTGTATTGCTACCTATTGCAATAACCAGACTATCCCACGAGTCTGGTAGAGAACACAACAAACTGATGCACTTATCTTCATCCGAGATTTTAATATCAACAGATGACAGCTGACTTACCACAGTATTGAAGGCGTTCAGATGCTCTGTCACCGAGTCTCCATCCTTCATCCTCAGGTTATACAGCTTTTTCCGTAGGAACAACTTATTCACCAGAGACTTAGATTGGTACAAAGTCCCAAGTTTTTCCCACAAATTCTTCGCCGTAGATTCCCCAGATACATTCAACAATATTGAATCTGACACACACAACCGTATTATGCTCTTGGCCTTCCGATCCAGTTTCTTCCAGTCTTCATCTGACATTGCCGTTGGTTTAGTACCTGGATCTACCATGATCCACTGATATTTATCCACCAGCAGATCCTCCATCTTGAGCTTCCACAACTCAAAACTCTGACCATTAAATTTCTCGATCTCTATCTTTCCACCGCTTGCCATATTCTTTCACCGCAAGAATTGATCCCGCAGATCTCCCACTACATAGGGTCTACCATAGGCCCGAGCAAAAAACCCTCAACAACAAAGGCGTCCCCTTGAAGCTGAAATAGCTCTGATACCAAATGTAGGTTTTAACCCTGAACAGAAATTATCTACACACGAATCACACCACTACCAATAAATAATTGCGGTATATTAAACATAAAACATAAACACAAAGATTTTCCCCCTGGATCCCAACCCAGACGACCACCTTGATTTTTCATTATATTTTTTTGTTACAACACATATATATACATGCCGGAGCATACATAAACCCTAATCCATTAACCCTGGATTAGAACATAACCGTAGTTCCCTTGACCAGATCTACAAAAATACCAGGGGCCAAAAACCATCGAACCCCAAAACCATGTGCAAAACCATGCACAAAACCATGGACGCAGACTACCCAGCGGAAATTAAGGAACCAAAATTTTCGCCGGGGCGCTACCCCGGACCCTGACAGGGGGGGCTACCGTGCCCCCTGTGACCCCCCCGTTGCGCCCAGCGCAAAGGGGGGGCTATCGCCCCCCCTCTTACCCCCCCGCGCGTGCTTAGTTGTGGAAAGAATATAACACATACCCAACAAGAAGTAGACAAACAATGACAAATTTTCTTCCTTAATGAGAAACAGTGAAAACATATTTTCTTTTAAGAAGTTTCTTTACTTCAAAAAAGGGGGTCATGTCTTTGGTATCTTAAAAAAGGTTGGGCATAGCATTTTGTTACAAAATTGTTCAAAAAGAAGGCTTCATGGTGTTTTAAAAGTGATGAAATATCGAAGACAATGCTTTATGTTTTGTTATGACCAAAAAGCCTTTTCAAAAGGCATCCAAACCCTTACAAGTAAATACAAAGGTTTGTAAGTTCATTTGAGTTATAAAAGGCGGATATACTATTGAAAAAGCCCAAAGCCCTTGTGCAAGTCAAATTCAAAACCATGCTCCTTAGGCACCTTGCCCCAGGAGAAACGAGGTTTCGGGAAAAAGTTTAAAGTCTTTTTTCAAATCTAGGACTGCGTGGCGTGCACCGCCAATTTTGCACGGTGTGCACAGTGGAGTGCAAATACACGGGGCTTCAACTATTGCGCGGCGGCACACAGTGGCGCGTGGCCTTTGTAGTGCCGTTCCTCCTTGCTTAGAACATCGACAACACCAACACCCCTCATTACGCGGCGCCCTCCGCGATGACGTGTCACTCCTCTTTGTCCAAAACACACTTCCAAAGACTCTTTGGAGCTTCTCAATTGATCAACCAAGGTCCATAAGTGTTATTCAAGGTATCTTCCATTACCTCTTGGTAAATTTCAAATTCTAAAGGGGATATTGATGCCATGTTTTCCAAGGAAGAAACAGTGATTAGAGGGTAGGGTCTTCGGTCAAAATCATAGGATTTTTGTTGCTATAGATGTCAAAAATCAATACAGTGATAGAGGATGGTGTTGTTATCAGTGTGAGAGAGCCCTAGCTGCCTTTAAAGACAGTGATAGCCCACAGTTGCTATAAGGAGCAGAGTTTGTTAAAAACTTAGAGGATAAAATAGTGAATGAAAAGGGATGTTTATTATGTCAATTTGAAGGCTCTTTGATTGTGTTATTAAAAAACTAAAACTAGCCCACAACTGCTAGACAGATAAATGGAGTTTGCAGAGATCTCAAAACATTTTTTGATCATCTAGACAGTGGTTAGAAGATGAAGGCTTGGTAAATATAAATAATTCATTTTTGTATTATGAGATAGCGAACTCTGTGCAGCCTCCATAGTTCAAAAAGCAAAGTCTGTGTTGAAAGGTTTTTTAAGTTAGCTGAGGGTGTCTTGTTTTTCTTTGTAAAGAACAATGAATAGAAAAAGAGCATTGTTTGGAGGGAAAGGTGTTTTTGTCAAAACAAAGGAGATCCTTGTTCACCAAGGAAACACAAACACATCTTCTTCAAAATCCTTGCTCAAGCACAGTGATGAATTGATTTTGTTTTTCATTTGACAAATACTTGTTTGATTGGCATGAAAGAGGCACAATGACTTATAAGGAGGACAAAGTGTGGTGTTGGGAAACCATTTCAAAAACTATTTGAGACATTTTGTCTTAGTCAACTAGCAAAGGGTATCCAAAACAAAAATGCCTCCCAGGCAAGACAGCAGAAGTGGCATTCACGGAAGTTTAGACTGTTTCCAGCCAGAAGAGGTAAATGCTCATCCATCAGTCATGTTTAACTTTCATGAAGTTGGATGTCTAGAGTTTTGTCAAAGGGTTCAGGAGGTGAAAATCTATCTCCCCTTGACACATCTTTATGCTTTGAGATTGCAAGGGAAACACTTTCAGTTGGCAAGCTTGGATTTCAAGTTTTTTCCTAGATCCATTTCCAAAGCTACCAAAATCCCTTATGTCGGGGAAAAGTGGTTTAAACAGAGCTACCTAGACTCAGAATAGTACAAACCCTTTTTGAAGCCGGAGCATCGGGATACATGTCCATCCATATTTCCTTTCTCATATCTGTTGACTAGTTATGCTCCCCTCATAAAGATAATCATGAAATATTTCACATGCGAGGGAATATTTTCTCGGGCCTATGCTTACCATGTCCGGTTGCTCATGCATTTCACAAGAGCCTAATTGTTAAATCTCCCCTTATTCCTCCGTATAAGTATTGAAAATATGGCCTCCACTGTTCAAAAGAAACCTCCCTCTCAGCAGTCAACTTGCCTTTTCCATCATTCCCTCATCAAGATTGTCATTCTTCATCAACTTGAGAAGAAGGGAATCTCTTGGGACACTTTCATTGCACATCCAGATTTCACCATTGTCCCTTCATCTCATGCATCGCCTTCACCTTCCACTCAGCATCTTTCACCTTCTTCAAGTAATCCCATTCCCAAGAAGCTAAAATTTCCCATGATTAGTGAAGAAGAGCAGCATGATGAAGAAGGGCAGCACAGTGAAGAAGAGCAGCATGATGAAGAAGGGCAGCAAGGTGAAGAAGAGCAGCCTGATGAAGAAGGGCAGCAAGGTGAAGAAGAGCACAGTGAGGAAAGGAAACAAAGTGAAGAAAAACACAGTGATGATATGCAACATAGTGATGAAGAAAAGCGCCATGAAAAAGAGAAAAACAGTGAGAAGGGAAATGATGAGGAAATTGAATAGTTTGATGAGGATATTGGTAGCCCTCACAATAGCAAAAATGACGAAGATGAAGCCCAAAACATTGGGGAGACAGAACCTCAAAGTCCTAAAGAAAGAAAAGACAAGAGTAAAGAGGGTAGCCCTCAAAAAGACATGCAAGATGACAGTGAAAGCATTCATGAAGAAACTCAAAACAGTGGCAAGGATGATGAGGGAAGTAACAAGGGAAAAGAGCAAACAGAGCATGTGCTAGCTGTCTCTCCTAGGCAAGGGGCCATGCTTTTTTCTCCAAAAATGGAAAAGCCCTAGACATCAAGGAAAAGGGTGCCTCAAACTATAACTCCAAATGTTACTAGGGCCCTCCGAAGCAAGGGGAAGTTTCCCAAGCAACCTATTGTCAAATTACCCAAGAGGAGGAATACCAAGAAGGCCACCCAAAGTAAGGGAAAGGATAAAGAAGAAAGCAACCATGAGAAGGAGAGGGACTTTGACATAATTCAGATCCAAAGTGATGATAGTGACAATGAGGCCCGAATCCTATAGTCTCTCTTGATCAATAAAGAAGAAAAAATTGATGCTTTGAGAGCAGATCTAGAGAGGTCTAGAAACTTCATTCACTTTTTGCAAACACAAAATAAATAGATGAGTGTCCACATGGTGGTGTATGAGACACGGGCCATTAAATATAAAAAGGAGGCCTCCAAGGCACAAGTTAAGTTGGAAGAACTCATGGGTGAGTTCAATGATAGCGAAGATGAGGATCACCCAAGGAGAAAGAGGCCAAGGACCATGGGACTCAGAAGAGCCCTTGAGAAACAAGAGGAGGAAGAAGCTACCCTTTTCCAATCTTTTCCTCTCACTACTTTGTTCACCCAAGAGATAGAGAACAATCGAGAATCATGGCTTGAGAGGGTGAATGATCACTTGGAGAAGAAGTTGGAAAAGGGCAATAGAGATTTAGAATTTCAAAGGAGGATGATTGGGCACTATAAGAATCTTAATCAGTTCACCTGACGGAAATTGAAGGCCACACAAGAAAAACTCAAGGAAGCTCAAAAGAGGCGCCCAACACCAAAAATGAAGAAAGACACCTCAAAGCTCCAAATTTTGGCCTCATATTCTCAACATGTTTCTGAAAACCCTTGAGGGTCATGCTCACCAAAATTGGGCGAAATTCAACAAGTTTTGGTTTTTTGTCATTTTTGGGCTTTTGGCTAAAAATCATGGGCATCACCATTTCTATTTGGGACATCCTCAAAAGATGAAAATGGTATCATTGGATGCCATAATTTTAGGGGCATCTACTCAGCAATTTTTATACCAATTGAAGATGATTTGGTCCCCCAAAATGGCGAAAAACACTCACTTTTTTCACACTCTGCCCCGTTTATCAGCAAAGTCTATTTTTTGGGTTTTTACACATAGGTCAGTTTTTGAAAAACTTCCATTGATCAGCTTGGAAAAAACTAATAAATTTCAGAAAATAGACATTCATAGCTTTCCAACGAGCCATCACAGGCCTCGTTTCGACATCGGGAAGGCTTCCAAAAGTTTCCCACAAGACAGAAGGCTTCCTCATGTGCGTTTAGCTATTTTTGGGCATGGTTAGTTATGAAAAGTCAATATATTTTCCTTTTTTAGCATTTTTGAGATATTTTATTAGATATTTTGTGCCTTAGGCTTTGCAAAGCCTCAAGGAAAAAATCAGATATTTTTGCTAGGCCAATGAGATTGCAAGTTGCACTAGGAGGTTTTCCCTCATCTTAGCCTATATATTCCAAGAGACTTCATTGTAAATGAGGCTAAACTTGATGATATAGAGCAATATATGGTTATACAAGCTTGGAAGAAACACTTGTCTCATGCATTGGATAGTTTCTTGAATGTTTTTGGATGATGAAAGAGGACTGTTTTTGGATTCCTTGACCTAGTAAAATGGTATAGTGTTCCTCTCTATTATGCTTCTTAGTTTTCATTCATATTCCATGTTCTTCCTTGCTATAAGACAGTAGAGAATAGATTTGAGACATGCCCTTGGAGGCACCTCAAATTTCCTATTTCTTTATAGCTTCTATGTTTTCTTCCTTCTTAGTCATATCAAAGAATCCTTGATTGCTCTTTGATAACTGAAGAAATTGTTTGCTTGTTTCATTTATGGTTTTATACATGCTAAGTATGATTCACGGTATGGCCTGCTTACTCATGGCTAGTCATAGCTCCACCTTTGAAACCTTCCTTTGATTGTTTGATTATCATTTGTTTGAACCAAGGAGGTCTTGTACTGTTCTTTCCCTTTTCCTAAAACTATGCAATCCATCTTCAAAGTGCCCAATAGCTTGAAATACTATGCTTAGGCATTTCCTCATAGTGATTTGATTTGTTTGTTTGTCTTAATTGTATTTCTCCAAAGTCTGATAGCAATTTCCTAAAGTTAGAGAGTCATATATCTCTATGTATTGCTTGAATGTTTATTTATATGCATTGATCAGTTTATGGTTACATTTCTCATGATTAATGGTTAGCCCTACCATGTTTATGTCAGCTATTAAACTATTTATGTTTGAAATATTTTGTTCTTCACAAATTTAGTGTCCATCCCACTCGATTTTACCCAAAGATCCTTTTTACCTCGATCAAATCGGCCCTTCAAAAACCTTGTATCACCATATGAAAGCTTTCTTGACCTTTTCGACCCCATAGCCCAGTTAATCTAACAATATTTTTATCTATCTTAGTCTTTGATCAGTTCATCCCTCACAAACCTAAAAACAAAACCAAAAACCTACTTCATAACTAGCCTAAAATCAGAAACACAAGAAGCAAACACACATATATCCCTTACACAAATAGAGAGAGCCCTCTCTGAGTCCAGGAAGGCTAGGTCCTTGGGCTCCAAAGATTGGTTTGATTTTACCTTGTCACTTAGTTTTCCAATCAACCAAATCATGGGACCCTAACAGGAGCTACAGCTGGTGAGGCCCTTGCCTCGAAATTTGAACTTGAATTCTCCTTGATCACATGCACGGTGTCAAGTGCATTGGGATCCGTGTGGTATTTGGATTGTGTGCATCCTTCCACATGACAGGAGATAAGGAGCTTTTCAGCTACTTGGAGGTGAAACATCTACAAATGCATATAGATATGGGTGACGATGGATGATACAGTACAAATGGCATTGGTACCATTACCTTTCAAAGGGAGTCAGTTAAACCATTTCAATTGAAAGATGTTATGCATGTTCCAGGTCTGAAGAAAAACTTGGTCTCAGTGGAAATGATGGAGGATAGAGGCTATGACGTTGTTTTCAGTGATGGAAAATCTTTCATGCGACATAAAATAATGGGCCAAGCCAAGAGGATAGGGATTCAAGTTAATAATCTCTACAAGCTGGAGGTAGATGGTTGTGTTGCCATGATGGGAAAGGTAGAAAAAGTGGTGAGTCAGGATGAGGGTGAATTATGGCACAGCTGATTGGGCCATCTTCATCATGGAGCCTTGAAAGTCATGCATCAAATATCTACTAGAATTCCAATGGAAACACCTACTCAGTTAGATCAGTGCAAGGGTTGCACCATGGGGAAGTATGTAAAGTCCACCTTTCATGATAAGGAGAACCATGCTTTGGTGATCCTGGAGTGAGTTCACACAAACGTGTGTGGACCATTCTCGGTTGCTTCAACAACAAAACATAAGTATTATGTTATTTTTTTTTTATGAATTTTCTCGTAAATGTTGGATCTTCTTCATGTAGATGAATGATCAAACATTCTCAAAGTTCTGTGAGTTTAAGGCATTGGTGGAGAAAGAGTCGGGGAAGCAAGTGAAGGCTTTGAGGAGTGATAATGTTGGAGAATACATCTCTAACAAATTCAAATACTTTAGCAGCAAAGAAGGAATTCGAAGAGAAATCATAGCACCCTATAACCCATAGCAAAATGGGGTCATGGAGAGGAAGAACAGAATGCTCATGGGTGCAACACAAGCAATGTTGCATGATCAGGGCCTACCAATGCATTTGTGGGTGGAAGCATGCAACACTATAGTTTATGTGCAAAACCATTGTCCTCATAGAGTACTTGGCATGAGTACACCTGAAGAATATTTCACTGGTAAGAAACTAGATGTTTCACACTTTAATATTTTTGGCTCGACTGTTTATGTGCATGTGACCAAGAACGCCAGGAAGAAGCTGGAGCCTACTGCTGAAGTTGGGATATTTGTGGGCTACACAGAAACACCTCATAATTATTGTATGTATTTGCCTAACAGTAATATTACTATTATGCGACGAGATATAAAATTCGATGAGGGGAAAGCCATGTGGTTGTCGCTTGAGAGAGAGCTAGACTTGCATGCAGAGGAGGAACTGTTGGTTCCCAAAGATGAGTCTCTAGATGTGGATCAACCATAGGAGGAGGCTCATGGAGTGGAGGAGTCCACTCACGTAGATCCAAACATCAGAACTGGCAGAAGGTGTACCACAGAAGCTAATAGGCTAAGACTTGATGTTGCAGAGAATGTAGGAGCCCCTACTTCACAATGCAGACAAGGACAGTCTCCTAACCAATTTACTGGATACATGGATCTCATGAGAAAATGTATTTTGAATAAGCCATCTTCCTTTCAAGAAGAAGTGTATGAGCTCACATGGGTAGATGCAATGGTGGAGAAGTATGAATCCATTATAAGTGCTTAGGAAATTGTTCCAAGGTCAGTTGATAAATTAGTGGTAGGTTTGAGATGGATCTACAAGGTAAAACAAGCTACTAATGGGAGTTTTGAGAAATACAAGGCCAAATTTGTGGACCGGGGCTTCTCACAAATCGAGGGGATAGATTATGAAGAGACCTTTGCACCTGTCGCAAGGTATTCTTCCATAAGGACCACCCTTTCTCTCTCAGTGCAGATGGGCTAGCGTATTCATCAAATGGATGTGAAGACTATGTTTCTCAATGGTATCATTGAGGAAGAGGTGTACATAGACCATCTTGAAGGATTTGAGATCTTCAGCAGTGATTTTTATGTGTGCCAACTCAAAAGAGTGTGATATGGGCTGAAGCAAGCACCTCGTGCTTGGTACACTTAGACAAACAACTATTTCATCAAACTGGGCTTCACCAAAAGTGAGGTGGATGAAAACCTATACCAAATTGTGGTGGATGTAGATATTCTTACGAAGGTGCTCACTAGGAGAAAACTCAAATACCGTAGAGACAGGATCGGGGTGAAGGATAATCCCTTTCTTGTTGAGAGGGAGTGTTGAGATTCAACAAGAATATCCTAGTGAAAATTATGCACCTACACTAGGATGGAGCCTCGGGCTATTTTTAGGTGGAGGTCTATTTATAGATGCATGAGAAAATTATATTCATAGATGATGTCTATTTATAGATGCATGAGAAAATTCTATTTATAGATGATGGTCTATTTATATATAATGGTCTATTTATAGATGTATGTGCAAGTTATATTTATAGATCGCATGTCTATTTATAGATGCGTGTCAACTATTATTCTCCCTTAATAATAGTTGGACAATAAACAATAATCTATTCTCAATGAGCACTTGGAAATAGTAAAGTAAAGTGGAAAATCAGTTAGCTATAGAAAATTTGAGTTCAAAGGTTGGTTGATGGGACATGCAAGTGGACTTAGTTGTAACTGAGTGATTCGAAGTTGTAACAGAGTTGGATGTGTAGTTATGTGAGTTGTAAAGTAGTTTAACTCAGTTAAGTGATCTAAATTTAGTTGTGCTAGTTTTAACTGAAGATACACTAGTGAGAGATCAGTGAATTAATTATTAATTAATTCACAATCAGTGGTCTCACATGCAACTGAAGATTTACTACTATTAACTACATGCATGTCAGATCCAGTGGAGACCCAATTGAGATGCAGGTGAAAGGGACAGTTTGACTATAATTTGTGACATTAGTGGGTGCACTCATGCAACCACACACACATTGGATGTTCCCATGGGGATTGCGTAGTCAAGGAAAGTAGGATTTGATTAATTCATGGATTGATATTAGCTGGGATTGTGCAGTGGAGGCAGGTTATCTAAAGGCAGTAAATTGGAACATGAATTTTTCAATTTTTGTATGACAATGTTTGAAGATTGTATATTGTACTGAGAGCTCTTGGATTAGAGTTTTGTATGAGATTTTTTCATGATCCATGATATATACACAATATATGATAGTGGGGTTTTTAGCTTTATGCTTTCTCCGTAAAAACATCTGTGTTATGTGTGATTGATCTTTCTTCTTGATATTGCAATTGGCGATCACGTTTTAAATTCTGCAAAGATTTTTGTAGAAGAGATTTTTTATTTAACAGTGGCATGTAATTGTTAGATCAGGAGAATCCAGGCAATACATAATTTGTATTAAAATTACTACATACAACAAGTGTTGTATCTTCTTGTTGGAATACAGAGGAAGGAACATGAAGTGGATAAACTGATAAATGTTGTCAACAAAGCAGTCGATAATATTTAGGAGTGGACTTCCAGTTATCCAGATTCCCCACAACATTTGGAAAATAAAGACAAGATTTCCAAAAAAACGGATATATTTCGGTTGAGACTTCATCACCAAAACTACATGTTCCTTAGAGAATAGCCGATTAGTACTATTGTTGCATATAATTTACTGCACAATTATTTTTCTTTTGTAACACATAAGTATGGGATAGCTTCGATTGGTACACTTGAAGCAATCAAAGGAAGGGAGATAATCTTCCCATATATCCAGAAATACATTGATCAGATCAAGAAGGCAACAGAACATGAAGTCTTGGAGGTAACCAAATACATTATTATGTAGTACGCCATTACAGCAATCAAAGCTCATATAAATCTTTCATGCTTGTGGAATAATTTACAATCAAAATCCAAGAACATATTGAAAGAGGCATTATAGGTTAATATGTGCTATATTGGAGACTTGTGAGTGCGAGTAAAATACATCACCATAGAGTTTGGAGCTTACAGTTACATTACAACTGATCTATAAGTAGAAGCAAATGACTTATCCATTTGGTGATTCTTTGTTCCATTATCAATTTTGTCTTATATAGTAATCGTCTCATTTGTAATTTGTCTTATGTAATAAATGATATGTAATGAATTCCAAGGGACACATGTTCAATGTGAATAACCACACATTGGAATGTAATGAGTCATGTATAAAATATGAATAATCATAGAAGTCAAAGAATCATGAGGACACAAAAAATTCATTGTTACTTGTTATAAATAGCTCCTCATAACTCAAGAAAATGGATTTTTTGGAGGGCTTAGATTCTAGACACTTTCCTTGGCTTCTCTTGTAATACATAGGATATTATCATTCTTTGGAGAAACAACTTGTGGCTCAATGTTCCACTATTCAATACAGTGTTTCATTCATGTAATAGTGTACTTGGGATTTTTCACTTTTAAATATCATAATCTCAATGAGCCGACACTTATTAATACATGTATCGTAGATGTAGTTGGACTATTTTGGTTATGCTTATGATATATATTATTTTAACTACATAATAAGTTAATTAAATACTATGTTTCTTTGCTATGGTTATTATGTAGGTATTCAACAAACCTTTATTTTCTTCCTAGGTCCTCCTTTAGGATATTATATTACCTTTCTAACCGGTGGCTCATTTCCCTCACCAGGTGTGTAAGTATCCCTCATACACCTCACATTGGGTGTCTCACAAATCTCACATTCTTGCTGCCCAAAGTGGTGTTGTGTTCTCTTGTTTTGGATTGTAACCAAGGATTATATTTACAAACCTTTCCAATGGTGTAAAGACTCTATGACTAGATGGGACTCCTACACCAAAGGGGTGTGAGGTCTAACTGGGACTTCACATCGGGGATCTCCCATTGCAATGTTGGTGACATCCAACACCATCAACAATATTTGGCACTAGAAGGAGGGACATATGACAAGATGAAAATGTGAAGTATGTTTGAATCTCTTACCTTTAATGGCTTCATCCCAAATCATAATATTGAGGTGTTTTTCTGAGGCTTTAAATATTTCAATTCCCATGGATTTTTTTTATAACTTGTAACATATTAAATTTGATGGAAAGGGTACAACAACCATCCTTGACTATGTAGTTGATTTTTTCAATTTTGTTTTTCAAGTGAAATTTATTCTGAATAAATACTCGCACAATTGTTTACCCTTACATTGAATGGTCATGAAAAGTAATGGTGTTATTATCTACCCACTTCTTCTATTTAATCTTCCAAGTATTTGTTTATTGAACTTCAATGCATTTTCAACAAATACAAATATCATTTTTTTCTCAATGAAATCAATCAAATTAGAATGGAATCGAATGAATCTCTTGAACATTTCTTTGATTGATTTCTTCATATTTGTTACAAATTCCAGGATGAGGATGGGGATTGGAAAATCTTGGATGAGAAATTTCATTTCTTAGTCTGGATTTTGAGAAATTTTTTTAAAATTGATTCATCATGTCTTTCCAATCCAAAATAATTCCAACAGTTTGAGGAAGAACTAGACCTGCCTTTTGTTCCATGTCCTCCTCCTTTTGATGTTACATGATTCAAACCTCCATAAATCATTAAATTGGTTGGATAAATTAGTTGATGAATAAATGGATTTTCTCTCATATATTTCCACTGATGGTGATACAAGCTTGAAATATTTTGTTTGTTTTGGTCAAAGATTTTGTTAGTCCCTTGAATTTCTGTAGTTTTCATTTCATGCATAGATCCATAGATCTAATTTTATTATTATTATTATTATTATTATTATTGTTTTCTTTATATATTTAGTGGTTTTAGGAAAGGTAGTTTATTTCCTTTCACTTTGTGGCATGATTTCAACATCTTCACCTTTTAGAATATAGAAAAATTTTATTCTTTCTTTTATATTTTCTTAGAAAATAATTATTGATATTTCGAAAGGGAAATAAGCCCTAGGTAGCTAAGTGAAGACAAAAAATTTATATATACTAGGTTCCTACACATTAATGGTAGGAGACCTATTGGCATGAGACCAACATTCCTTTTATGCAATTACACTTTTGATGCCAAGGTCAAAAGAAAATATATTTTTTTCCTTTGAAGGTGCTTTTTTTTCTTGTTGCATAATTTTATATGACTACCATCATATGCCTTTCAGACTTCATGGGTAAGAATACTAACTATGCATAGATTTGGAATCTCATGAGTAGAAGCTATGTTTTCATCTTTCAATATTCATCAACATGTGTAAGGTTACAAATATGTGGAGAAGAACTCAGTTCTCAGGATGCCTTAGCCCTAGGTTTAAAACATTCCTCTAGGTAATCCATACTCTTCTTTAAGCATAGATATAAGTTTGTTGTTCATATGAAGTGCATGTTGATGTGAGATTTTGTATATGTGGAAGAAATTCGTGTTCACAGAAAGTAATGAAGCACCAAAAATTCCAAATGTAGAGGAAATAAGTGAGATTTGACAAACAAAACTATTCGACCATCTCTAAAAACATATTTAGCTTTCACTTATCATTTTTTGAATTTACTAGATATTTATTGGTAGAATTTAGTTGCAACAAACTAGATTATTAAGTTTGAGTCATCATCTAATGTTTTCTATAGTATAATAATCTATATCACTTTAGATTATTATATTTCTATAATTCTTGATTTAAAAATCTTGAAGTTATATTTTTGCACTTTTTCTTTTATTTTTGTGAATTGGAGATAATATAAACACCCTTGGATTAGGATATTTGGAATTTTTTTAGTCCTTTTGTGCTTTTGGTTGTTCTTTTTCTAACAAAGAAATGCATTTTCACGCGAAATTTTATATTTGTTTAAGTTTTGCAAATTTTTAGGCACTTGAAGGGAATGGAAAGTCCTTTTTTTAAGTTATAAGCTATTTTAATGGATGAAAAGATCGTTATGGTTAATTAATTATAATATTCTTTGCAAAGAGATAAGGGGTTGCAAAAGTGGTTGCAAAGGTGACATCCTGAAGAAGACAAAGAATACTTGGCTTTGGACTATTTCTCTCTCACATGTGTGAAGGAAGGATAGGGTTTATGCAGCAGATCTAGGGTCTTCCTCTACAAGTTCAATCTTGAAGGAGAGAATGAAAGAAGGTCAAGCGAAGGTCACAAGAAGCCATCCTCAAGCTCCATAAGTAAGAGAAATATAAGCGGGGGTCTTAGGAAGTCTTGGGAGGCTACAATAATATCCCACATGTGTCAACAATAGCTATAAGAGGGCCAAACATTTTGGGTTTACATTGGAGGCTGAAATTCTGCATCTAGAGGTCAAATTTGTTCTACTGGAAGATATATTATTGGTTTTAACTTGGATAATGAAATCACATCATCCGTAAAGTTTGGACTTTCTCTTTGAGGGATTGGTCTTGCTATAGAGGTCTTGGAATTTGTCAATTGAAATATCTATAAGGAATAAGAGATATTTGTGGGTTTTCCTCTCAAGAGGAGAGGTTTTGGCCCTGGATTGTTGCCTATATTTTGTGTTCTTGTTCTTTTTGTTTTTGGTAACTTTTTAATGATATACAAACATAATAATAACTAAAGAAGCTAATAAGCTAGGAAAATTAAGAATGCATCACAAACAATTATTATATATATATAAATCACTCTAATCATTGCCCTTAAGATTTCTCAACATGGTATTAGAGCTAAGGTTGGCTAATGAAATCATGAAGATCTCTACTACTTTGAATAAATTTCTCAAGAAGTGTTCAAAGGTATCAAGCCATCTCAAGGAAGTTACCAAATAAGTATGGAATCTCCCATTTACTCTAAATACGGAAATGACCAAGATAAAAGACGAGGGACACTTCTCAGCACTCACAGACACATTTCAAAATGAGAGCATTTGGCTGATTGACAGTGGAGAATCAAGGCATATGATTGGTCATCAAAAGAAACTAAGGAAAATATCAAAAGGAAAGTCTTATTACTCTGTAGAACTTGGAGATAATAATAGCTATCATGTGCGGGGTATTGTATCCAACTTAGTAGAGCTTGAAAATGGAGGAAATATTCATCTCAACAACATCCTATTTTTTCCAAGTTTGCATAATAACTTACTCTCAATCTCAAGTTTAGAAGATAAAATGTTGTGGATTTCATTGATGGAAAAGTTTTAATATGGGGTAAAAACTCAAGCATAGAAAATTCTAGAGTAATTAAGATATGTGAACGAAGACTTTACATATTGCTCTCTCATCTTATTCAAGCTTTAGTTCACATTGAAATCAACCCATGTGAATTTTGGAATATAATATTTTGTCATCTCCATGTTAAATTCTTTCCAACCATAAACATAATAGTAGATGTAATCCTTGAACTAAAAGAAGATCACAAAGGAGTATGCAAGGGTTGTGCATTTGGTAAGAACACCTAGAGACCATTTGGAAGTAGTGCTTCACAGTTAAAAGAAATATTTTATCTTATTAATTCCCATGTTTCTAGTCCTATACCTTCTTAATCAATTGGAGGTCATCTATATTATGTCACATTCATAGATGATCATTTAAGAAAAACTTGGGTTTACATAATGAAATCCAAGGAGGAAGTATTTATAAAATTTCAATAATTCAAAGATGAAGTAGAGAACCTTACAGAAATAAGAATCAATATATTAAGATTTGATAATGGATGAGAATATACATCTAAGGAAATCATTTCTTTTTGTAAATATTCTGGTATTAAGAGGGAGTTGATAGTCCCATATAATCTTGAACAAATGGAGTTGCAAAATGAAAGAATCAATCCATTGAAGAAACTATAAGTAAATGATGCATGATCAAGATTCAACAAAATTTATTTTTGGTGAATCTACAAAGATAGTTATATAAATTCAAAATCGAAATCTCCACAAGTCTCTAGATAAAAAAAAACTCCTGAAGAAATGTTCACTGGGAAGAAACCTGTCGTTGATCATCTCCAAATTTTTTGTTTTCCTATCTACATTCATATAACTAAGAACAAGAGAAACAATTTATATCCATTAGGCATGAAGGGAGAATTTGTGGGCTACAACAATTCTTTTGAGGCCTATAGGATCTACATAAAGGAAGGAAATCATATAGAATTCAACCAATATGTGATATTTGATGAAAGTATTGCATTCAAGAAATCAAAGGATCTCCCTATGGAATCTCATGATGAAGAATTTCCTGTATTCAAAGAAGAAGTTACTAGGGAGGATGAGGAATAAAATCATGAATATGAAGGTCGCAGTGAACCTATACAACCTGTGGCTATCCTAGAATCTAGAAAAATACCTAACTAGTTGAACTCTACACTTCTAGATGCAGAAGGGCATGGAGCAACTCAAGGTACATTCAAGGAAAGAATGAAGAAAAAACAATTTCTAGGTATGCTGCCTACATGAAAAAACTAATATAATAAAATCCATCCACTTTTGAAGAATTTGTCACTCAACATGAATGGAAGGGTTCCATGAATGAAGTATATCATTCTAGAATGAAGAATGGAGTTTGGGAGATTGTACCTAGGCATGAAGACAAATATGTGGTAACTTCCAAGTGAATATACATGATCAAACATGTTTCATATGGAAGCATTGATAAATATAAGTAAATATTTTTGGCTAGGGGCTTCTCTCAAAAAGAAGGCATCGCCTATGAAGAGAAATTTTCTCCAACAACAAGGTATAATATTATTCATTCATTGGTCTCTTTGGCAACATTTATGGGATGGAACATCCACTAAATGGATGTCAAGGTTTCATTCCTTAATTGCACAATTGATGAGGAAGTCTATATAAAACAAGCCTTTGGATTTGAAGTCCAAGACAAAAAGGCATATGTTTGCAATTTAAAGAA
The DNA here is from genome assembly GCA_034641835.2 of Pinus albicaulis. Taxonomy (NCBI): domain Eukaryota; kingdom Viridiplantae; phylum Streptophyta; class Pinopsida; order Pinales; family Pinaceae; genus Pinus; species Pinus albicaulis. Next base: position 869,696,860 of record CM076575.1, on the reverse strand, counting down.
GGCTTTATATGGACTCAAGGAAGCACCAAGGGCATGGTATACGAGGATGGATGCATACCTGTAGCTATTAGGCTTCAAAAAGAGTTATGTTGATCCAAACCTTTATATTAAGGTTTTGAAGGGAGATATGGTAATCATTATTTTGTATTTGGATGATATTCTCTTGCCAGGTGTGGAAGGTCGAGTTGAAGAATGTAAGAGGCAACTAGAAACATAATTTGACATGAAGGGTCTAAGGCTGATACACTACTATTTGGGACTATAATTCTGGAAAGGACCCCATGAAATATATCTATTTCAAGGGAAGTATGTGATCAAGATGTTCAATAAGTTTGACATGATGGGTTGTAAACCAAGGACAACCTCGATGATCACAAACTTGAAGATATTGAGGAGTTTCGAATCAGGCACTGTGGATCCTTCCTAGTATAGAAAATTGATTGGCTCACTGATGTAGTTGGTGATTACACAACTAGACATGTGTTTTATATTAAATATTCTCAGTGAGTTCCAAGTGGAGTTGAAGCATGATCATTGGATAGTAGCAAAACATATTTTGAGATATTTACGAGTAAAATATCCACTAATTCCTGAAATATGATAGGAGGAATTATGTCCACTTGATTGGAAATAAATATTCCAAATCAAGGGGCAGTGAGAAGGATGGAAGAAGCACTACAAGAGTATGTTTTAGTTTTGGGTCCTACATGATCTCATGGATGAGTACAAAGAAAGACACAATTTCTTTGTGTAGTGCTGAGGTTGAGTATATTGCACCATGTGAAGTAAGAAGAGACTCTGGTCTTGTTGAGGAAGCTGTTATCTGACCTGTTACTTATGGACCCTAAAATGATACATTTTTATAACAAAATTTGTACATGATTGTCTGAAGATCCAATATTCCATGGAAAGACAAACAATATCAACAACAAGTATCACTATAATTAGAAGGTAGTATAATATGGTGTGTTGCATCTAAAATATATCTTAACTAATGAGGAGCTAGTTGACATATTGAAAAAATATCTTTCTAATAAGAAGCTTGTATATTTTATATACAAGCTTTGTTTTTTTCATGTATCTTCTCTAGTTTAGAGGGAGAGATAGGAACATCATTCTTGTATTAATTGGGTAAGCATATGGAATTTGATACTATTTGAGGATGAGGTAGGGCATCCAATATAAGACTATTCATGGACCGATATTATTTGAGGACTATATATCCAAGATAAGAATAGCCCAAGGAAGTTCATACTCTGTGAACACTCAAGTGGGGTATGTACCTTGTGAGAGACAATGATGATGGTGTATGTAACTCATTGGTATCGCCAACATTGTGCTCTGATATTGTGGAGAGATATAGTTGTTAGTCAAGGCCTTGCTATGTGATACTGATGGATGATATTATGCTAAATAGATGGGTTACCAATCTGACTCTTCTTATTAGATATTTTAGATTGAGAATGTCCATGTACCATTTATGAATACCTCCCTAGTTAAGAGGGTGCATTGAAAAATGTGTAACTAGGTTCGGTAGTCATGAATATGAATTGTACTTTTGATTCTTGTAAATTGTAAAATGAAAGAAAATTATTTGTTTATTTTTGTAGCATGGGTTTCATGCTCAAGTTATTTTATTTTATAGGCTAAGAACCCATTGAGTGCTTCTAGGGTTTGTCCTAGATCAAGAAGTAAAAAGAGTCATTGGCATAAGTTCAAACCCCCTTCGAGCACATTGTAACTTGTAAAGGAAAATATTTTTGTCCTTAAAAGTGTCAAAAATATCCTCCAAGATCAATTTGGACTAGTAAGTTGGAAATTCGACCTAATTTGAGGAGCCACGTCCACCTTTGTGAAGCCTATAAATAGGAGGAAACTCATCCTCCTTGGGGCACATTCATTCACTCATTCATGCAAGTGAAGGAAGAAGAATAAGAAGGTATAGAAGAAGCAAGAGGATGAAGAATACTTGGTTTTGGGCTATTTCTCTCTCACAGGGGCAAAGGACAGCTAGGGTTTCTGCAGCATATCCAGGGTTTTCCTCTACAAGTTCAATATTAAAGGAGAGAAGGCAAGAAGGTCACAAGAAGCCATCCTCAATCTTAAGAAGTCACAAAAATCCAAGTGAAGGTATTAGGAAGTCTTGCGAGGCTAAAATAAGCTCCCACATGTGACAATAACAACTGCAAGAGGGCCGAAGATTTCAGCTCTACCGTGGAGGCCGAAATTCTATAGGTGGAGGTCGAAGTTATGCTAAAGGAAGAGATTTGGCTAGGTTTAGCTTGGATAAGGAAATAAAATCATCTAGAAAGGTTGGAATTGGTCTTGGAGGGTATTTTTCTTGGTCTAGAGGTCTTGGAATTCGTCAATTAAAAGATATATAAGGAAGAGAGGAGATTTGCGGGTTTTCCTCTGAAGAGGAGAGCATTTGGCCCTAACTTGCAACCTATATTTTGTGTTATTGTTATTCTTGTTTTTAGTAGTTGTTTGATGATATAGAAACATAATAATTGTAGAATAATATAATAAGTAAGGAAAATTAAAAATACATCACAAGCAATTATCATAGAAAGAGAAATCACTCTAATCATTGCCTTTAAGTTTTCTCAACACTTGATGAACTCAAGAAGTAGGAAAATTGTCCTCAAGGTATTTGTGGGGAAGTTTAGGGAAACAATGAAATTTCATATAGGTTTCATACACGTGATAAATATCCTACATATTTTATTTTCATTCCTTGTTTTAGAGCTGGAAAATATGTTAACCACAACTACTCCATGATTCACACAGGTGGTGGTTGTTGTGATTGTCGAGATGAAATGACATGGAAATATTAATATTTTTTCTCTAGACATAGAGGTCTAGGCTAGGAGCAACCCCTACCACTTAGATATGAAAAAATTTCAAACTACCTACAAAAAGAGTGGCCGATCGAAATCCAAAGAAATAGGATGAAAAAAAAGTTAACGGAAAAGGTTACTTACAAGACAACTTCTGTAATTGTGAAAATGTTGCTTAGTTTTTGTTAATGTAAAGAGATACTAGTGAATTTTATTGAAAAATAGATGTGTTATTCCTTGTATGGGTTGAAATATAATCTGCTAAGGACTGGATTTTATTTTCCTAAGGAAGTAGTGTCAGAGCTCCATGAGTTTCTTTTTAAGTTATTCGGAGATCCAAATTTGAAGTATGAATTTGCAAAGGATTTTAGCAGGAATTATTTGGTTCTTATGTTTGCAGTCATATGAGAGGGAATTGTTGAGAATAATTTCAATGCAAGGTCCATTTATTATCCCAGATTAAGAAATTTTTTTGGGAAGATTTTTACAGTGCCAACTCTAACACAAAGAATTGTAACTGAAGTAAATCTTTTGGATGTGTCACTTGGAAACCTAAAAAAAAAAAATTGTCTCTTGTGCTAGAGAATATGGTTGGCTTATGGTAATGTATTGTCTATTTTTGTTTCATGTTATTTTTAGTTTATCCATAGTAATCCAAAACTGAGGTCTGTTGGAAAATCAAATTAGTATCTAGTTGTAGATCAAGCATGCTTTTCCTTAGCCTGATAATTACTTATGAATTTTGTTATCTTCTTATTTATTATTTTAGTCCTTTTTCATCAAGCACTTACCAACAAAGTTAAACAAAAGAGATAATTACATAAATTTAGGCTTCACACCAGGGAAAAACCCCACATTTTGGGAAATACCCAAACAATCTCCTTCTTATAGAATTTAGATAAAAAGTGAGAAAACTTCAAAACCCATTGACCAAATATTCTAGCTACAAGTCAACTTCTTCAAAGGAAGTATTTTCAGTTTATCCATAATAATCCAAAACTGAGGTATGTTGGAAAATCAAATTAGTAACTAGTTTTAGATCAAGCATGCTTTTCCTTAGCCTGATAATTACTTATGAATTTTGTTATCTTCTTATTTATTATTTTAGTCCTTTTTCATCAAGCACTTACCAACGAAGTTAAAAAAAACATATAATGACATAAATGTAGGCTTCACGCTAGGGAAAAACCCCACATTTTTGGAATACCCAAACAATATCCTTCTTATATAATTTAGATAAAAAGTGAGAAAACTTCAAAACCCATTGACCAAACCTTCTAGCTACAAGTCAACTTCTTCAAAAGAAGTATTCTTAGTCAACAAAGGAATGTCACCTTCAAAGTTCTGCAATTCTGGATCACTGTAACAATTATACTTCTACAATCATATTTTCAATTCGTTGTGACCTTGGATTTTTTATTACTGAAATGTTTTGAAAATTATGGATCACTATGTTGAATGATAGTACAAAGCCGAAATTTTGATTGAAAAATTCAAAGGTACAAAATGATAGAAGGTTGAGCCTCTTGAGAATTTTTTTGATGTTTATTGATGGAGAAATGAACCAAAAGATGTCTGGTTTATTTGGAAGGTTGAATTGATGGAGGGAAGTCTTGGTAAAAGGGTCTTGGATATGTCTCAACTTGATTTGATTATACTGAAGACAAATTTTGACTAGGTTTTTCAACTCAGGGAGGGGCTTTCCCATAGCTTGGAGCCTATCTCATTAAGGGAATTTGAGGTCTAAAATGGGCCTCCTCAGGAAACTATAAAATAATAGTGGAAATAATAAAATAAGATTTGATTACATCATCAAATTTTAAAGGGAAAAAAGAAGAAACTACTTTTTCAACTTGTATTTTCAACTTATCTCCCAAATTTTTTACTCAAATTTTGAGCAGGAGTACTTGTTGGATGCAAAATTTAATTCCTCATCCAAGGAGTACCCATTTTGCATACTTTCAATGGACCCTGCTACATGAAAAATGAGAAATACATGAAAAACGTGATTGCAATCAAGTTTTTTAATGTATTTCTCATTTTTCATGCAGTAGGGTCCATCGAAAGTATGCAACATGGGTACTCCTTGGATGAGGAATTAAATTTTGCATCCAATGAGTAATCCTTCTCAAAATTTGAGTAAAAAAATTGGGTGATAAGTTGAAAATACGAGTTGAAAATAGTAGTTTTTATTATTTTTTTCTTCATGTATCAAAATTTTCGGGTTCTGATGATGAACCACACTGGCTGGTTCGAAACGTGTCGACAAATTCTTCTTGAATGTGATTTTCACCAAAACATTTTATACATGATTTATGGATCACATAAGCCAAATTCCTAATATTTTGTTATTTTTTAATCTTTTTACCCTTTTAGTTAAAACATGGTGAATCATCCCCCATGGTTGACATCATCATCTTGAATCCTATTGGCTCTTATAAAGTTTATTTTGGTTGTACATATTTATTAGGAGGCCCATTTTAGACCTCAAAATTCTCCTAATGTTGATGTCTTTATTGTTTTCATTGTGATCTTCTTGTTTGGAATTTGTCTTGGTGATATACAAAACATAATAATGATGGTGAATAATGTAATAAAAATCATAATAACTTGTCAAAATATAAGAGAAATCGTTAATAAAACCCTAATCATGCACTACCCTATATTTCTCAACATGGTGTCATAGGTTAGGGCATTGACATAAGGTTAATAAGAAGGTTAAGTGGGTTTCAATACAATAAATAAATATTAATTTCCTAGGACTGAGTATCTATAGGAACCAAAATTAGTTATGGTCACATTCTATTATCTCCTACCACTGTCACTAGACCAGAAACCTCTGTTAGGAGTTTGAGGGGTTTTGGAGAGCCCAGAGGATCTGTTTCAAAAGTCTGAAATCCTAAATAAATAGCCTTGACTACGCTCAATATCTTGGAGGAAATAATGAAGTCCTTTACTAAGGGGATAAATTATGAAATCACTATTAAAAGGGTTTGAATTATAGTACCATGATAGAGACCTAGAAATTTAGAACCATGGGCATATTGATGGATGGCCAAACTTCATGTGTGAGGAATAAGACTAGTCCTATTAACCAATGAAGTGTTTCTACCATAAGTCAAAATAATGAAATGGGTTGTAGGCTTAGTTGGAAGACTGCACGTGAAGATAAAGACACATAGAAATGGAGCCAAGGCTCCTTCTATAAACATGGGCATAGGTATATGTTGAATACTTGAATTGAATCTTGTGTCACCTACAAAAGAGTCAAAAAAAATTTCATTGAAAAGACCCAAGACTTATTAACCAATCACCAAAATATAGTCACCATACTTGAAGAAAAATTAAAAATCCTCTAATAATCCTATACAGTGAAGTCACCTGAGGCAAAATCTAGCAGTCATGTAGTATATATACATAATTCAAGCTTGGATAGTCCCATTTTAAGATGACTTTTGGAGATATACATCAATGATTGACAAAGATAAATATATTCAAAATTCATATAATCAATCGTTGAGAATATTATATTAGTATCTTGGAATCCCTAACCATAGGATGATCTCTAGTCTAAAAGGAACACAACAACAAAAGCCAAAAGATATGTAGCAGTCAATCTATCATACAAAATTTAGAAGATCTATTCTAAGAAACAAAATAAGGCTACAAAATTATGGATGTCTCAAAAGGAATAAATCTACAACAAGGAGAACTAACATAATTATATCTAGCTTACCCTCATATGACTTGATATTTACCTCTTATTCCTCTTTATATAAGTGTTGAGAAGGTTAATTACTAGAATCCTATTTACAGGCTTTGCTTCTTCCTTTTCTTCCCTCTACTCCTATCATTCTTGTAGTTTTTCAAGAAAAAATGGATGCTCTAAAAAGGGGTAGATATTTTTCTCAATAACTATCATTGGTAAGGCCACACTTGTTAAAATTTTAGCTAATTGTGATTACAAACTTGCAAATGTCCATATTACCATGTGTTAAATCCAAGGATTATGATTGCTTAATTACCCTTGTGCCAATGTAAAGATATATAGGCTGCAAATCCCCATGGTTTAACCTTTTAATTTGAGTAAGGATACAGATGAAGTGTGACAAGGTTCGGACATGATGTAGCTCACAACTATGATTTAATATATTCCAATTGCACATTGCACATCACAAGCTCATGATGAAAGGAACTCATGAATATGTTATAAATGTCGAAATATGAAATCCAATAAAGGGACGGACACGATAGTTTTCAATGGAAAATTTGAATTTATGTAAAGTCCGGGATTATGTGCAGTTGCATTTTTCTATAAAGAAGTGTGAACGCGAGTAGTGGACTCGGGTAAGTGACCCAATGTAGAGAAAAGGAGAAGAGAAGACGGAACGATGTAGGCATGAGAAGAAGAGGAAAAGTCGGGCAGAAGGAGACATGATAACATTGTTTGAAATGTAGAGGCATAGGTAGAGTCGGGAAAAGGGAGAACATGGTAGCACTGCTGGAAACACAACAGCTGGGTCAAGTCAGGAAAAGATTTGTTATTGCAGAACTATTCGAATACCTCATCAGAAACAAAAAAGACATGACAGCAAGCAGAAAAGAGAAATATTGAACTCTGGAAGAAATCCAGGGCAAGGATGTTTGATATGTCAGGGAGACACATTATCACTTCAGGGAGACGCATCAGTAACAAATCAGATTCAGCAAAAAGAATAATATTTCAAGTTGTAATTTTTTTTCTTTGTTTTTTAAGATCGGATCTATAGTAATGTCCTCAATTGTAATGTAATAAGTAGTTTTAATAGTTTAGTTAGTCGAAGTAGTTTCAAGAAGTTCTAGCAGTTACGAAATGTTTTTGATGTATTTAAGCAAGAAATAAAGAAAGGAGGGTTCCAAGTTTTGGACCTTTGGAAGACTTAACATTTGGTACTTAATTTTCTGAGGAATTAATAAAAGAAGCATCAAGTTTCCTGCAATTGTTGATGGTGATTCATTTTTCCTGTGCCATTTTGTGTTCCTTCTTCCTAGAATGAAGTGAAGTAAAGTAGTTGTCGGTCTCTTAATTGCATCTGTGAGTAAGAGTTAAATAACCTTAATTTGCATTCCTTCACTCCAACTCCCCTCCCTTCACTCCATTTAGATATCAACATTTAATGGCATTGTAGAGTCTTTCATTATACCAGATTATTAAGGGTTTTAAAGAATTGGTTTCCAAAGGGATTGAACAAAGAACACCTAATATAATCACTTTTGTGACACATTTTTAAAAATGTCTTAAGCATTAGTTCCTTTCCACAACCCTAATCATGCACTACCCTATATTTCTCAACATGGTGTCATAGGTTAGGGCATTGACATAAGGTTAATAAGAAGGTTAAGTGGATTTCAATAGAATAAATAAATATTAATTTCCTAGGACTGAGTATCTATAGGAACCAAAATTTAGTTATGGTCACATTCTATTATCTCCTACCACTGTCACTAGACCAGAAACCTCTATTATGAGTTTGAGGGGTTTTGGAGAGCCCAGAGGATCTATTTCAAAAGTTTGAAATCCTAAATAAATAGCCTTGACTACGCTCAATATCTTGGAGGAAATAATGAAGTCCTTTACTAAGGGGATAAATTATGAAATCAATATTAAAAGGGTTTGAATTATAGTACCATCGTAGAGACCTAGAAATTTAGAACCATGGGCATATTGATGGCCAAACTTCATGTGTGAGGAATAAGACTAGTCCTATTAACCAATGAAGTGTTTCTACCATTAGTCAAAATAATGAAATGGGTTGTAGGGTTAGTTGGAAGACTGCACGTGGAGATAAAGACACATAGAAATGGAGCCAAGGCTCCTTCTATAAACATGGGCATAAGTATATGTTGAATACTTGAATTGAATCTTGTGTCACCTACAAAAGAGTCAAAAAAAATTTCATTGAAAAGACCCAAGACTTATTAACCAATCACCAAAATATAGTCACCATACTTGAAGAAAAATTAAAAATCCTCTAATAATCCTATACAGTGAAGTCATCTGAGGCAAAATCTAGCAGTCATGTAGTATATATACATAATTCAAGCTTGGATAGTCCCATTTTAAGATGACTTTTGGAGATATACATCAATGATTGACAAAGATAAATATATTCAAAATTCATATAATCAATGGTTGAGAATATTATATCAGTATCTTGGAATCCCTAACCATTGGATGATCTCTAGTCTAAAAGGAACACAACAACAAAAGCCAAAAGATATGTAGTAGTCAATCTATCATACAAAATTTAGAAGATCTATTCTAAGAAACAAAATAAGGCTACAAAATTATGGATGTCTCAAAAGGAATAAATCTACAACAAGGGGAACTAACATAATTATATCTAGCTTACCCTCATATGACTTGATATTTACCTCTTATTCCTCTTTATATAAGTGTTTAGAAGGTTGATTACTAGAATCCTATTTACAGGCTTTGCTTCTTCCTTTTCTTCCCTCTACTCCTATCATTCTTGTAGTTTTTCAGGAAAAAATGGATGCTCTAAAAAGGGGTAGATATTTTTCTCAAGAACTATCATTGGTAAGGCCACACTTGTGAAAATTTTAGCTACTTGTGATTACAAACTTACAAATGTCCATATTACCATGTGTTAAATCCAAGGATTATGATTTCTTAATTACCCTTGTGCCAATGTCAAGATATATAGGCTGCAAATCCCCATGGTTTAACCTTTTAATTTGAGTAAAGATACACATGAAGTGTGACAAGGGTCGGACATGATGTAGCTCACAACTATGATTTAATATATTCCAATTGCACATTGCACATCACAAGCTCATGAGGAAAGGAACTCATGAATATGTTATAAATGTCGAAATATGAAATCCAATAAAGGGACGGACACGATAGTTTTCAATGGAAAATTTGAATTTATTTAAAGTCCGGGATTATGTGCAGTTGCATTTTTTTATAAAGAAGTGTGAACGTGGGTAGTGGACTTGGGTAAGTGACCCAATGCAGAGCAAAGAAGAAGAGAAGACGGAACGATGTAGGCATGAGCACAAGAGGCAGAGTCGGGCAAAAGGAGACATGATAACATTGTTTGAAACGTAGAGGCATAGGCAGAGTCGGCAAAAGGGGGAACATGGTAGCACTGCTGGAAACACAACAGCTGGGTCAAGTCAGGAAAAGATGTGTTATTGCAGAACTATTTGAATACCCCAATCGAAACAGAAAAGACATGACAACAAGCAGAAAAGAGAAATATTGAACTCTGGAAGAAATTCAGGGCAAGGATGTCTAATATGTCAGGGAGACACATTATTACTTCAGGGAGACACATCAGTAACAAATCAGATTCAGCAAAAAGAATAATATTTCAAGTTGTAATTTGTTTTCTTTGTTTTTTAAGATCGAATCTATAGTAATGTCCTCAATTGCAATGTAATAAGTAGTTTTAACAGTTTAGTTAGTCAAAGTAGTTTCAAGAAGTTCTAGCAGTTACGAAATGTTTTTGATGTATTTAAGCAAGACATAAAGAAAGGAGGGTTCCAAGTTTTGGACCTTTGGAAGACTAAACATTTGGTACTTACTTTTCTGAGGAATTAATAAAAGAAGCATCAAGTTTCCTGCAATTGTTGATGGTGATTCATTTTTCCTGTGCCATTTTGTGTTCCTTCTTCCTGGAATGAAGTGAAGTAAAGTAGTTGTCAGTCTCTTAATTGCATCTGTGAGTAAGAGTTAAATAACCTTAATTTTCACTCCTTCACTCCAACTCCCCTCCCTTCACTCCATTTAGATATCAACATTTAATGGCATTGTAGAGTCTTTCATTATACCAGATTATTAAGGGTTTTAAAGAATTGGTTTCCAAAGGGATTGAACAAAGAACACCTAATATAATTACTTTTGTGAAACATTTTTAAAAATGTCTTAAGCATTAGTTCCTTTCCACAACCGAGGAACGTCACATTATTTCCTGAGTTCTAGTAATCCTTTGTTTGAAGATATCTCTAAAGTACTTCCTTTCTTGGAACAAGATTAACCTTTCACACCAATTTATTTTCAAGAAACTAAGTTGGGAGAACACTCCTTTGAGTCTTTTTCTTTTACTTTTACTCAAGCTCAACAAAATCCAGTTTTTGGTCCCCCTACCATTGTCCATCAACCCACTCCCATATCAGTTTTACCTCCACCTTCGTTCATTTTCGCAGCAGGTTCATTGACTGCATCTAACCAAGGAGCAGGCAATCAAGGTGAAAACATGGCAGCACCGACCTTTTTTTTAAAACATATATTCTCCACTTAACCTTCCATAAAAAATGAATGTGATGCCTCAAGAGTATCTTAAATTACTCCCACGTTTTACTAGAGAAGATGAAATAAATACAGAAAAACACTTGCCTGTGTTTTGTAATTTTGCTGAAAATCTAAATGTATAACATCCTGATGTTGTAATGAGGCTTTTTTTTTTCAGTCTCTGGATGGAAAGGCTAGAAAGTGGTTTAAGGGATTGCCAAATAATTATATTAATACATGGGAAGAACAGGAAAATCAATTCAATCAGAGATGGGGTGAAAAAAGGGATCATGGATATTCACTAACAGAATTCAATGCAATCAAAAGAAAACCAGATGAGAATATATCATTTTTTATCAAAATATTCAATAAATTGTATAATATTTTTCCTGTAGAAATGAATCCCCCTCCTTTTGGAGCAAAGGTGGTTTTTTTTGGGGCTTTTAAAGTCGATTGTAGTTTCACACTTAGAGAAAGGATATCCCCTACTCTAGAGAAGATACTGTAGAAATTTATTAATACTGATAGTATTACCGGACTCTCCTGATTTAACAAATTTATCTTATGTTAAATACAAAATCCTTCTACTTAATTCTTTGCTGAAATTAAATTTCCAACTGCAAAAAACATATGAAGAAAATCAATCGCACATAAACACAATTGTTTAACGGGAAAGCTTAAAGCTAAAAACCGCAACTATCATATATTATGTATATCAATGGATCATATAATAATCTCATACAAAGCTTAGTACATCAAGCTCTCAGTACAATCAACAATCATTACACACTGTCATGCAGAAATTCGCATATCTATGCACCAATTTATTGCCTCCTAACAGCCTGCGTCCACTACGCAATCCCTGCTGAAGAAGACCCTTGAATGAATTTGAATCGGCCTTGCCTTGACTGCGCAATCCTCATTGGCATCTCTAATGTGTGTCAGATGCATTGAATGCATCACTATAGTCACAACAGATAGTCCATCTCATCCTTTCACCAATCTCTCCACTGGGACTCCACTTGAACTGAAATGAAAGTAGTTAATTGTTGTATTTTTTCAGTTGCAAGTGAGTCTCTAGTTATGAATTAATTAAGTAATTAATTCACTAAACTCTCACTAATGCATCTTCAGTTAGAACTAGATAAAACTAGCACAACTGAGTTTAACTGAGTTAAACTGAATAACAACTCTCATTACTACTCTTCCAACTCTGTCACAACTCTGCTACTTCAGTTCTAACTGATTCCTCCATGCATGAGTCACCAACCACCATAGGAATTGCGTAATTCCTTTAGCCCACTGATTTTCCAAATCTGTTCACTGAAATAAATTGCTCCAAGAGAATAAGTTGATATTTATTGTCGGATTATTATTAAGGGCTAATAATAATCGACATGCATCTATTTTTAGATTGACGATCTATAAATAGACTTTGCCCAATATTCTAAAAATAAAATCTCATCTATTTTTCACATTTGACCAACCATCTACAAATAGCATCCTGCAACTTATATAATATGCTCACCATGTCTAAAAATAGACATACACCTAAAAATAGCCTGCGGGCCCCACTTAGTGAAGGTGCTTAATTTTCACTAAGCTCATCATCTTGTTGAATCTCAACACTCCATCTCAACAAGATAGGGATTATCCTTCACCCTCATCCTGCCTCTATGGTATTCAAATTTTCTCCGGCTGAGCGCCTTCGTCAGAATATCTACATCCTGATCTTCCGTAGGAATGTACTGAAGCAACATGATCTTCTGCTACACACAATCTATGATATGATGATACCAGATATCTATATGCTTAGATCTATCATGAAACACAAGAGCAATCGAGATTTTAATGAAACTCTTATTATCACAATGTATCATTATAGGATATAAATGAGAACCAAACAAACCGACCAGGATCTTCCTCATCTAGATAGCCTCACATGTAGCTTGAATTTCTACCATGTATTCTGCTTTCGCTGAATTGAGTTCCACAAATATTTGTTTCCTGTTGTACCAAGAAATTGTTGTAGATCCGATTCTGAAAACCTCTCCCCTCCTGATGTGCTCTTTCTATCCGTTGGTCTGCATTCCCAATCTGCATCCGTGAAGCCATGCAACTTCACCTCATCTGTCTATCTGTACCATAATCCATACTCAGATGTGCCCCTGAGATATCTCAAGACATGCTTGTCTTCCTTCGAAAAGAGCTTGGAAGGCTTAACGATCGCATGAATAAGATGGTTCACCGCATAGCATATGTCCTGTCTTGTATTATCTAAATACATGAGCGAACCCACCAACTGTCGCTAAATAGTGGCATCCACTACCTCTGCCGATATAGCATCCTCTTTCCTCTAATTTCCTAAAAGAGGAGTATCCATGGGCTTGTAGTCCTCCATGTGAAACTTACTAAGTATCTTCTGAGCATACTTTCTTTGAGACATAAACAGTTCACCTTCTCGCTACCATATTTCCAATCCAAGGAAATATTGAAGGAGACCCAAATCCTTCATCTCAAACTCCTTTGCAAGACCTATCTTGCATGAGTGTATCAACTACTCATCACCCGTTAGTATTAAATCATCAACATAAAGAACAATGATTAAAATCTTACCCTCCACCAAAATTTGGTACAGGTTTGCATCTGCCTCACTCTTGGTGAAGCCAAGTCTAGTGAAATAGTTCTTTATCCATATGTACCAAGCACGAGGTGCTTGCTTCAGCTCATACAATGATCTTTTGAGTCTACACACATGTGACTTACTACTGAAGATCTCAAATCCTTCAGGCTACTCAATGTACACTTCTTCCTCAATGATCCCATTAAGGAACGCAGTCTTCACATCCATTGGATGAATGTGCCAACCCATCTGCACTGAGAGAGCAAGGATAGTCCTTATGGAATAATACTGTGTGACAAGTGAAAAGGTTTCTTCATAATCAATCCCCTCGATATGTGAGAAGCCCCAGGCAATAAATCTTGCCTTATAGTTCTCGACGCTCCCATCGGCAGCTTTCTTTACCTTGTAGATCCATCTTGAACCTACCACTAATTTACAAACTGGCCTTGGAACAATCTCCCAAGCATTGTTTCTGACAATGGAGTCATACTCCTCCACTATGGCATCTACCCATGTGGGCTCTTGCACTGCTTATTCAAAAGAAGATGGCTCTATCATGATACACTTGCTCATAAGAGCCATGTATCTAGTGAATTGGTCAGGTGATTGTCTCTGTCTGTGCTATGATGTAGGGACTCCTACATTATGTGCTGCATCAAGCTTCAGTCTCTCATCTTCTATGGTATGCTTTTTGCCTATTCTGATGTTTGGTTCTGCATGAGTGGACTCCTCCACTCCATGAATCTCCTCCTATGGTGGATCCACATCTAAAGGCTCATCTTTGGGAACAGGAACTTCCTCCTCTGCATGCAAGTGTAGCTCCCTCTCAAGCGACAAATTCATCGCTTTCACATCATTGAATTTTATATCTCGTCACACCAAAGGTCATCCGACTGTTTGGAAAATACACATGATAATTATGGGTTGTTTCTGTGTACCCTATAAATATCCCAACTTCTGCAGTTGGCTCCAGCTTCTCCCTGGCGTCCTTTGTCACATGAATGTAAATAGCTGAGCCAAAAATCTTCAAATGAGAAATATCAGGCTTCTTACCAGTAAAAGCTTCTTCAGGTGTACTCATGCCAAGTACTCTATGAGGACAATAGTTTTTCACATAAACCGTAGTGTTGCATGATTCCACCCACAAGTGCATTGGTAGGCCCTAGTCTGCAGCATAGCTCGTGCAGCACCCATGATCGTTCTGTTCTTCCTCTCCACAACCCCATTCTGTTGTGCGTTATGAGGCGCTACGAGTTCTCTTAGAATTCCTTCTTTGCTACAAAAGTCTTTGAATTCATTCGAGATATATTCAACACCATTATCACTCCATAGAGCCTTCACTTGCTTCCCCGACTTCTTCTCCACCAATGCTTTAAACTCACAGAACTTTGAGAATGTTTCTCTCTTCTTCTACATGAATACGATCCAACATCTACAATAATATTCATCAAAAAATATAACATAATACCTGTGTTTTTTTATTGAAGCAACCGAGAAAGGTCCACACACGTCTGTGTGAATTCTCTCCAGGATCATGAAGCACGATTCTCCTTCTCATGAAAGGTGGTCTTCACAAACTTACCCATAGTAAATCCCTTGCACTGATCTGACTATGCAAGAGTACCCTTGGGAATTCTAGTACAAATATGTTGCAAAATCTTCAAGGTGCCATGGTGTAGATGGCTCAATCTCCTATGCCATAATTCGCCCTCATCCCGGCTCACCACTTCTTATACTTTTCCCATCATTGCAGCATAGCCATCTACCTCTAGCTTGTAGATATTATTAACTTGAATCCCTATCCTCTTGGTTTGACCCATTGTTTTATGTCGTAGGAAAGATTTTCCCTCGCTGAAAACAATGTCATAACCTCTATTCTCCAATGTAGTGACCGAGACCAAGTTCTTCTTCAGACCTAGAACATGCATAACATATTTCAACAGAAATTTTTTACTTGATCCCCTCTCAAAGGTAATGGTTCCAATTCCAGTCACACTATATCTACCATCTTTTCCCATCTCTATATGCATTTCAAGATCTTTCTCCTCCAAGTCACTAAACAACTCCTTGTCTTCTGTCATGTGGAAGGAATCACCACTATCAAGATACCACACCAATACCATTGCACTTAAAACCAAGTACGAGATCAAAGAGAAGTAAATTTCAAATTTCAAGGCTAAGGCCTCACCCGCTGTAGCTCCAACAACCTTCTTGTTCTTCTTTTCTGTGGGCAGTTAGTGGCAATATGTCCATGTTCGTGACAGTGAAAACACTTCACCTTGGAAAAATATAGCTTCTTGCCTTTAGCCTCGGATTTTGGATGTTATTTATTCCCATTCCCTTTCCTTTCTTTGGTAGCCAAAGTGAAATTCTCTTCATCATCATTCTTTGATGAAAAGCCATCCTTGGTATTCCACCTTATCTCCTCCTACACAAGATTCGACCAAAGTCACTCTCAATCCAGCAGTTTCTTCTGTCCATTGACAGAGTCTTCATAGTTGTGCCAACTCTTTAGAAGCCCAAGGAGAGCCAAGCTCACCAACTCATGAGATATTTTGGAATACTGTCGCCTTTCTCCATTTTGATTTTTCTAAGCTTATCTTTCAGTGCCAACTTCCTATGGTCACTGCTGCTTTGGAAAATATATCTCAAAGCCTTCCACATTGCAAATGGAGTGGATTTCCCATGAAGGCTTGACACAATATGGTATTTCACACCTTCCAACAAAATTCTTCTTATCTTCGCTGCCTTCTTTTGCCATGTGTCAAGTAATGCAACATCATTAGAAGTAGGCTTAGGAACATCGCTATCGATGAAATCCTTCAATCCATTATCTTCAAGCACCACCTCCATCCTGTCCTTCCAGGCTATGTAGTTTGAGCTAACCTCAAGGGCATACTCTAACTGCAACCCATTGAAATACATTTCAATGATTACTAAACTTTCGCACCAAGAAATTTCTACAGCAAATTTGAATTGTCCACAAGCACAAAACTCATAACTGCTTCAAGTTTTCAATATCCAGTGATTAGCACTGCTTTGATACCATGTAGAAATTTATTAATACTGATAGTATTACCGGACTCTCCTGATCTAACAAATTAATGTTATGTTAAATACATAATCCTTCCACTTAATTCTTTGCGGAAATTAAATCGCCAATTGCAAAACACATATGAAGCAAATCAATCGCACATAAACACAATTTTTTAATGGGAAAGCTTAAAGATAAAAACCCCAACTGTAATATATTATGTATATCAGTGTATCAGGTAATAATTTCATAAAAATATTAGTACATCAAGCTCTTAGTAAAATCAACAATCATTACACATTGTCATGTAGAAATTCACATATCTATGCACCAATTTCTTGCCTCCTGACAGTTTGCCTCCATTGCACAATCCCTGCTGAAGAAGACCCCTGAATGAATTTGAATTGGCCTTGCCTTGACTACGCAATCCCCATTGGCATCTCCAATGTGTGTCAGATGCATTGAATGCATCACTATAGTCACAATAGATAGTCCATCTCACCCTTTCACCTATGTCTCCACTGGAACTGACATGCAAGTAGTTAACTGTTGTATTTTTTCAGTTGAAAGTGAGTCTCTAGTTATGAATTAATTAAATAATTAATACACTAAACTCTCACTAGTGAATCTTCAGTTAGAACTAGATACAACTAGCACAACTGAGTTTAACTCACTTAACTGAGTTAAACTGAATAACAACTCCCATAACTACTCTTCCAACTCTGTCACAACTCTGTCACTTCAGTTCTAACTGAGTCCTCCATGCATGAGTCACCAACCACCCTAGGAATTGCGTAATTCCTTCAACCCATTGATTTTCCAAATCTGTTCACTGAAATAAATTGCTCCAAGAGAATAAGTTGATATTTATTGTCGGAATATTATTAAGGGCTAATAATAATCGACGTGCATCTATTTTTAGATTGACAATCTATAAATATAATTCGCCCAATATTCTAAAAATATAATCTCATCTATTTTACACATTTGACCAACCATCTACAAATAGCATCCTGCAACTTATATAATATGCTCACCATGTCTAAAAATAGACATACACCTAAAAATAGCCCGCGGGCCCCACTTAGTGAAGGTGCTTAATTTTCACTAAGCTCATCATATTGTTGAATCTCAATAGATATAGACATATTCTTTAGAAATTGAAGCTAATATGACTGCAGTTGGGAAGGCGAAATGGAAACAGCCAGTCCAAGAGAAGGGGAAAGAAAAAGAAGAATCACCACAAGATCAAAGAATTGATGATATGACAAAGGTAATAAATAATTTGTCAAAAAAATAGCAAAGATGGAATTGGAAAGTAAAAACTCCCAAATATTGATACAACACAAAATAGGAGGATCTAATCCTCAATTCAGAAAACAACCCCTACAAATTTTGCAGAGAGAAAGAAGGGATAAAGATCAGGTCCAAGCACCAATGTATATAGAAGCAACACCCAGACAGTCAGTAGAAGATGACCAAAAAGAAGCTGAAGACCAAATATCTGTTATATACACAAGAGAAGATGATGAAGACGAAGATTGTGATGGACAATATGTTGAAGTTGAAGTATCTTTTGATCAAGATGAAATGGATGAATACTGTAGGCAATTCACGGATTTCATGCAAGTTGAGTTACATAAAAAATATGATTTAAGCTCTATAAAGAGATCTAAAGTGCAAGATAATGAAGGTGAACAACAAGATTCTATTGCTCCTCCAATGGCAACTCCACAACAAAAGGACCCTGTAAAACAAGTTATTAATGGGGAGGAACCTATAAATTCAATTAATAGAACAAATGTACAATAGGGTGAACCTTCTGTTTGGTCAATTTAGTGTGTCCTAAATTGCTACATTAATTTTTCAATCCGGGAGTCGTAAGCTGACGAAGTGTGGTGCACTATATGTGCAAGATAACCTATCTCTTACTTTTTGTCGTTTTTGGATTTTTTTTTTTATCTTGGGTTTTTTTTTTATCTTGGTTGGTTTCCTAATGTGAGATGGAAATTATAAAAGACAAGTATGGATATAAATGTTCAAGGCAATGATGTCCTTTATAATGATTTCCCAAACTTCAAACTTCAACAGGGTTTTAAAACATGTAATGAAAAAATTAATTCCTAAAAGAAAATGAAAATGTGCCACTATACTAGTCAAACAAATAGTGAACTATTGATCATGAAACCCATTACCCTTGCTGCTGTCTAAATATAAAAGAAACTGTACTCAAAGAAATTCAAGAATTGCAAGCAAAGTAAAGCTAAAACCAAATTACATCAACTCATATTCTGACCCCTCACCATTAGTATCGCTATGGCTTTCGGAAGTAATCATAAACAACTTGAGAAATCTGATATCTAATTTGCAGAAAAATAAACTAATATCAAATTACACACTCATACTTCAATCCCTCACCATTAGTCTCGCTATGGTTTTCGGAAGTAACTGATAATGACATGAGCAATTTAATATCTAACTTGAAGAAAAATAAAATAATATCAAACTACACACTCATACTTCAATCCCTCACCATTAGTAACTGATAATGACATGAGTAATTTAATATCTAATCTAACTAATAAAGCAAATGTACAAAACTGAAATAAATAAAACAGTGCTGGAATTAAAAGTTAAGAAAAATAAATCAGCAGAAGGACAAGACTAATTCCATGTCATTAGTCATTGTAAAACTATGTGCAAATGCCCGGGCTACCTATTGTAATCTGGAACAAAGACACTGATCAGTTAACAGCAGTATAAAGCATGAAAAACTATGGACAAAAATAAAACGTTAATACCATAAGAGATGTGATATATACACGTGAATAACTATGGCATAATGAATGTAAGGAAATAAAGCATGAAACTCTACAGCTATAAACAAAACCTCGGCGTGTGCAGGGGCCCTCTGCACAATCCTCGGGCAACAGCTATCAACCACAAATTATGCTTATGAATGGAGTCTTCTGATGTATTCTAAACGCAGTCATAACAAGGAAATAATGTCACGGCACATTGGACTTTCTTTTCAGCAAAATTACATTACAGAAGCTAGCTACTATGCATATGAGAACACATTATTTATAACAGAGGATGACATAACTAATTTCCTACAATCTACGCTGATAAAAGACACGTGAACAACCACGTCCAGAAATTTAGCATTATGGCTGCTGTGAAGATTAAATCTATGGAGGGTGGATGTTGGATTCGGCTTATGGAGTAGTCCACAGGTGTTGATATGTCCCCTGAGATTTAGGAATGGCCATGCAAGTCTTCACGTGGTGAAAAACGAAGTTCTGTCACCGTAGGACTCTTAGGTTGACCACCGCTTGACTACCTTTGACCACGACCTTCTTTGGTGAATTCGACTGAGCCAGTAGGACTCGGTCCATGTCCATATCATTTCCAACTTGCCCATGTGGCTTGATTTGCCTAAAGACACCTGCAATATAGACTTTAACAAAATGGTTGCGGAAAGTTGAAACAGCTGCGGAAAGTGACAAGATTCCGCAGCTAAATGAGAAAAAATCTAATTCAAACAGCAGACACAAAACATAGTTAAAAACCACTTTAAATTCTCTTTTATGATTAATATGCAATGATGTTGATGACTTAGGAGGTCCAGATAAATGGAAAAAGTCTAGAAAGGTGTATAGGAAAGATGCTAGTTTGGGACTCAACACCTTCCCAGAGAAAATCAATTGATACTTATATTTTGGAGAGAGTTGTTCCTGTACCCGAACAAGCAGCAAATTCTAGAAAGAGTGAAGAAGAACCTGAAAAGAATGCTAAAAAAACTCATTCTTTCTATTTAAAAAAGAGTTGGAGAAGGTAAAAATTCAGGTACCTCTTCTAGAATTAGCTAAAATACCAGTCTACAAGAAAGAAATTTCAGAATTTATTAATCTCACATAGATTGAAGATATAAGTGACACTGTGAACTCACAAGAAGAGAAGCCAGTGGTCACCTTTGGTCCTCATGTAGAAGAAGTAGATCCTTCTATTCCACCATTCTATATTTCTTTGTTGCTTCATGATTTTACTCTCCATAATTGTATGCTAGACTTAAGAGCATCCCATAATCTCATGCCATTGTTTGTTATGAAGGAAATAAACTTGCAGATTACCAAACCTTACAGGGATCTGTATTCATTTGATTCCAAAAGGGTGAAATGTGTTGGGTTAATTAAAGATGTAGTAGTTTCTTTGCCACAAATTCTAGCAAAGATTATAGTCATGGATGTAGTTGTTGCTGAAATTCCAGCTAGGTTTGGAATCCTCTTGTCAAGATCTTAGGAAGAAAAGTTGGGAGGTGTTCTAAAATTAGATTTCGCTCATGTTATCATTCCTATTTTTAATGGAGAATAAAGGAGATTGTACATGGAAACAAGTTTCGTGAAGACCACTACCAAGAAAGATGTAGGAAATTCTCCTATTTATAGTCAAGAAACAGAAGATGTTTCATGTTTCATGCTGCATGAAGATTTAGAATTTGCTAAAGACACAGGGAAGCAGCTCTCTTCAACAGTTGTAAATAATGAGTTGCACTCAAAAAATATTTGGAAATTCTACTTTGATGGTGCCTACTCCAAGGAAGGCACAGGAGCTGGATTCTCGCTGATATCGCCAGAAGGTAACCTCATGCATTTTTCTTTTAAATTAGAGTTTGATTCAACAAACAACATGGCTAGGTATGAGGCCTTAATATTAAGCCTCCAAGTTGCTAAACAGATGGGAGTTCAGTGTATTTCAATTTTTGGTGACTCTGAATTGATAATAAGACAAATTAAAAATCATTACCAAACCAAGCATCCTATATTAAGATCATATAGGAATGAAGTTTGGGATCTGATAGAGAACTATTTTTCTAATGACCCAACTCGAGTTATAGGGAACATAGAAATATTAGTATGCATATGATACCTGCATATGATAGCTACATATGCATGTATCATGTGTACTGCACTAATACATACACTAATCAATTATTAAAAGTCTCAGTGTACGGTAATGTGTGAATTATTGAAGTATTGAGTAAGTACCTAACTTGCCAGAAAACAATGAATGTATTGTGAGGTAAAAGTTATACCTACCACTATCATAATATAACTAATATATTGTTCAAATGAAAGTAAAAGCATTGAATTATGAAAATAAAAGATGATATTTTAATAAAATCCAAGATATATACTAAATTATGAAATTTAATAATAAATCCAAGATATTTTAGGAATCCATAATATTTATTAAATGATGATATTTAATAAATTTTTGGAACAGGGTCTCCTGCAAGCTGCGAAATTGGTCCGATTTTGTAAAATTTTGATTATATTTAGTCTAGCACAGGGGTTTTGGGGTGGGACAAAGCCCTGAAAAGCATTGTAATGGGTTAAAGGGTAGATCTGGAATCTGAAAACCATGGTTTGCGGACCATAGGAAAGATTAGGCTAGATTGTTATAAATAGAGGAACATTTTGAATTGTAAGGTAAGAAGATGAAGAGCTCTTGATGTGAATTTTGGCTTAATATATCTGTTTGGGTTTTTGGGGAAAGGACTCCTACTGGTTGTGTGTGCGGAGATCCAGAGTCCTGCTATGTGCACAGGTCGGGTTGGGTATTTTAAGAAATAATTAATGGATTGATGAATAAGAAAGGTTGTTTGAGTAACTGAGTCTATGTGTACTATTTATGAAAATCTGTGGTAATTTCTATGTTATGTGTATTCTGTGTTAAGCTGCAAAAATACCGTGTAAGTGTTGTTACTGCATCTGGATCTGTTCTATTATGTTTTATGCAATACTATGCTACTATCTTAGAAGTATATAATTTATTGAGCATCGTCGTATAGTTGACCTTGTGCACGTGGATGCGAAGGATGCCTATAGATCCTGCTCTGTAATAGGCAATCTAGTCATCATAAAGCAGACACAACTCTGCTTGCATTACCTATCCTTTCTCAGGGTGTGGAAACCTAGTTCCAACACCTACCCATTCCTTTGACCCACACAAGTAGGTCACTACCGAAAGGTCCATTAGTATAGGGGTTTGTTGGCAAACCTTAACCTCTAAACCTGGGTCAGAACCCTTCAAGCCAAAAGATGGTTTCATTGCTAGGACCAGGTGAAATTTGAGAGAGGGATCGGGTAATGACAAGAGAATACCGAAAGCCTGAAAGGAAGGAAATTGAAGAGTGGTTCGAAAAGTATATTTGGGAATTTGTGATAAAAGAGAATCGCAAAACGAGGTTAACAGCGAAAAAGTGGAAAATAGGTACATTCTTACAAAAAGCTACGAAATTTTCTTTGTAACATTTTCAACCGAGCTTCAGGAGTGGTTGGCTAGGCTCGTAGAGTTCTAGAAGTGTTGGAAGGATGAACGAGTCACTTAGTGGACTCCAGAGCTGATCCAACAGTTGGAAAGGACTGATAATACCATCACTTGCATGGTGGATCATTAGGTGGATAGTGTGCTAGGAGGATTTGTGATAGAATTTTCCATTGATCAGTTCGTCTCCTAGTCTGAAGTAGAGCAGAGATTCTTTAAATGTTTCTGGGGCAAGTTTCTGAAGACATTACCTTTGCTGATTAAGATATTACTGTGCGAGAAGAGTATTCTATGTAGTCATACTGAGTGAATGACCTCAGATCCAGATGAGAGCACGACACGTAGCGGTAAATACTATCGAACCAACCTTGAAAGGGGAAGATCTGTCTATAACCCTCTATGAGAGACAGTTGCACAAAGCCCCCCGAATACACCGCCGTCTATCCTGCGCAAAGGTAAGAGTTCGCCCATACCACCACCTTCGCCGAACAGTGATATGGCTGCGCACCTGAAACTACCTACCTTTAGGGGGGTAGGAGATGAGGATATGGATTGATTTTAGTTTGTGGTAGATTCCATATGGACTGTGCAAAATGTGACAAATGGTACGATGAAGAGGGCACAACCGTCCTTGGCATTCGAAGAAAGAGCGTTGGACTACTATATGCGATACATATCTCAGAACGGGAATGCATCTATTCAAGATATTAAGGATGCTCTAAAGCAACAATCCCAGAAGCCAAAACCTTACTCTCAGTTAGTAGTAGAAGTGAAAGACTTCAAGCAAGGAGCATATGAATTTGTATGGGAGGCTGATCAATGAATGAAGAGAGCAATCAGGGAGGGAAGATTTGAGTATGATGATAGAAAACATACAGAATGGTTCATCGCTATGTTTTTTCCCCACCTATGCACGCCAATGAGTCACAAAACCTTCGAGTCGTAGGAAAAAGCTCTAGAAGTCGCCATGAAACTAGAAGCTGTGCCCAGAGAAGATACTTCGTTAGGAGTATAGAAAATTCAGGAGCAGCTTAGAGCTATGCACATGGAAATTTAGACCCTATGAAAGGAACGAGGAAAATGAGCCAGCACAGATCTATGGTGCATACGATGTTGGGTGTCTGGCCATACAAAGGATCAGTGCCCTCTATTCGCAAATTACATGTAGGCGGGAGGACCTAGTTCGGTCCACCTAGGAGCAAATGGAGAACCCAACTTAGTGCGTCCAGGCTCAAGAGGGTCTGTGTTATGGTGTGATGACTGCCACATCGCAGGGTTGCACGATACGAACCATTGCCCTCGGCTAGGAGCATATGTCCTAAAACTAAAGCAACAGTGGTGCAGGTTCTGTTGGTCGGTAGGACATGATGAGCAGAACTATCGAACTTATAACATGATGATAAATCGAGGGAACTTATATAGGGTACAGTCAGACCCTATGTCACCTAGATATCCCGCAAGATTTGGCAGCTCTCCAACAAGGGGCAGGGGAGGTCGGGGAGGAAACGCAGGTCGAGGACGCGGATAGCTAATTTTTTATAACTACGGGGAAGTAGAACACTTTGCAAGGGACTGCCCAAATCCTACAAGGCAATATTTCAAATATTGTAGAAACCTAGACCATGTGATCGAAGATTGCCCAATTTTAATAGCCAAAATGTAGGAAAAGCAACCCACCCCTACACAAAATGTGAAAAGAGTTAAAGCCGATCTAAGGAACATAGACCCAAATGTGAATGTCATAACACACAGTGGGATGGTCACCCAAGGACCAATGGAAGAGGCTGCCAGGGATCCCCTGACCTATCACAACTGATCAAACATGGAAAATGGACAAGCTCATAAAGACGCAGCTACTACGCATGCACCAATGCACCCCAAGACATAGAAGGGGGTTGAGCCCTTTCTACAGGCATGTATGAAGTTGCTATGTAACCCAAAGGTTGTAGAGAACATTCAGGCATTAATGAATAGCTGCGCAGCATGGCCTCATTCCACCAAGGATGTACACAAAATATACAGGTATAAAAAACGCACTGGAAGAGAAATGCGGCTGACTGCATAGATTGGTGACTACGAGATGGATCAGGTTATTTTAGACCTTGGATCAGATGTGAATGTGTTACCTAAACAAACATGGCAATGAATGGGAGAACATAAGTTAGAATGGTCCACCATACAGTTGTGCATGGCGAATCAACAGAAGATCATCCCTCTAGGAAGGATACTAAAATTCATGGTAGATATTGCAGGAGTAAAGGCCCAAGCTAACTTTGAGGTGATATAAATCGTAGAAGATGTGGACCCCTACCCTGCGCTCCTAGGACTGGAATAAGCTATATATATGGGGGGTGTTATCAATATCAAAAAGCGTAGCATGATGTTTGAAAATAACGGCACCCAAGGAATAGTACCGTTAGATCCCGCAGAAGGCACATGGTATACAGAGCCAACGCGAGATGAGGAGGAATTGGATCACATTTACAAGGTCACTATGCAAAACGAAGATTGGATTAACCCCACGGCGGAAGGAGTACTTTGCTGGGAAAAGGACAGTGAGAATGTTTTTCTGACTCTAATGGGGAACTAGAGAATTGGCAAGGCCAGTTGCATGAGGTGCCAGCGTTGCGATGTCTTCGGGTCACCAAGAAATTTCGCTGCATTTCCCCTGAGGTAAGAGACCTACCCTACTTTGGGGATTCAGGTAACATTAAGGAATTCTTATGTGCACTCGAAGAAGAAGTTCCCAAGGAACATAGGCTATGGGCCCTTAAGCTAACCCTGTGTGGAACAACTGCGCACTGGTGGGATACACATGGGAAGGTATTCCACGATTGGGAGGAATGTAGGGCTGAGATGATCCTACGATTTGAAGCTCCAGTTGGGAAATAGATCCAAAAGTTCCTTGGGTCAGAAGACCCACGCATATGTTTTCTCACATGGGAAATGAAATGGTGCGACAGAACCCCAAAAAAACGGGTCCACCTATTTATCCATGCTCTAGGACAGTGTCCAGCTGCATGGTATTTAGATGTGGAGCTACATCAGTGCACTCGCCGTTGGGAGAATTTAAGAGATGAGTTTCTGCAAACATTTAGGGTGGTAGATGGCACAGGAGTGCTTGATGTAGCTCTGCAGAACACTGACACCTTGAATTAGGGTAGCCCAAGCCTGTACATCACATCCGAACCCTAGGGAACGTCAGTACCACACATGGTTGAATACTACAGCTTCAGCCCAACGGATAGAAAGGATGATCCCTGAACTATCCCAACCATGGCACTGGAAGGAATGCACACTATTGCCAAGTTGTTTAGGTTGTACCTGAATCGCATTACAACATACTCGACGTCGGCTATAATTCGGGATGCGCAAGTAGCACAAATGCTTCATCCAAGGTCGGTAGATCTGTGGGAAGGCCATTGAGTGTGAACAATGACAGTTAGAAAGATGAACTCTGGTAAAAAGGGAATATTATCATTATGGAAAATAGACGGCTAGCAATTAATGCAGCAATTTATGGTGAGTTTTTACCATTGCTTGATGATAAGTTCCAAGTTAGATTCACTCTACTATTGGATAGCCACGGGCACTATAAGGGAGAAAGGATAACTCTGACTAAGGCTCCATATCATCTCTGTAATCTGCATATATTATTCTGCTGCTTGATTGTCTAGACCTTTGGCATTTTGTTCATACCCAATCAACCTACTTCCACTGTCTGCGAGTCTCCAAATTTAGGATCCCCTCCTTATGTTGTTATGGCAGCCCCTAACCCCACGGACGCATCAATGCCTACCAGTCTAGAGCCTATAGACATTATGTTAAGAAGGTTTGGGAATGCTAAGATTGATAAGCACATTTCCCTCTGGCTCCCTAAAGGGAAAATTGACTTCGAACCTTGCGTAGACTAGCGTCAAAGCTACATGACGAAAGTTAACACCCTGTCCACCCCTGGGAGGATTGCAAGTTCCAGCCAGACAGGTTCTAAAACAACCATGAAAGATGGTATGAAATTGTCGCAGATCACTATGAGAGCTAACACAGTCGAGTCGCAGATAGTCCCGCGAACGACAGGATTGACTAACTAGGATACTCCATCCCCCCGGGGTATAAAACAACACAGGGATACGTTGCACCCTACCAGCAGTACCGGGCTAACTACCAACGCAAGCCATGATTTTTCACTACCTAGCATTATCCTGGATGACACCCACCTTCCAATGACTACATGACTAAAATTGGACTTGGCGCAACTGGCCCGTGAGGCATTACAAGGATTACACACCGCTGTTCTTCAAGAGATCCATCGTCGTGACCAGACCATGCAGTAACAGCTTGATGTGGCCACGCCGATTATCGCACAATGGACCTAAGATGTCTCCCTTGCTATCTCGTAGAGGGAGCAAATCGAACTGGTGGTTCACTAGCTCGGCGTAGAGGTCCCAGAGGAGCTCACCATAGAAGGCTTGGTTGCAGCACCAAGGGCATCCCGAACTGAAATATAGACCCTCAGGACCCAAATGGCCCGCCAAGTCACCACATTACAGGCCTAAGTGTAGCCTGCCACACCTCCGAAAGTACAAGCACAACGTGCTACGCTGGTGACATAAGCTACGAGCATCATTATTGAACATCTTACTCTGGGTACTCAGTGGCTCAAGGTGGCCATGCAGCTCTGGAAAGCATTCCAGTTCAACCCATTTATTCATAACGTCAAGTAGGACTTACACCAGAAGGAAGCCACTTTCGATCAGATCGAAGCTACCTTGCCCTCCCTAGTCCCTGCGCAGCATCTGGAACTCTTGAAGACTAGCAATGCACTTTCAGACATGGTTACAGATCTTCAAAGAGCAAAGCATGCCATCACAAAGTGATTGAAACCATGGGGCAATGCCGCCTTCCAGATATCACAGGGTTCTCATGACACAATCGTGCGGCTCAACCAGATATTAGAGCAGGATACCATGGAAACTGAAGGACCAACCTCCCAGAAGCTGGTAGACATTGCATAGAGTGTGGCTGCCCAGAGTAAAGAAATGTTACCTCTACTAATTGTAGCCATCAATACCTTACGTGTGTAGATAGAGACTGCACCCCTACAGTGACTCGAGATGAGTCACAAGATTGTGTTTAGGGACTATTGGAACAGGGTCTCCTACAAGCTGCGAAACTGGTCTGATTTTGTATAATTTTAATTATACTTAGTGTAGCATAGGGGTTTTGGGGTGGGAAAAAGCCCCGAAAAGCATTTAATGTGTTAAAGGGTATATCTGGAATCCGCAAACCACGGTTTGCGAACCATAGGAAAGATTAGGCTAGATTGTTATAAATAGAGGAACATTTTCAATTGTAAGGTAAGAAGATGATGAGCTCTTGATGTGAATTGTGTCTTAGTAGATTTGCTTGGGTTTTGGGGGAAAGGACTCCTACTGGCTGTGTGCACGGAGATCCAGAGTCCTGCTGTGTGCAGACCCTGCTGATGTGTGTGCAAGTCGGGTTGGGTATTGTAAGAAGGAATTGACGGATTGAGAATAAGAAAGGATATTTGAGTAACTAAGTCTATGTGTACTATTTATGTGAATCTGTGGTAATTTCTATGTTATGCGTATTCTGTGTTAAGACACGAAAATACTGTGTAAGTGTTGTTACTGCATCTAGATCTGTTCTGTTATGTTTTATGCAATACTGCGCTACTATCTTAGAAGTATATAATTTATTGAGCACCATAGTATATTTGACCTTGCGCACGTGGATGCAAAGGAGACCTATAGATCCAGCTCTGTAATAGGCGATCTGGTCATCATAAAGTGGATGCATCTCTGCTTGCATTACCTATCCTTTCTCAGGGTGCGGAAACCTAGTTCCAACACCCACCCATACTACTTCGGGTGAGACTTTGACCTATGCAAGTAGGTCACTGCCGAAAGGGCCAGTAGTATAGGGGTTTGTTGGAAAACCTTAACCTTTAAACCTAGGTTAGTACCCCTCGAGCCAACATAAATCCAAGATATTTATGAAATAATAATATTTTAATATAAATATAAGATATTTTTAAAAAAGAGGATATTTTAATAAATATCTTGAAAAAGGATTTGTGTATAAAAGGAGAAGGGGAGGAAAATTGATGGGCATGGGTTAGTGAGGTGGGAAAACTGACCTGGATACTATCAAAGGATTTCTAATTGTGAGAGAAACTAGTAGTGAGTTCTAACAGAGTCATAGAGTGATCTTGATTGTTATTGGAGTTTTGGGCATGGGGGCCAGAAGACTTGTCTTCTAGATCTAGGGACCAAAGAGGTTGAATCCAGATAGGTTGGGAGGAAAATGGTGGTTTGGTAATAGGAATGGGAGCCATGGTGGGTCAGGAACATCTTCAAACATGGTTATAGGTAAGTATTCAATAGTGAATTGATATATTCTGCTTCAAAATTTTCATGCTAGATTGTGTAGTATCAATTTTGTTAGTCATTGTTAATTTTGAAATTTAGGACCTTACACATGGTATCAGAGCACAGTTTCAGACTCTGTGGATCTTAGGGTATTTTAATCATTTTTTTTGGGTTTCAAAGCTTGTATTGCCTCCTCTCCTCATATATATATATATATATATATATATATATAGTTCTAAGCATACAATACTATAATAAAAACATGTCGAGGAAGTATTTTGAATACTAAGTATTTCTGTGAAGTCTCTAGAAGTAATATGTATCCTGTGCATAAACCGAAGTCAATGGTAATCAATTTTGTGGCTCATTTATTTAAGACAAGTCTGAAGTCTGCAATAAATTACCTGTACAAGTAAATCGAACCTATGGTGTCACCCGTAGCTAAAGTCCGAACCTGTGATAAATTTTGTGACAGAGCTGAGTTGGGTAATGAAGCCTGTAGTGTGCTAGATGGTTGGGATTGTGGTAAACCCGAGCAATGAGTAGATGTGTTACAACAAGAGATTTCTTATGACAACATTCATTTACTTGTGTTCCAAAGCAATTTAGAGAGCTAAAGATAATTGAAAGAGTGAACACTAAACTTGTGAACAAGCCATGCCTTCTCAAAGGCACAAATGCCACTGTCAAGATAAAACCAGCCCACTATCAATTAATATCAATCCAAAAAAGCATAAGAAAACAAAGCAAGGATATGATATGGAACACTCACAAAATTTTTTGGTTAATATGTGATAAAAAAAATTTAATTTTTTTTTTCCTTGGACCTTATTATTATCAGTACCTTGTGAAATCAATTACTGCAAATAATATTTCAGATCTAGGATAATATGATAATTTATAATATGTAACTTTGGTCAGATCCTGCAATGACAATTTTCCAAACAAAATAAGTGCCAAAAACCCTTTCCAAAATCGATTAGGAAAATCTGCAAGTACGTGAAAGGTTAGACAATGAAATTCAATTATTTCAACTATCCCAAAAAATGCTTCAAATCTCAGTGGGTGTAATCAATATATTTCAATGACAGCCCAGGCTTAAATATGGCATTTTCAGCAACAAAAATATATGCGTGAATCCTCCTAAAATGCTAGGATCCTTCTTCCACAAAAAGACAAAGGTTAGCCCAGTGAAACATACAGTGACAATAAGTTTTATATCCTCAATCAGCCAATCAAATTTAATTGCAAAATTACTATGGTAAATAGTGTTTTCTTCAGGTGTGAGAGGAACCCAAACTCTTTGAGGCTCATGACCA
The DNA here is from genome assembly GCA_034641835.2 of Pinus albicaulis. Taxonomy (NCBI): domain Eukaryota; kingdom Viridiplantae; phylum Streptophyta; class Pinopsida; order Pinales; family Pinaceae; genus Pinus; species Pinus albicaulis. Next base: position 869,666,023 of record CM076575.1, on the reverse strand, counting down.
AAGTGATTCAAATCCTTCCCTCAAAGATAGATATGACAGAACTAGACTACAACTGTGCCACAAATTTCCCAGAAAGGAGAGCTCGAATTTCTGGTATTTCACTGCAAAACCAAAAGTCAATTCATAAAAAAAAAAAAATTGTTTCCTAGTATCGAAGGACGAAGCGGAGGATGTGTTGACTCCGCCTTCAAGTCTAGGCAGACAAGTGTAAACCCCATCAAACTAGAGAGCAAGAAAATACGACCGACCTGCAAACAAATCAATATGGTGAGTCATGGTGCAGTAAAAAAATAAAAATAATAATTAAAAATAAAAAATAAGATTTACAAAAATCCGCGTATTACAAGGTTCAAATTCCGTTGTATATATTATGTTAATGCCAAGGTTTGAAATTATCCAAAGTCTTTTGGGACCACATATTCAAAGTTGCGTAGTCCGCGGGATATATATGTAATAATGCAATTAATCCAAAGGTTCGATCATATGGGTTTTTGATCGAAATACATGGAAAAAGGTTCATATGGGGAGTGGGGCCAGGTAAGATTTACAAAAATATGTGTAGCTTTCATAGCGGAGATTATATACACATCCACGAGCTTAAACGCTCTAAATACGTTATTGAATGTGACAACATGGTTTCCATTTAATTCACTCATTAATAATTTAGTTTGAAAGTTTGGATATGTTTAAAAATTGTTAAAATTATAATCATAGGTATTTAATACTATATATATATATATATAGATTGCGAAATATTTTATTAAAATTGTGATAAAGATGTTTAAATTAAAAAAAAAAAGTTTATAAATAATGGGGATTTAGTTAGAAGGAATCTATACAAAAGGAGAGTAGATGGTTATTATAAAGGTATTATATGTAATAAGATATGGCTGGTTAGGGAAAAACTATTAAATATGTAAATACATAGCTATAAATTGGAAATTAAGATTATAAAGATAAAAATATATATATAACTCCTTCAATAACTGCATTTAGGACCTTACACATGGAAAATATTAGGTAAATATTATGATCTATCAAAACCCTTGCATTTCACTAAAGAATTATTATGCATTGAATATCTTGCATTAGGACAAGGAGGTCGGTTTCCACCCTCCTTGAACTCGGTATCAGTAAAACCTACCTGTAGGTAAAATAGAAAAAGAACTATACCAGTATGTAAGCTCAATTTTACGAAAATTATATTTAGTTAGTCTAAAAATTACCCAATTCTCATAAATCGTATTATGTATCCAGGAAAAGCCATGATGGTAAGAATGTATCATTGGTAGAAAATCTCTAACACCTCCACCAACGTTATGAGCAACACCATCACCATCTCCACCACCTAGATCGTCATCAGCACCAGTCGCTCCAAAACTTGATCTAACTACTGTAATGTGCTCATTAGAAGCCATTCTGGAGTCACTAAAAGGGTCCCAACCATCCAATACCAAATAAGAATGACCTCACCTTGAGGAAAGAAATTCAAAAAATTCCAAAGATTTAAATTATAGAAAAACACAAGAGGATATTTCTAGGGAGATACAAAAGATTAAACTCCTAGAATTTATAGGAAAGTGAGTCAGAGAATGTACTGAAGCATGGTTGGAAGGAATGACAAGGTGTTTCGCGCTGTAATATTCCTTTTTCAGGAATGTCAGCAATCAGAAATCTATTCCAGAGATTGACTAAAGGGGCATTTACTGGATATGTCACCTTCTCAAGGAAGTGTGAGATCCGGAGGCTATCTGGCCCTTTTCAGAATCTATCTATAGAGCTCATTGAAGAATCCCACTCAAAAGTGAGCTATAGCAATATGTAAAAAAATACATGAAGATCAACTTGCTACAATCTTAGAAAATGATAGAAGAACTCATAGCTATTGTATTAGCTCATAGCAGCAAAATAAGTGTACAATATCTCAAGGGAAAGAGCACTCAAGAGAGGGAATGATCAACCTCAAAGAACAAGTACATGAAAGTATGAAATATATTGTTGCATAAACTACCCTAGCTATGACTGCGCAGTCTTATGGAAACACTGTTGCATACAAATGTGAAATGTGATGATATTGAAATATAGCTCAAGAAATGAGGGGGAGTGTTCTCTCAAGCCCTAAAAATACTAATACAATGATAATACAACAATCCTCAAGAGGATTGGCTACACTAGATACATGGAATGGAAAAATACCAAAATGTCAGAGTTGTTGGGTAGCTGTAGCAACTCATAATCAGAATAGAAGGAGATGGTAGAATATTCTCTACAATATGAATCAATCTCCTCGAAAGGATTTCCGGAGTGTAAGGCTGATTCCGACACTGGAAATCTCTCCCTCTAAAGTGATGGCGCAAAACCGCACTGCAAACTAACTCTGAAATAACGCAGTCTATGGAAGGGACTGCACTGATGAAGATGGGAGAAGGCTTGGCCTGCTGCCAAAATCTGCAGATGAGCTCAATAACACTCCTAAATGATATCTCCACTAAATGGAGACTCTTCTCTCTGCAAATCAAGCCCTGGAGTGATGTCGTGGAAGCCTCCACTGCAACCCTAGCTACACAATGTCTTCTTGCTGCAAGAATAACACTGTGGTGGAAGAGAATGCTTTGGCCTTGAGCCAAGATGTGGAGAAAGTTGAAGATCAATTCCTCAAGAGGCCTCTCATGAGGAGGAAGGAATCCTAAGTAGGAATTCCTCCAACAACTCTGCTAAATAGCAGGAGTATGCTCCTTGTCTCTCAAGACAATGAAATCAATAATCCAGTCATAAGAAAAAATGGTTGTCTCGCCCTCCTCTTATACAATTGTGAGCTCCCTCTCCATGGCCCCCACTTCATTAGGGTTTTCCTTCTCAAGGAATATTCCCTCCTTCTCTGTTGCATTGTGCCACATTGTGCTTTCCACCTCATAGCCTGAGTAGTTTGACTTTGGTCAACTTGACCTAGCCACTTTGCAAAATAGCTCCCTTTCACACATGGAGGTGTGAAATCAAATAAAAAATGATCCCTTCTCATAATATGAGGGATTTTATTGTTCTTTTCATTATTCATGGGTCTCCTTACCCATTTATTCTCCACCTATGTGAAATTAGCAAAAATTAATGTTCCAATTTTCTGCATGAAAATTTTGGAACATTACACATGTTGAGAGAATATTTTTCCACCTCAAATACAAACATTGATATATTTAGCTAAAGGAAGGTGATGTGATTTGGTGAGGAAATTTAGAAAAGAAATTTCATTTCACATCGGAAAATGTTCCCTGGGAGTTGTTCAAGGAAAGAACAAAACATCAGTCCACTGTAGTGAAGTCCTCATGTACTATTAACGTCACAAAAATAAAAATATTATTTGATACTGGTGCTATTGATATTTTCATTTCGCCATATGCATTAAATAGGTATGGGTTGGAAACCGCAAGCAAAATTATTTCATATAGGTAGAAATGTCCTCAGAAGAACTTCAGTTCATAGATTTAAACGTTTGGTAATACAAAGTTAATCTAGGGGTTAGTTAGACTTGGTTGAAAGTACTAGGATGAATGATCACAATGGGAAATAACTTAGTTTCTAACTATTTCTAGAGATCTTGTGTTGATTCTTGGATATCACCACCTTATTTTCATAATTATAACAACAATCCTAATATAAGCCGAGGTGTATTACTCTTAGTCATCCTTGATAATTTACCCAAAGTATTCATTGTGATGTAATATTCAATGACAATAAAAGTGGTTTTCAACTTTTGGAATAAATTGAAGCTTTTAACAATGATAAAATGAAATTTTATATAATTTGATATTTGAAAGCTATGAACCCTAAGATGATACATTTTATTAGAAGAGATGGGGTATTTAATGTTAATCTATGTATCGAAGACATATATCAAGCTCAATCCCACTTGATTCCTAATCCATTACTTTTACTTTACACTCCATCTGACAAAGGAGTTGAGATAACTCATGGATATCAGCTGCAAATTTTTCCATAATGAAGTTTAAGATATTAATATCGTGCAAGTAAAGTTCAAAGTACATTCAAATCATTATATTAAAATAATAAAATTAACATCACTTTATACATTAAAATTTTTCCGTAACTTTTAAAAATTAGAATGGAAACTATCCTAATTGTTTTTATGCAATTGAAACATTCCATTCTTCAAATGACGTTGAGATTTCCATATATATATATATATATATATATATATATATATATATATATATATATATATATATATATATATATATATATATATATATATATATCTTACTAGATGATAACTACAACCATTGATGATATGAATTTATGCAAATATATTTTATATCACTTTCCTATGTTGATACTTTAATTACTATCCAAGAATATGTGTAAGTGGTTTAAGGAGTAGAGTGAAGGTTTAAATTTTTATAGCTGAATATTCACTAAATTGGACATTTTGAGATTCAACCATTATGTCATTGTTAAGATAGATAATTAGCCATTTAAAACCATAAGGATATATCGATGTCCAAAACAAAATAATATGGCAACATAGCATTTTCACAGAAAAGAAAACAATTTGGTTTAGGAAAAAGAAATTAGGGACATTATGACACAATATAAGATGATTCATGGTAGTTATTTATGAATATATAAAGATTAGTTGGCAGAGTTTCTCCAAAGAATTTAACACTTGAAGAAAGGAAGAATGGTAATGAAAGCATGACCATAGAATTATGACAAGACCATTAGATGTGAAGCTACAACCACATAAAAGGCTAAGCTAGTTTGAGGTAAATTGATGGATGAAAGAAGACACTATCTATTCTAGAAATGTTAGGAGAAATCATGAATAATAAAATTGAGAGTACAAGTATAATTCACTAAAGGTACACATCAAACGAATACAAAATGAATTAAACATATGTTAATATGGTAAGAAACCACCATGTAAGGTAGTAAACACACTTTTAGAACAAGACGATATAGTTACCAAGAGAGTGCAATGGAAAATTTCAAAGTTTGATCTCCATTGTTGCCATAATATAATTGATATAGTAGCTAAGGAGGACGGGAACAAAAATAAATTACAAACTTATAATGATGATAATAATTGTTAGTTATCATAGTCAACTTAGAATATTGAGAACGACAAAATAACACCAAAGGTGAGTGAGTGGAAGTTTCACAAAGCAATATAAGAAGTCAATGACATTAGATTAAAGAGTGAATTTATAATAAAATTGATCAATTATAGGATAATCTATGTACATGGAAACATCTATAATAATTTCTCCCTCTAATGGGAGAGTCACATTATAAAAGTTTCCTTAAGTGACTAACTATATCCATGGATTATGGAAATCATGGAGTATGATTAGAAAATTCTATCATGTGATGCCTTAAAACCTAAAATGATAAGTAGATTACATTCGATATCCACGTTATTAAATTTATTTATAGGGTCTTACCCAAGTTGGGAATAGTAACGAAATTTCCAAGTGTAATAATTTTATGCATTAAGAGAGAAGGAAAGAAAACCATGAAGACTAGAGGTGAGAAAACAAAGTCAATTTGATAATATGTTCTTTTTCAAATTGAAGTAGACATGGAATATTAGGAATTTCTGTTATAAGGAAGTGAAATGATGTTTTCTATCAAGAAGAATTTTCTTAAGGATATGAGAAACATGATTGGTAAGGGTCAAAGCAATGACCTATAAGGAGTTGTGAACACTCCTAATTTGTTAAGAATAACAAGTGATAAACTGGGAAAATGTTTAAAGGTAAATAATTAAAGATAATAATTGTACACCGTTATAAAAGAAGATACATTTGGTGATAAGATGAGGCCTAAGTTCTAATGAGAAAACGAGTAATGTGAAGAATAAGAAGTTGGTATTCCATTGATGAGTTATGTGTTGAATTAAATGTGTCAATGTAATAAAAATGAAAAGACTATGATGATTATGATATTTGAAAATGCTATGGTCATATGCTAGTTTGAAACTTAGGTTACTAATTGATATTGAAACCTTGAAATTAACACTTCAAGTGACAAAAAAAAATGCCTCCACCTATGTAAGTCACACCTTGGATAATATGAAAGGAACCCTCAATTGAGAAGCATGCATAGACATTTGTAAAATCCAACATTGATTTTCTAACACAGTCTATTCGGGAAATTTGAAGAGAACCTTGCTTGAACAAAGTAGACCAAGTATAATGAAAAGTGAATAATGCATTTTCAAGCAGTAACAAATTCCTTCAATGAAAATAAAACTCCCACTAAGGGATATTTAGAGTAGTCAATTAACTCTTCCTCCATCTCTAGCATAACCCTAATGATTAGCCCTGCAAAACCATACTCCGTGGCTTCTAGATTTTTAAGTTGAAGTTGAGCTGGAATAACATGATAAAGAATTTAATGTTATTATTATCTATTTGGATCCAGATTACAGATCAAAGATAATTATACTTAAAAGACAAATAAATAACAAGAATTAAAATATTGGCTGGATCCATACATAGTTTTGTGTTTTAGAGTTCTTAATCAACCTGTATCAAGAAATTAAATCATGCTTCAACTAAGAAGTAAGTGTGTTGTGCTCTTGTTTCAATACATTTCGTTTCTATATACGAAATCATAAATATTGGAGCATCCCTTCATTTATATTTAGAGTCTCGACCTATGAATTTTATAAGTTTAATCGGTTAATATAGTATAGAAAATAGTAGCTACACCCTTATTTGTATACCCATGTTCGATTATTTTATGTGACATTTATAATTGTGGGTTACATTTATAAGAATTTAAAAACTTATTTTGTATAACCTTACCTTATTTTGGATGGATACTTAAGACTGTCATTTTGTACTATTACTTGTAAATAATATATTATTTTCTTAAACATTGTTGGTACATGGATACTGATATAAATTATGAATTATGTTATGGATATAGTATCTATAATTTTGCATATCAACATAAATGATGAGATAGAAATAAAGAATGATTACACTTGACTAGTTAAGGTGAAAATTAATTTACAGACCTATTCGATACACATAACCAAGTATGTTATATGAACTCAAAGATCAATATCATAGATAGCAAAATATTTGGAATGTATAGAAATTGTTATTTGAATAACAATTTGATTGGAATATATTGATACACATGTTATAATTTGTGGACAAGTGTTTACATCGCAGATGGTATCATTACTAAACCAACCGCGTGATGACAAAACTTCAAGAACAATATAGATTCACTGAGGTTTCATGATAGGATGTTAACCCTGGTCCTACTAGGAGGGGTGGAGGTGTTTCCCACCCTTTATCCTACAAAACTTGGAGTCATGGGAGGGTTGTGCAAGTCACACTCCCCTATACGTGTGATGATGACTGTCAAATGCCTACTAAGGAATCAGGTTGATATAGTCGACATTGTAACACTTTAGGTCTATGAATGGTTAGGCCAGTATAGCTGACGCCATGTCATATTCTAGTAGAGGATGGATAGGATGGGAGCGGAAGAGATTAGGAAGGATAGGATGATTCTAGAATAGCTTGGGAACTCTGTTGGGGCAAGACGTGACTAAGAAATTTGTAAACTAATAAATGATCAAAACATAAATTTTAAAATTTTCTCACACATTAAACAAAAATTAAATTATGGTACATGTTGGCTCGAGGGGTCTTAACACAAGTTCAGAGGTTAAGGTTTGCCAAAAAAACCCTATACTACTGGCCCTTTCGGTAGTGACATGCTTGCGCAGGCCAAAGTCTCACCCGAAGCAGTATGGGAGGGTGCTGGAACCAAGTTTCTACACCCTGAGAGAGATTAGGTAAGTCAAGCAGGTTTGGGTTCCCAGCCTATAGAGTTCATACCCAAACAGATCTAATCACAGGTTTACAGAGCTATTATCATGCATAGATTGAATAAATTTCTTTGCATCCATATGCGTAATACCAATTATCTGCACAGAACACTATAATCACAGTAATTAATAGATCACAGATACATATACCAGAAACATAGATATTTTCACAGTTCGCAGTAATTAAACAGACGCTTTCGCAACTTAATCATATAACCCGAGTTCGCATCAATCACAACAAAGTAGATCCAGATCGCATTAGATGTCCAACAATACTTCGTATATATATTAATATCAAAATCTGCTTACAATCCCAAAATATCGCCTGTGCACACAGCCAGTAGGGTGTGCATACAACAAGACTGAGGATCTCTGTGCACACAGCTAGTAGGAGTCCTTACCCTAACAACCCGACAACAAATCTAATACGTGCTTAGCATCAATCTCAATTCTTCTCTACCTTAAGACTCAACAAGGTTCATCTATTTATATCGATTTAGCCTATGCATCCAATGGTATGCAAACCATGGTTTGCGGACTCTTGGTCTACCCTTGACCCATTACAATGCATTCAGGGCTTTGACCCACTCCAAAACCCCTGCGTTAGACTAAATAATACCAAAAATATAAAAAATGGACAAAACTCGCTGTAATATTCCTAACTAGCCCAAGCTAGTAGGAATATTCAATGTCATTTTATTTTTATGTTTTATGAATAAAATGTAAAGGAGAACAAATAAATACTCCTAAACATGAGAATAAATCAATGCCCAATGTGAGCAGAGTCAAATTCGAGCGTGCTCAATAAAATCCACTTGTATGTGAAACAGGTTCAAGCTATTTGACCGGGTCAACTGGACCAAATCATAAAGCAATCCAGATACAATGAACCTCCTAGATGATCAGCAAAATCCTATGAGACGGTCCTCCATGTGAAAAGGGACAAACGGATGAAGGTGGTTTAGGGTTTTGAAAACCCTAATCTTATATAAGGAAGGGAAAGACTCAAGAAGAGTTTGTTGACGATATTTAGATTTTGAGTTTGCTTGAGCAAATCAAACTCTCTTGGCTATTTAGCTAGAGAGAGAGGGATTTCCTGTTTAGGAATTCCTCTTCCTTCCTTGAGGGTCTCTTGGAGGAGATTTTGTTGCATTGATCCACTATCTGGCATTTTGGCCAAGCTTTACCTTACATTACAGCACTGCTCATGTTGAGAGTTGAGCTGTCTTGTGAGCTCCTGCAAGTGGAATCAGATCTATTCAAATTTGAAGAGTTTTATTGCATCTTTTCAGTGGGGAAGTCATTTAAACCATTGGCAGGAGTGCAATAGCTGTTTTGAGCTTCATATTCTTAACTTGGAAAGAGGAAAAAGTTTGCATCACTTCACCAATGTAGTTAGCTTTAGAAACTGCATTATTTTGCAGGCAGAGTTGTAGTGTTTATTTGCTGGCAGTTTGGAGGAGAGATCTCCGGTGAAAGAGTTCTTTTCTTTCACTAAGGTGATCCGTGGATTGGCCAACCAATCCATGTCTTATTTCAGATATGATCTACTGTGTGAATTATTATTCAGAAATTTCTGAAGTTTACTGTAGATCCATGGTGTAGATCTCAGATCTATTCATTGTGCTTCACTTTCAGCTGAGATCCCCAAGGGGAATGTACTTAAAAGGAATTTTTGCATATAGATCCCATTTAGATCTATCATTTTTTCCTCTGATCTGTTATAGATCTGAAACTTAATAAAACACTGCTTCAAATTTCTGAAAATTACACTGTCTAGTTTATCCTCTGCTTCTTGTGCCATAAAGCTTGGGTTTTAGGCCTTTTCCTCAAGTATAGATCTGTATTTTCTAATGTAATATCCTTGAATCTTATTCTTAGCTTGTCATATTTTTATCTCTGCATAGAATCACCAAATCCTTCAAAAAATATGCTCTCTAATCTTCAGTAAATTTCTGCATACATTAAGTCATGGGAAATCAGGGTTTTTAAGCCTAATTGAGGGAGGAAGAATTGTTTAACTTAGATAGACTTATTTTTTTGAGCCTAAATTTAGAGCATAGGTCCCATTTACGCAGATCTCTGAATATACTCATTTTAGGGCCAAAATCATCAATTTTCCCCACCTTTTTTCCCATAAAACGCTGTATAAAGTTTCTGCTACATATTTAACTGAATTTTAAGTGTTTTGAAATCTGTATTAGACATATTTTTGTAGCTCCAAATTGGTAATAACTCATATTATTCCCAATTTGTAGCTGTTCCTGAAAAAGGGATATTACAGTGGTATCAGAGCAAGATCTTTGGCTTAGCCTGTGGCTTCAAGCCAAAGTGTTGAATCCTTGAAGGAGGAATATTTAAAACTCTATAGATAGAGTCTGCATATGGCCAGGTAGCCTTTTGATCTCATCCTTTTTTCAAAGGTGACATATCCAGTAAATGCCCCTACAGTCAATCTCTGGAATAGAATTTTGATATTCCTAAAAAGGGAACTTTACAGCGGTATCAGAGAAGAGAAGAGATGAAAAAAATATCAAAATGATGGAGAGGATGATATTACTCTCATCCATTTTCAGATCTAATAAGGGCCTCTCCAAAGAGGTAATTCAGAAGAGAGAAAGAAGATGCACTGAGACTCCTAGAGGGTTTTAAGATGAAGAAAGTTGCAATGAGACCTACAGAAGGTTTCAAGAAGGAGAGGAAGACCCATGCACTTCCTACCCTCACAAAGAAGATGCATTGTATAGAAGAAATAAGAGCATGGCTCCACCACTTGGAAGAATGACAAAAGAGGAGATCTTCCTGCTCCTTTTCCAGACCCTAAAGAGTATTGAAGAAGATCTCAAGGAGATTGAGAGGGTGGAGACTTGTACCAGCGCTAGCACAACCTTGGAAGAGCAGCCTTCATGTTTAGTAATGAAGGAAGAATACATAGTTGCAGAGGAAGCTCTTGCTTCTACATCTCACTGAGGTATGATTAAAAATCCATCTATTTCCATTTCAGCACATTGTGTGAAGAGATATACATCTTTGCATGCTGCTGATTTAGAGCAACAGAGTTGCACTATGCTGTGCAAAGGTAGTGAGGAAGAAGAGAGGAACCATTCCTCATTGGAGCATTCACATGGAAGATTCATTCATGAAGCAATAAAAGGTGGAATGATGGATGGTAGACATCTTGAAGTGAGAAAACCTTTCTCCCTTCTAGATGACCCTTTCTCAATGAACACACCCCTGCTCAAAGAGAAACTTATACTTGCAGCAAATCCAAGGCCCCTTTGGTTTTGGAAGGCCATGCATGAGGAGAATACCTTATGGAAAGAATTTATTGGAGGTGCACTTCAGCACATCATGGAGTGCAAAGTTCTTCAACAGTTTGAGGAGGATCTTCCCTTCTCACGGGATCATATAGTAGATGGAGGACATATTCGGATGGATAACATCTCTCATGACTGTGTTAGACATTTCTTAAGCCATGCACATCATGATGGGAGGTTTTTTCCTACCACCTATTTGGGTCCTCATAGGGTCAAATTGATCCTCGGGAAGATTGCATTTCAAGATCCCATGAAATGTAGGAATTTGATTTGAGATGATGGTAGCCCTCATGGGAGGAGTACCAAGATGAAGGGTGGAAGGAGACATCCAAAAGTGGTTGAGTGGATGTGGATGGAGAGCTACTTGTAGATCTATGACACTGGGCAGCAGGAGGCTTGGCTGCGTTGGTTGCTCTTGAAAGAGTTTGGTCATAACTCTCTTTCTAAGGGTATGTGGAAGAATACTTGCATCATGGGGCAGAAAAGAGTATGGGCACATTGTGTTGGCATAAAATTATTCATGTCAAACATCATGTTGTCACTACATGATTTGGATGATGGAAGTATGAGGAGGCAGCAAAAGATTTTGTTGCTTGGGATGTTCTTGAGAGAGCAAGGGCGGATTTTCTCTCACAGTTTTCATGATGTTGCAAGAGTAGAAAATGGCACTGTCATAGTGCAAAGGGGTTACTCCTTGGCCTTAGATGTTCAAGAAGGACTTTCCTCATGGGGAGGAATTCTCATATGTAGCAGCATTATGGGAGATTCCTTTGACATTCTGCATGTCAAAGATTGGATCTATGTGTTGATGGGAGCCTATTTTCATAGGCCAACAACGTTGTCACCTTGGAGCTGGGATTTATTGATGGAATACTCCCAGGATCACTTCTCATTTGATGCACTTGGTGGGTAGAGGGGAGGTGAAGGAGATGGAGTGGTAGATGGAGACATATATTACTGTGGTGTGCTTTTCTTGACTTGGGTTTCCAAGCATGAGGAGAAGGACTTTCATGCAGCACTTGGTTCATTCCCCTTCATGGGAGTGTGCCAAACTATTATTGAGGATTCATTCATGGATCCATGTATCTTCTTGCTTCCAACATATGGTGAGAGCTTTTGCCTGCATCCTCTTACTATCTTTTGGCAGTGCATTGCTCCATAAGAGGGCAAGCTATTCATTGAGCTCCATGATCTACATTGGGACAAATTATATGATGGATACAACCATCTCTTATGTGGCCTTGGGCAAATATTTTTTACTTACATTTATGTTCATTTGATTTATATGATTAGCCATGTAACAAGAAACAATTTTCCATGCATTATTCTAAAGTAGCAGTATGTAAAACTGCGTTGTGAAGACTTGGGAAACTGTTGGTACTCTCTTGCATCACATAGAACCTTTAGTATTTCCTTCATGATGATGATAGTCATGTTCTCAATTTTTGATATTGCTTTTATCTTGATGGGAGACATGATGTTGAGTGAGGCACATGGTTTGGATGTGTCCTTTTGGGAAGTAGGTTCCCACATTTTATGCAGTACATGTTCTAATGGGAATATGGGAAGAGTTGTGGCCACCAAGACCAAACACTTGTTTCTCTTGGAGGTGATCCATGTGTGTGATGGGATACCTTATGATGATACTCTTCTATCCATCACATATGAAATATTTTGGGCTAACTGGTTTTACAGCGTTGGAGGGAGGATCTTTGCAGATCTACTCTTCATGATGCCACTTGAGGGCAATATCCTTGCAGCCCAAGATCAGTTAGCACTCTACACTTATCTTAAGTGGAGAGGAGGACAATGTGGGGTAGGCTATCTTGTCTACCATATGTAGATTTTCAGCCCACCTATTTTGCAGGACCTCAAGGTGGAGGAAAATTTTCTGAAGTTGCCTTATCTGGAGGTAACTAGATTCTTATGGATGATAGCATGGGTGTGGGAGACAATCATTGGGAGAAATTTTCCCCATGCTCTTCATAATTCCTACCTTAATGAGGCCATTGAGCAACAAGAAGATCACCACTTGCACCTTCCATTTTCTCATGATGTACACTTTCTATCTTACACTTGGAGGAGATCATTGGAGGATAGATTCATTGCTTATCATTTTCAGCCATGGTGGGGTCCATTGATGAGGCTACAAGAAGAGGGAAGGAGAATTTTTTTTCTATCCTACAGTTGCTTGAGGACAAGAAACATTTTGAAGGGGGAGGACTGTAATATTCCTAACTAGCCCAAGCTAGTAGGAATATTCAATGTAATTTTATTTTTATGTTTTATGAATAAAATGTAAAGGAGAAGAAATAAATACTCCTAAACATGAGAATAAATCAATGCCCAATGTGAACAGAGTCAAATCCGGGCTTGCTCAATAAAATCCACTTGTATGTGAAATAGGTTCAAGCTATTTTACCGGGTTAACTAGACCAAATCATAAAGCAGTCTAGATACAATGAACCTCCTAGATGATCAACGTAGTCCTATGAGGAGGTCCTCCATGTGAAAAGGGACAAGTGGATAAAGGTGGTTTAGGGTTTTTCAAACCCTAATATTATATAAGGAAGGGAAAGACTCAAGAAGAGGTTGTTGATGATATTTAGATTTTGATATTGCTTGAGAAACTTGAACTCTCTTGGCTATTTAGCTAGAGAGAGAGGGATTTCCTGTTTAGGAATTTCTCTTCCTTCCTTGAGGGTCTCTTGGAGGAGATTGTGCTGCATTGATCCACTATCTGGAATTTTGGCCAAGCTTTACCTTAAATTACAATGTTGCTCACGTTGAGATTTGAGCTGTCTTGTGAGCTGCTGCAAGTGGAATCAAATCTATTCAAATCTGAAGAGTTCTATTGCATCTTTTCAGTGGGGAAGTCATTTAAACCATTGGTAGGAGTGCAATAGATATTTTGAGCTTCATATTATTATCTTGGCATGAGGCCAAAGTGTGCATCAATTCACCAGCGCAGTTAGCTTCAGAAACTGCATTATTTTGTAGGCAGAGTTGCAGTGTTTATTTGCTGGTAGTTTGGAGGAGAGATCTTTGGTGAAAGAGTTATTTTCTTTTACTGAGGTGATCCGTGGATTGGCCAACCAATCCATGTCTTATTTCAGATCTGATCTGCTGTGTGACTTATTCTTTAGAAATTTCTGAATTTTACTACAGATCCATGGTGTAGATCTCAGATCTATTCATTATGCTTCACTTTCAGCTGAGATCCCCAAGGGGAATGTACTTAAAGGAATTTTTGCATATAGATCCCATTTAGATTTATCATTTTTTCCTCTGATCTATTATCGATCTGAAATTTAATAAAAAACTGCTTCATATTTCTGAAAAATATGTTGTCTTGTTTATCCTCTGCTTCTTGTGTCATAAAGCTTGGGTTTTAGGCCTTTTCCTCAAGTATAGATCTATATTTTCTAATGTAAGATCCTTGAATATTATTCTCAGTTTTTCATACTATTATATTTGCATAAAATCGCCAAACCCTTCAGAAAATATGCTCTCTAAGCTTCAGTAAATTTCTGCATACATTAAGTCATGGGAAATCAGGGTTTTTAAGATTAGTTGAGGGAGGAGGAACTGTTTAACTTAGCTAGACTTATTTTTTTTGGAGAATAGGTCCCTCATGAACTAATATAAAATAAAATCCCTCCATTTCTCTTATTTTTATGCAAATCTCTGAATAAACTCATTTTAAGGCCAAAATAATCACTTTTCCCCACCATTTTTCCCATAAAACACTGTATAAGGTTGCTGCTGCATATTTAACTGAAGGTTAAGTGTTTTTACATCTGTATCAGACATATTGTTGTAGCTCCACATTGGTAATAACTCAGATTATTCCAAATCTGTAGTTGTTCCTGAAAAAGGTATATTACACTCACAGCTTTAGGAGACCTTGTTCCAACAGTCCCGCAACACAATCTTGTGACTCGTCTCGAGCCACTGTCATGGTGGCATCTCCACCTGTGCCTACAACAGTCAGATTTCTTCGGCCAATGGGGGAAGCACACCTTCACTTTGAGCAGTATCATTTTGCCACAATGTCTACCAAATTTTGTGAAGTCAGGCCTTCTGTCGCAGCGGTGATGCTCTCCAAAGTATGGTTTAGCTGCTTAATAGCAACATCAACATCATGCAAGAGCTTGAGGGCTTTGGCAGCCCAAGGCTTCAGGCGGTCACCGAGAACTTTCTTCTTATGCCGTAGTTCATCAATATCGTTTTGGAGGGCGTGGCTAGTTCACAGCCGTGTCAAGTGTTGAGCAGGAACCAAAGTGGGCAGGGTGGCTTCTAACTTCTCGAACGCTTCTTCCTTCTTCCGAATTTCTTTTTTTATTTCTCACAGGATCGGGTCGCACTGGACCTTGGTCCATAGCTGCATGGTTGTTTCTAGTAATTGGGCGCCCTGAGCGATCTTCCCTATAATGACGTTTGTAGCCACGGAAACCAGCGCAACGCGCTAGGCCAGTACCTCTAGAGGTGTTTCGGGTTGCAACTTAGCCTACAAATCTACGATTTACTACTCCATTTGTGTTTTGATCACCTGAAATTCTATCTTGGAGGCCTTCAATGCTGTGACCAACCCTTCAATCTTAGCCTAGGGGATGGATATGGCCAGGATTTCTTCTGTAACATATGTGTAGAGTCTGTGAATTAAGTGTTCCAGCTTTTTTTTCTGCACCATGGCAAAGAACACTTCAGTGTTCTTTTCTGCAATTGTCTGCTCAGCCACACCGAGCTGTTGGTGCACTTGTTGATCCCGATGGTGAATTTCCTGAAGCAAGGAGGTGCGGAGAACCTGCAATGCCTCATGTGGAAGCCTGGCTAAATCCAGTTGTACTTCTACACCAGCCTGGACTTGCATTCCCAGGTCGGGTGGACTGATCACAAGGGTTGCGCCAAGTAAGGAAAAAAGGTGTCTTTCTGTTTTAGCTAGTGCTACACTACTAGTTGCCGAGGGCAATCATACCTGAGTCACACTGATCTGCAATGTGTCTGTCTTCAGCTGTAGAGCATGGAGCTTAGCCTGAATTGTGTTGATTGTAGCTCCCTATTGTTCTTCTAAGGCTAACCATCTGTCTTCCGCGGCCAAATTGACCACGTCAACAATTTGTTCGAGGTCCCCTTTGGTCAGTGTGACTGTCTCATCTCATTCTGTCCACTGAGAGCACTGCTTCTTTTAGGGCCCTTTGACAGGCTTGCTTGTTCACTTCATGCCTCGAGGGGAGGTAGTTCTTCCTGCATCCAGTCCTTCTGTACCCAGGTCTGGCGATGAATCTAGCTGAGTCTCTACTTCTGTGTCCTTCTGGGTGGTCTGTTTCTGCTGTGCATCCTTTTGTGCTGTTGTGCCCGTGTCCTTCCTTGTACTCTTTCTGGATCCTCCAGTATCCTTGATGATGATAGGTGGAATTACTTTCATTGTGCTGGTTCCTTCAATTCCCTTCATGCCGATTTTGAAGTTGATCTTCCAGTTAGGAGGCCAGAGCGCAATTACGTTGTCAATTTCTTCATCCGCCACCATATAAGGGAGAAAATTCCAAGCTTTATCCTTGCGTGCTTTGATATGGATGTTGTGCATGGTGACCTGGAATGCTGCAATGCACTTCTATCTATCAGATACTACTGGAGACAATCGCGGTCGGGAATTAATGGCTGCTGCCAAGCTACTCTGAAAGAGGACCTAGAAGACCTGGTTGTCCTCGAGACGTTGTGTCTCCTTAGAATCTCATAAGTTTGTATATCGGGCCCCCTCGCACATGTAAGGGGTGAGATCTGGGAGAACTGATTCCTCAGGTGCTTCCCAGGCTATCAATGCGATGAGAAGTAGTAGCCAGGAATAGAAAAATGCCCATCCCCACTCTTGGGATTCGCGGACATTGGCCAAAAACTCATTGCACAAATATTGTGACCTATTGAAGCAGACCCGCTTCTTGCACTGGCCTGCTAACTGAATTACATATGCGGGGATGGAGGCCACCTAGAATTTTCACATCATCTTACATGCCAATAACATGGTACCTAGTTGCATAGCTAGATCACTGATGGTTTTTATCATGATGCCATGAGTGTTCCGCTCCACATGGTATTTTTTGTCACACATATTCAGTAGTTTCGGCCTGATATTTCTTCCCAACGCATAGTAGAGGGTCCGACCCTTCCATAGGAAGACCAGTGATGCGATGGATGAGCACAAGGTCAATAGGGATTCGATCCTTGATCCAAAAACACCCATCATGGACCGAGGCAAGAAATTGATGCACCAGACGGTCAGTTATATTGTAGTGGCTGAAATGTAGGATCCCGAGTAGATTGAGGAGCCCAGATCCTGCCACTCTGCGTACCCATATTACGAGGAAAATTTTGATCCCATCATCCTCCTGAATTTTTTCAAGATATAACTTGGGCACCAACTCAGGGAAGGCCTCCAAATTGGCCAAGTCATGATCATAAAATTTGATCTCATGGAGCCTTCCAAAATGTTCACCAATAACGGGGACCTCTCCCAGGGTCAGCGACATCTACAGGTAGGTAATGAGGTCGTCAAGGTTCTTCATCGTGTGCGTCGAGGGCCTGCGCGGCCGAATGAAAGGAGGTAACCAATTGATTGGTTTTGTGGCCTAAGCTTCTTCTCGAGCAACACGCACCTGGGGCATCGCTCGTGGGGATTTTATGTTTCTCGGGGAAGTACAGGGCTTCCCTCGAGCCCATTTCATGGATTTCCCTGAGCCCTGTGCTTTTTCCTTTCCCTTCTTTGTGAATGGGCTCAATGTGGAGATAACTTCTTCGGCCTCAGACTCAATCTCCACCACTTCCTCAATTTATGGCTCTGCCGAGGTTGCTGGTGTTGAGGATTCAGCAGGATTAGTGGCCATCATTCTAGTGTGAAAAATGAATCCCAACCCCAGGTGGCTACTATCAGAAGGAGTAGGTTGCTTAGACATGAAAGGGATGCTATAGGCACAAAAATTCTTATAGCACCAATTTGTCAAGGATGAACATGTCAAGTACAAGCTATTCAAGAGATACGGAACCCTTGTCTGATCCATCCTACCCTTTTTATAGCCTTTGGGATCAACCAATGGTAGGGTAAACTTCACTTGGAACTTACCATCAAGTAAATGGTAAAAAATCTCCAAAAATCACCTCATTAAATGTCAGTCGCTCACTCCTTCAAATGGTAACTTTGTCTTTTTACCCGATTTGACTTTTCCAATTGCTAGTTTTCGCACCCTTGGTGTGCTCAGGGCACCCCTACGCTTTTAACATACCTCCTACACTCCCAGCGTACATTTTGCGTTCTGACTTTATTCCTTTTGAGTTTATTCTTGTGCCTCCGGTGCACTCCTTCAGGCTTCCAATCCTATGGCTACCTCATGCGCGGAGCATGGTACCTGTTGTGCTTACCTTCCTTAGTGGGTTTATCCCACTTCATACAGCTACTCCGGCCATATATTCTTTTGAGCCGATACGGTTTGAGCCAACTGCCATTAATATAGCTGGGTAGCATATCACCACGCAGGGTAACTAATCAAACATCTCTGCCATCCGTGATTTCTTTAACTGTATAGGGCCCAAGCCAGTGCTGTCGGAACTTCCCTGGGTGTTTCACAAATTGGATATCATAGAGTAGCACTAAGTCATCCTCCACAAAGTTCTTTTGAAAAATATTTTTATCGTGCCATGCCTTATTGTATGCTTTCTAAACTTGCTGATGGAAGTTAGCAATGAAACAGTCTTCTTCCAAAGCCACAAGTTGCACGAACCACTCCTCCATGATATCAAACTCTACCATATTTGTGAAGGTTGTGATGCGCAAGCTAGGAACAATATATTCCATGGGCATGATGCCCTCCTTGCCATAGACCATCCTAAATGGAGTTGTCCCTATAAACTTCTTACAGGTTGTTCAGTAGGCCCATATAACAGATGGAATGCACACGTCCTAGTCGCTGCGAGTGGCATTACAGACCTTGGTTAGTGCGTGCTCCAAGACCTTATTAAAAGCTTTGACTGCTTCATTTTCCTAAGGATGATATGGAGTGATTTTCGCGTGATGGATCTGAAATTATTCCATCAAGGCCTATATTGTTTCATTGAAAAAGTGCGTACCTTTATCGCTCATCAGGATTTTCGAACTTCCAAATTTGGTCAAAATCTGCTCAAAGATGAAGTGCGCAACGGTATCTGTAGTGCAATCCTTTACCGCTTGTGCCTGTCCCACCCAGTGACATAACCAGTAGCATTTATAATGTAACGTGCACCTGTCTTCTTTCCTGGTGGGTTGATAGGTCCGAAAAAATCAATGGCCCACTTGTCAAATGCTTGCAGGGCCATTTGCGGTTGAAGGGGCATTTCATTCTCACGGGACAATGTGTCAGTGCATTGGCAGGTATCACAAAACTTACAATAGTCGTGAGAGTCACTATGTAGGGTGGGCCACCATAATCCAGCTCTCAATATCTTTTGCACCTTTTCTTTCCCAGCGTAGTGACCTCTTGCTACCCCATCATGGGCTTTTGCCAATATATCATGTCGTTCATGCTCAAGGAAGTAACTACACAGCACTTCATCTACTCCCATATTATATATATGTCCTGTGATGATGCTAAAATCCACATCGCAGGTTACCATATCCTTCTTCTGTTGCACCGAACACTCCATAGGTGCCAAGCTTGTAGTCAGAAATTGAATGATGTCAGCGAAGTGTGCATCAACTACCTTAATAGTGAACAGCTACACATCAGGCAATCCTTCTTCCAGGTTGGTTGGTTCCTCGCTGCTCTCAATTCGGGACAAGTGATCTGGCCCAGCATTCAACTTCCCTGGTTTGATAATGATTTCAAAATCGTATTCTTGGAACAGCAGAAGCCATCAGCATATTTCCACCCCCAACACTGGCTTATTCACCAGGTACTTCAAAGCTAAATGATCGGTAAACATTTTGAAGTGTCCTCCTAACAGATAGTGTCGATACTTTTGTAATGCATAGACCATGTCCAATCCTTCCCGCTCCGTGGTGGCATAATTGTACTCCGCGCCAGAGAGTTTTCGACTAGCAAATGCAACTGGGTGATCAATGTCTCCATCTCCAGGCTACGTAAGGCCCGCTCCCAGGGCGATTCCGAAATCATCAACGTGAACATGAAATAACTTTGCCTAATCAAGGAAAATAAGGATAGGCACAGAGACCATATTTTCCTTGAGTAGCTCAAAGCTCTTTTGACACTCTTCATCCCAAAAAAATGAAACATCTTTCTTAAGAAGATTTTCCAGAGGCACTGTGATGAGATTGTATTCCTAAATGAACTTTTTGTAGTAGCCAGTATGTCCGAGGATCGAACATAGTTGTTTCTCAGTTGTAGGTACTTCCAGATTGATGATAACTACAACTTTCACAGGGTCAACCATCAACCCTTATCGGCGAACTATATGTCCGAGAAAGATTCTGAAGGGCACGCAGAAGATACACTTCTTGATATTCAGGGAAATTTGGTGCTTCTAACAGGCATCCAACATCATGCGCAGGCTCAAAACATGCGTCTCTACTAAGCCAAAGACAGTCCAATCATCAAAGTATACCTCCAGAAATTTATAGATGAACTCTTTGAACACTCCAACTACTACCCATGAGAAGATGGCAGGGGCATTTTTGAGTCCAAATGGCATGACTGTATACTGAAAGGATCCCCTTTCGGTAGAAAATGTAGTTTTTCTATGATCTTCAGGTGCAATTCTGATCTGATAGTACCCTGAGAACCCATTAGTGAATGAGTACACTCCTTGGCCTCCTACGCTATCTAGGATGTCATCGAAGAATGGTGTTGGAAAAGGATCATGTACGCAGGCATCATTCAACTTGCGCAAGTCCACGCAGATGCGGATTTCCCCCTTCGTATTCTTTTCCTAAACCACCATGGGACTCACCCAGTCTAATTTTTCGACCTATTTGATGATACCTGCGATGAGAATTTTATCAATTTCTTCTCTAACCTTCTGCTTATACTTAGGGTTTAGTCAATAAGGGAATTTCTTTATAGGGCACACATATGGTTTCAGTGTGATGCACATAACCCCTAAGTCACTCGTGATCCCCTTAAGCTCTGAAACATTTATCGGGAATAAGTCTTGATATTATGTGAGTAATTCTGCAACCTTGCCTACTGTCTCATCATCCCAGTCATCCCCAATTTTAGCCAACTTGGGTTGCTCTTCTGAGCCAACGTTAACTTCTTGCAATTTTAGAGGCTTCATGACATCCACAGTGTGTAATGGAGGTCCTGTAACTGTGCACTCCCCTTCTAATTCTGGGATCAAGACATTGTGAAGATCCTCATCACATTCTTTTATGGTGATATTTAGGCATTCGAAAATATCCTGCATCTGTGTTTCCCATGTTGGTATCTCCAATGTTGCATAAGGGCTGGATTCACCAAATACAAAGGTATCTATATCCTGCAAAACTTCGTCAAGTGCCTCCATTCCTCATGTTAATCCAAATGTCCCCATAAATTCATCCTTTACAGTTTCCCAGTGGCGGGTGCGTTGATGGAGCTCCGCATCTAAGTACCATGCAGTGGGAATTGGTCCCAGGGCATGAATAAACAAGTGAACCCACTCTTCTGTAGTTCCGTCACACCATTTATCCATCCAAACAAACAGATGTTCGCACGGATCCCCTGGTCCAAGGAACATCTTGACTCGCACGTCAGCCGAAGACTCAAATCACAAGATCATCATATCCTGACATTCCTCCCAATCCTGGAATGCCCCCTTGTGCATGTCCCACCACTGTGCAGTTGTTGCATGCATGGCTAGATCAAGGGCCCACAACCTTCACTCTCTTGGAACCTCAGCTTCAAATGCTCGCACAAACTCCTTAATAATACTAGAACCATTAAAGTAGGGTAGTTCTCTTACCTCGGAGGAGATGCATCAGAAGTCCCGTGTGATCCTAAGGCATCGCAGTGCAGATACATCGTGTAACCAGTTCTGCAAATTTTATATTTCCCCATTGGATTATGAGAAACACTCGCTATCCTTTTCCCAGCAGAGTACACCATTGGTTGTGGGGTTGATCCAATATTCATCCCACGCAGTTAACTTATAAATATGATCCACATCTTTGTCTTCACGCATCGGCTCCGTATATCATTCTCCTTCTACAGGTTCTAATGGTACTATGACCTGCATACCTGCATTTTCAAATACCATGCTCCTTTTCTTCAAATTGCTGATACCTCCCATATCGATGGCCTAGTCCAATCCTAGGAGCGCAGGATAGGGGTCCGCATCTTCTACAATGTAAATGACCTCAAAGTCAGCCCGGACCTTAACTCCTGCAATATCTACCATGATATTTGACAATCTCCACAATGGTATGATCTTCTGTTGATTAGCCATGCGCAGCTAGATAGTGTACCATGCCAGCTTAGGTTCTCCCATTTTGTAATATTCCTTTTTCGGTAATTTCTGCAATATGGTCCTCAAGGACGTTGTATAAGGGAGGCAGTGTAAAAATAAGCTGAAAGGGGGCTTGGATCCCATTTTTAACTCACTAAAAACTTCTCTTCCAGAAGTTGAGCCCAAATAAATGACTCTAGTTGGGTTATTCAGCTCTCCCCAAACTAGATCCCGTAAAGAATGCTCAAAGAGAGAGCTTACAACAATACATGAACATAATCATTAAAATATGAAAATATGAATGCCACATAAGATGAAATATATTACATTCATCATTTACATTAATGTATCAGCAACAATATATAGGAATATCATGAAGAATAAGCCCCTCATGCAATGGGAATCAATATCCAAAGATTAACACATGGAATACAAGAGATGCAGCAACTACATAAAATGCCGGAAAGCAGTGACATCGCTATCTCTAGGAGTGTAGCTTCTGCTATAGATGTTCATACATGAAATATGACTAAAATATACAAGAAATTCCCAAGAATAGAAGAATGGGCTCCAATACAAGATTTCTAGCCAATCTAGGAGAGATTGCTAGAAATGCCGGAAAATGTACAATGTGACAAATAAATTTTCACTGCAACTAAACCAAAATGAGAATGAGGCTATGGTAGATTTGAAATAGTCTTTCCCTCCTCTGATAATTTTCTCAAGCAAAGGGCTGATCCCTTTCACTCAAAAACACTCCTTCTGATAGGCTCTGATGACCCTCCCAACAACTGCCTACATAAAATATCGCAGTTTCTGCCCAAGAATGTGTTGTGAGAGATGGTGAGTGATTGGCCTGGTGCCAAAGATCTAAAATGAAGCCCGGGAGTCCCCTCTAATACTCCTCCAAAGAATATGCAAGATCTAAACTGAAGAACAAGCCAAGAATGACTTTGTGAGTTCCTCTGTTGCTGCTCCCAACAACACTACATTTTCTGCCGAACAAAATAACGATGTAGTTGAAGGGATAAGCTTGGCCAAATGTCGGAATGAGGAAATTAATATCAAACCCTCTCCTTCCTTGAGGATGAGGTAGGGATTCTCGACCGGTAACACCCTTGGGTGAAGAACACTACAACCCTGCTAAACAGTCCAGGGATGCAAGTCTTTGCAAACCCTACGAAAATAATAAGCTAATGTATAATGAAAATGGGCTTCCATCTCCTCCTTATAAAGAAAATTAACTCTTCTCACCATGGCTCCCGTTCACACTTTCTTCTAGCTCAAGCAAGTGAAGCCTCCACTAAAATTACGTTGTCCAAGTAGGTTCAATGCATCTAGACAATTTTAGTTGACTTGGTCAAAATGACTAGATCAAGCATGATCCAATCCTGTTCACAGCATCTGGTGCTCAATTTAGTTACTTTATTATTCCTCCTTTCACACAAGGAGTGTTATTTCTCCATATAAAGGGGTTAAGGTGTCTCCTTACCCATTTTATTCAACAAAATGTAAATATGCAAACTATAATGTTCCTTTTAGCTTGAGGCTAAAAATTGGGAACATTACAGTCCTCCCCTCCCACATGTTGCTTGTCTCAAGCAACTGCATAGAGAGAACAAAATTTCTCCCCCTTATTCTCTTATGGCCTCCTCATCAACAATCTCCACCACTGCTCAAGATATGCTATAATAAATCTGTCCTCCAATGCTTCTTCCCAAATATGCAAACCGGAATGGTGCTCATCATGGAAATATAGAAGGTGTAGCTGGAAAAATTATTGCTGTACTATGGCCTCCTTAAGGTAGGAGTGATGACATGCATGGGAAAAATGTATCCCCAATGATGATCCTCTCATTCATGCTATCATCCAAATAAAAGTCTCAACCCTTGGTATATGCAATGTGTTGGGGCTGAATGGAGAGTTGGGCTTTTGATTCCCAAGGTGTTTCTCCCTCCATTTGTGATACATATGGGGCTGCCTCTATCCTTGGGCTGAAATGGTATAGCCTTCAAGAATGGCCCAAGCTCCCCCATCAAGAAAATCAACCATGATATGCCCCCTCAAATTCTCCATGTGTTTTTTTCCCACAAGAAGAGAAAAGTAGCAATGTGGCAATCATGGTTTTCCCATGGTGTCTCCTGAAATATAAAACATATAACATGGGGAGAATCATGCTCCCAATGGGCTGTACATACAATACTCTCCAAACAATGCTCCTCATAAGTGTACAAATATCAGAAATACAATGGAGCAATATGCAATAAAAACAAGCTGTCATAGGACAACTGGAGAGTGGTTCATAGTTCCACTTATGGAACCAGTGCAGTGCACCTCTGGCCTACATAAAATCAGAAATCAATACGTTCTTTTCCCACCACTTTTTTTTCTGCCACAAAAATCTCATAAGATGGAAATATGAAAGTACAAATGGGTGCCAATGGTGCACACCAAGAAATAGGTGGCTTCCCCCACAAACCATCATAAAAATAGCCACTCCCATTGCTTCAATGGGCCATAAGTACATCCTAATAAGGAGAATAAGGATATGTGATCATCCTTAGCTCATCAAGCTGCTCATATAAAGTAAAGAAAGGTAAACCAATATGGAAACATATACCTTCTTTACCATGTACTCCGGTCTTTGAGCTGAAATGGCTCATCTGAATGATTTCCCTCACCTTAAATGAGTAGGGAAATGGTTGTGCCAACCTCTCCAAAATCACCCAGGCAATGCATCTATCCATATGATGATATAGATAATTCTGAATGTCGTCCCAAATGAACTCTTCTAGCAAAGAAAAGTATGCATCAAAGTGCATAGCTAGAAATTCGTCATGTGCTGCATGTAATAGTTTCCCCTTGATACTAGAAGCCATAGTCAAGAATATTCTGCCATAACAATAGATGACCATATCATCCATCATGTATGTGTCATCATCATTTGGGTCATCCAAAATCATGCATGCACCTAGATCTTGGGAGTACTCTACCAAGAGTTGAGTCCTCCAACACGGATCAATCCTCTTCATAGACAGCGCTTGTAAGCATGAGTGACCTCCATCCACACCTATGTATGAAAGAGTCCTCCCTCAAAGGAAGTACCCTCTTCCCCATCAAATCTGTGGAGCAGTCATCCTGCATCATGAAGATGTTATCCTCCATCCCTGCAGCAAACTCTGTCAGTGCAGTATAACTAATGAGATTGGGTGATACTGAAAATGAGAGAGTGTCTCCCTCCTCCTTGGGTTTATCCCAAATTCACTGCACTGTGCTAGACTCCTCCAATGTCTTCACCCCTATGGAATCCAAAAGTGGTGAACTAAATGACAAGATGCCCCTCATCAATGCTAGATCAGGTGGCCTTCTAGGTGGAATTCCCCCATATAGTGAGACATCAAGTTCAGAAGTGGACTGTATGTATAAGAGGACTGATTTGTCCCTCTCTTAACTGTGTTTTATAGTCTTCTTATCTTGTGCAAAGACTTTCTGAAATAGATAAGGGTGTATCAACCCTTGATGCTGATCCTTCTCTTTTCCCTCCATCTCACAATCCCCGAAAATTGCTGCAAATGGCTCCGGAATTGTGCTTTGGTTCCCACATGTTGAATCTATTGGAATCCCTTGCATAGAAACAAGGAATTCTCCCATGGAAGAAATGGATCCCCTCTCATCTCCATGTGGTTATGGATCTTCCTCCAATGATACAATGTTGTGGGTTCTTCCATGCACATTCTCTTCATCAATATGTGAATATGCCTCCCCTTCAATGAGAGACCATGGATTTCGGTCTTCTTCTAAAAGAGGGATCTCCATGTTATCACAAATGGAAGAGTGCCCTTCATACAATGGGGTCTTGCCTCTAGAAAGTCATCATACATATTTACATCCCCTTCAGAAATATGGAATGGAGTTGGTTGCATGGTTCTCTCCAATGCATGCAAAGTGTTTGATGTTTTGATACATAAATATTCATAGTGGATTTCATCAATTTTTCTCACCAAACTCTTTGTAAATCCACCATACGATTCTACATTCACATAATAACATGAAATATAATTTTCAAACCACCAACCATGAGCCATACCTTTGAGTTGCAGCGCTACTCCTCCAATGGCCTCATCTCCTTCCTCCATCCTCCCGGCAGTGAAAGTGGGCAATGGACTGCACTATGGATCTGCATGTGTGGTTGAATGCTCACACCCATCATAATAATAACTAGGGCTTGCTTCATCCACAAACCCTCTCAGAAAATCTCTCCATTTTTCCCTTTCTTTCTCCTCAAGGTCTTCAATGATTCCTTCCATGGTCTGGAAAAGAAAAAGGGAAACCTCCTCTTCCGTCATTCCTCTTTTTTTATTTTTTCTGTACATCTCCTCTTCCAAATGATGAGCTTCTCCTTCTAATGGCATTTTATCTTGGGCTGCACAGTTGTAAAGTTCCCTTCTCAAGAATATCAAAATTATATTCTAGAGATTGACTGCAAGTGCATTTACTGGATATGTCACCTTTGAAAAAAGGATGAGATCTAGAGGCTACCTAGCCATTTTCAAACTCTTTCTATAGATATTTACATATTCCCCTTCAGGTATTCAACACTTTGGCTTGAAGCCACAGGCTGAGCCAAAGATCATGCTTTGATACCACTGTAATATTCCTTTTTTGGGAATTTCTGCAATATGGTCCTCAAGGACGCTGTATAAGGGAGGAAGTGTAAAAATAAGATGAAAGGGGGATTGGATCCCCTTTTTAACTCACTAAACACTTCTCTTCCAGAAGTTGAACCCAAAGAAATGACTCTTGTTGGGTTATTCAGATCTCCCCAAATTAGATCCCATAAAGAATTCTCAAAGAGAGATCTTACAGCAATACATGAACACAATCATTAAAATCTGCAAATATGAATGCCACATAAGATGAAATATATTACATCCATCATGTAAATTAATGTGTCAGCAACAATATACAAAAATATCATGAGGAATAAGCCCCTCATGCAATGGGAATCAATCTCCAAAGATTAACACATGAAATACAAGAGATGCAGCAACTGCATAAAATGCCAGAAAGTAGTGACAGTGATGTCTCTAGGAGTGTAGCTATTGCTATAGATATGCATACATGAAATATGACTGAAATATACAAGAAATGCCCAAGAATAGAAGAATGGGCTCCAATACAAGATTTCTAGTCAATCTAGGAGAGATTGCTAGAAATTCCAGAAAATGTACAATGTGACAAATAATTTGTCACTGCAACTGAACCAAAATGAGAATGAGGCTATGGAAGATCTGAAATACTCTTTCCCTCCTTTGATAATGTTCTCAAGAAAAGGGTTGATCCCTTTCACTCAAAAATACTCCCCCTAATAGGCTTTGATGACCCTCCTAGCAACTGCCTGCATAAAATAACGCAGTTTCTGCCCAAGACTGTGTTGTGAGAGATGGTGAGTGATTGGCCTGGTGCCAAAGATCTGAAATGAAGCCCGGGAGTCCCCTCTGCTGCTCCTCCAAATAATATTCAAGATCTCCACTGAAGAACAAGCCAAGAATGACTCTGTGAGTTCCTCTGTTGCTGCTCCCAGCAACACAACATTTTCTGCCCAACAAAATAACGTTGTAGCTGAAGGGATAGGCTTGGTGAAATGCCAGAATGAGGAAATGAAGCTCAAACCCTCTCCTTCCTTGAGGATGAGGTAGGGATTCCCAACTGGGAACACCCTTGAGTGAAGAACACTACAACCTTGCTAAACAACTCGGGGATGCAAGTCTTTGCAGACCCTACGAAAATAATAAGCTAATGCATAATGAAAATGGGCTGCCATCTCCTTCTTATACAACAAATGAACTCTTCTCACCATGGGTCCTGTTCACACTTGCTTCTAGCTCAAGAAAGTGAAGCCTCCACTAAAACTACATTGTCCAAGTAGGTTCAATGTATTTAGACAATTTTAGTTGACTTGGTCAAAATGACTAGATCAAGCATGATCCAATCCTGTTCACAGCATGTGGTGCTCAATTCAGCTTCTTTATTATTCCTCCTTTCACACAAGGAGTGTTATTTCTCCATATAAAGTGGTTAAGGTGTCTCCTTACGCATTTTATTCAACAAAATTTAAATATGCAAAATATAATGTTCCTTTTAGCTTGAGGCTAAAAATTGGGAACATTACACATTCACTGCCAAGTTTGCTTGGGTAGTGTTGTAGTTCCTATGTTTTAGCCAAATTGGCAAGACCAAAATATAAGACAACATCAAACCACTTTGGGATCCTAGGATCTAGCCCTCCTAGATCTAGAGAGGGATTTCTCTATAGATGGAAAAAATGATATATCTTTAAGGCTCAAATTGAGGTATTAGGCTAACTATGAAGCACGTGGGTTTTTTATTTTGTTTTTTTGGTTGGAGATCATTAATTGAGAAGGCTATGGAAATAAATAAGGAACTGAATGGAAGGATGTTTTAGCATGGGAAGATGGGTCAAGAGAAAGGTTAATCCATTGGGCTATGGAGTCATGAAAGGGGATTACTTGCATAAAAACTATCTGAGGTTTTCCATAGGGCAAGTCATCTATACTAAAGGATATTTTTAGATAGATGGTGGAATGGAACATTAAGAATGGGTGAAAGAAAGAAACCAAAGTGCAGCCTAAGATCAGGTAAGGAATTTGAACCTATCCTTATTTTGACATACTTCAAAGGAAACTCCCAATAAAGGTAAAAAGGGTAGCTTAAGATCAGGTCAGATGTCATTTAAATCCAGGCCTTCTTTTAGCATACTCTTAAGGAAAACAATCTAGCAGTCCTCATAACTACTTTCAGAAGGTAGAAAACATTAAAGACTAAACATAGAGTAAGGTCTAAGATCAGAGAAAAACTTTTAAACTTCAATGCTTTTGACACTAACACAAAGGCATCTTAGAAAGGCAAACTGTTGGAAAAAGAACCTAGTGGACAGGGCTAATTCTAAAACCCCAGTTTCCTAATTCCTTCAGCTGAAACCAAACAAGAAAATCTAAGGAAACAAACTCCAAATTCATACATCAGCAAGAATGAACCAGCCAAATTCTATATTGGTTAAATTATCATGAATTTTCTCTTAGATACACAAATAGAAGAAAACATATATATAAAGATTTGAGAGTGAGACTTAGGGTACTTCCAACAATATATGTTAATCTATGCTTGCTATTCTTTATCTGAGAATAATGGACAGTATGATAAACATGAAAGGAAACAATTTCAATGAGAAAACATCACCAATAATATAGACCAGGATCCTGTGAATCTTCTTGATTAATTGATGTGCAAAACCTGTCACATACTTCAAGATTCCAGTGGCTCTTTACAATCCAGATTTCTCTTCCCAGCCTACTATACTACAGATTACTCAGCTACTTCCCCTCAATAACAGTTCTAACAATCAATAAAATCCAAACAACCAACAACATCAATATAATTTACAGGGGTTCTTATAGATGAGGAGGTGAAGTAACAGAGGAGATAGTTGGCCCAATTAAATGATGAATTTTAATGTTTCTCGGCCTCTGGGAAGCTTGATGGAGAAGAAATGACATGCTCCATACTTCATTAAATGGACCTTTGCTTGTATTTGCACTCTAGCTGTTTGTCTTTGACTTTCGAAAGCTCTGGTTGGTGGGCAATTGCTTCTGAGCTATATATATGTAGATATATCTCTGACTACCTTGACTGTGACCTGTTTTAATGGAGAATAGGACTACAGGTGGCAGTATGGGTCGATGGAACATGACCAGCCTCTCTGATTTGGCGTGTAGAGGCTACTATGCTGATGTGTCCTTTATGTTTCACTGTTCTCTTTACTTAGTTGATCTTCACTGCGTTTTGGTTGCTTTGTAGGTGCACAGAGGTTGAAACAGGTGGAGGGATGTTTTAATGAAAGCTCCTTTGGATCCCTTCGTGTACTTAAGACTTGGAACAGTCATTCCTGGCCTTCATGTTACTTTTAAACTCTAGGAAAAAACCTTTATAATCCTACAAAAACCAAAGAAAAATTATAATCCTGTGAAAATAGGCTCAGCAGACTGCTTTGGAGGTTTGGGTGGGAGGTTAAATCGCAACCGTTAGATCAAAATGATCAACGGATAAGATCGTTTGATGGGGAACAGATGAATGGAAAAGGGATGGAGGCTAGGTTATATTGTGGTCGTCAAATCAGTTTGATGGACGACGGAGATTGTTTGACGGAGTCACTGGGGGAGAAGATGAATGGATAATGAACGAGGGTGAAAAATGCATCCAGACTGTCGGATTAAAAGGTTTAATGGTCGAGATCAACGGAAGGAATCCTTTGGGAGGTCATTCGGATGGCGGTCAATGGAAAGGCAAGATCATATGTGAGCTGTCAGATGAGACCATGTTAATGGCCACGATTAATCGTGAGATTTCACTGTGGAGGGTGGTAAGCAGAAAACCAGAGTGGTTTTCGTGCGGGGTCGGTAACGGTAACTGAATTTCACAGAAATAACACGATTCCACTCAGCGATCGCCACGTGGCAAAACAAAACTGCTCGCATTGCGCAATTTTTGAATTTTAACGCCCGGAAACTAAAATAACGCGATATGCACCTTAGCCATTGGATTACGGGTGCAGAGATATGATGGTGGGAATGAAAGCATAATGGGGAAAGATATACCAGGAAGAGGTGGCCATCAGGTTTATTGTGAGCCATCGGATCTTATGTAACAGACTGTTGTGATTTGTAGTCGGGGAGGAGAGTATGGAAAATGAAATGAAGGGAGGACATGGAATGATGGCCGTCGATCTATGAAGATCGACGGTCTATATTCGTTCCAGAGCATGTCGTAAGGGAAAAAAAAAACAAAGGGGAGTGTGCATTCATGGAGGAAAAAAGGAGGGGAAGGGGCTTAGGGATGAGCGCTCATGCATGGTCCCATAGATGGTGAGGACCGGGGCTAGCGGGTGAGTTTAAGCCCTTGGGGGCTTAATATTTCAATAGAGTGGAAAAAAGGTATTTTAGGTCGTTTTAAAGGGTTTTTAGGGGATTTAAGCACCTGGTTACAGGGCTAGCAGTTGTATGAGGGAAGGGCTAAGCCATATAAGCCCCCAGGGGCTATGAGACTGATATAGTGCAAATAGAGAGTTTTTAGGCCAAAATCAGTGTTTTTAAGGCCAAATCGGGGGTTCCGGTAGACGAAAGAAGGCATTTTTAAACCAAATAAAGGATGATATGAGGCTTAAAAATGGATTTAGGAAGGTTTAGAGGTTAAATGGGGATCTTTTGAGGGATTTTATGAAGTGAAGAAGGGTGAAAAAGGGGAAATTGTGGGAATGAAAAGGCAGAAAATGGAGGCCTCTTTAAAGTAGGTTCTTCATAGCATAACAACAGGTTTTCAATGGAAACAGCAGTGAAGATTTCTTCAGGGAATAGAAGACACATAGAGACTTCAAGAATGAAATATTTTCAAGGGAAATGTTTCTCTTGAAGACTCATAAGCATATTTAGCCACCTGTTTGCTATGCCAAAAATTTATAGGTGGCTAACAGTGGTGCCACATGGGGATGGCATCTTCTTGAAGGTGTCAAGAATCTCAGAAAATAATCTTTGGAAGTAGGCCAGATGCCTGGTACTTGACACATATTTTTCTTTTCTTTGATCCACTACCACAAACATGGTGGATATTAAATCAGCAAAGAACATCTTCCCAAAAAACTACCTACCCATCCTACTATCCTAACATTTTTTCTTTAAGGTGCATTTAGACTTGCAGACCTTTCACATCATTATTTTTTGCAAACAGAAAAATAAACCTATCTACTACTACCTTTATTTCTCCATGAGACCAGATTAAACATTTGGACTCATAGCTTCTCTACCTAAACTAGTATCTATTAGGATTAAATTGTCTGACAGATTTTCATTCTCTACATTCTACAATAGAAATTGAAAAATAGCCAAACTAGGATTAGACTATCTAGTTTGTTGTGGGTCCATGGCATAAAGACAGACTGCCCATGAACTAAACTTTGCAGAAATTTAAAACAACTAACTAAATGCTCACAGACTGAGGTTTATTGAGATTTCCTACCTATCCTACTCTAACTTGAGATATTTACATGTCTAGTTGACGAACATTCTTTTCCAATACATCCAGTCAATCAGATGATCCCATGACTGGTCTTTTCTGCTCTCTTCTTTGAGCATGTTGGATAAGCAGGGCCACTCCCATTCTCTTTGTTATTTAACAATAGCTTTTAAAATATTTCTTGTTGCCTGCAACAAGCTGCTCTTGATGACCTTTCATCCTTCTCTAAATGTATGTAGGAAATGAGCATAAGGATCTTGAAATAATACCTGGTTATGAGTATTTGACAAGCTGTTTTCAACCAAGATTGCTTCCTCTTCCATTGGATCAAGAAAAATATTCTCTTGAGAAAGAAAATATTCCTCATCCTCATCACTTTCTGAACTGGAGGACTCATCATATACTGCAGTGTTTTCCTCTTGTAGCTCTAAGATCTTCTGATCTGGTGGGCTGAGCTCTGTGAAAAGATCAACATATTCTTGAGCAGGGGTTTCTTTGATTACCTCAACCCTTTCAGGAGAAGGTTTTGGATATTCAACTTGCTCAAGAGTTTCTTCATTGCTTTGTTCCTCATCCTTTGAGCTGAAAGGTTGTTGATCCCCAATCACATGAAAATTTTTGTTGATGATCTGAGATAAAGTGGAGTGAAGATTCAATGAATCTTCATCTGCTACTATACTTTCATAGCTTTCTTCATCAGTATCATAGATAGGCCAACTTGGCTCATTACTTTCTTAAAGCTAATGGAACTGATTTTCCTCCCACAGATATACTAATGATGGCCCTGCAAGATCAACTTCTATTTGGAGAACATCATCATCAGATAGATCAAAAATAGGAAAATCATGATTGTAAGTAATGCTACTAGTCGGACTAACTAGAATATCAGCAGGTCCTTCTTCATTCTGATTTACAGAGGAGCTTTCTGAATCTGTACAAAAAAACTCAGTAGATGAATGAGAAAGATTGTTTGTTCTATAAAAGGTCTCAGAGGCATGCTGTCTATTGATCATATGATCTATTTATTATTTTGTCAAAGGGGAAGTTCTTGGGTTTCTTTGAGCAGAAGTGCAACAGCTCTCTGTTTCTTGTATTAGCTAATTTGGAGGCTGGATGTCTTCTTGAGCCTCTTCTATGGAATCTTCACTTGTTCTTGCAGGGAAACCTTGAGGATTTTCTGATGTTTCCTGATCTCTTTCTACTTCAAGCGACCCCTCATGAACATGATGATACTCGGTTAGAATACAAGGCTCATGAGTTGTTTCTTCCATTTGATCAGGATGCCACTCTTCTTGTGAAATCTAAGATAAGTTATAATCTAGAGGGGGAGGTCCTATATATGATGGTTCTCCATCCTCATCAGATTTTGCATCTTCTAAGTGGTTTCTTGTTTCCTCAAAGCAGCTTTCCCTCTTAGCTTTTTCCATTTGGTCAAGATATTCTCTTATTAGCATAGTGCAAGATATAGGTAGGCAATCAGGCATTTCTTGATCACCTTCCTCTTCATCTTCTATAGTTTCTTGAGCATCATACATGTCCTGCTCGTTGTCTAGGTCTTGAGTTTGTTCTCGTTCCGGAAGAAGCATGGGATGCTCTAGATAATCAACATTTAGACTAGCCTCATACCTCTCCACTATTATTTCACCAAACATGTTCACCACTCTTGTCATTCTGTCCAACAACAAAATTACCTTTGTTTCTCTGTCCATACTTGGATCCATGTTTGTAAAAAGAGGTCACTGTATCTTCTCAACCAGTTCAGGGTCTCCTACCAGTGGAGTCGTTGGGTCTTTTGAGAGTTATAGAGTGTGGAGTCACCAGGTGGATGAATTTGAATGTTTAAAGCAGGCTGTTGTCCACCATCAGCAATTGAATACCAATCTAACCAGAGATTTTGGGTCTTTCTGAGGTCCTAAGGGTATCTAAGATGAAATTTACTCAGAAGATCCCTAGCAGAGTCTCCATTATGTTGTAGTTCCTATGTTTTGGCCAGATTGTCAAGACCAAAAGATAAGACAACATCAAACCACTTTGGGATCCTAGGATCTAGCCCTCCTAGATCCAGAGAGGGATCTCTCTATAGATGGAAAGAATGATATATCTTTAAGGCTCAATTTGAGGTATTAGGCTAGCTATGAAGCATGAGGGTTTTTGACTTTGTTTGTTTGGTTGGAGATCATTAACTGAGAAGGTTATGGAAATAAAGAATGAACTGAATGGAAGGATGTTTCAACATGGGAAGATGGGTCAAGAGAAAGGTTAATCCATTGGGCTATGGAGTCATGAAAGGGGATTACTTGCATAACAACTATCCGAGGTTTTCCATAGGGAAATTCATCTATACTAAAGGATATTTTTAGATAGATGGTGGAATGGAACATTAAGAATGGGTGAAAGAAAGAAACCAAAGTGCAGCCTAAGATCAGGTAAGGACTTTGAACCTATCCTGCTTTTGACATACTTCAAAGGAAACTCTCAATAAAGGCACAAAGGGTAGCTTAATATCAGGTCAGATGTCATTTAAATCCAGGCCTACTCTCAACATACTCTTAAGGAAAATAATCCAGCAGTCCTCATAACTACTTTCAGAAGGTAGAAAACATTAAAGACTAACATAGAGTAAGGTCTAAGATCAAAAGAAGACTTTTAAAATTCAATGCTTTGACACTAACTCAAAGGGATCTTAGAAAGGAAACTGTTGGAAAAAAAACCTAGTGGATAGGGCTAATTCTAAATCCCTAGTTTCCCAATTCCTTCAGCTGAAACCAAATAAGAACGTCTAAGGAAACAAACTCCAAATTCATACATCAGCAACCCTGGACCAGCCAACTTCTATACTGGTTAAATTATCATGAATTTGCTCTTAGATACACAATAGCAGAAAACATATAGATAAAGATTTGACAGTGAGACTTAGGGTACTTCCAACAGTATATCCTAATCTATGTTTGTTTTTCCTTATCTAAGAATAATGGACAATATGATAAACATGAAAGGAAACAATTTCAGTGAGAAAACATCACCAATAATATAGACCAGGATCCTGTGAATCTTCTTGATTAATTGATGTGCAAAACCAGTCACATACTTTGAGTCCAGTGGCTCTTTACAATTCAGACTTCTCTTCCTAGCCTACTATACTACAGATTACTCAGCTACTTCCCTTCAATAACAGTTCTAACAATCAATAAAATCCCAACAACCAACAACATCAATTTAATTTAGAGGGGTTCTTATAGATGAGGAGGTGAAGTAACAAATGATATAGTTGGCCGAATTAAATGAAGAATTTTAATGTTTCTCGACCTCTAGGAGGCTTGATGGAGAAGAAATGACATGCTCCATATTTCATTAAATGGACCTTTTCTTGTATTTGCACTCTGGCTGTTTGTCTTTGACTTTCGGAAGCTCTGGTAGGTGGGAAATTGCTTCTGAGCTGTATATATGTAAATATATCTCTGACTGCCTTGAATGTGACCTGTGTTAACAAAGAATAGGACTGCAGATAGCAGTACGGGTTGATGGAACGTGACCAGCCTCTCTGATTTGGCATGTAGAGGCTGCTCTGCGATGTGTCCTTTATGTTTCACTATTCTCTTTGCTTAGTTGATCTTCACTGTGTTTTGGTTGCTTTGCAGGCACACAGAGGTTCAAACAAGTGGAGGGTTGTTTTAATGAAAGATCCTTCAGATCCCTTCGTGTACTGAAGACTTGGAACAATCATTCCTGGCCTTTGTGTTACTTTTAAACTCTGGGAAAAAACCTTTATAATCCTACAAAAACCAAAGAAAAATTATAATCCTGCGAAAATAGGCTCAGCAAACTACTTTGGAATTTTGGGCGGGAGGTTAAATCGCAACCGTTAGATCAAAATGATCAATGGCTGAGATCGTTTGATGGGGAACAGATGAATGAAAAAGGGATGGAGGCTAGGTTATATCATGGTCATCAGATCAGTTTGATGGACGGTAGAGATTGTTTGACGGAGTCACTAGGGGAGAAGATGAATGGAGAATGAGCGAAGGTGAAAAATGCATCCAGACCATTGGATTAAAAAGTTTAACGGTGGAGATCAGTGGAAGGAATCCTTTGGGAGGTCAGTCGGATGGCGGTCAATGGAAAGGTGAGATCATATGTGAGCCGTCAGATGAGACCAGGTTAATGGCCGTGATTAATCGTGAGATTTCACTGTGGAGGGTGGTAAGCGGAAAACCAGAGTGTTTTTCACATGAGGTCAAGAGCGGTAACCAGATTTCACAAAAAGAACGCGATTCCACTTAGCGATCACCACATGGCAAAACAAAACCACTCACATCGCGCAATTTTTGAATGTTAAAGCCTGGACACTAAAATAACGCGATATGCACCTCAATCGTTGGATTACGGGCGGAGAGATCTGACGGTGGGAATGAAAGCGCGATGGGGAAAGATATACGGGGTAGAGGCAGCCATCAGGTTTATTGTGAGATGTCGGATCTTATGTAACATATGGTTGTGATTTGCTGTCGGGGAGGAGAGTATGGAAAATGAAATGAAAGGAGGACATGGAACGATGTCCGTCGATTTGTGAAGATCGACAGACTATATTCATTCTAGAGCATGTCGTAAGGGAAAATAAAAACAAAGGGGAGTGTGCATTCGCGGAGAAAAAAAGTAGGGGAAGGGGCTTAGGGATGAGTGCTCATGCATGGTCACATAGATGGTGAGGACTGGGGCTTAGGGATGAGTGCTCATGCATGGTCACATAGATGGTGAGGACTGGGGCTAGCAGGTGAGTTTAAGCCCTTGGGGGCTTAATATTTCAATAGAGCAGAAAAAAGGTATTTTAGGCCTTTTTAAAGGGTTTTTAGGGGATTTAAGTGCCTGGTTGCGGGGCTAGCGGTTGTATGAGGGAAGGGCTAAGCCATATAAGCCCTTAGGGGCTATGAGACTGATATAGTGCAATTAGAGATTTTTTAGGCCAAAATCAGTGTTTTTAAAGCCAAATGGGGGGTTTCGGTAGATGAAAGAAGGCATTTTTAAACCAGATAAAGGATGATATGAGGCTTAAAAAGGGATAGGAAGGTTTAGAGGTTAAATGGGGATCTCTTGAGGGATTTTATGAAGGGAATAAGGGTGACAAAGGGGAAATTGTGGGAATGAAAAGGAAGAAAATGGAGGCCTCTTTAAAGCAGCTTCTTGATAGAAGAACAATAGGTTTTCAATGGAAACAGCAGTGAAGATTTCTTCAGGGAACAGAAGATGCATAGAGGCTTCAAGAATGAAATATTTTCAAGGGAAATGTTTCTCTTGAAGACTCAGAAGCATATTTAGCCACCTATTTGCTATGCCAAAAATTTATAGGTGGCTAACAGGTAGTATGTTTGCATCTGAGCCTAGGTCTATAATAACCTAATCCATCTCATAATCACCGATCTATGTGGTTAACTGCATATCCCTACCAGTGCATATCTTATGCTTATATAGTTTGTGCACATCCTTAATTTCCATGGTTGGGGTTGTTCTTTCTGCGCAACTGTCTATCAAAGCTTGGAGGTTTTCTATGGCCCTCTGGTTGCGCAGCAGCTTCATACATGCCTACAGGAATGGTTTGACCTCGTCATCTGTTTTGAGGTTCACGGGGGCTTGAGGAGTAGATGCCACATCCTTAGCAAAGTCTTAGTGAGCTGCGACAAAGGTTTCCTTTTCCTTCTATAATTCCAAACCTTATTTTTTAATGGCTGCTTTACGGATAAGAGACTCTAGCTAAAAATTTTCCATAGCTTCTCCAGTGGCCACGCCACTATGTGTTATAACATTAACACTTGGTTCTTCATCTCGAGGTTCTGCCTTGACCCTTTGTACATTATGCATAGGTGTTTGCTGCTTCTCTTGCATCTTGGCTATCAGAATCGGGAAATCTTTGATCACATGATCCAGTTGTCTACAATATCTGCAGGATTGTCTCGTAGGGTTCATGCAGTCCCTTGAAAAGTGCCCTATTTCTCCACCATTATAGAAAATTAGTTGTCCTATCCCCATACCTGTACTCCCCCTCGACCCGCTCCCCTACCCCTAGCTGGGGAGCCACCCATACCTGAGGGGGATCTTGGTGAAGAGGGGTATGATTGTACCCTATATAGTTTTCCTCTGTCTATCATCAGATCATAGGTCTAGTAGTTTTTCTCATCATGCCCTACATATTTGCAAAACCTGCACCATTGTTGCTTCACTTCTAGGATATATGCGGCAAGGTGGGGGCAGTGGTTGGTATCATGCAGCCCAGCCACGCGATAATCCTCGCACCACAACACCGGTCCACTTGGCCCCGCAGCTTCCCTAGGACGCAACAAGCTGGGTCCCCCTAGCCTGCATGTAGTCTACTAGCAACGGACAGTTATCCTTGGTGTGGCCATTCACCTTGCATCGTGTGCACCACTTATCAAGGCTAGCCTCTGTTCGTCGTTGTTTCTATATATTTTGGATCTCCATATGCATTGCCTCTAATTGTCCTTGTACTTTTTCTACTCCTAACTGGGTATTGTCTCTTGGCATAGCTTCTAGCTTCATTGCAATCTCCAAGGCCTTTTCCTGCGATTAAATGGCTTGATGTCCCATTGGTACACGCAGGTGGGGCATCAACATAACAATGAACCACTCTGTGTGCTTCCTGTCATCATATAGGAATCCTACTTCTCTAATTACCTTCTTTAACTATTGGTTAGCTTCCCATACAGACTCGAACAGTCCCTGCTTGAAATATTTCAGATCGTTCACTATCTGAGAGTAGGAAATAGGCTTCTTGAACTAATGTTTCAAGGAATTCTTAATCTCTTCAATGGTCACATTCGCATGCTAAGCTATGTATCCAATATACCAGCCCAAGACTCTTCCTTCAAAGGCAAGGGATAGCTGCACCCTTTTCACAGCATCGCTAGCCACGTTCTGCGCATTCCATATTGATCCTACAACAAACCAGAACCGGTCCATGTCTTCATCCCCTACACCCTTGAAGGTAGGTAGATTCATGTGCGAGGCCATCTCGTCTTCGGGTGGGGGAGGAGGTATGGGTTAGTTCTTACCCCTATGTTGGCTCGACGGTGGTGTAGTTGGAGTTTCTTGCACAGTTGAATCCCTTACAAGATTATAGACACATCTATCTCCTTCTTGGTTAGTTCTGTAGTACTTACCACTGCACGTTGTACCCTCACTTTGATTGGAGCTCATTCACTCTGTATGGCTGCAAAAAATGCTCTTTTCACACAATAAGATCTTAATCAGTAATGGCAGAGTTTTCAAAAAATTACCCCAGAAACACTTGAAGAACCTTCATTCCACCTCGAAGTAGGACAAAAATTGATCAATTGAAAATTATGTCACAAATCCTCCTATCACACTGTCCACCAAGTGATCTACCGTGCAAGTGATGGTGTTATCAGTCTTTTCTAACTGTTGAATCAGCTCTGGGGTCCACTACATGACTCATTCATCCTTCCAACACTTCTGGAAATCTACGAGCCTTGCGAGCCACTCCTAAAGCTCAGTTGCAAATATCGCAAAGAAAATTTCATAGATCTCTGTGAAAATGTACGTATTCTTCCACTTCTTTGTGGTCAGCTTTGCACAGTGATTCTCCCTCACTGCGAATTCCTGAATTTTATTTTCAAACCACTCATCGATCTCTTTCTTCTTAAGTCTCCAATGTTTTCTTGGCATTACCTGATCTCTCTCTCAAAATGCTCCCAGTCCCAGCAACAGAACCATTTTTTGGCTCGAGGGGTCCTAACCCAGGTTCAGAGGTTAAGGTTTTCCAACAAACCCCTATACTATTGGCCCTTTCAGCAGTGACCTGCTTGCGTAGGCCAAAGTCTCACCCGAAGCAGTATGGGAGGGTGCTGGAACCAGGTTTTCGCAACCTGAGAGAGAGTAGGTAAGTCAAGTAGGTCTGCATTCCCAGCCTATCGAGTTCGTACTTAAACATATCTAATCGCAGGTTTACAGAGCTATTATCATGCATAGATTAAATAAATTCCTCTGCATCCACGTGCGTAATACCAATTATTAGCACATAACACTATAATCGTAGTAATTAATAGATCACAAATACATATACTAGAAACATAGATATTTTCACAGTTCGTAGTAATTAAACAGACACTTTCGCAACTTAATCATATAGCCCGAGTTTGCATCAATCATAACAAATCAAATCCAAATAGCATCAGATGTCCAACAATACTTCGCATATATATTAATATCAAAATCCACTTACAATCCGAAAATACCGCCTGTGCACATAGCCAGTACGGTATGCACATAGCAGGACTGAGGATCTTCACGCACACAACCAGCAGGAGTCCTTACCCTAACAACCTAGCAACAGATCTAACAATCCATTCTTAGCATCAATCTCAACTCTTCTCTACCTTAAGACTCAAAAAGGTTCATCTATTTATATCGATTTAGCCTACACAACCAATGGTCCACAAACTGTGGTTTGCGGACTCTTGGTCTACCCTTGACCCATTACAATGCATTCAGGGCTTTGACCCACCCCAAAACCCCTGCATTAGACTAAATAATACCAAAAATATACAAAAATGGACAAAACTCCCAGCATGGAGACAAAATATTTGACTCCATTCCCAGTGGATAAGGCACTAATCTGCGGTTCTTCGCACTTTCATGGAAAAAAGAACTATCCCCAGGTGGAGCCACATGTTGTAGTTCATTTGCATTTACTTTTGAAATATTTCTCAAAACACCAAAAAAGCATATATGTTAGAAAATGTAAAAAGAATTGTATATCGAAAAAAGAATTTTTGATTTATATGTTGGTGTATAAACATTATGTGCAGAGATGTGAAGGTTGTTTGAGTTGTGTTTATTCACATGCAGAACAGTTCAAGAGTTAGGCCGATGGATGCGTTCAGAACATTACATGTTAGGGTGGATTCGGGTGTCCCCACCTCCACCTTCCACGTCATCCCTACCTTTATCGCACATCGCACATTGCAAGCTCAGGAGGAATGGTGCTCAGGAATATGTTATGAATGTCGAAATGCGAAGTGAAACAAGGGTCGGACGCGATGTAGCTCAGAACTATGATTTAATATATTCCAATTGCACATTGCACATCATCGCAAGCTCAGGAGGAATGGCGCTCATGAATATGTTATAAATCTGAAATGTGAAATGCAACAAGGTTTCATATTGCCGATTGCGATTTGCGATCAACCCCACCTCCACTTGCCACATCATCCCTACCTTTATCGCACATCGCATATCACAAGCTCAGGAGTAATGGCGCTCAGGAATATGTTATGAAGGATGAAATGCGAAGTGTAACAAGGGTCAGACGCGATGCAGCTCAGAACTATGATTTAATAAATTCCATTCACACATCGCACATCGCAAGATCAGGAGGAATGACACTCGTGAATATTTTATAAATGTCAAAATGAAAATTGTGACAAGGTTTCATATCACCGATTGCGATTTGTGATCGACCCCACCTCCACTTGCCACATCATCCCTACCTTTATCGCACATTGCAAGCTTAGGAGGAATGGCACTTAGGAATATGTTATGAATGCTGAAATGCGAAGTGCGACAAGGGTTGAACGTGATGCAGCTCAGAACTATGCTTTAATATATTTCAATCACACATCATACATCACAAGCTTAGGAGGAATGGCGCTGATGAATATGTTATAAATTCTGAAATGCGAAATGCGATAAAGGGATGGATGCAATGGTTTTCAAAGGAAAATTTGAATTTATTTAAAGTCTAGGATTATGTGCAGTTTCTTTATTTTATGAAGAAAAGTGAACGCCGACAGTGGACTCAGGTAAGTGACCCAACATAGAGAAAAGGAGAAGAGAAGACAGAACGTTGCATGCACGAGTAGAAGAGGCAGATTCAGGAAGAAGGAGACATGATAACATTGTTTGAAACGTAGAGGCATAGTTTGAGTCAGGAAAAGGGAGCACATGGTGGCATTGTTGGAAACAGAACAGCTAGGTCAAGTTGGGAAAAGATGAGTTATTGCAGAATTGTTCGAATAACACATCAAAAGCAGAAAAAACATGATAGCAAGTAGAAAAGAAAAGTATTGAACTCTGGAAGAAATGCAGGGCAAGGATGTCTGATCTGTCAGGGAGACACATCAGCACTTCAGGGAGACACATTAGCAACAAATTAGATTCAGTAAAAAGAATAATATTTCTAGTTTTAATTTGTTTTCTTTGTTTGTTAGGATCGAAGCTATAGTGATGTCCTCAATTGCAATGTAATAAGTAGTTTTAACAGTTTAGGTAGTCGAAGTAGTTTCAAGAAGTTCTAGCAGTTACAAACTATTTTTGATGTATTTAAGCAAGGAAAAAAGAAAGAAGGAGAGTTCCGAGTTTTGGACCTCTGAAAGGCTAAAACTTTGGTACTTAATTTTTTGAGGAACTAATGAAAAAAGCATCAAGTTTCCTGCAACTATTGATGGTGACTCGTTTTTCCTGTGCCATTTTGTGTTCCTTCTTCCTGGAATGAAGTGAAGTAAAGTAGTTGTCGGTCTCTTAATTGCATCTGTAAGTAAGAGTTAAATAACCTTAATTTTATCTCCTTCACTCCAACTCCCCTTCCTTCAAAAATTCTCTCTCGAACTTAAAAATAATAGATTCTATGTTTACAAAATATTATTTTGAGTTTCCTCTCTCTCCATAAATTCATTCTGAAATTTAAAGTGTTAGATTCTGTGTTATAGCATATCATCTTGAGTTTCTTCTACAACCCTTATTTTCCATTCAGATATCAGAAATTAATGGCATTGTAGATTCTTTCATTATACGAGATTATTAAGGGTTTTAAAGAATTAGTTTCCAAAGGGATTGAACAAAGACGACCTGATATAATTACTTATGTGACACATTTTTTAAAATTTCTTAAGCAATGATTCCTTTCCACAACCGAGGAATTGTCTCTTAAGATACAACACACACCATGTAGATTATTTACATAATATGACATGAAAGTAAGATTACAATATCAAAGCCACACATTGAATGCATGAACACATATTTGTATTAATAAACTGTTACACTGAAAACTGTCACCTTGACATTTTGCTGACTGTATGAGCTCAGTAACACTCATACATGCCTCCTCTGCAAGTCTTACAACCTTTGTTCCTCATTCCAAGCCCTGAAACTGGAGGAAAAACCCTTAAAACTCAAAAAAGCCTTGGGAACGCAGGTAACA
The DNA here is from genome assembly GCA_034641835.2 of Pinus albicaulis. Lineage (NCBI taxonomy): Eukaryota > Viridiplantae > Streptophyta > Pinopsida > Pinales > Pinaceae > Pinus > Pinus albicaulis. The sequence goes on along the minus strand of CM076575.1, from coordinate 869,622,113 downwards.
TGAAGCCTGCATGCGTTTTTAGCTAGGGTACGCAGGTAATGTGAAGAGAAACTGCGTTCTAGAACGCATTTTTCCAGTGTAATGCCTGCGGTACCCCTGTAAAGTCAAAAAGCGCGAAATTAAACTGAAAAAGTTGATTTTTGGTCAATTCTGGAAGGTTCTAGATGAGATTTTTTGGGGATGAGTACGCTTTAGTAAGGTGCATGTATCCCACACCTTAAGGAACTAATCCCTTGATGTGAGGAGCCTATCCCTTTGAAGGAGGATTCTATCCCTTTAAAGGTGGAATCCTAACCTCCTCATCTTCTCTATAAAAGGAGGCATTGGGTAGCCTCAAGGGGTTAAGTTTTTAGGGTTAAGAAAACTAATGGAGGATTGAAGAAGTTAAGTTAAGATTTTTGAGTTGAAGTGCTGTTGAGATTTAGACTTCTTTCTGCTAAGCTTTTGAGAGGAAAGATCACATACCTCTTTTTTCTCCTGAAGGAAGAGTGCAAGACTTATCAAAGTAGAGGAGATTCCTGCTTCGGACCCCGGGAAGGCCTTTCGAACATCAAGGCTAAGGTTGTAAGGTTATTTTGTATATTTTAAGATTAATACAATCAAGTTCTGTTTTTCTCAATAAATTTTCGTTCGATTGTTTATTTCAATAAGTTGTCGTTTGATCATTTATTTCATAGATTCCTTGATCACTATGATAGGTATGTTTTATGATTATTTGTTATACAGGTGCTATTGATATTTTATTGTTTGTGATTGCAGATCAACGAAAGATGATACTTTCTTGTGACAAAAGGGCCCTTGTTGCGACGAAGGATTATTGATGCAACGGAAGCACTGCGACCGCAAATAAGCATTTGGATCTAAGGTAGGATTGACACCTTCATAGAATTTATTTGTAAAATGAATATACTTAGAGAAACACAAACTTAGTTGTTCATTTTTTGCTAGATTGTCTTCTGGCACTAGGGAGATCGGTCTTGTCCGCAAGAACGATTTATCCGGCCAAAAAATTGGTGACTCCACTGGGGAAAGAACTTGTTGTTTTTGGTTCTCTTTTATTTTGATTTGAGGAAAAGTTTTTCCTGGATTTTGATTGATGGATATTTTCCTGGGTAGCTTATTTTTTTTTTTTTTGAAATCTTTTATGTTTTTCTTGAGGTTTTCAGGGGACCGCACTTTGTCTTCACACACAGTGCGGGCATCTCCGCACTTTCCTTAAGTAAACAGTGCGGGACCACACCTGTTACTTATGGAGCCTGCGGATCCTGTTAAAATTCTTGAAAAACTTAGATTTCTTCTTTTAGTTTAGTTTAGATTTAATTTAGAATTCTTAGCATCTACCCAGATCTATATTTTTCTGTCAAAAATCTCTTGTTTCTAAGTTTCTTTCAGCAAATTCTTCATCTCATCAATCTCCATTAAGTTAATTGGGTGTTTTGAGTCTCTTTTTTGAGAAATTCTTAATTTGATTTCCTTTGGTCATTACTTGGAGGTTTGTCTCAGTATTTTCACAATTTTACATCTTTTTGCTTTTGTTTTTGCAAAAAAATTCCCCCCTCATTCGCCGGGGGGGGGCTAAATTGTGTATGAGTGTTAATCGCCTTTGAGTGTTTTTTGATCTTTGGAAATCTCACCCGATTTTCTTGACTTGCACTTGATTGGTTCTTAGATTACATTAGAATCATCTTGTGTTTGAGAATTCTCTTGCATAGATCACATTTGCATAATTATAATTCTCATTTTCAGAATATGAATGAAAAACATGCATAGATTACATTTTCATACTTTTCATGTGAATTGTGCATAGATTACAACTGCATAGTTTGCATTCTGAAAAATCAATCATAAATTTAGATCAGTTTTCTTTGATTTGAATTTAGATGTTTTTATGCTTGTTTTAAAAACATAAAAATAAAAAATTGTTTTGGGATTGATTTGCATTAGTTTTTAAATTAGTGCATTAGAGAACTTGTTATATTTTCTCTTATTTATCAATCTTTGCATTGTTGGAAGCAAATGGAAACTCTCTCCTTACTTTAGTTAGGATTCATCGAATTGAAAAGATTACATTATCATATTCGATTGCATTCAGTTTTGGGTCGGGTCATAACACCATTGGTTTCATATCCATTTACCCTTTTGAGTAATAACAGCCTAAATAACACAACGCTTAATTAAAATTCATCTAGTAATTTTTACATTTTTAGGGCTCTTTCCCCCAATATAGCTTAGGCTAGTGTCTTGGAATAGGTTTTAGTTAACTCTCCAAGACAGTAAAACAAACAAGTAGTCGATCTTGCGGTAGGAAAAATTCCAATTGTTTCATGTATGCTCTGGGAAGCTCCTCCTAAAGGAGTCAAGCACGAGATCATATTTGAACCAGTGAGGTAATCAATCCTTCCTCATTGGGAACGATAGAAGATATACAAGTATTAAAAACAGTAAACCTCAGATAGACCATTGTCGAGGAGCCTGGGTTCACTTGTCGGTAAACCTTGGATTATGTCAAGGAGCCTTCAAGGGGATTGAGCTTTGTTACTCTACCCTTGCGTGTGTGTCGGATCGTAGACTGTTCCCCCAGGTATATTTGTTTCTGTTGGTAACCTTAGTGGCCATAATCTATAGGGTTCTTTCCTAAGGTGACGGTGGAGGGAAGATCCCACTGTACCTGGAGCAGACGTCGACTAGACTCACTGGGACTCTCTGGGGGGTTTTCTTCACTCGAGATGGTTTTGTGAAGAAACTTGTGCCAGTCTGTTTCATTAAGCAGGTTATCGGGGTAACTGTTCCAACCGCCCTTTCTGTATTAAGTTCTACGATGTTGGATTTCATCACCAACTAGTGTTTTTAGTACGGGAAGTTACTGTTTGTGTGTGGTTTGACTCCTAGATTTGATAGCGCGTGTTAATTTGTTTGTTTTTACTTTTAGAGACCATAGGTGTGAATTGTGAATTTTAATTGTTAGGTGTGAATTGTTATTTGTTAATTGTTAATTTTAGTTTTTAATTTGTTAATAAAATTCATTGAAGTTGAATAGAATGGCAACTGTTCCGGAATTTACCAACCAAGGAACCCCTCTTAACGAGAATCCTAGTCCTTTTCCTTGCTTTGGAAATGTTGGTCCTCCTTATATGGCTACATTGTCATTACCTGGATTTACAATAGGTTTACTGATATGGTTATTTTCAACTTCGTTGGCCCCGAATACTCCAATTGTTCCACCTCAACCGGATGCTTCACCTCAACAGAGTTCACCATCTCAACATCACCAACCTTCTGTTGATCCTTTACCTTCTTTGTCTAATATTTCTTCCTCCATTTCTTCCTCTTCGCCTGGTAAAAGCCTTGACACTAGTAACCAGGTGGCGAAGAAGAAGAAAGGGAAGAAGAAGAAGAAGAATAAGAAGCAAGATAAGAAAGAAGTCAACCAACCAACCATGGTTGTAAATGTTAGTTGTGTTGAGGAAACCTCCAACAGGCTATAGATTAGAAATCAGGTGCGAGGATAGTTCCTTGTACTGTGTCAACCTCATTAAAAAATGAATCAGTGAGTCTGAGGATGCTTCCTTGTACTGTGTCAACCTCATTAAAAAATGAATTAGTTAGTCTAAGAGCATAGTTCCTTTTCTTGTGTCAAGCTCATTTAAAAAATGAAACAAGCTTCCCTGAGGATGGTTCTTTTACTGTGTCAACCTCGTTAAAAAATGAATCAGTCGGCGATGAGGACAGTTCTTTTCCTGTCTCAACCTCATTAAAAAATGAAACAGTAGGTAGATTGTAGAGAGTAGATTGGTAGATTAGAATAAATAGTTTCTGAGGACAGTTCTTTTCCTGTGTCAACCTCGTTAAAAAATGAATCAGTTGGTCTGAGGATAGTTCCTATTACTGAGTCAACCTCATTAAAAAATGAATTAGGTATGAGGATAATTCTTTTCCTGTGTCAACCTCGTTAAAAAAATGAATCAGTTGGTCATGAGGATAGTTCCTGTTACTGAATCAACCTCATTGAAAAATGAATTAGGTATGAGGACAGTTCTTTTCCTGTGTCAACCTCATTAAAAAATGAATCAATAGGTTATGTAGGTAGATTAGAAATAAGTAGTTAGCTGAGGATAGTTCCTTTTACTGTGTCAACCTCGTTAAAAAATGAAACACGTTGCCATGAGCATAGTTCTTTTCCTATGTCAAGCTCATTAAAAAAATGAAACAAATCCTCCCCTAATTGAGTCGAGTCTTTGAATAGACCTCGTAAATGTTAAGTAATATATTTAGGTTAGTTTGTAGGTCGAGTCTTTCATATGATCTCGTAAATGAACCTTCATTCCATCCAGCTATTTATTACTAGTGTACTTAGTTGAATGAAATAAAGCTGGGGGGCATGCACTCTAGCAGTTACGTTTAGGGGGCATCAAGCACAGTTTTCTCTCTGTTTCAAGCTTGTGAAAAAATGAAACCACTCTGAAGCATAGTTTTTCTCTGTTTCAAGCTTTCATAAAAATGAAACCTATCTGGAGTCAATTTTGGTTATTTTCAAGACTCGTTAAACACATGAAAATCCCGAGATCATTTTGCTATTTTTTCTCGTAAAACATATAAAATGCCGAGTTCTTTTCGTCTTTTCCTGCTCGTAAATTAAATTGAAAGTCGGCCATATTAGTACATTTTTATCCCTTTTTCGAACTCGTTAAAACTTACCGAAAAAGCGAAAACTTGGAGTCCTCTTTTAAGCCCTTTTTAGACTCTCTAAATATGAAAATATTTCCGAGTACTTGATTATTCGAACTCGTTAAAGTAAATGAAGGATCGTCCCTTCAGTATAAGTTTACCCCTTTTACGGACTGAAATGGACTATTTACGAAAAAGGTATACGTTGACTAATTACGGTCAATAGAGTTCTCTCCCGCATTATTTTATCCTTTTTCAGGCTCGAGAGACTAAATTTACGAAAAATTACACCCATGGAGTTTTCTTAAGTTTTTCTTCTGACTCCCTAAAACTGAAAAACACCGAGTTTCTCCTATACTGGACTCGTTAAAATTTAACAGTAAAGGACCTGTTCAATTTTAAACAGGAACGAACCACTCCTTCTTAGGGTTCGAATCTCAAACTAAGTTGGACTCATCCGAAGGATGAGCTTATAAACAAGAAAATGTTATCCTCCTCAAGCTTGTCAAAAATAAAGAGGTACTTGCCAGAAATGGTGGGGGAAAAGAGAGAAAAACAAACCTATTTGTTACATTTTGATTATTCAGAAAACTATTAACAACTCTTGAACACGACACTTTTTGTCCACCTGGGTTGGGAAATCTTTTGCCTAATAGTTAATCAAACCATATTGAAATTCTTCAGCCGGTTTCTAGGTATTAGCTTTGGGTCAATTGTTACCAAGCCATCTGCAGTGTCGTTATGTGTTCAAGAGGACAGTTCAAGTAAACCATTCATCTGCAAAATATCTGTCATCCATTTTGACCATCCCTGAGTCAGTCCTTGCCAATATATTTTCAAAACTTGATCTATGATTTCGTGTTGTGGGATTGCCTACAACGGATCACTTTCTATCGACGACAGCTCATTATCTAGGAAGTTGATCTAGAAATCGTCAGTACCTTGGAATCTGCATGCCTTAATGGCAGGTTTCTCGCCTTCGATGACAGGTTGCATCATTGACCTTCAATCGAATGATTCCGTGACTTGTTCAACTTCAGCTCATTGATTCACATTTCATGGATTGTACTGAGTACTTTGAGAGCCATTGACATTACTGGTGGTTTCTCTCACACTTGTTAACAGTTTACATTATTGACTGGTAATCAAGTGGTTTCTACCATGTTCGACTTCAACACATTTATTCACATGGATAGAATCATACTAGTTTGAGATGCGGAAATCAAGACCCTGGATCTAGTTTCCACCATCCAGGCTACGAGGAGTTTTGTTATTATACAGTGGATTATTTATAAACAGATGGCTGTGTCCATGCTGTGTTGACATATGTCTATATTGTTGATGTATTCAAAATCATTCCTGTATCAGAACAATTTAAGTTAGTTCTAGTTAGTTTTTGATCTGAGTATGGGAATGCCTCCCTCAGCGATGATATGTATACATATATATATTTTGCATTGAATGTTTTTACAGGTTCCAATCGGGGTGTCCACAGGATGATCCTTGAAATGACAAAGTACTTCACTCTTCATATATGACAGACTTCATCTTCATCTATTTCAGACTTCGCACTTTAGGGGGAAATTTGTTACACTGAAAACTGTCACCTTGACATTTTGCTGACTGTATGAGCTCAGTAACACTCATACGTGCCTCCTCTGCAAGTCTTACAACCTTTGTTACTCATTCCAAGCCCTGAAACTAGAGGAAAAACCCTTAAAAATCAAAAAAGCCTTGGGAACACAGGTAACATGAAGCCTGCATGCGTTTTTAGCTAGGGTACGTAGGTAATGTGAAGAGAAACTGCGTTCTAGAACGCATTTTTCCAGTGTAATGCGGTACCTATTAAGGTAGCGAAATTAAGGCAGAAAAAGGCTCAATTTTGGTCAGTGCAGGAAAGAAGGTTCTAGATGAGATTTTTTGGGGATGAGTATGCTTTAGTAAGGTGCATGTATCCCACACCTTAAGGAACTAATCCCTTGATGTGAGGAGCCTATCCCTTTGAAGGAGGATTCTATCCCTTTGAAGGTGGAATCCTAACCTCCTCATCTGCTCTATAAAAGGAGGCATTGGGTAGCCTCAAGGGGTTAATTTAAGTCAAGTTTTAAGAAGTTTTTATGTTAAGGAAACTAATGGAGGATTGAAGAATATTTTGATGGGTAAAATATTTGAGTTGAAGTGCTGTTGAGATTTAGATTTCCTTCTGCTGAGCTTTTGAGAGGAAAGATCACATACCTCTTTTTGCCCCTGAAGGAAGAGTGCAAGACTTATCAAAGTAGAGGAGACTCCCGCTTCGGACCCTGGGAAGGCCTTTCGAACATCAAGGCTAAGGTTGTAAGGTTCTTCTGTATATTTTAAGATTAATACAATCAAGTTCTGTTTTTCTCAATAAATTGTCATTCGATTGTTTATTTCAATAAGCTATCGTTTTGATTATTTATTTCATAGATTCCTTGATCACTATGATAGGTATGTTTTATAATTATTTTTTATACAGGTGCTATTGATATTGTCTTGTTTGTGATTGCAGATCAACGAAAGATGATACTTTCTTGTGACAAAAGGGCCCTTGTTGCGATGAAGGATTATTGATGCAATGGAAGCACTGCGACCGCAAATAAGCATTTGGATCTAAGATAGGATCGACACCTTCATAGAATTTATTTGTAAAATGAATATACTTAGAGAAAGACAAACTTAGTTGTTCGTTTGTTGCTAGATTGTCTTCTGACACTAGGGAGATCGATCTTGTTCGCAAGAACGATTTATCCGGCCAACATAAACCTAATGTGATAAAACTCAACAAGGAATGAAAGGTTATGATTTTCTTCTTAATCAATGAAGAGGACAAGGAAAACTAACCAAATTATAAATCTCATTGTAGATCTATAAGATATTATGGTATGCAACAATATTTATTTACTATCTCCCTATTAATCTTGGTGGTTCTTCTACCCTAGAAGATCAGATTGCAATAAGTGTTCAAGACCTTTCCCTCCTTTTGTTTAGGGTTTTAACACCCTTTATTTGTTAATAGGGTTATATTCTTAGGTTATCATGATGCTTATATATGTTTCTAGTGGATTATGATATGTTATTAACTTTACATAGTAAAATCATGGGGATTTAATGTCGATATCACATCAATTTATGGGAATAATGGGACAGTTTTCTTGTCAAGATCAGCTTGATTCTCACATATAGACTCCATTTGAAATAAATGATCGGTAGTTAGAAAATATTCACATAGAATGAAATAAGGACATCTAGGACAATTGACCTTAAGGTTAAAGACCAAAAATTTCCACTTCTTTAACCTCAAACCAAATTATTTTTAGTTTTTTTCTATTTGTATGGTTTTCAATATCTAACTTAAAGTGTACCTTGCAAGTCCCCATTTGTATATACTCCATTCCAAAACATTACTTATTTAAAACTACAATTATTTGAACCCATTTGGGATAAACCCTCTTTGAATTTATCCCTCTACCAACATAGGAAAAGTTTAATGGTTTCTTAAAACCTCCCATATAATATGGGCCAAAAAAATCAAGTTCAACTAGGATTGAGGTAATGATCAATGCATGTGAGTTGATCCTCACGAACTTTACAATACAAGGCACTTAGACTAATTTAATTTCCATATAGTATATTTTTGGCTACATTGTATTTGAAGAATCAACTATTTCATTTCACGTAAAAAGTTTATCCGTATTCACATTATTGACACCCAAACCTCCTTTGCCCCTAAAGGTGTAATAAGAGAGTAATCGTCCCAAACTTCCTTTGTTCCTGAGGGTGCAATAAGAGATCCATATCCCTCTAAAAAATAAACCATAGGAAGGATTTTAAAATGTTTTCAATCTCACTATAGTTTATGATTAAAGGTATAAAAAAGAGTAACATATATAGTCGAGATATTATATCAAATCATTAAGGAATATATATTGATAATCTACATGTTAATGATCTTCATGAGAAAAATGCAATGCAAAGAACATCTTTGAGAATCTAAATATATTTCCTAACCACATTAGTTGTTATCCTCTAATAACTTAATGTAAGGATATCCTCTAACCATTTAGGAATAAATTTGAAGATTTGATAATAAAAGCATTATTTTCTTTAAAAATTAGATTTTGAAACAAAATAAAATATATTTAAATACCTTAATTTTTTATATAAAATGTATCATCTTTATCATTTTTACCAAAAAAATGCCTATTAACCCGTTGTGCATATTTGAGACTTGAGAGAGGAAATTCCATATGATTATCATGCCAATTTTTTTGTGTAAATAATAACTTAAAGTATTCATAAACAATGATATAAAAAAGAAAGGGATAATAATTATATTTATTTAATAAAATAAAAATTATGATAATTATATTAAGAGTAGTGATGTGTTCTAGATTCAAGTATGGGAGATGTTATTACATAATATTATATTATAGAATGTGACGATAATAAAAAATAAAAATACATAATATTAAATTACATGGTAAAAAATATTATAAGGATATTTTTTAAAAAATTCAAACATTATATAAATAGTATTTTGGTTAATTATTTAGTTTAAAAAATCATAGATATCATATATAGGCGAATATTCAATAAAAAGGGTGGCAAGTGTGGGTGGAGGTGTTAATGAACCCTGAAGGAGAAATAGAACTATCTTATTCTTGGAGTCTAGATAAAGTATTTGAAAACTAAGCATAGACCAATGTGGTGCTTCAAGGAATCATACAATTTATCTCTATTCATATTCACAAATTAGTCATAATGGGGGACTAAAAAATCATTATTAGAAACCTCCATGTTGGATCCTCCCCCTAAGATATCAAACTCAACTCAATTCTTAAGAGAATATAGTGTAGCCTTGGTTCTATTGAGGAGATCGATGCAAATCATGTTCTCAGACATAACAATGCAATAATGGATACCTTGGCTAGTCTTGACATCCCCATGAAAAAGGCACCCTACAAATAAATGAAAAGGATTCTCACTTCCCCATTCCCTCAATAAGATGGAAAATGGTGTTATTTGTAGGTGTCACCTAGTAGCCTCCGATATCATGTCCAAGTATTATTTTTCATTGGAAATGGAGATTCCCCAACTCCTATGATATTATTTGATTTATTCGTTCCTTTCTAAATAGTACTTATGGAGTTCTACACCCCTAATCATGGGAAGTTAAGACTGTGAACTATGGTGTCGGTACAAGAGATGGTTTACATGATGTAGCCCCTTATTTTGGTTTGTGAGGTAGCCTCTATTATATTTTAAGCTTTGTACATTAAGGTTTATTGGCTCATGGAGATGAATTTGATACAACAATATATACTTTTGATCCTTGATTTTCCTACTCACTCGAAACATCAGATTGATCACCCGATGCATCTTAGGGCCATATTTTTACAATGTAGACATTATAATATTCGACTCAATCCTCATAAATGTATGTTTTGGGTTAGTTATGGTCGTCTTCTTGGTGTTTTTGTCTCAAAACATGGAATTTGTATCGATCCCTTGAAATTTCAGGCGATCATCGATCTGCATGCTCCTTCTTCCCTCCTTCACCTTCAATGACTCCAAAGGAAGGCTAAAATTATATAGAGGTTTGTCCCTAACTATGCCTAATTTACCAAAGGATTTTCTCATCTATTAAAGAAAGGGGTTCCCTTCCATTGGGACGACGGTGCTCAAAAATTGTTTGATGCCTTGAAATATGTATTGATTCGGGCATCCTTATTATATCCCCCAGATTAATAGCGCAATTATTTCATGTATCTCACCGCTACAGTTACTACTATTGCAATGGTATTACTCGAGGAGGATGATGTAGGGATTTATCATCCTATATAGTACTTGAGTCATATTATTAACAAAACTGAGGTAAAGTACACCCACGTCAAAAATTTAGCTTTGGTGGCTATCCAAGCTATCCAAAGATTTCGCCACTATATCCTGATCCATAAAACTATGGTCATTTTTGATTGCAACCCTATGACATACATTTTATCATGTCAATTTTAGGGGGGAAATACTCCAAATGGATTGTCATCTTGCAGAAGTTTGATTTGGAATTCATCAAATCCAAGTCAAAGAAATCCTTAGTTTTTATTCAGCTGATAGTGGACCTTCCCACCACTCATTCTGAATCAACATATGAAAATTCCATTACAGAAGAGTCGTTTTTCTGATCTCATCATCTCACCCATGGTATGGAGACATTCTTATATATCTCCAGACCCAGACTTGTTAGTCTCATACCCCTTGCTCCAAACAATGACGTATTTGATATCAATCCAAGAATTATATTATCATTATCGACACCCTCTATTTTCACGGTATCGATACAGTTTTCCAAATGTGCCTCACCCATGAGGAGGCTAAGAAATTCTTAAATGAATTCTACTTGGGGGCATGTGGCGGTCATTTATTTTTTTATGCTAATGCACAAAAGATCATGTGTGTAGGTTACTTTTGGCCTACCATATTTCACGATTGTATTCTTATTGTCTAGAAGTGTCACACATGCCATATTTATGACTGTAATACCCTTGCTCTTCCCACTCCTTTGCATCTTGTTATCGTCATAGGTCCTTTTTTGAAATGGGTATATATTTCATGACATGTAACCCTCACTCAACAAGGGGGGCATGGCGATATCATTGTAACGGTCAATTACTTTACCAAATGGGCCGAGGCAATAGCTAAATTTAACAATACCAATGAAACAACTATTATTTTTTCTTTAACCATGTCTTTTCATAGATTGGTGTTCTTCAAGCCATAGTTACATTCCATGGAAAAAAAATTGACATAATCACATGATGTTTGAACTCACTACCAAGCCGGGACTCTCTCATAAAATTTCCACTTCCTACTACACTTAGGGGAATGGGAAAGTTGAGGCTATTAATAAATTTCTCAAGATGATGCTTCAACGTATGATAGGGGTCCATAAGATATGGATAATGAATCCCATAAGAAATGTATCAAGGCGCAATATGACAAAAGTGTCAAGCCTCATGTGTTCTCAGAAGGAGACCTTATCTTTCTCTATGACCAAGAGTCTAATAAATCAGGATAAGGAAATTTCAAGCCCATGCGGCTAGGTCCATATATTTTCAAGTGTGTTCTTACTAAAGGGGCCTAAGAGCTAGTTGATTTTGATGAGGCTCCACTGGCGCAGCCTAGAAATGGGTTGTACCTTAAGAAATACTATGCTTTATTTTTTGTGTTAGTATGTTTGTAGTGTGTACCTTTAGAGTTTCCTTCATTTTCTGTTAATCTCGTTTACATTTAGTTTTCAAATTTCGACATCCCTTCAACCATATTTTGGTTATGTTGATGGCACTAGTCGTAATGATCGGAATCTATCCTCTAAAGCATGGGCTATCTTTGCTCCAAATTACAAGTCAGTGAGTCTACAAGGGAGTTGTATCAGTCACCCTACCAATAACATTTTTGAGTATAGCACAATGATATAGCTATTGTCTAATTTTATTTAGCATGATATGTGTCGTATGGTCATCAGACTTAACTCACAACTTGTAGTACTACAACTCACTAATGTTTATGTTAGGTCCCTATATTACTAGTGTAGTCCCTTATAGTTGTTAGTGTATCCCCCTTATTTTTATTGTTGTACACTTATAGTCCTCATATTTCTATTATTGTGCCCCATAAAACACCACTATTCATATTGTTGTTCCCTTAAATTATTATTGTTAGGTCGGCTAGGATTATATTGTGACCCCATGGACTCCTATATATAGAAAGGAGGTTTTGTCATTTGAATCATCCAAGAGTTGCTCATTTATGTAATGCAAAGGAGGTTTCCCCCTAAAATTGGTTGATTTATAAGGCATTGGTCTCGATTTTCTTCTATTTTTGGAGTTGGTTTCATAACATTTGGTATCAGAGCTTTAGATTCTAGGGCTTCGCTGCTTCAAATAGGTAATCGTTGCATTTTCACTATAAAAAAATTTCTACAAAGGTTCAGAAGCTAAAACAAAAACCCATTTGCAAAAGAAATCCTGTGGAACATCTTGTAAAAATTTTAGATCTTGGTTCGAAATATTTTCGGAGATGTGATCTGTGGAAGTTAGGGTTTTTGCAGGCTCTCCAATTTCATCTCAAAGATGTGACCTTGGGAAAATATGCATAACTCTCTAACTGAGCATCGGATTGGAATTCTATAAAAAGTGGCTAAAATGACACGGGTTGTAGTTTTCAATGTAGCAATTTCATAGTCGAAGGAGGAAAAGTGACACGTGGCACTCCATACAAGTTCTCTCTAATGAACTAGTCCATAATTAGGTCATGGTGGGAGATTGAGCATAAATCTGACTTGAAGAATCCAAATCAAGTTAGACCTATGGCATTAGAAAAAAGATTCATAAGGTTACTAAATGACTGAAGATAAAATCTTGGGGATCTAAACTTATAGATATACATCAGTTTCAATATCGAACTGCTCAAAAGCAAGAAAAATGTGTGTATTTGTTTTTCAAATTGCATAAGTCTTGTTTGAAAAATCATTTTGAAGTGATTCCAAGGGCATATTGAAGCATATATATCAGTATTGGGTTATAAAACCCCCTCTAAAAATAATTCAACACCCATTAAGCCCTCATAAGGCTCTACTATGACTCATGAAGAGGAAGAAGTGCAACATGATATATCAAAATTACAAGAGCAAGTGCAACAACTTTCGCTTTTGCAAAGAGCAACAAAAAATGAAATGGAAGTTTTGAAGGAAGGAATGGAAGCTAAGAGGTATGGTTTGAAGAAATGCGTGGAATATAATATGGTTGGTTTGAAGAAATGCGTGGAAGCTAATATGGATGGTTTGAAGAAAGGAGTGTAAGCTAAGATGGATGGTTTTTAGAATGGCATGGAAGCTAAGATGGATGACATGGAAGCTAAGATGGATGACATGGAAGACATGAAGAATGATCTAAAAGAAAACATGGAAGGTTTGAAGGAAGGTTTGAAAAAGCTGATACAAGAAATGATTCCTAATAGCAAAAAGGTAGTACATGAATGATGAGAACAAAATAAATATTAATCGTGATTTCATAAACTCTAATGTTGGATGGAAGACCCACGATATTCCAAATATCGATATGAGGAAGTTTGACGGAAAGGATCACGTAACATGGATACTCAAGATGGAGCAATATTTTGATCTCCATAATGTGAAAAACACACAAAAGGTATGCATTTCAATTTTAAATTTAGAACAAAATACATTTGTATGGTATCAATGGCTTTACTCTCGTAAAAAAAATGTCACTTGGTCAATTTTTACGAAGGAAATGATAGCACATTATGAGGATACAAAGAGCAACATATTATTTAGCTAATTGATAAATCTCAAGCAAAAGGGTACAATGGTGGAGCACATTGAGGACTTCCAAAAATTAATTATAAGGGTAGCTAACATTCCAGAGGAACACATGGTTGATGTATTCATAGGGACTTTAAAGGATAACATACAACATGAGGTTCGCCTTTGGGAACCTGATTCATTGGAGAAGGCATTCAGGTTGGCAAGAAAAATTGAAAGTAAAATTATGGTGACAAGTAAGCCTACTACTCACATCTATAAAGATGGAAATTTTTCTACTCTTAGACTTGCACAACCTACAAGGTCGATACCACAACAATTGGAATAAAAAACAGAAAAAGGGCTTTGCTATAATTGTGATAGAAAATACACTAAAGGTCATAAGTGTGCTGAGAAGTAATTATTTTACATATATCGTTAAGAGGAGGAAGAAAATGAACAAGAAACTTCAAAAGAAGAGGATATACACTAGGAACCAACCCTAGAGAAAGAATAAATGAGTCCAACCATATCCTGTAATGCATTGGAAGGAATTACCACTCCTCAAACTCTCAAGATAGAAGGGAATATCAAGAACAAAAATGTAATAGTATTGATTGATTTAGGTAGTACCAATAATTTTATTCATTGTAAGGTAGCGAAGGAATTGAATTGATTCATATACCCAACACCAGAGTGTCAAGTGACGGCTGCAAATGGAGGGACTATAAATTGCTCTAGAAAATGCCATAATATCAAGCTAATCATGGGGGAATATGTATTGAATAGTCTAATGCTTTCCATTCCAATGGGAGGTGTTGATGTTGTACTAGGAGTACAATGGTTGCAATCTTTGGGGATGGTAGCTTTTAATTTTTAAGAACTTTTCTTGAAAAAAATTTCGAAAGGAAAGGAAGTTGAATTACAGGGTATTGAAAGGAAGCCAGGAAAGGTAATAAGATTTAATTCCAAGACAAATCTTCTGAAGAAATAACAACGAGGTGTAATTGCACAATTATGCTCACTAGAAGTTCCAACATCAAAATTATCTATTTCTCCATATCTCCAAAAAGTCTTGGACAATCATTACAAGGTGTTTGAAACTCCCAAAGGACTCCCACCTATTTTTGATCATGATCATGCTATTCATTTGATTCCAAGCAGTGTTCCTCCAAACATCAGGCCTTACAGATATCCTTACGTCCAAAAGAACGAAATTGAACGTATGATTATAGAAATGTTAGAGATCGGTATAATTCAACCTAGTCAAAGTTCATTCTCTGCTCCAGTAGTATTGGTGCATGTGTCCGGATTATCGGGAGATCAATAAGCTCACTATTAAAGATAAATTTCCCATTCATGTGATTGATGAATTATTGGATGAATTACATGGAGAAATTACTTTGCCAAGTTGGATCTTCATTCAAGATATCATCAAATTAGAATGAAGATTGAAGATATTTTGAAAATAGAATTTCGAACTTATGAGGGTCATTATGAATTTTTGGTCATGCCTTTTGGCCTTACCAATGCACCTTCTACATTTCAAGGGTTGATGAATTCCATTTTTAAACCCTTCCTTAAAAAATTTGTGTTAGTTTTTTTTGATGATATACTAATCTAAAACAGGTCTTGGAAGGATCATGTTCAACATGTTGACATGGTGCTCAAAATATTGGAGGAGAAATAATTATTTACAAAAACCTCAAAATGTTTCTTTGGAGTACAAGAGGTGGAATATCTGGGTCATATTATATCTGAAGAGGGTGTTAAGGTATACCCTAACAAAATTAAAGTCATTAAGGAAAGGAAATTCCCCACAACCATAAAGAAGTTGCGAGTATTTCTCGAGTTAACAGGGTATTATCGCAAGTTTGTTAAGAATTATTGGAGAATAGCAGCACCTCTAACAACATTATTGAAGAAAGATGCATTTTCATGGACTCCTAAAGAAACTAAGGCCTTTGAACATATTAAAGAGGCAATGTGATGCCAAACTTCAAAAAACCTTTATTGTAGAATGTGATGCCTCGGGAAATGGAATTGGTGTCATTTTAATGTAAGATGGAAGACCCATTTCTTTTGAAAGTCATCCAATCAAATTAAAGTATTTACAAAAAGCTATTTATGAGAAGGAAACGTTGGAAATACTACATGCACTAAAGAAATGGCGGCCTTACCTAATGGGACGACACTTCAAGGTAAAAAATGACCATGATAGTCTTAAACACTTTTTGGAAAAAATAAAATCTTCAAAAGAGCAACAAAAATGGGTCACAAATATGTTGGGTTATGACTTTGAAATCATCTAAAAAAAAGGGAAGCTAGACGTTGTTGCAGATGCACTCTCAAGAAAGGATGAGGAGGTGGAAGCATTGATTAGTGCCATTTCTATTATCGAACCAGATTGGATAACTGAAGCAAGGAAGGAACGGAAGAATGACAAAGAAGTATGGACACTCATTAAAACGTTGCAGCAAGATCCCAATACATTTGATACAATTAGTTGGAAAATTGATTCCTTACGGTACAAATATCACTTATATCTTTGTAATAATTCCCAACTAAAACAAAAGATTATTTTGGAATTTCACACCTCTCCCATAGGAGGACACTCAGGATTTTTAAAAACTTACCACAGGGTGAAGAAAGAATTTTTTTGGGATGGATTTAAATCTAATATTCAATATTTTGTGGCAGAATGTTTGGTTTTCCAACAAAATAAAGTTCAAACAATTAAGACCCCGAGTCCGCTACAACCTTTACCCATTCCAAGTCAACGTTGGGAGGAATTTTCAATGGATTTTATCACAAGTTTACCTAAGTCCGAAGGATAGAGTGCCATCATGGTGGTACTTGATAGAATTACCTAGTATGCACTCTTTTGTGCATTATCTCATCCATTTAAAGCGAGTACAGTTACTACTACATTTATGGAAATATTTCAAAACCCACATGGAAACCCAAATATTATTTTAGGCGACAGAGATCCCATTTGTACTAGAAATTTTTGGACAAAATTATTTTCTTGTTTGGGTACTCAACTAGCCCATAGCTCATCTTATCATCCTAAATCCAATGGGAAAATTGAGATAGAGAACAAATGTTTGAAATGATATCTTCATTTTTTTGTATCTGATAAAAAAACACAATGGGTCAAGTGGTTACCTCTAGCTGAATGGTGGTATAACACTCCCTTCCATACTGTAGCGAAAATAAACCCATTTATGGCACTTTATGGATATCATCCAATGTCCCTCACATCATCTTTAAGAGAAAATTCCAAGGTTTCCCCCTCAAAGTGGCTAATTTCTAAGGCGTTGATCTCTCTTTTCTTCTATTTTGGATTTGGTTTCATAACGTTTATTCAGTTAGAATTCCAACTATGCTCCATATGTTCTTAAGGATTTGTCTTCTAGAAATATACTTTGATTTCATCCAATATCAACACATTTATAGAAATCTAAACACATTGACATATTCATTGGCTAATCATGTTTTAGATATACATTTGCGACATGTAAATGCATTTCAATACACATCAAATCCATTGAAATGTATAATATAAACATAAAGAAACATTGAATATAGCTGTATATATATAAGAGTTTGGTTTTACAAAATTTATTCTCGAGACACATAAGGCCACACGACCTATCCTATCCAAAATATACATGAAAATATGGCTATAAGCCTTCAAGTAGACAAATCATAGTGCTCAAGGTAACATTCCACACCACGGGCTATCTTGGGTAGTAGTCGATTAATGCCACCAAGCACTCCAATAGTGTGTCGTTGCAGTCTCAAAGGAAGTTGGTTGACCGCGATCTCCTCTATGTCATGTGTTAACCCCTCCATATGACACTCTATCTCTGTTAGGGTCTTGGTAACATTAAGATACTATATTAAATCTCATCATGCTATAGACACTTATGTTAGTGCTAGTACCTATTGTGGTTCTCCCACACTCTAGAGATATGAGGAACCCACAGGTTGAACGGACCCAATATTTGCATGTAAAAATTAGTAGTTTTGTCCCGGATACATCGAAAACACAAAGAAATTGTAAAACTTAAAACTCAAAAATGGTCAATATATCTTACCCATAACACTCCATCGCTCACCATTAGGAAGCATGAAATCAAGGATTCCACGAAAATCCACCCCTGCATATGGATAATCTTCTATCATAATGATCTACCTACACAACCATTTGAAGAAGTTCGATTTGAAGCTTATCATCAATGGACCTGCATTTAAGGACATAAGATCCACCCACATTTTCATCCATGAGACTCTCAGATCAGTGGGATCAAGTGATATATTTTGGGGCTATAGCAATGGAATTTATTCTAAATCAATGGAAATTAGAATTGAACCATAGACAAATATTTTCAATTGTCCATATTTTTCCTTTTAGTAAGTTGTTCTCTCATGTTGACCAATAATCCCTCACTATAGTTGAAAATTATTGGTTCTATACATTCTTGAGCATACTAAATGTATGATCTATTGGCCATGTGTAGTGTAGAGCTACTAGAAAATCTGGAAATGATGAATAGGATCGTCCTTAAAGGAAATTAATTCACATATTTTATGTTTATATTCCCATCCTTGGTCAGTTGGGATCGAGGTTTGCAATGAGTGACGACATAATATTTGACTGTCTCTCCACCCCTTCTCGGGCCTATGAAGGAGACAGGGGCACCTCTCCTACATAAACTAGTCAATAAATATATGTCCTCAACCTGTATTTCAAGCATATGTGCTCCTAGTCTAAATTCCTTAGCATAAACATCCCACGCATGCAGAAGATATTCTAGTAGCTCCATCTATTTCCTCATTATATGAAGCCACAATAATCCACATTCTCTTAATGCTTGGATGGTAGGAGGTGTTAGCATAAGTATTCACTCCTTGACTACAAAAGGAGTAAGCCTTACACATCATATTTGATTTCAAATTTTAAAGGGTTTTTGAGTGGTTGGATGGCTTCTCAAATAGTTTGAAATATTTTTTATATTATTTAAGACATTCCTGCATTTGGAAAGTTGTGGCAAGTATAAATTGTACGGGTAAATTGATAGTATATGGAGGAGAGTGTAACAAATGAAAGGAGATGGTTAGATGGCACTTATTCTAGGAAATATTCATATCCTAAATCAGTCACACATCCATAAGGATGGTTGTTTACACAAAATTTGTTTATGCAAAGTAAACAAAATTCAGAAAGTAGATTACATGCATAAAGTATTTCAAAAATCCTCTATGAAATCTTCACTAACATGTTCTACAACACATATATGATTTTCAGGAACCTTGAAAGCAAATAATTTACTGTTAAATCCTTTAACAGTTTCTTACTCACACCTTACTAGTTGTTGCAACTCATAAATTATAAGAAACTAACAAAGATAGAAAACACACCATACATTAGATAGTTCTTGAGTCACAAAATACTCCAGCATGAAGTGCAAAAAGGATTTTATTTATTACATTACGTCTTCAGGTAGACCAACATCCAACTTGGAAATGGTATTTGCAAATGGCATATATAGAAAGAGAGGCACCAACTCCATCTCTTCTAAAAAACAAGGAAACACTACTCCTAACATTACATAGGTTTCATAGGACATTAAAACCATATCGCATAAAAATATAACTGAAAATATAGATGTAAATGAAACAAGAGAAGAGAATTTGGGCTGAACTACTGAGTATGCTGAAATGTTGGCCCTTTTTCTGCTGATTTGTCTCCCTATGTCTTTGGTTCTTAAATAACCATGTATCTTCATTAAATATGAACTACACCAACCTCATAACCACTTATCACCATTACTTGTTATAGCCATTTGGTTATGAGTCATTATCTTTCCTAAAATGGCTCGGAAATGTTGCTGACAGGTGTCAAAAATCAGTTAAAATAGACGCTACCGGAAATTTCAGAAAAAACCTATAACTACGCAAAAATTGTAACGCTACTGAAATTTTCAATAGAACT
The DNA here is from genome assembly GCA_034641835.2 of Pinus albicaulis. NCBI lineage: Eukaryota > Viridiplantae > Streptophyta > Pinopsida > Pinales > Pinaceae > Pinus > Pinus albicaulis. The sequence continues at coordinate 869,602,107 of CM076575.1, read as the reverse complement.
CTGTTTATTTTTCAAAAATGCACAGGAAAAACTGAAAAACCTGTCCAAAATTACATTATTTTACATCTGATCTGTTGTTCAAAATTGCTTTTGATAAGCAAAAAGGTGTTTTATCAATAAACACTTTTACCTTCCTTCCATGTGGGTTGTGGCTTCAAAAATCTTGTCCAAGTATGATTTGTTTCCAACAATTGATCTTGATCTTTTAATTCTTTTGGCTGCTTCTTTGATAGTGGCCTTCTCCTCCTTTGAACCTTTTTTAATCTTTCTTCCTTTTTAGGGTTCTTTTTTCTGCTCTCAAGGGGTTTTTATTTTATCTGTCTTCTTCGACTCATTTGTCTTTAACACTTCAGATTTTCCTTCTATATAAATGACCTCTGTCAATAAACTTGGATTGCATAGAGCCTTGGACTTGAACCTGAACTTTTTGTTGTCTCCGGTATGTCTGTTTCTGGTACCAACAACAATTTTGTCTTCATCTTTCTTCATATTGCTATTGATCTCATACCTTGCATATTTGAGGAGTTCTTCATCAGAATTTGTGGGTTGATACTCTTTCTATATCTTCTATTTAATCTCTACTTCTAGAATTTCCTGTAACATCTGTGCTTTAGATTTATCTACAGTTTCAGGCCTTCTTCTTCGAGCTTTGGTTTATACATTAGGTAAAGGAGGAATGGGGGGCACCACTTTCATAGACTTAGGTTTATTTATTGATGAGCTCTCTCCCTTCTCCAAATTCCTCTCAGCCTTGGCTAAATGAATATTTTATTTTCTAATCTTGGCCTTATGGATGTTATCCTTCTTATCCTTCCTCTTGGTTCTTTTTGTAGGCTCAGGGTGTTGTTGTGAGGATGGAGGTGTAGGTGCAGGTTGTCTTGCCCTATAAAGCAAGAAATGGTCCCATGTTTGATTTGTTTTCCTTAACTCTTCTTCAACTAACACTTTGATGAGAGCTCGATGATACAAGTTGTATTTTGAAGCAGCAGTATGTGTTTTAATCCTGGCTGACATCTTTGTCAGAATCTTTAGCAAAAATTATGGCAAGTTGATGGTATTCATACCTACAACATGAAACAAAAATATCATATGATAAAGAAACACTATTGTATACCTCCTTTCGCAAGTGAGATAAATCTTGATGAGTTTAACAACTTCTACCCATTTATTTTTGAGGTAGCTACTAGGAATTCCTTTGGCCCAGTTGGGATCTCTGTGTCCATCCTTGAGGAAACTATTGAGGTCTCCTCCAGTGATAAAATGACCTTTAAACCACCTTTCTCCCTCTTGTGGAAGATTGAATGCCTCAACAATTGAATCTGTTGATACATGCAATTTAATACCATATACTGTGGCTTCATGTCCATTTAAATAATTTTAAAACTCTTGAGCTACTTTGTCTCTGAAATATTATAAGTGGCAGAGCTAGAAGAGCTCACCTATTAGGTGTTGCTCTGTCTTCCTCTGAAATCCTATCTGAAATCTAATACTCCTCCTCAAGCTGCACTTCTAAAAAACTTGTTCTCCAACAGCTAAGCTTACAACTGATACTCCTCGTCCTTTTTTAGTGATTTAAAAAAACAACGATGGTTCACCATTCCATGCAATGGATTCTCATTATGGTGAGTATCCTTGACCATAGTATGCACCATGCGATAGTAATCATGGTATTCAGTTGGCTGAGTAGCTTCATATAATATGTTACAGGTGGCTTGAAACAAGCAGATCCATGACTGGAAGTCACCTCCACACATGTTCGTTTATTGGCCTAAATTTCTGACAACGTCTATGTGTGACCATCCAAACGGTCACTGCATTAAACCTGCAGATTCACGATCTTTTCCATTTGAAAATCATGTACTTTGACATGAAACCAGACCAACTCTGCTGACATACAGGACAAGATCAACAATTGTCTTTGTTATTGTGGAATGACACCTAGACATTACACGTATACCATGACTTAAAATTAACGTGAATGACCACAAACCTATCCTATCACGTGATTTAAATATTAATAAAAATATTTTAAACCTACTTTAAATTAAAATATGTGGCTTGACACAAAGCATATGCACTTTTTCTTTTTCTTTTTAAAAACAGGGGAAGTTACCGGAATTTCTGGTAGCATCTGATTAAAAGAAAAACATACAGAAATAGGAATATAGAAAACTGTCAGAAAAGGGATAAAATAGGCGCTACCAGAAATTTCGGTAGCGACCACATTTTTTTTCAAATTTACAAATTCTAATCCTAAAATCAAAAAATTTAAAATAGACTCACGACTTAGCAAAAAATTGTGTTAACCGGAGGGTCATTTGATGCATTCATATATTTTCTTCATGTTCTCTTTCCCTCCATATCAAAGCCATTTTGTTACAATGAAGTCCTGAAACATCACATGGATATTCATTAGAGACCATTTCATGCAACAAAATTGACAAATTTTGAGAGGAATTAGTGAAAAAAATTTGGTATTTGTGCCTTGTTGTAGCTCCTAGAGACAACCCTGAGTTGTGAAGGACCAGTGCCTAGGTCATCTTAAAGCCAAGAAGATTCAAGAAAGCTTTCCATGGTTAGTGGTATAAATCTTCTTGTTCATAAAATTTTTCTAAAACTTCATGAATTGGGATCAAGACCTCGAGAACAGAGATATACAAGCAGCAATACCCGATAGCAAATAATAAGGGTCTTATGGAGATATTATTGAAGATGAATCTAAATTTTACGAGCCATGAGGAGGGCCAAATTGTGAGACACAGTGTACAGATATAAAAGTGTGAAGAGCATAGTAATAGTGGCAGCAAATTGATAAAATATTAACCACAGACATGCTTAATATCACATAAGAATCCATCGACAGTCAATATAGGAAGAAGGATGAGTAAGTAAAGTGAAACATGTGAACATAATATCATTGCTCTGAGCCACATTTAAAGCACAATGGACTAAAGAAATGAGTATCTAAAATAGATAAATTCATCCCAGTTAATCAAGTGCTCGCATTCTAGAAGCATATGATATAGAAAGACTGACAAAGTGCCAAAACATTTGTATTAGAATATAACAAGGAATACAAACTGTGACTGACCTCACCAGGAATCAATCTCATAGAAAAATTGTTTCATTATAGTCTCCCATCAGGATTCTTCAACATAAAACATAGGAAATCCTCAAAACTTTACAAAAAGGGGAATTAAAAAATAACAGTCTCTGTTCTCCAAATCAGGAACCCTCTTTTAGACTTAGGGTCTTTCTTTTATAATTCCCATTGTCTACAATTAGCAAAAGATATTTTTGGATCAACATTCGTTCACAAAAATATATTTTCTATTGCTTGTCTCTATCAGAATCAAAAACCAATGATGAGGAAGAATGCCTCTCGTTATCTATGTAGTGGCCTTAGCATGAGCACCAACTGAAAGTAAAACAACTTGAACGAAAAATAAAAATGCATAGGGCAAAATGATAATTTCACCAGATATTAAAAAAGTAATAAAATGAAAGTAAAAAGGCCACTATGGCCAGAACATGTTTGTCACTTTTCAAAAGAGCAAGGTGTAGTAGCTGTCGACTGAGTTGGAAGGACCGATGACGCGGACGAACCAGTTTTATGCTTCTGAGGTGGCGAAGATTGGAGGGACGGTGTGACAACTAGTACGATTACGAAATTGATGCATTTCTGCCATATGGCTGCTCCTGGTAGGGGCATTGTGGCAAAGATCTCCACTGAGGCTTGCATATATCTCAATTCCAAATAATCCACTGGTACTGCCAAGCGTTGTCTGATCTGGCAGAGAAGGTAAATTTATTTTCCTAGGGCAACAATTATAGTCTCAACTTTCAGACAAGTGGTTTTCTCATAAGGAAGATTTGTCTGATTCATAACCACTGCCAGCTTCTCTTCGTAATTAGTTAGACTTGAGAAAGCGGTAGTCACAAAATCCCATCATGATGGGAGGCCTGTTTTCACCAGCTCATCCCACTCTTCTTCAAACTTACCCACTCACTTGGCGACCTGGTCCAAACCACTCAATGCATTCACACGCGCTGTCTCCTTCTCAATTATCCTTCTGATTTCCATCACTCCCCTGAAACGGTCTTCAATCCCTTGCGTGGATAACTCTTCAGAGCGTAAACCGCTTAGGTAGATGATATACCTCTTGGCCATGGCTACCTTTGCCTCAGCTTCAGCCCGTCCTTCCTGCAATTTCTCTTTTCACAATCGGACAACAAATTTCTTCTCATTCATCAACATAATAAAAACCCAACACTTCCTTACCTCCATCCTGATGTCAGTCCAAATGAGATGCCTGGCTTCAAGGAGAGTTGCATTTCCTTTCATCCAATTATTTAGGACTTTGATAACCTTCTCTTACAGCTACTTCTCCCTCTTTACTTCTTCCACCTCTGTTTGTAGGGATGCTATTACTTTATCATTTTGTTCCACCCTAGCCATCAACTCTTGAATTCTCTGTTGTGCAGTATGAGCTTGCTTCTTCGAAACCTGTAGGTCTGAGAGGGTCATGGTTAACTGTGTCGAGGTAGCATCCGCCGTGTTGGGAGTTGGGGTTACACAGACATGGGTATCCCACTTAGCTTGCAAATCAGTAAATCTCTATCTGAGGGCAGCCAACTCTTCAATTGTTTTGGCATTCTCATCTCTTTCCTAAGCAAGGGTATCTGTGAGGGCTGACTTTTCTTTTTCCACCTGAGCTAATTCCTCCAGTTGCACATAGTCCCCTCGAGGAATTTTAAGTCTCCTCTTCAATTCCAATTTTTCGACCTCTAAATCTCGGATGATTTTCATCTGGATTCCTTCCTTGTTGTTTCCTTTTTCACTCATTATTCTTCTAAGATGGTGAAGGTTATTGCCGACCCCCCTAGAATTTGTCCTTTATTTTTTCAGATTATCTACCACCTCTTTGTATTTATCTTCAAGCTTTCTTAACATGAGTGCAAGCTTCACGACCTTGTCCCTTAACATGTCCCCGATACATTGATGTAGGCCTGGTTTATCGGTTAAGGGAACCTTTGAAAAATTCATAGCTACCTCCAAAGCCTTGTAGCTGATTTCGTTAGTATTAGAGTCTAGCACTGCCTCCGTGATAGCGATTATTAGTTGTTCTTTATCCATATCCAACTTTGTGGTGAGCTGGGTATGATACTTGTCTACGAAACTCACCAATTCTGCTCGAAGTTTTTCCCTCGCGGTCCCGTTTCTGCTTCTGAATTCTTCTCTTACTTCGACTCTGCTTACCGAAGTGGCCTGCGATATTCCAGAGGGTTTTGAAGATGATGCACCGTCATAATTTATTCTGAAACCCACCTTGATTTTATCTGGCTCCCCATATCTGACCAACTCCTCTAGAGGTAGTTCATCCCAGAGGATCTCCATATCATCACTTTTTTTCTTTTTGGAGGGATGAGATCCCTCCCCTGTATACAATCCTTTTGGTTCTTATGAAAAATATGCTTCATCAGTCTACCCTTTTTTTCTGTGCCTGCTAAAGCAATGTCACCCCTTCCTTCTACTGCTGAAGATTCGGCCTCCATCTGCGAAGCCAAGGACCATGTGTCAAGGTTATCTCTCCATTCAATGAAGGGCCTAGTCTCATGCACATATGTAGTGGACCTAATATTCCTTTTCCTATTTGATATAATTCCTTTCGGGTCGTAGGGCCAGACTTTCCCCATCACTAAATCCATTCCCTAGAGCAGCGTCTCCACTGTGGAGAGGGTTGTTGAGCCCTAGAATTGCCTTCTCTTTTACAAACCTTCACTTAATTTCATCATTCTTTTATCACTTCATAAGCCTAAAATCAATGAAGAATGATTAGGATTGCTTAAAGGTTACATGCAATTGATTAACATATTGTATTTTCATGATTTTTGCTGTTTTAATAATTTTCTGCAAAATAACTATAGAATGCAGACGTTTCGTAGCTGATCCCGCGTTCCGCAGCTATTTTAGTGTTTAAATGGGTTACAGGTGTCGTCTCAAAGAAAGGCACATATGGGTGAATTCCAGACTTCATCCACATCATTCGTTGCTCTCCACGAAGTTTGAACGGAATTCTGTAGGTGGTTATGCACGTGGAAACTCAAACTAGGCAATAGACTCCTAATAGGACAAGGACAGTCCAGATGTCCTTGATCATATTACGAAGCCACCATTAGAGTTCTAGTTCGATTTTAATATAGACAGACATTCATTCCTATGTTATCTCAGATACGGTTATGTAAATTTGTTATAAATATGACTCAGGAGACTGAGCAACACTAGCTAGATTCTACTTTGGTTTGTAGATTTCAGAGAGAACCGTAAATACTCTGTTTTAAGTATTTTTCTCATTTAATGAAAAATACATCGTTTTAGTGCAAGAGCTGAGTCAAAGTTAAATGGATTTGCAAGCTAATCTGGCGGTAGAGGGCCCCTACTGCCCGAGAAGCTCCGTTCAGATGATTTAGATAAGTAGCCTTAGCTTGATTTCGTTTTCAATTTCCAATTTCAATAGTTTTATCAACTTCATGCTTTTACGCTCATTTACATTACATATTACAGTTAGTCCTGTTATATGAATTCTTCCAAAATACCTCTAATGATGAATGGGAATTAACTGTGATATTTTAGGAGTTTAATTGTGTTTTCATTTCAAACTGTGTGTTTTATGTTAATCTGCATTAGATAGTACAGCCATACTTTTTTTCACAAACTCTTCCAAAATATCATTCATATTGAACAATATGGGCTGTAGAATTCCTTAGGATAGTTGCATGTTAATTTAGTTACAACACTCCGGAGGTAGAATGCATTTAGTTCAGCTCTGTCATTTCATTTCCAGTTTGATAATGGCTTTTCAGTTTAACACTGTTCACTGTAGACTAGCAGCACCCTAGTATAGTCTTAGCTCATTGTATTAACATTCCAAGTTTAGTTTCTATCCATTGAATTTTAAATTGCATTAGTTGTTAAATTTAAATACCATGGTCTTCATTATTTACAAAACTTCTTTTGTTCCAATCTCATACTAATACATAATTATCTAGATAGAAGGTAGTGTCAGTATAAGGCCTAGAGTATTTTGCAACCTTTTTACCATTTCACAAATAAGCCTTTTCTCAAAGACTATTCTAAAAGGAAATCTATAACTTTTGAGTGAGGCCTAGTGGTGCTAGATTGAGTTGCAGAACAGAATTAGGAGCTAGTTTAGAGTAGAAATCTTATGATGCTACACATGTTCTTTTCCAAATATGTTTCAATAAACCTTTAACCATGGATGAGATGTTGTAACATTGTAAGTTGATTGGTTGATTGTTTAGTTAGGAGAACTCCATTTACACTTAACTTGCCCATTTCTCAAGCTCTTCCAAAACATCTTTCATGAATGAATTGGACAAGTTTAAGCTCATGTTGTGATTAATTTCCTTGAAGTCATTATCAAACTTTGCATCTGTTGTTTGCTAGCCATAGTTTAGGCTTTGTTCTGTTTTAGTATTTGCATTTGTCATTTATCATCCATAGTTTAGGCCAGTAGCTTCTTTTCACCAGCATTTAGTTATTTCCCTTGTGAACATAAAATCATAAAACCAAAAACATCATAAAAACACTAAACATAACGAAGTAGGAAGAGGTTACTTAGGCACATATGGTGCACTTCACTTCAATAGTTTACTAGCCCTGGTTGACAATTAATAAACTCAATTTAGGAGACTAGGTTGAGCACAAACATTTTGGCGCCGTTGCCAGGGAAGTGTAACTAGGCATCTTGATTTCCTACATCCAAAAAAAAAAATTAAAAAAAATAAAAAAATAAAAAACAAAAACTTCAATCACTTACCACACCCACTATATCATGTGGTGCAGTAAGAGCCACACATCCACATCATGAATTCATATTTTTGCAGGAAGAAGAAGAGGTGAAAAAGTAGGTTGAAGAAATGGATGGAGATGATGACAATGAGGAAGATCCTTTTGGATTTCCCATCCAAGAAACTGATATCAACATTCAAATGAAGAACATCCATCCATCTGTACTTCCTAACTTCAAAGGTATGAGATCAGAAGACCCGGAAACCTTTCTTTTTGAATTTGAAATAATTTGTAGATCTTATGGCTACTCATTGCACATGCAAAAATTGAATTTGTTTCCGGCAACATTGAAGGATAGAGCTCTTAGATGGTTCATGACTTTAGGAACATATTCTATAAGGACATGGGATGATATGAAAAGAGTATTTTTGGAAAAATATAAAGGTTATTGCATGCACCCCTACCTTAGAAATGAAGTCTTTAAGATGAACCAAAAAGAGGATGAAAGCCTAGAAGATTTAGTGGAGAGATTTACTTATAATATCAAAAGATCTAAATTGCATAATTTAGGATCAGATGCATTAAAAACTCTCCTACTAAATGTTATAAAGGATGAATGGATTGATATTCTTAATATTGTGGGAAAATCAGATGTCTATAAATTTCCATTTCAAGAAATTTGTGAACTGTGCAAGAACATATCAAGAGGAAAAGCAAAGTGTGTAAGGTCCCCTCAAGATCCATTTATGGCAAAAGTAAGTAAGTCAGCATCAAGATTGGTAAGTCAAACTGAACCTAACAATTTGCTAAACATTCTTGGTAATTTAAATGAACAAACTGACATGCTAAGAATGCAAAACAAGCAAAAAGTTGCTTCATTCATATTTTTCCCTAAATGTAGAAAGAAACATGCTTCGCATGAATGTCCACTTGATAACATTAAAATGTGTAAAATTTGTGCAGGATCACATACTACTAAAGATTTCCCATCATTACCAGGGTTGAAGGAAATTTACCAGAAGGATAATGGAGCAAATCAAGCACGAGATCAACTTTGTTATGTAGCTCCAAGAGGACTATGGCAGCCTCATCAACCCAATATGATGCAATATCATTATGCACAGTATCAAGGTTATGCACAACAATCTCAAGGTAATTGGAAAACACCATTGCCTTGGGAACCTTGGCCATCTCAATCCCGACCTCAAAACAAACCTTGGAAACCTTGGCCATCTCAATCCCAACCTCAAAACCAATCTTGGCAACAAAGTTGGCAAAGGCCCTACAAAGGAAATCCACTATCTCCTCAATCTTTCCCTCTCTATCCTCAATACCATCATCAATGTTATCCATACCATTTACCTCCACTACAACATCAATATCACCCTTATTTGACCTCAATTCAACCTTTCCCATTACCATCCACACAAACACCCCAAAGATTCCCCACTCCACTACCTCCACAACCATTTCATATCCCCAACAATAAAACACCTCAATCAACTTACAATTCTGAGGTATTGCAAAATGATTCACCAGCTATCATTGAAAAACAACAACTAGAAGAAGAAGACTTAGATAAGGTCCAAGAATCATGGATGTCTATTGATAAAGAGCAGATATTGGAACCAGAGATTGAAAAGTCTCATGCACGCCTATCACTAGATTCTATGAATGAAGATCATATCTCTGAAGACTTGCATTTCATGATAGAGGAAAGACAAGGAAGAAAAGATTACATTTAATCTTGGTTCAATTCAGTCATCGGATCCCAATGCTCAATTATTCAATATCTTCTGACATCATCTAAATCAAGACAGTTGGCATCTCATATACTGGTACATATCAAAGAGTATCTTTCAAACCTGCATATGAGTTTATCTATCATCTTGTTACAGACATGGTTCCATTGGAAGTATTCATATACTTGAACAAGATTTCCTTTTTCAAGTAGAGTAGGACATAAAAAAAAAAAAAAAAAAAAGAAGAAGAGAGAGAAATAAGTCTTATTGTGAAAACCAGCTTGCTGGCGCAATTGGACATGAGCTTTGCTTGAAAACCAGGCAACTGGCGAGCAAAGTTCACAATAAGTTCTGCAATTTCATGATGGTTTCAATCTTTCATGGTTCTTCAAATCATTTTTGGTTCTATGCTCGAGTTGGATGATGTGGAATTCCTTAAGGTCCACCTTCCAATAGATCTTGTCCCATCGACCTCAACACTTTATCTGGGATCAAGATTAGAGATTATTTGAAGTGCCTTGGAGCTTGCATTCATCAATGGCAAGCCTCCTCGTCGATAACAATGGGAATACAACAATGTCTCTTGATTGTCAAATCTTGCAGGCGACTCGACTTCGACACATTCATTCGTCCCTGTCAAGATGCACTGAGGTACCTTGACACTCATTTACATTATCGGTGAGTTGTCTCGCATTGGTTAACGATTCTCATTATTGATCCGTAATCCAATGATTTCTTCCCATGCTCGACTTCGACACATTTATTCGCATGGTAAGAATTGTACCATGAATGTTGGCTTTGATGAAGACTAATGGGTTTATGGAATCAACAACAACTTGCAGCAGTACATTTTATTAGTGGCAGTTTCTGCAGCTATTGCTGTAGAAGCCTGTTTTTGCTTTTTGCAACTTTTTCCAGAGGCAGTTTTGGCGCAAATATTGCAAGAGATTGGAGCAGAAATAAAAAAATTCTGAGCTTTTGGGTTTTCTCAGAATATGATAAATTGAGTAAGACATGGACAGAATTTGGAAAAAAGCAATTTTCAAGGGCATTTCAGATGGGTTTTTATGGCAGATTTTCATTTTTCAGCATTATGGACAGATTAGGACAAATTTCAGTATTTTTGCACAACAGTGTATTTCTTTCATCAAAATGAAATTTTAGAAGCATGTCGCAGTAGAGAAGGTAAAAATACACAGTTTCCCTTTTGAATCACTCAATTCAACCTTGAAATGAGTTCGTGGCGTACTTTTTTGTTGCAACATTGGGTAGAATGAAGGGTGAAACAGGGCAGAAATTGATTTTATCATAACTTTCAAACCGTGCATCCGTTGGTCTTGAAATTTTTATGGAAAATGAATTGAGGAAGGGTGAATAAACACAGAAAATTTCAGAAAATTTCAGTGTGTATTCTTCAAGAAATTAGCCACTTTCACCTACAGCCATTTCTCATTTTTTGGGAGATCCGTGCAACTAATGGTAGAGATTTTTTGTCAGAAGATGCATAATAATATTGGTAACAACCTCAGAAAATTTCAGGGAAGTCTGATGTACCATTTGAGAGAAATTGCAAAATTCATTTCATTCCACAATTCCACTCCATCTCACTCCACTTTCACTCCATCTCACGCCATTTTCATTTCATTTCACAAGTCCTATTCCACTTTCACTCCATTACATTTCACATCCATCTTCCATAGTCATACTTCATTTCTTTTTACAGATTGCATGTTGTAGCCACATCTTATTCAGCGGTTCTGACACAATTGTACAGCCTACAAAGAGATGATGATTGCAGGGAATTGAAGGATTCTATTTTGAAGACCAACATGCTAAAGGAGGACCAAAGGAACAACATCAAGCACAGCAATTAACAAGGTCAAAATTCTGAGATAAATTGTGAAAATTATTTGAATAGCAAAAAGTTAAAACATGAAATAGATACAATGTGTATAATCATATGTTTCCTAAACAACCTATCATTCAAATTGATTAACATATCTTGGCCATATCCCTTATCCAACATTCCATAACGGCCCTCATTAAAACCTTGATTAATGACTAATGGTCATAATCACAAACGTAACCTACTAGTCCACATCTCCTTAATATTGTATCATTCACTTATTTCACCACAAGTTCATCATAAATTCTCCATCAGATCCATAGCCACTTCATTTTCCCTTATAGCTTAATTACCTCCATCCATTCACCTCCATTACACTTTGCAACCAATCCATCTCTAAGTGCAGAAAGGTAATTCTGAGGGTGAAGCATCATTCTTCAACTAATCCATCTTCAGACACAGAGATACAGTTTCAGAAATAAAGCATTAGACTCTGTAGTCAATCTAGCTTCAAGCATAGAAAATTAATTCTAAGAGGAAGATAATCTGCACAGAGGAGGAATGTGGCCGATTGTCAAAGACAGAACTAGTTGAAGTCTAGTATTTGGAAGGATATCCACAAGTCAAGGAGCTACTACAACAAGCAGGAAGGCTAAATTTTATAGAGAAATTTGATGGCTTCCATAAGGAGATTACAAAATCTTTTGCCAAATCTTTTGATGGAGCATAAGAAGAAAAACTGACATGGTTATTGAAAATAAACTTGACACTCCACTACAAGAGGAAGATGAAGAACTAAATTCTAAAAAGTTAACAAAGATTAGAAAATAGATTGGGGCCAAAAGAAGCAGAAAGATAAAGTTGGATGTTCTAATAGAGGTTTTAGAGCACATAGAATAAAGTTTTGATGAAATTGCATGAGGACATGTAATAGTTTTGCAGTGGGGGTATGTTGAGCCCTAGAATTTCCTTCTCTTTTACAAACTTTCACTTCATTTCATCATTATTTTATCACTTCATAAGCCTAAAATCAATGAAGAATGATTAGGATTGCTTAAAGGTTACATGCAATTGATTAACATATTGTATTTTCATGATTTTTATTGTTTTAATAATTTTCTGCAAAATAGCTACAGAATGCAAACGTTCCGTAGCTGATCCGCGTTCCGCAGCTATTTTAGTGTTTAAATGGGTTACAGGTGTCATCTCAAAGAAAGGCACATATGGGTGAATTCCAGACTTCATCCACATCATTCATTTCTCTCCACGAAGTTTGAACGGAATTCTATAGGTGGTTATGCGCGTGGAAACTCAAACTAGGAGATAGACTCCTAATAGGACAAGGACAGTCCAAATGTCCTTGATCATATTACGAAGCCACCATTAGAGTTCTAGTTCGATTTTAATATGGACAAACATTCATTCCTATGTTATCTCAGATACGGTTATGTAAATTTGTTATAAATATGACTCGGGAGACCGAGCAACGCTAGCTAGATTCTGGTTTGGTTTCTAGATTTCAGAGAGAACTGTAAATACTCCGTTTTAAGTATTTTTCTCCTTTAATGAAAAAAGACATCATTTTAGTGCAAGAGCTGAGCCAAATTTAAGTGGATTTGCAAGCTAATCTGGCAGTAGAGGGCCCCTACTGCCCGAGAAGCTCCGTTCAGATGATTTAGATAAGTAGCCTTAGCTTGATTTCGTTTTCAATTTCCAATTTCAATAGTTTTATCAACTTCATGCTTTTACGCTCATTTACATTACATATTACAGTTAGTCCTGTTATATGAATTCTTCCAAAATACCTCTAATGATGAATGGGAATTAAATGTGATATTTTAGGATTTTAATTGTGTTTTCATTTCAAACTGTGTGTTTTATGTCAATCTGCATTAGATAGTACAACCATACTTGTTTTCACAAACTCTTCCAAAATATCATTCATATTGAACAATATGGGCTGTAGAATTCCTTAGGATAGTTGCATGTTAATTTAGTTACAGCAATCTGGAGGTAGAATGCATTTAGTTCAGCTCTATCATTTCATTTCCAGTTTGATAATGGATTTTCAGTTTAACACTATTCACTGTAGACTAGCAGCACCCTAGTATAGTCTTAGCTCATTGTATTAACATTCCAAGTTTAGTTGCTATCCACTGAATTTTAAATTGCATTAATTGTTAAATTTAAATACCATGGTCTTCATTATTTACAAAACTTCTTTTGTTCCAAACTCATACTAATACATAATTATCTGGACAGAAGGTAGTATCAGTCTAAGGCCTGGAGTATTTTGCAACCTTTTTACCATTTCACAAATAAGCCTTTTCTCAAAGACTATTCTAAAAGGAAATCTATAACTTTTGAGTGAGGCCTAGTGGTGCTAGATTGAGTTGCAGAACAAAATTAGGAGCTAGTTTAGAGTAGAAATCTTATGATGGTACAAATATTCTTTTCCAAATATGTTTCAATAAACCTTTAACCATGGATGAGATGTTGTAACATTGTAAGTTGATTGGTTGATTGTTTAGTTAGGAGAACTCCATTTACACTTAACTTGCCCATTTCTCAAGCTCTTCCAAAACATCTTTCATGAATGAATTGGACAATTTTAAGCTCATGTTGTGATTAATTTCCTTGAAGTCATTATCAAAATTTGCATCTGTTGTTTGCTAGCCATAGTTTAGGCTTTGTTCTATTTTAGTATTTGCATTTGTCATTTGTCATCCATAGTTTAGGCTAGTAGCTTCTTTTCACCAGCATTTAGTTCTTTCCCTTGTGAACATAAAATCATAAAACCAAAAACATCATTAAAACACTAAACACAACGAAGTAGGAAGAGGTTACTTAGGCACATATGGTGCACTTCACTTCAATAGTTTACTAGCCCTGGTTGACAATTAATGAACTCAATTTAGGAGACTAGGTTGAGCACAAACAAGGGCATGTCTTGAGTTTACAGTAAAAGGGCCGATGGTAGTAGGAAGCTTGAGGATATAACCCTTATTAGTAGGGACGAAGTGGAACTGGTTTGCCTTCATGGTTTGATGAATGTATTTGAGGGTGAAAACCCGCATGGCAAGAAACAACAACAGGCGGTAGTGGGGTACATCAGCACCATAAACCCTGATCTCGGTGTAATCATCAAACAAATATGAGTCCCCTGTGCTTTCTTCATCTCCAAACTGCAACCAATCTTTCTGCTTGGGAAAAATCCTAGGCGGGGGACTGTCATGAAGCATGGTGTAGGCAATCGTCATGAAGTCGTTCAAAAACTTTGAGTAATCCCTCCCATTTGGCTGCTAACGTACTGAGACGTTCCACTCAAAGACGGTTATGGGTTGACCATTCATTCTGGAGAGTTTTTCAAGGCCCAAAGCTTTGAACTTGTCAGTGTGCTCGAATAGAAACAAGTAAAAGACCAACGAGTAGAAACGGAAAGCCCCCGAAGAGGACATTTCTTGAAACTGAGTCTGGATGGCCGAAGCCAGAAAGGTGGGGATATCTAAAACAACACCTGGTTGGGACATGAGCCAAAGGGGATCTATCCACTCTTTGGACACCCTCTCAACCTCCCTAAGACCTAGCAACCCAGAAATGAAAGCGAGAACAGGCTCAAGGCCATCTGCAAATGTGGTCAAGGGTACCATGTCCGAAGATGGAATGGACGTGAGGCGGGAGTCTGAGATGGAGGAGAGAAATTCACTAAGTTGTTTCCAGGGTAATTTATAAAACTGACACAACAGGGCAAGCTCGGTGAACTCGAAATATTCTAGGTTGTGCAGGAAACAAAGAGCGTTCTTAATGAGCTCAAGGGTTATTCAGAAAACCTTATTTCCCTAGGCTGAGAGGAATACGTCCCTGTGTTCGTCATAGGTGTCTCTGAGCCAACATATGAATTCTGTGACTGGGAAAGTGGGTGGAGAAATTTGGTAATACAGGCCAGACCAAACAACTCTGAACTGGTCTTGGCCTTTCACATGCCTTTCTAACAGGTCATTCCAGACATGGGAGACACTGAAAGGGTATTGTGGGTCGCAAATGCGGGCCTGCGTGTCTGTAAGGGGGTCAGGGCCAGGGATGGCCCTAACTTCGCGGGATTGGGGAGTTTCTGGTTCAGAATTTTTGGACTTGACTCTCCCAACGACTATTTTGAAAGAGTAAAGAGGAAGGAAAATTGTAAGGAACGAGAATGGCTAAATACCTGTGACCTGTGTAGAAAACCCAAGAAGGAAAGCGATGAGGGGGGAGATGAAAGTAACTTGCTATTGTAATCCAAGATTAAACTGTTGGGTGAATTCTTAAAAACAAGTGATTTGCCCAAATGAGTCTCAGACGGGGTTAAACAGACCATGTTTTACTAAAAACGAGGCTCCGGTGACAACTAGGATGGTTGACGTCATAAGGACATCGACACTGAGGCGCGTGGCATTTGGCTATTGGCTATTAGGGACCGAGTAGGTGTGTGCCACAAGCCGAGTTAATATTGGTACTGGTCGTGTACCGGGTTCCCTGAAATACCTTACCTTCGCCTTCGAGTGTGCCACCTGTTCATCCCGAGGGGTCGACCACTGAATTTTGGTGGGGGCTTGGGAAGTCCCTTCACACTATGCCACTGACCCATGGAATGAACAAAATCTATCCCCACCGAGCTATGACTTCATGTGGTTTTAGGGGTCAAGACTCCCTTCCCTTCGTGCTTCCCTGGGTACCCCCAAAAGCCTTCCACGTGGTAGCACTGTTGTTACCACCTTGTTATATAGCCTCCTGACCTTTCTGCTTAGTTCTAACACCCTTTTTATTTTCTTTTACACGCAGTCCTTATGAGGAGATAACATCGCATATCTCATTTATATGTCTTTTTTTGCTCAAATTTTACAATAGTATGCCTTAGTTTATTTCAAGATATCTTTTTGTCGAACCTTGTGTAATGAGGGGCACCATAACAATATTGGCTCCACTTGGGGATGGCGCGTTCATCCTTCGACCTGTCGAGAACTTCGCAGACCACTTGTAATTTATTCTATCAAAACCTAGTTCTTTTCAAAATTTTAAAGCATTATTATGGCAAAACAAACATCAAATATGAAAGCAGAAATGACCACTATACATATATACACTATAATACAAAGGTCCCCAAGACCTAGATCAGGTATGGAAATAGGGCTTCATAAACTGCCCATTTACAGGCATCTCGATCACATCACCTTCCAAGTTCTCCAGTATGAAGGTGTTATTACCTTTAACTTCAGCAATTTTGAAAGGTCCAAACCACAGAGGGTCAAACTTTCCATGTTTACCTTTTTCGGCTCTCCTGATGTCCCACCTTAGTACTAAATCCCCTATGAGCAATTCTTTATCTTTAGCATGTTGGTCAAACAGTTTTTTCATTTTCTCCTGATACTCTGCTAATCGATCATTTACTTGACTACGAGTCTCATCTAACTCAACCAATTGATTTATTCTCCTAGTTAGGTCGTTAGGCTCTTTCTGACTATCCTCAAGGAACCTGGCCACGGGCAAGACGAGTTGTATTGGAAAGACTGCTGCTTTACTATAAACTATTTCATACGGAGACTTACCTGTCAATCGCTTATTTGTGATTCTGTTTGCCCACAGTGCAAATTTTAACTGAGAATCCCAGTTCTTCTGGCTTTCATTTATAGTCTTCTTTAATGCCCTTACCAGTGTTTTGTTTGAAGACTTGGCCAACCCATTTCCCTGAGGATAGTAGGTTGTAGAATTCCCCAGGGTGATATGGTATTGCTGACAGAAATTGGTAAATTTCACAGACTTAAAAACTTGGGCATTATCTGTCACAATCTTTATTGGGCAGCCAAACCTGGATATAATATTCTCTTCTAAGAACTTGATCACCACTATATCAGTTGTGTTCCTTGCTGGTATGGCCTCTACCCACTTAGTGAAGTAGTCAGTTGCGTTTAGTATCCACTTATGTTGACCGTTGGATTGCGGATGAATTTCCCCGATGAAATCTATCCCCCATTGCTGAAAGGGTTCTTCTATGTGTACGGGGATCATAGGGAGGGGAGCAAACTTCTCCTTTTTAGAAAACCTCTGAAATTTTTCATAGGCCCTGACTTGAGCATATACATCCCCAAAAAATTTGGGCTATTGAAAGCCTACCTTTAATATTTTATGGGCTGTTGACCTCCAGATGTAATTCCCTCCACAAATGCCTTCATGGCATTCAGCCATAACTTCCTCCACTTCTGTTTCTGTTAGGCACAGGAGAAAGAACCCTGAAGGATATTTCCAATATAATCATCCATTTTCAATGATACACTTCAAATAATTTAGCCTCAACATTCGATATTTTTCCCTATCGAAGTTCAGTGGGCACCTATGTAATATTCCAAATCTGGAATTTTCTACAACAATGAGAATACCCTAAGGTATTATAGAGTTGGAGATGCAGCCCCATGACTGATAACAGATGTTATAGTGCATATCCTTCAATAATATGATCAGAAACAACCTTTACTTCACTTTTTTGACTCAAAAGGGTGGGGAAAAGAGGTGTTTTATGCCCTAAAATGAGTGTATTTAGAAATATGCATAAAAATATGGAAAATGGTGGTAGTTTATTTTATCTTAGGTTTTTTAGGACTCCCATGTCAAATTTCAGGTCAAAAAAATGATCCTAGCTATATTAAACAGTTCCTCCATTCCCGACTAGGCTTAAAAACCCTGATTTCCCATGACTTAATGTATGCAGAATTTTCTGAAGCTAAAGAAGCATAAATTTCTTAAGGGATTAGATGAAATATGTTTATAACATCATGAAATTATATTTGGGGCAATACTTATGCATTTACAAGATAAAAACAGAGATTTTACATGGATAAACCCTCAAGATTGAGGTGCTGCAACACTGGAAATTGCCAAGAAAGATAGACAACGTAATTTTATAAATATTGAAGCACTGATATATTAGATCTTAGATATATAACAGATATATGCATGAAAATACAGATCTATTACAGATCTGGAAGCCAAAGAGGTTGTTTATTACACTCCCCTTGGGGATTTCATCAATACATCAAAGTACAGGAGTAGATCTGAGTTTTACTGCAGCAGATCTGCAGAATGATTCAGGAAACCTGAAGCATATAATTCAGTGAATGAATCAGATCTGAAACATACATGGATTGGTTGGCCAATGCATGGATCACCACAGTTCAAGGAGAGCTCCTTTACACTAGAGATCTTGTCTCCAAAACAATGCCAAAACCACTGAAACACTGATCCACAAGATTTACGCATATCAGGGAGAGAAAATGTGCAGTTGATGGTAAAATACACTTTTTCCTGATGCCAAGATCTGAAACTAAAGCTCAAGTAGCAGATGCACTCTTCCAGGAGGTTAAATGACACACTCACTGAGAAGAGCCACCAATACAAGCTAGATCTGAGCAGATCTAGTCTCCACTTGTTGCAGCTCACTTATAAAATGAAACCCTCACTAGATTTACGCTTCCAAAGAGATATGGAGCTTGGCCATATGCCAGATAGTAGAAAAGAAGCACAAAGCCCTCCAAGAGCTACTCAATGGAAGAATGGAGAACCCCTAAGCAGGAGATCCTCACTAATCTCTTGCTAAAAATCCCAGAGAACGAGAATTTTTCCAAGCAGACATAATTCTCCAAAATCATAATACATTCAACAACCCTTCTTTTTGAGCCTTCTCCTTCCTTTTATAAGATGAGGATGTGCAAAACCCTAAACCACCTTGAATCACATAACCCCTTTCACATGAGGTCCTCCTTATAGAACTGCGTTGTGCCTCTAGATGGTTCAATGAATCTAGAAAGAACTAAGATTTGGTCCTGTTAACCCAGTCAATTGTCTCAATCCTATTTCACACACAAATTGATTTTATTACAATGGCCCAGATTTATCCTTTTTCACATTGGGCATGTATTTATTCTTTGATCTAAGGAGTTTTACATGTCCTCCATTAGTCATTTATTCATAAACATGAAAAGAAAAGTAAAACAAGGAAAAATTTAATATTCCTATTAGCTCGGGCTAATTTAGGAATATTAAAACCTAAGAGTTAAAAGGTATTCCACAATGTCTTTATACCAAGGACTGATCAGAGATTTCATGTGAGTCTTTTGTACAGTCATTTCTATTTGGGGTCATTCCTCTGTGTCTCCAGATAACTTGCCAACTCCCATAGATAGGTTTATTGCTAGGGCCTGTCAGTTAGAATCAGACAAAATCTTGGCTAGACCCTGTCTCTTGATGAGCTTTGTGGGACAGATGTCCAATTCATATTCTTGGATCTTAGCAATCCGTTTGCCCCGTTTGCCCTCACTATCCCCCTGAATCAAAATATCTTTAACTGCGGCTATGGGTACGAAAGCAGTGATTGCTGACTGCAAGACATACATTTGGAAAGATTTCAAGAACTTCACCAAAGCGTATGCTTGCTTTTCTAGGATATCGTACTTTAGCTCAGCATCTCAGAGTACCTGGCTAAAAAAGGCAATGGGCTATTCATATCCTTCCTCATTTTTCTGCAAAAGCACTGTGGTGACATTGTGTGCTGAAGAAAATGAGAAGATCATGAAGGGTTTATTGTAATCTGGTCCTACTAATATTGGAGCTTCTGCAAAAGCACCTTTAATCCTATTGAATGCTTCTCTTGATTTGTTCAACCACTTCACCTCATTGTTTTTTCTAAGCATATTGGTGATATGCCAGACTGTTTCTGCATAGTTCGAGATGAACGTTCTTAAAAACATTATGCACCCAAGAAACACCTGACCTTCTTTCTTATTATGAGGTAAGGATACACCATTTATCATTTCCACTCTTTTTGGTTCAATCTTTACTCTTGCTTTGTTAACGATATGTCCCAGTAATTTCCCTTCTTCTAAAGAAAACATAGATTTCTAGGGATTTAAGGACATACCCTACCTACAGCATTTCTCAAAATTTCGTTGTAAATTTTCATCATGTTCGGCATCATCCTTTGAGGAGACTATGATATCTTCTAAATATACCACTACAAACTTATATTTCTCTCCCACGAAAGCAGTTTCCATAGCTCTCTGGAAAGTGGCCCCAGCATTTATCAGATCGAAAGGCATACAGGCATACATGAAGGTACCCCAGGGTGTGGTGAATGTTGTTTTCTTCTGATCTTCTAGGAGGACTGCCACCTGATTATACCCCGAGAATCCATCCATCATGGACATTTGGGAAGACCCCACTACTTTTTGCAGTATGTGGTCCATTTTAGGGAGGGGATATTTATCTTTAAGGGAGGCCTTGTTTGAGTTCTGAAAGTCTACACACAACCTGATTTCTCCATTCTTCTTTCAGACTGGCACCATATTCACCACCCATCTGAATACCTTAGAGGTACAATAATCTTAGCCTTTAGCAGCTTTTTGATTTCCTTCTCTATAGCGGGGAGAAGTAGAGGATTAATATGCCTTAGTTTCTACTTATGGGGTTTAGCTTCAGCCTTCAGTGGAATTCTACGCTGAATAATTCTTATATAAAAATTTTTGAGATCTTGGTAAGACCAAGCAAAAAAATATTTATAGGAGTGAAACAACTGCACGTACCTTTCTCGGTGTCCTTCTAGTACTCCTTTTGATAGCTTGATTGTCTTATGTTCTTCTTCCATCCCAACATTTATATCTTCCACCTGTGTTTCTAGTGTTAGTTTATTGGGGATGATGGGAACATCATTCTTATCAAACAGCTTCTCCAATGGTACCAACCCTATGGGGATCACAGTTCCTTTCAACTGCAGCACTTTATGATCAGCGACCGCCTCTTGCCACTTATTTTGGGGTTTTTCTTCAGTTTCATCTTCCTCCCCGGTATCAATAACCAATTTAGTGAATTCCCCAAGAGTCTCCATGAAACTTTTCATCTACTCCTCATCCTCAAACACCTACCAATGTTTGACATTGTCTGGAATGGAAGGACGATAATGCACCTCCACTTCATATCTTAGAAGTGGATTCTGAGGTGGGTTGTTACACTGAAAACTGTCACCTTGACATTCTGCTAACTGTATGAGCTCATTATTACTCATACTTCCTCCTTTTGCAAGTCCAATATACCAGCTCCTCATGTCAAGCTTCAAAATCAGAAGAAAATCCTTAAAATCCCCTAAGAATTGGTATCGCACTTTCTCTATGCATTCCCTGCGGTCTCGCACCTAAATCTCAGCCTGCCTGCGGAACCATACCGCACGTTCTTTGTGTAATGGGTGCGGACCTCTGTAAAACATAAAAAGGCAAGAAAATGAAGATAAAAAGTGAATTCCAGGTGAATTCTAGAAGATTCTAGACGGGAATTTTTGGGAATGGATACGCTTTGAAGAGGTTCATGCATCCCTCACTTGATGGAGCTAACCCCTTGATGTAAGGAGCTTATCCCTTTGAAGGAGGATTCTATCCCTTCATATTTGGAACAAGAAACCTCCTCTCTTCCACTATAAAAAGAGGCCTTGGGTAGCCTCAAAAGGAGTTCAAGCTTATGAGATTTGAAGTTAAATGCTGTTGAGATTTAGACTTAGTTAACTAAGACTTTCTGTGAGGTTAAATCACTCATCTCCATTTGTCTTAGTCCAAAGAGTGCAATGCTTGTCAAAGTAGAGGATATTCCTGCTTCGGACCCCGGGAGGACTTGCACAACATCAAGGCACAGGTTGTAAAGGTTTTCTATCTTTAAAGTTAATACAAATATACCCATTTCTCTCATTAAACTGTCAATTTGTGGTTTATTTCATAAATTCCTTGATCATTATGATAAGTATGATTTATGATAATGTCTATACAGGTGCTGCTTAATATTTTTGCTTGTTTGTGATTGCAGATAATACGAGGAACGTTCTTTCAGTGCACGGGAAGGACTTCAACAAAATCAAGCAAGCGTTGGACATAAGGTAGGCCTTACACCCGTATAGTGTTTTTATAAATCTTATATGCTTAGAGAGAGATTAGTATAATTGGTTGTTTGTTGCTAGTTACCTTTTGTACTAGAGAGATCGGTCTTGTTCGCAAGACGAATTAATCTACATAACAAAATGGCGACCATACTGGGGAAGAACTTGTTTGTTCTTGGTTCTCTTTGATTTTTGACTTGAGAAAACGTTTTTTTTCTGGTTTTTGATTGATTCACATCTGTCTGGGTACTTTAGACTTTTTCTGTTTTTGAAAATTTAGAAGTTTTTGAGTTTTTCTATAATTTTTGCTAGGACCGCACTCTGCATAACTGTGACAGTGCAGGCAGTTTCGCACATTCTTTATAGAATACAGTGCGGGACCGCACCTGTCAACACTGCTTACATGCGGACCCTGTAAAATTTTTAGAAAATTTCTAGGTTTCTTTTTCTGGTTAATTTTTAGATCTTTGGTTTCTGCCCAGACTGGTTATGGTGTCTATCAAGAATTCATTGTGTATGAACTCCAACAGTGTTAGTGTTTTGAATGATTTTCTAGGAGATTTTGCCGATTGGATTATTTTTCCTGTTTGGTCTTTGTAGTGATTCAAACTTTTGACAATTTGCAGTATCTCAGATTACATTGATCTCTTTTTGTCTTTTGAATCCGACCTGATTTTGGAAACATCCTATGTTGAGAAATTAAGCCTTTTGATTTCTTTGCAAATCTTCGAAAGAACTTGCTTCAAAGTTTTGAATTTCATTTATTCTTTGAGTGTTTTGGAAAACATATTTTGGAGTGTTTTTTGATCTGTTTGTTATCTGAACGAATAGATTCTTAGTTTGCTGAATAACTAAGAGAAACATTCATAAAAAAAAACTCTAAAAGCTTCTACTCAATTTAGATTAGTTGTCAAAATTAGTTTTTGTACTTTTGAATAGTTTTAATTTTTGTAGATTTCTTTCGAAAGAGAATTGTTTTGTAGCTTCTTGTTTGGAAAAGAAAAGAGTTTTTCTTGTGAGCTTTGATAGTTTATTGAAAAGACAAAATAGTTTCTTTCAATTAGTTTTCATGTTTGAAGAAGAAATTTAAAGGTTGCATTCTCTAACTCTTCTTTAGATAGAAAGTTCATTGAAAGAAGAAAGAATTGAATATCATCATAGGTGCATTTTAGTGTTTTTTGGAAGTCGAGTCTTCACATCATACAAAGTTTCATTTCCGCACCCATTGACTTAAGAAACAGCTCTTAAAAGTAACACTTAAATAAAATTCATCTAGTAATATTTTTATTTCTAGGGCTCTCATCACCAACATAACTTAGGCTAGTATCTTGGAGTAGGGAGTAATTAACTCTCCAAGATAAATAAAACAAACAAGTAGATATATCTTGCGGTAGGAAGAATTCCAGTTGTTGCATGTATGCTCTGGGAAGCTCCTCTTAAAGGAGTTAAGCACGAGATCATATCCGAACCAGTGGGGTAATCAATCCTTCCTCATTGGGAACGATAGAAGATATACACGTATTAAAAACGGTAAACCTCGGATAGACCATTGTCGAGGAGCCAGGGGTCACTTGTCGGCAAACCTTGGATTCTATTCAAGGAGCCTTCAAGGGGATTGAGCTTTGTTACTCTGCCCTTGCGTGTGTGTCGGATCGTAGACTGTTCCCCCAGGTATATTTGTTTCAGTTGGTAACCTTAGAGGCCATCATCTTTAGGATTCTTTCCTAAGGTGACGGTGGAGGGAAGATCCCACTGTACCTGGAACAGACGTCGACTAGACTCACTTGGACTCTCTGGGGGGTCCTCTTCACTCGAGATGGTTATGTGAAGAAACTTGTGCCAGTCTGTTTCATTAAGCAGGTTGTCGGGGTAACTGTTCCAACCGCCCTTTTCGTGTTAAAACTCTACTAAGTTGGATTTCATCACCAACTAGTGATTTTAGTACGGAAAGTTACTTGTTTGTGTGTGTTTTGAACTCTTAGATTTTTTAAGCGTATGATTCAATTGTTTGTTTCTTAGAGACTTTAGGTGTTTTCATTGAAATTTTTCTTTGTTTGCGTGTGATTAGATAATTTTTCATCGTGGCGGAATTGCCGAGACAATCCCGGAGAATACAAGGGAAACCCCCTGAATTTACACCAGGTCATCTTGAAGGGCTTCTAGCTCTGGTACCACATAGTAGCCGTAGACTTAGATCAACAGAAGCTGAAAGCTCTGCTATTGTGATACATCCTGATCATCAAATTCCTACAACAGAATATATTCAAGAACCGATTTCAGTTTCTGAAGTCACTGAAAATATTTCTCCTATTGGAGAATTATCTGACGAACCTGAAATCTCTGAGCCTGAAACTGAATCTTCTGTGTTAGAAACATCTTCAGGATTTATCTCACCAACTTCTAGCGATCCAGGTTCACCAAGGGTTAGAAATATCATTACTGAGAATCTTCCTTCTGGACTAATTTCTATAGAAGAACTTACTAATCCAGACGAAGACATATCTCTTCCCAACTCCCCTCAATCGTTAAATCTTAGGGAGCGTGAATCTATTTTCTACAACCCTATTCGAACTAATCCCTGGTATCTTTCTTTAACTGATTTTTTAGAGAATCCGGGTCTTGCTTTTTATCCACCTCGAGTTCCATTTCATCCTACACCTAGAGGTTATTATCCGTCATCTATTATGGCTGGAGAGTCATCCATGTTTTTGCAAACGCCTGAATATTTTTTACATGGTGGTCCTTCTGTTCCTGCGGGATATCAGTCTTTGTCTGGTACTTTCTCAGGAGCAACTCCTCAACCTATCGAAAATGTGTTATCATTTGGTCTTGGTGGACTTAAAATTGAAACGTCGAATGCAGAGCAAGTTTATATGATGTCTGGTAACATTCCTAATCCTCAAGCTCAAGGCAGTCAGTTTCCTTCTGGGGGTCAACCTCAGGGAACTCAGTTACCGCCTGGGGGACAACCTCAGGGTAGTCAATTACCGCCTGGGGGGCAACCTCAAGGTAGCTTTTTCCCAGGACAACCTGTGGATCCATATTATTTTGGGGGGCAACCCCAAGGACAGTACATACCTCAGGGTTACCAACCTCAAGGACAGTACATTCCTCAAGGTCAACCCCAAACTCAGTATGCTCCTCAAGGTCCTCAACAACCCCAACTTCAGTACGTGCCTCAAGGTTATCAACCTCAAGGGCAGTACTCAATGCAAGGTTACCAACAGCCTTCTGGTCAACCATCTGTTCAAGGAGCCGGAACTTTACCTTATTATCAACCCTACGTTCAACCAGGTTTTGGTCCTTACGTTCAACCTTCTACGGGACAGTACCCCGGAATGATGGTGTGGGATCTGTCCCAATATCAACAGCCTTTGCAGCCTAATGTGCAGTTACCTTATCAACCTGGTTAGCCATTGGTTTCTGGTTCAACTCAGCAACCTGGTCAGCCAGCTATTCAAACTCCTGCACCTAGTTCAGTTCAGCAGGCTGGGCCTAGTACACCTCAGACTCCGCCCCAAACTACTACAACTGCTGCAACGTCTGCTCAACCTGTTACACCTATTTCTGGAGTGTCTGTAGCCCCGATTTCGGCTATCCCTGTATCTGGGCAAATCCCTCAAGTCTTTGTACCTCAGTCAGGATCCTCAGTTCAGACTACAGTGCAGATGCCTGCAGGACAAGCCGGTACAAGTACAGTTGTTACGAGTCAACCTCAATTTACTTATCAACCGTACCAAGGACAGCCGCAATACGGTCCCTATGTTCAGAATCCAAGCTATCAGCCATACCCTGGTTATACTTATCAACAACCTCAGTATGGTCTGATTCATCCTGGTTATCCGGGAGGTTATACAATACCCAATGCTAATCCGATTCCTAGTTATCCCGGGTATCCGCCTCCTGGATCTGCTTTGGCTTCTCAAGGTTTTCGTGACCCTAACCGTCAGTTACCGTTCATCGCAACTTTGGACTTACCAGATTTGACGCGCCTTACAAATGATCCTATTTTCTATTATCAGAACTGGCCGTCAATGCCTCATAAGTTGCCCAGTGACATACCGAAATTTGAAGGTAAGTCAGGAGAGGATCCATCAAATCATGTGATGACTTATCACCTTTGGTGTGCATCTAATTCGATTATCGATGATTCGATTCGCTTACGTCTTTTCCAAAGGACACTCATAGGTCTAGCAGCAAAATGGTACATTGAGTTACCACGAGGCTCGTTTCATAATTTCAGTCAGTTAGCAACGTCTTTCTTAACTCATTTCCAGTTGCCTGTCAGATACGACAATGGCACAGAATTATTAACTTCACTAAAACAATCTACGTCCACGTATATTTCCGATCATATTCATGAGTGGCGACGTAGACGACGTTTGGTGAAGGTTTATATTCCGGATCAAATTTTGGCAGAATGGTTTGTAAAATCATTATTGCCCAAGATCACTGAAGATGTAGCTAAGGCTGGTGTTGTTACTGAAGAGCAAGTAATTGCTCAGGCTCAGTACCTTGACCTCGTTTATACGCAGTCAGGTACTCTACATGAAAAAATTGCCGATTTACCCAAACAAGGTCAAATAGCTGCTGCTCCTTCAGGGTCTCATGCCGCTGACGGTATGATTGGTACAGTTAGTTCTAAAAGTAAAAATAAATCCTCAAAGAATTCTTCTCCAATTATAACTTTACCTGATTCCCCGAAAGGAGAATCCTCTCAAGAAGTTTCTGCCGATATTCATGTCGTTGAAACATCTACGGCAAAATCAAAATCCGGTAGTAAAAAGAAGGGGAGGAATAAAAACAAGAAAAATTCGAAAGAGAAAATAGATAGAGAAGAATCCAATGACGAGAAACATAAACCTCGCTATCCTTGCTTCATTTGTGAACAAGATCACTTCACAAAAGAATGTCCATATCGAGAGGAGCTTACGAAACTCGTTAAAGGATCGCAACAACCTGCTGTCTTCAAGGATCCTTTTCCAGTTCAAGATCGTAAAATGATTGGTTCTTCCTCGACTACTTTAGAAGAGCCTATTATGATGATGTCTCATGTAAGGATTGCGACGCGATCGCAAGCTTATGGTTCCAAGAATCCCGTTGATGGCAAAGAAGGAGAGTCTTCTACTGCCAACGCATCAAATACAACTCCTCCTGTTTCCGGTCCGCTACAGATCGAGAAACAAAATCCAGACTTGATAATCAAACCGCCTGCTAAAGGTGTTCTTCGTAAATCAGCTTTCAATCCTCATGCGAGAGCTGCTCAGAATTACAACATTGTTGAAGATTTAGCTGTTTCTCCTTCAGCAATGTCGGCTTTGGAAGTGTTGCAATCGTGTCCAGCACAGCGTAAATTGTTATTGTCTGCCATAGGAGCTGTTGATGTTCAGGATTCTAACCTTATAATCTTCGATTTAGAAAATAGTACACCGCGTCTTCCTCACCAAATGGCTTTCCAGATTCCAGTGTTAGTAAAAAACAGACCTATTTTTCGGACTGTGATTGATGAGGGAGCTTCAACATGTATTATGTCGTTTCAGTGTTGGAAATCTCTTGGTTCTCCTACACTTAACCAATCTCCGACGATTCTAAAAGCTTTTGATGGTCGAGGTTTTCAACCTTATGGTATTTTGCAGGATTTACCCATAGGGGTTGAAGGGAAAATCGTTAATCTAGATGTGGAGGTGGTTGATGCCCCTCTAGATTACAACCTTCTACTGGGTCGTAGTTGGTCTTATGCTATGACTGCTGTTGTCTCTTCGGTCTTTCGACTTATAAAATTTCCATATCAAGGAAAGATCGTGACGATAGATCAATTAACTTATTTTTCGTCAGACCCAGCCTCTACAGAAACAATCCAGCATGTTGGTAAAACGGCTATCCCTTATAAGGATGTCGGAGTAGGTTTGGTTAAAGATTCTGGTTTGCTAGGAACTTTTTCCTTCCCTCCTCCTAACGTATCGTCTTCTATTGCAACTATTCATATGATTTCATCAGACCCAGTTATGTTTGATGATCCTTGGATTATTCCTTCAGAATCCGAGATAGATTCATTTGATGGCGCGATGCCTTTGAGTCCATTTGAAATTGCGTACCAGACTGTACAGTATTTTTCCAACCCCTTTTCAACCAAAACCGATCCAATGAATGGGATCCAAGAGGAATCGCTTTCTATTTCTAGTTAAGATGCAACGACATTTCCTGAAACTGTTCATACAGATGAGCAAATTCGTGAGTTTTTGTCTGTTGATGATTTACCATGGGAAGATCTCCATCACCGATCTTCATTCTTACCTGAATTAGATCATTTTGAAAATGATTTCGCTTCAATTTTTACTGCTGAATATGCCAAGGAACCTCAGAATCCATTGCAAAATCCTGATTCTGAGTTAAATTTGGAAAATATATCTAGAACGGTTCCAATTGACATTTCAGTAAAACCATGAATAATTGAAAACATTCATATAGGTGCTTGTTGTACAGATGAAGAAATTCAGACTTATAAAGCCCTATTTCAAGAATTCCGTGACGTGTTTGCCTGGTCTTATGAAGAAATGCCAGGAATCGATCCATCGATCGTAGTACATGAAATTAAGACTTACCTGGATGCAAAACTTGTTCGTCAACGATTACGTCAAATTCATCCTAGAAAAGCTACTGCTATAAAAACTGAAGTTGAAAAATTACTTCGAGCAGGATTCATTTATCCAATTCCCTTAACGGATTGGGTATCGAATATTGTTCCTGTCACTAAAAAACAAGGAACGATAAGAGTATGTATCGATTATAGGGACATTAATCGAGCGTGTCCAAAAGACAATTATCCAACTCCTTATATCGATCAGATAATCGACGATTGTGCTGGTAGTGAACTATTCTCCTTTATGGATGGTTTTTCCGGATACAATCAAATAAACATACTCCCTGCAGATCAACCTAAAACAGCTTTCATTTGTCCATGGGGAACGTTTGCCTATTGTAAACTACCGTTTGGACTAAAGAACGCTGGAGCAACTTTTCAATGGGCCATGTCTTATGCGTTTCATGATATTAAGCACATTGTTCAGCCATATCTTGATGATTTACCTGCTCATTCATTACGTAGGGCCGATCATCCCACTCATTTATGAGCAATTTTTATGAGATGTCGGCATTATCGGATAAGGTTGAATCCGCATAAATGTGTTTTCTGCGTGGAATCAGGTCGATTACTGGGATTTGTTGTCTCAAAATCAGGCATTCGTATTGATCCTTCGAAGGTCGAAGCTATTGTTAAATTGCCTCCTCCTTCGACATTACGCCAACTCCAAAGTTTGCAGGGGAAAGCAAACTTTTTACGTAGGTTTATTCCAAACTATGCCGAGCTTGCGAAGGGTTTTACCCGGTTGTTGAAACAGGACATTCCGTTCTTTTGGGATGAGGTCGTTGATCGATCTTTTGATGCACTTAAACACGCGTTGACCCATGCACCGTTATTGCATCCTCCCAACTACAACCAAGATTACATCTTCTATATCGCTGCTTCTCATTCCACCATTGGAATGGCACTAGTTCAGGAAGATGAATATCACAACGAACATGTGATTTATTATCTTAGTTGAAATTTGAATCCGACTGAAATCAAATACACACATGTGGAGAAATTGGCCTTGGCAGCTGTTCAAGCTGTCCAACGTTTTCGACATTACATATTGTTACGTAAAACCACAGTAATTTCTAATTGCAACCCTATGATGTATATTTTGACCAGACAATTGCTAGGGGGCAAGTATTCTAAATGGATAGTTATCCTGCAAGAATTTGACTTGGAATTTGAAAAATCCAAGGCAAAGAAATCTTTGGTTTTTGCGGAATTGATGTGTGATTTCCCCTCTACTGATATTGAAACAGTGGCAGAAGAGTCCATTGTGGACGAATCTTTGTTTCTTATCAGTACGCTTGATCCATGGTATGGGGATATTATTGTGTATCTCCAAACCCAATCTTTTCGGCCTGAAATTTCACGAACTCAGCGACGGAAAATACGTTTCCAATCCCAACAATATAATATCATTGGTGATACTCTTTATCGACGAGGAGCGGATTCTGTTTTCCGACGTTGTCTAACTCATGAAGAAGCTGAAAAGGTACTAAATGACTGTCATTCTGGAGCATGTGGCGGTCATATGTCCGGGTATGCCACTACCCAAAAGATATTGCGCGCAGGTTATTTCTGGCCAACATTATTTAAAGATTGCATTTATGCGGTTCGGAAATGCCACAACTGTCAAATTTTTGATAGAAAAATGTGCGCGCCACCTGCTCCTCTTCACCCTATAATTGTTGTTGGTCCATTTGCAAAATGGGGTATCGATTTCATCACATGTAACCCTCACTCGGCCGGGGGGCATGCCTATATTATTCTCGCAGTAGATTATTTTACGAAATGGGCCGAGGCGATGCCTACATATTCAGCTGACGGCAAGACTGCTGCAACATTCGTATTTAATCATATAATTGCTAGGTTTGGTGTTCCTCAAGCTATTATTACGGACCATGGAAGTCATTTTTGGAACATCATGATGACTGAACTAACAGAACAACTTGGCCTACGCCACGATAGTTCCACTCCGTACTATCCACAAGCAAATGGTCTGGTTGAAGCCATTAATAAAGTTTTAATCACCATGATCAAACGAATCATTGGTATTCACAAGACGAATTAGCATTCCATGTTATTTTCAGCGCTTTGGGCATATCGAACCTCAGTCAAAACATCAACAGGTTTCACTCCTTTTCAACTGGTCTACGGTTTAGAAGCTGTGCTACCGATTGAATGCGAAATACCATCACTAAAATTAGCCGTAGAATTACTTCCAGCTACGTCTGAAGAGGAAAAATGTTTCTTGTACTTGGCCCAATTAGATGAGAATCGATGAAGTGTTGTAATAGCAAACGAGGCTCATGTTAAAAGGATAAAAGCTCAGCATGATAGAAATGTGACCCCTCAAAATTTTTCAGAAGGTGACCTAGTTTTACTTTATGATCAAGCTAATGACAAGCTAGGAGCTGGAAAGTTCGTGCCCATGTGGCATGGTCCTTATATTGTGAAACGAAATTTAGCAAAAGGGGCCTATGAGTTGATAGATTTTGACGGTGTCCCTTTGGATAAACCCAGAAATGGACTTTATCTAAAGCGATATTACGCTTAAATGAGGTGTGAAGATTTTTTGTTAGTTTAGATTTCTTTACTGCTGGTGTGTTTTAGATTAGAAAAGTGTGCCTAGTTTAGAAGTGTGTTTTGTCACTATGACTGCTTATCTGAGTTTTACTCTTGATATTGCAGATGTCGACGTCTCTTCAAACCTACATTGGTTTTGCTGATGGTGCTTGTCGTAGTACATGGAACATTTCTTCCGCAGCTTGGGTTATCTATTCACTCTCTGACGAGTTAGTATCCATGCATGGGGTAAGCCTTGGTCAAACAACAAATAACATTGCCGAGTATAGTGCAGTGATTGAGTTATTATCTGATTCCATATCTTTTGGAATTCGGAGTTTGATTGTAAGGTTGGATTCTGAACTTGTTGTATTACAGCTTAACAGGGTTTATACCATTAGAAACTTGGTGTTATTACGGTTATTTTTGAGAGTTCGTCTCTTGGAACGTGAGTTTGATTATATTGAATATCAGCATATTCCAAGACATTTAAATACATTAGCAGATTCAATTGCTTCTAGTATGATAAATAGACATTTGCAATAATTAAAAGCAGTAAAACAATCAACATTCATTAATGTACACAGATAGCCGTCAAAATAGTGATATATATCATAGGAGTGTGTTCAAAAAATATACATCGTCTTCGATCATAGGTTGGAAACACCTTATGATCGGCAAAAATGATAATACAAAAGTACAAAAATGAGTCTATACGATCATCCCATCACTGATGATGATCTCGATAGGAAACAACTGCTCGGGCCACCCTGCACAGGAACCTCCTGAAAGGTCCTGGTACTCCAATCACATATCTTTGTAGCCTGAGAGGGATGTCATCTATGCTGGTCTCTGGTATATCTAGAGTCAGGCGCTCTAGATGATGCTCAAAATCAGTCAAAATCTCTACTGATTGGCCTGCTGGGGCTGGTGCGGGCGCAACTGGTTGTCTCCTCTCGAAAGGTTGGAGATGAGCTGGTCGTTGTGGACCCACATATGTATTCAAAAAACTTTTGATTATTAGTTTTCTAAGACGATAAAAAATTAAAAAATAAAATTAGAACTTAGCAAACGTTGAAAAAATGTTTTACCTGAATCATCCCATTGTTCCCCTGCAGGGAGAGACATCTCTCTGTCGCCGCGGAAATCCATCCCGGCATACGGAAAATCCTCTATAACAAAAATTTGGCGATCCAGCCAACGAAAATATGAAGAAGGGAACCGTACAATCTCAGTGCCCTCAATAGCATGACGGGCCATCAGCGCGGACCAACGAACCATTCTCGGTTCTCTAGGTCGACCGGCATCAACTGCAATACTTTGCGGAGCTAATAAGGGGATCCTCTCCAGAGAAAAGGAAATGACGATGGATCCGTATCCAAAGTTATTAAGTTTCCCATTTTTCGCTCTGGTTAATTGGCCTTTTACGTTGGCCAACACAGCTTCGCACCAGTTGAAGATGGTGCCGCGAAAACAATCCACAGCAATGCGCATTTGGGAACCAGTAGCTACATGAAGCGCGGCGCTCCCACACAGTTTGGTAACAGTGAATGCTATAACCTTCAGTTCAGGACGGATGATATGTTTTATGTCAATCCGTTTGTCCCGAGGATTTGCCTGATCATTGCAAAATTCGAGTTGAAGACTAGTGACAGTCTGGCCACCTGGCCTAGTCCCAAACAAAGATACATGTTCGCCCCTCTTGGACAAACCAGTCAAAAAGTATATATCCTCCAGCTCAATTTCGAGCCGGTGGCCACCAATGAAGAAACACTGGTCCTCCACATGCCATCTGTCTACCACCCATGTTAAGAGTTCCACTTGTGCCCTCATGCCAGAGATGGCCCAGAATTTGTATAAGCAGCATGCTTTTAATGCCCTTTGTGTGGGCAAATGGAGTATTACAGCTTCATCCACTTCCTCATGTTCCCTTTCTCGCCAAATAAGCATCTTGTTAATCTTGCAACACAAAATAAGGCATATTAGAATGATTTCATTTGAAAAAATTTGGCAGAAATTTGAGAAAATCGTGCTTTAAATTTAACCGCGCGGGTACCGCATTTGCTCTTTGTAAACAGAGCGTAGCTCCGCACGCGAGATGTGTGCCGGGTGCGGTACCCTCGATTTTTTCCCGTTCAGAAAAAATCGGGGTCCGCAGGTAACCTGTGTCCCGCCTGCGGACCCCGCGGGCGCATTTTTGAACCAATTTTTGCCCTAAAAAATAAAACTAAAACCTAAAAATGAATTTCAAACGGATGAAAAACAAGATAAGGAGGTCGTGGATTACCTGGGGCTGACGATTTTCGATTCCAACGGTTGAATTTTCCAGAATATTCACGGGAACTTTTTTATCCAAAAGCTTTTTACTTTTCACTCTGCAACTGAACGGTAAAAATGAAATAGAAAAAAGTCCTTTTTATAAGTTTTTTCGAATGAATGAATTTTTAATTTATTTATTTTTCACTTTAAAAGGGATATTTTTGAAAGCATTTTTTACTTATCTTAAACAGGTATGTGTAATGTTTTGAGTTTTTGTGCAGAAACAGGATTTTTCAGGTGAAATGATCGTTTTTCAACAAAGAGCATACTTTTATCACTTTTTCGGACTCTTTCAAAAATTTTACGAAAAAGCGAAACTTTGGAGTCCTCTTTAAGCCCTTTTCAGACTCTCTAAATATGAAAAGATTGCCGAGTATTTGACTATTCGAACTCGTTAAAGTAAATGAACAGTCATCCCTTCAGTATAAGTTTACCCCTTTTACGGACTGAAATGGACTATTTACGAAAAAGGTATACGTTGACTAATTATGGTCAATAGAGTTCTCTCCCGCATTATTTTATCCTTTTCGGGCTCGAGAGACTAAATTTACGAAAAAGTACACCCATGGAGTTTTCTTAAGTTTTTTCTTCTGACTCCCTAAAATTGAAAAACACCGAGTTTCTCCTATACTGGACTCATTAAAACTTAACAGTAAAGGACCTGTTTAATTTTCAACAGGAACGAACCACTCCTTCTTAGGGTTCAAATTTTAAACTAAGTTGGACTCACCCGAAGGGTGAGCTTATAACCAAGCAAATGTTATCCTCCTCAAGCTTGTCAAAAATAAAGAGGTACTTGCCAGAAATGGTGGGGGAAAAGAGAGAAAAATGAGCATGTTTGTTGTATTTTAAAATTATCCGAAAACTCAGTCAACCACTCTTGGACACGACACTTATATTCACCTGGGTTGGGAAATCCTTTGCCTAACAGTTAATCAAACCACATTGAAAGTTTTCAGCCGGTTTCTGGGTATTAGCTTTGGGTCAATTGTCACCAAGCCATCTGCAGTGTCGTTATGTGTCCAAGAGAACAGTTCAAATGAAACCATTCATATGCAAAATATCTGTCATCCATCTTTGACCATCCCTGAGTCAGTCCTTGCCAATGTATTTTCAAAACTTGATCTATGATTTCGTGTTGTGGGCTTGCCTACAATAGATCGCTTTCTATCGACATCAGCACACTATCTAGGAAGTTGATCCAGAAATCGTCAGTACCTTGAAATCTGCATACCTCAATGGCAGGTTTCTCGCTTTCGACGGCAGGTTGCATCAATGACCTTCGATCGAATGACTCCGTGACATGTTCGACTTCAGATCATTCATTCACATTTCATGGATTGTACTGAGTACTTTGAGAGCCATTGACATTACTGGTGGTTTCTCTCACACTTGTTAACAGTTTACATCATTGACTGGTAATCAAGTGGTTTCTACCATGTTCGACTTCGACACATTCATTCACATGGATAGAATCGTACTAGTTCGAAATGCGGAAATCAAGACCCTAGATCTAGTTTCCACCATCCAGGCTACGAGGAATTTTGTTGTCATCTATACAGTAGACTATTGATAAACAGATGGCTGCGTCCATACTGTGTCTACATATATCTGTACTATGATGTATCCAAAATCATTCCTGTATCAGAACGATTTCAGTTAGTTTATAGTTAGTTTTTATCTGAGTATGGGAATGCCTACCTCAGTGATGACATATACATGTATATATTTTGCATTGAATGTTTTTACAGGTACCGACTGGGGTGTCCACGGGATGATCTTTGAAATGATAAAGTACTGCACTCTTCATATATGACAGACTATAGCTTCATCTATTACAGACTTTGCACTTTAGGGGGAAATTTGTTACACTGAAAACTGTCACCTTGACATTCTGCTGACCGTATGAGCTCATTATTACTCATACTTCCTCCTTTTGCAAGTCTAATATACCAGCTCCTCATATCAAGCTTCAAAATCAGAAGAAAATCCTTAAAATCCCCTAAAGAATTGGTATCGCACTTTTTCTATGCATTCCCTGCGGTCCCGCACCTAAATCTCAGCCTGCATGCGGAACCATACCGCACGTTCTTTGTGTAATGGGTGCGGACCTCTGTAAAACATAAAAAGGCGAGAAAATGAAGATAAAAAGTGAATTCCAGGTGAATTCTAGAAGATTCTAGACGAGAATTTTCGGGAATGGATACGCTTTGAAGAGGTTCATGCATCCCTCACTTGATGGAGCTAACCCCTTGATGTAAGGAGCTTATCCCTTTGAAGGAGGAATCTATCCCTTCATATTTGGAACTAGAAACCTCCTCTTTTCCACTATAAAAAGAGGCCTTGGGTAGCCTCAAAGGGAGTTCAAGCTTATGAGATTTGAAGTTAAATGCTGTTGAGATTTAGACTTAGTTAACTAAGACTTTCTGTGAGGTTAAATCACTTATCTCCATTTGTCTTAGTTCAAGAGTGCAATGCTTGTCAAAGTAAAGGAGATTCCTGCTTCGGACCCCGGGAGGACCTGCACAACATCAAGTCACAGGTTGTAAAGGTTTTCTATCTTTGAAATTAATACAAATATACTCATTTCTCTCATTAAACTGTCAATTCATGGTTTATTTCATAAATTCCTTGATCATTATGATAAGTATGATTTATGATAATGTCTATACAGGTGCTGCTTAATCTTTTTGCTTGTTTGTGATTGCAGATAATACGAGGAACGTTCTTTCAGTGCACGGGAAGGATTTCAACAAAATCAACTAAGCAAGCAAGCGTTGGATATAAGGTAGGCTTTTATACCCGTATAGTGTTTTTATAAATCTTATATGCTTAGAGAGAGATTAGTATAATTGGCTGTTTGTTGCTAGTTACCTTTTGTACTAGAGAGATCGGTCTTGTCTGCAAGACGGATTAATCTACATAACATGGGTGGAAATTACTTTTTGCCACAGCCAGTGAATCTTCCATCCTGTTCTGATCCCTCGACATAAACTGTATGTTGAATGCTAAGAAAAAATCCTCCACCAAGTCCCATACTTCGTTTCTGTATGCTCTCAGCCGAGGATGTTTAGCTTGACACTGGTTCCTTATCTGTCTTACCACCAGCTCTGAATCTCCAAAAACTTTGAGGCTCTGAAAGTTCATATTCTTGGCGGTTTGCTGACCCAGGAGTAAAGCTTCATACTCTGCCACATTATTAGTGACCTCATACTCCATTTTGAAAGAGAAAGGTATTAATTGTCCTTTAGGTGAAATTAGGAGAACCCCTGCTCCATTTTCTTCTCTGGAGTTAGCTCCATCAAAGTATAAGGTCCACATTCCCTTCTCATCATCGTCTGAGGAATGTTGAGGTTTTGCAGATTGAATGATGTTGCTTGCAAAAACTCCTGATCTTCTTCAAGCATCAGACATGAGAACTCTCCCTCCTTGCTATAAAATGGTGAGTTTACAGAGCCATCGGATTTGGTTACCAATTCTACAAATCTTGATTCCCTATACAGCCTTCTTTCTTTTCCTCCAAACACTGGAATGGTTTCATAAGTCAGATCCAGTTTAATCGACCCTCCGATATTAGTACCCCATGATCTGGATAGAATCATTCCGAAACGGGTTGGGATATCAGCAACAACTATATCCATGACGACACTCTTGGGTGGGATCTGAGCCAAATTCACCACTAGGTCTTTAGTCATCCCTAGACATTTAACCCGTTTAGAGTCAAATGAATAGAGATCTTTGTAGGGATGGGTGACCTGCAGACCTAGCTGTTCCATGACTGAAAGTGGTAATAGATTATGTGAGGCTCCCAAATCCAACATACAGTTATGTAACAACAAATCATGGATGACCAAAGAAACATAAAAAGGTGGAGTTGTCGAGTCCAATTCTTCTACATGGGGGCAAAAAACTACCATAGGTCTTTCTTCTTGGTGGTTAAGGGAGTCTAGGGGTGGAGTTACTCCATGAGGGATCATGAAATGGGAGACTTGGGATTTATAGGAGGGTTGTTTCAGAAGTTCAACCAAAGGAATTAGGATTTTGACCTTCCCTAACTCTTTTTGGAGATTGAACACAGTTTTACCTTTTTTTGCAAAGGTATCTTCTAGTTCCTTAATGAAGATAAGAGGCTTTTCAACATTGGACATACATTTCGCATGAGTAAGAGGATTGGGTATGGCCTTGGATGATGATGCAGGAACATATTTCTGTGCAGAAGGTTCTTCAATGGGTTTCTTGCCTTTGTTGTCAGTCTTTGGAAGGACAGTTTCCTTAGAAGGTGATTCTTCCTCTTGATCTTGAGTACAATTCCACTTCCTCGAAGACCTCAGATCATACTTCTTATGAAATTGGGCTTGCATAAAATCAACAAACTACCTGTAGTAATCATTTATGTTAGGTTCTTCAGTGGGGCTTACCTTTCCCCCCTATTCTTCTTCTTCTTGTAGGGAAAAACCTACCTCTTCTCCTTCTGAATAAGCAAAACACTGATCCTCTTGCCCATCCGGAACATCTTCAGTGGGGCCTTCCATTTTTCCCTCCAAATATAAAGTAGGTTCAATGTGATCTTGTTGCTCTTTTATATCCCTTTGTAGGATTTGCAGAGGAGGTTTCCTATTCTACTGATTATACCCTCAATTAAAAGCAGGCTAAGCCAGTTGAGAGGAGGCACTCTTTGCTTCAAGTTCCAATTTCACCAATTTGCTGGAAAGAATCTTAATCATTTTATTCATCTCCTCAATTTTTTAATCTGATACTTCCCTTTCTTGAATCGAAGAAGAGGCTTCTTCCTTACCCTTTCGCTTGAAATCATGGTCCAATCTACCTTTCGATTTTCTTGCCGAAGCAAAGTTAGCTTCTACTTCTAAAGCATCGGTCTGAGCTTGATCGAGTGAAGTAGATTTTATCTCCCTCAAAGTGAAGCCGAATTCGGACTCAAAAGCTCCCACGAACACTACCTTAGTGGCCACTTGGGGTGGCTTCATATCAAATGGTAGGTTGGTGTACAACTTATTAAATCTCTTTATAAATTTGGCCAAATCTTCGTTGTGTCTTTTCTTGGAAGTATTGAATTCTATGAGACAATAACCATGGTCTCTTTTCTCTCCCCACTTCCCAGTGAAAACATTTTCCATCTCTTCCCATTTGGTGATGGAATTATCCCCAAGAGTTTTGAACCACATCATGGCTTCTCCATTCAAATATTGGATGAATAGCCTCAAAACTACATCCAACTGTTCTACATTGAAATTCTCTACAAAGGCATAGAATTTTTCTAAATGCTTCTATGCGTAACTGTCTTCCCCAATAAACCAAGGTAAGTGTTTCATGTAGTCTTGTGGCATATCATTCAGAATCTACGGTAATGCCAGAGGGGCATATTTATTTAACAAGAATCCAGGGACTGCCATGAGAGGTGGTGGAGCTAGAGGATTTTTTTGCTAAGTGGCACTGGGAATATGTTGAATTGTGGTCTGTAAATTTTCTAGGCTAAGTAGGAATTGAGGAGTATTTGCTTTATTTCTTCAACTTCTGGGGTAGGGTGTAGGACAACTCTAGATGTATCAACAAACTCTGCCTCATCTTTTCGCTTCAGTTGTTCAAGAATGGGGTTATCTGGCGGGTATTGAAGCACTCTAGCAATGGATCTAGGACTTTGAACCTGAGCTTGTTGGGAAGAAGATGGAGAATCTTCAAGAGAAGATTTGGGTATGTCAGTCTGTGTAGGTTTCTTTTCCTTCCAAATCCTTTTAAATAGAATTTTTTTTGGACTAGATACAGAGGGTGTTCAGAGATGAGAAGTATCTGACCTTAGGTGAGGCTTCTGATAAGCCAGGACTGATTTAGAAATTTTTATGGACTGTGGAGTCACCAAGGTGAGGGATATACAACTCTCAACCCTTCGTGCTCACCTGGTTTTGAAGGGTGGATATTATTTTGTCGTACCCAGGGATAATATTCAAATTCGGTCCCCGGAAATGGCACCAAAAGATGTTGTAGCTCCTAGAGACAACCCTGAGTTGTGAAGGACCAGTGCCTAGGTCATCTTAAAGCCAAGAAGTTTCAAGAAATATTTCCATGGTCAGTGGTATAAATCTTCTTGTTCATAAACAATTTCTAAAACTTCATGAATTGGGATCAAGACCTCAAGAAAAAAGATATACAAGTAGAAATACCCGATAGAAAACAATAAGGGTCTTATGGAGATATTTTTTTTTCTTAAGTAAGACTAATTCTATTATGTATAAAAAAGTACTAGTACAAAACTGCCTCAGCGTCTGCTGTGAGAGCCAGACCACTGGGCTTGATAGTCAAGATGGTCATAGAGAGTCTGGATCGCCTGGAATGGGAAACCGATCATGTTAACAGCAAAGTCTTGGCCGCCCTTATAAGGGAAACCGGCCTTAAGTTCATGCATACCAAAGGAACAAAGATATAGAAACTAAAAATAACCATCAGCCATTCCGGCTAAGTCTTGAAACCAATAAGCAAAAAACTCCAACAATGATTAAACAAAGAAACCTGGAGAGTTTGAAAACTGAGCTTGTCACCCTTCATGTGCTGGAGACATCGGTTCCTCAATGATCCTACATCCATATTCATAATCTTTTTTGTTGTCGTCCATTCCAGCCTGACTCACATCCTTCAAGTCAGAGTCTTCATCGGCTTTACATAGCGCAAAATGAGGAGGGAGAGAGGAATTATCAGGGAGGACTTCTCTGCCGGTAGAGCAAGGGGCATGAGGGAGCGAGGGAGAAGTTGAGCGGGCGGGAGCGGGATAAGAGATATCTTCACGAAGAGTGACAGTGATAAGAGCAGAAATGATGGACTGAGTAGAAGTGCAATCAAAACGAAGCTCAGCATGTTGCGTGGTCTTCCGAATGAATGTTCTAGCATGGCGCTGCTAGAAGGAACAGAGGCTGAAGGATGGGTAGAAGGGCTAGCATGACCAGAATCCAGGGAGCGCCCACGTCCTCTTCCTCTGCCCCTGCGTGGAGCATGCGGCTGGACAGGCTCTTCACTGGTGGAGGAGGGTTTAGGGCGATTAAAAGAGGCATGGGCCCGACTAACTCCTCAACGGCTTTGCATCCTCTAGCGGAGATGAGGCATGGAGAAGGGAGTAGGGCGAAGGTGACATGAGAAGGAAGAACCACCGGAGAACCCAGGAGCCCTGAGAAAAGAGTGAATACCACAAAGGTGAGACAACTGAGCACTGAAAAGAATGTCTGGACCTCCAGAAAGATCTTCGGAAGCGCAGGGAGGAGGATTAACACTGCAAAGGGGGCTGTGAGAGAAATGATGCCCAGGGAGAGTCTCTAGACATGAAAGAAGGCTGCACCGGCGACTGTTTTGGGTTCTTACGCTAGAATCTGCGAAGCCAGGAGGGCAATCACCATGAAGGGGAGTCGGAGATCTCTCACAACAACCACAGTCATGCGCGCAAGCCATATTGAGAGCTGAGGCCATAAGAACCGCCATATGAAATGGCATAGCGGAACAATTAAGAGGGTGATCGCCTTCCTGAGGTGGCGAGTTAATGGCTTCATTAATACTGGTACTGGGAGCCATATGGGCTTCCCATGCGGGCTCCTTCGAGAGCAGTGCAGGGGCCCAAGTCCCATCAAGCCTCTTTAGCATCCGCATCCGGAAGGGTCTTATGGAGATATTATTGAAGATGAATCTAAATTTTACGAGCCATGAGAAGGGTCAAATTGTGAGACATAGTGCACAAATATAAAAGTGTGAAGAGTGTAGTAACAGTGGCAAAAAATGGAGAAAACATTAACCACAGATAGGCTTAATATCATATAAGAATCCATCGACAGTTAATATAGGAAGAAGGATAAGTAAGTAAAGTGAAACATGTGAACATAATATCATTGCTCTAAGCCACATTTAAAGCACAATGGACTAAAGACATGAGTATCTGAAACAGATAAATTCATCCCAGTTAATCAAGCGCTCGCATTCTAGAAGCATATGATATAGAAATAGTGACAAAGTGCCAAAATGTTTGTATTAGAATATAACAAGGAATACAAACTGTGACTGATCTCACAAGGAATCCATATCATAGCAAAATTGTTTCATTATAGTCTCCCATCAGGATTCTTCAACATAAAACACAAGAAATCCTCAAAACTTTACAAAAAGGGGAATTAAACAATGACAGTCTCTGTTCTCCAAATCAAGAACGCTCTTTTAGACTTGGGGTCTTTCTTTTATAATTCCCATTGTCTATGGTTAGCAAAAGATATTTTTGGATCAACATTCGTTCACAAAAATATATTTTCTATTGCTTGTATCTATCAGAATAAAAAACCGATGATGAGGAAGAATGCCTCTCGTTATCTATGTAGTGGCCTTAGCATGAGCACCAACCGAAATTAAAACAACTTGAACGGAAAATAAAAAAGCATAGGGCAAAATGAAAATTTCACCCAATATTACAAAAGTAAGAAAATGAAAGTAAAAAGGCCACTAGGGCCAGAAAATGATCATCACTTTTTAAAAGAGCGAGGTGTAGAAGCTGCAAACTGAGTTGGAAGGACCGATGACATGTACAAACTAATTTTATGCTTCTGAGGTGGTGGAGACTAGAAGGACGGTGCGATGACTGGTACATTTACAAAATTGTTGCATTTCTGCCATATGGCTACACCTGGAAGGGGAATTGTGGCAAATATCTCCACTGAGGCTTGCATATCTCTCAATTCTGAATAATCTACTGGTACCTCCAAGCGCTGTCTCATCTGGCAGAGAAGGGAAATTTATTTTCCTAGGGCAACAATTATGGTCTCAACTTTCAGATGAGTGCTTTTCTCATAAGGAAGATTTTTCTAATTCATAAACGCTGCCAGCTTCTCTTCATAATTAGTTAGACTTGAGAAAGTGGCAATCGTAGAATCCCAGCATGATGGGGAGCCTTCTTTCACCATCTCATCCCACTCTTCTTTAAACTTCCTCACTCCCTTGGTGACCCGGTCCAAACCACCCAATGCATTCACGCGCGATGTCTCCTTCTCAATTATCCTTCTGATTTCCATCACTCCCGTGAAATGGTCTTCAATCCCTTGTGTGGCTAACTCTTCAGAGCATAAACCATTTAGGTATGTGTGGCTAACTCTTCAGAGCGTAAACTATTTAGTTAGGTGATATACCTCTTGGCCATGGTTACCTTTGCCTCGGCTACCACCCGTCCTTCCTGCAGTTTCTCCTTGCACAATTGGACAACAAATTTATTCTCATTCATGAACATAATAAAATCCCAACACTTCCTTACCTCCATCCTGATGTCAGTCCAAATGATATGCCTAGCTTCAAGGAGGGTTTCATTTCCTTTCATTCGTTTATTCAGGTCTTTGATAACCTTCTCTTGCAGCTGCTTCTCCCTCTTTGCTTCTTCCACCTCTGTTTGCAAGGTCGCTATTACTTTATCATTTTTTTCCACCCTAGCCATCAACTCTTGAATTCTCTATTGTGCAATATGAGCTTGCTTCTCTGAAACCTGTAGGTCTGAGAGGGCCTTGCTTATCTGTGTCTAGGTAGCGTCCATCGTGTTGGGAGTTGGGGTTACACAAACATGGGTATCCCACTTAGCTTGCAAATCAGTAAATCTCTGTCTGAGGGCAACCAACTCTTCAACTATTTTCACATTCTCATCTCTTTCCCTAGCAAGGGTATCTGTGAGGGCTGACTTTTCTTTTTCCACTTGAGCTAATTCCTCCGGTTGCACGTAGTCCCCTCGAGGAATTTTAAGTCTCCTCTTCAATTATGAGTTTTCGACCTCTAAATCCCAGATGATTTTCATCCGGTTTCCTTCCTTGTCGCTTCCTTTTTCACTCATTATTCTTCTGAGATGGTGAAGGTTATTGCTGACCCCTTAAGCATTTGTCTTTTATTTTTTTAGATTATCTACCACCTCTGTTTATTTATCTTCAAGATTTCTAAATGCGAGTGCAAGATTCAAAACCTCGTTCCTTAACATGTCCCCGATACATTGATGTAGGACCAGTTTATCGGTTAAGGTAACCTTTGACAAATTCACAGCTACCTCCAGAGCCTTGTAGCTGATTTCGTTAGCAGTAGGGTCTAGCACTGCCTCCATGATAATGATTATTAACTGTTCTTTATCCATATCCAGCTCTGTGGTGAGCTGGGTATGATACTTGTCTGCGAAACTTGCCAGTTCTGCTCGAAGTTTCTCCCTCACGGTCCTGTTTCTACTTTTGATTTCTTCTCTTACTTCAGCTCTGCTTACCGAAGTGGCCTACGATATTCCAGAGGGTTCTGAAGATGACACAATAGAATTGATTCCATACTAAGCATATATACTCTCTACTAAGCCAATATAGGATGATTTATCATAAGGGTAGCTAAAGGAGATTCTAATATACTGATACTTCACTCATAATATAAATATATACTTTTTTTCGTCATAATTTAT
The DNA here is from genome assembly GCA_034641835.2 of Pinus albicaulis. Classification (NCBI taxonomy): domain Eukaryota; kingdom Viridiplantae; phylum Streptophyta; class Pinopsida; order Pinales; family Pinaceae; genus Pinus; species Pinus albicaulis. Next base: position 869,557,802 of record CM076575.1, on the reverse strand, counting down.
TCTGAAATGCACCTTACTTTTATCTGGCTCCCCATATCTAACCAACTCCTCTAGAGGTAGTTCATCCCAGAGGATCTCCATATCATCACTTTTATGCTTTTTGGAGGGATGAGATCCCTCCCCTGTATACAATCCTTCCAGTTCTTCTGAAAAATCTGCTTCATCAGTCTGCCCTTTTCTGCTTGTGCTCGCTGAAGCGGTGTCACTCTTTCCTTCTGCTGCCGAATATTTGGCCTCTATCTATGAAGCCAAGGGCCATGTATCAAGGTTAGCTCTCCATTCAATGAAGGGCCTAGTCTCATGCACATATTCAGTGGACCTAATCTTCCTTTTCTTTGATATAATTCTTTTCGGGTCGTAGGGCCACACTTTCCACATCACTAAATCCATTCCCTGGAGCAGCATCTTCACTGTGGAGAGGGTGTGTCTTGTGTTTACAGTAAAAGGGTCGATGGTAGTAGGAAGCTTGAGAATATAACCCTTCTTAGCGGGGACGAAGTGGAACTGGTTCGCCTTCATGGTTTGATGAATGTATTCAAGGGCGAAAACTCGCATGGCAGGAAACAACAACAAGAAATAGGGGGGTACGTCAGCACTGTAGACCCTAATCTCGGTGTAATCATCAAACAAATACCATTCCCCCATGCTTTCTTCATCACCAAACTGTAGCCAGTATTCTTCTCGAGAAAAATCATGGGTCGGGGACTGTCATGAAGTATGGTGTAGGCAATGGTCATGAACTTGTTCAAAAAATTTGAGTAACCCCTCCCATTTGGCTACCGACGTACTGAGACATTCCACTCAAAGACGGTTCTGGGTTGACCATTCATTCTGGAGAGTTTTTCAAGGCCCAAAGCTTCAAACTTGTCAGCGTGCTATAAAAAAAAACAGGTAAAAGACTAGCGAGCAGAAACGGAAAGCCCCCAAAGAGGACATTTCTTGAAACTGTGTCTGGATGGCCGAAGCCAAAAAGGTTGGGATATCCAGAATGACAATTGGTTGGGACATGAGCCAAAGGAGGGCTATGCACTCTTTGGACACCCTCTCAACCTCCCTAAGACCTAGCAACAAAGAAATGAAAGCGAGAATAAGATGGAGGCCATCTGCAAATGCGGTCAACAGTACCATGTTTGAAGATGGAATGGACGTGAGGTGGGAGTCTGAGATGGAGGAGAGGAATTCACTTTGCTGTTTCCAGGGTAATTCAGAAAACTTACACTACAGGGACAACTTGGAGAACTCAACATATTCTGGGTTGTGCGGGAAACAGACAACATTCTTAATGAGCTCAGGGGTTATTTGGAAAACCTTGTTTCCCTGGGCTGAGAGGAATACGTCCCTGCATTCCTCATAGGCATCTCTGAGCCAACATATGAATTTTGTGACTGGGAAAGTGGGCAGAGCAATTTGGTAATACAACCCAGACCGAACAACTCTGAACCAGTCTTGTCCTTTCACATGACTTTCTAATAGGTCGAGCTCGACACGGGAGACACTGAAAGGGTATTATGGGTCATGAATGCGAGCTTGCATATCAGTAAGGGGGTCCAGTCCAGGGATGGACCTAACTTCGCGGGCTTGGGGAGTTTTTGGTTCAGACTTTTTGGACTTGAATCTCCCGACAACCATTTTGAAAGAGTAAAGAGGAAGGAAAATTGTAAGGAACAGGAATGGCTATATACCTATGACCTATGCGGAAAACCCAAGAAGGAAAGCAATGTGAGGGGAGCTGAAAGTGACCTGCTACTATAATACATGATTTAACTGTTGGGAGAATTCATAAAAATAAGTGATTTACCCAAATGATTCTCAGACAGGGTTAAACAAGCCATGTTTTACTAAAAATGAGGTTCGGGCGACAACTAGGAGGGCTGACGTCATAAGGACGTCGACACTGAGGCTTGCGACATTTGGATATTGGCTGTTAGGGACCGAGTAGGTGTGTGCCATGAGCTGGGTTAATACTGGAACTGGTCGTGTACCAGGTTCCCTGACATACCTTACCTTCGCCTTCGAGTGCGCCACCTGTTTGTCCTGAGGGGTCCACCACTGAATTCCGACGGGGGCTTGGGAAGTCCCTTCGCACTGTGCCACTGACCCATGGAATGAACGAAATCTGTCCCCACCGAGCTATGACGTCATGTGGTTCCTGGGGTCAAGACTCCCTTCCCTTCGTGCTTCCCTGGATACCCCCGGAATCCTTCCACGTGGCAGTGCTATTGGTACTACCTTGTTATATAGCCCGTTGACCTTTCCGCTTAGTTCTAACACCATTTTTTTTTTCTTTTCCGCACAGTCTTTATGAGGAGAGAATATCACATATCTCCTTTATATGTCTTTGTCCGTGTTAGGGCCCCGTTATTTGGCAGATTGGCAAGCCAAATGACAGGGTAACATCAAACCAACTTTGGAGCCTAAGGACCTAGCCTTCTTGGACTCAGAGAGGGCTCTCTCTATTTGTGCAAAGGATGTAAACTTGTTTACTTTCTATGTATCTGATTGTAGGCTAGTTGTTAAGTATGTTTTGGTTTGTTTTAGGTTTTTTGAGGGGAACTGATCAAAGGATAGATAGATAAAAATATTGTCAAATAAACTGGGCTATGGGGTTGATAAGGTCAAGACTGCCTCAAAGGGTGGACAAGGTATATTGCAGGGCCAATTAGGTAGAGGTAAAATGGATTCTTTAGGTGGAGTGAAATGAGATGGACACTAAATTTTTGAAAGGACAAAGAGGTTTAAGCATAAATAGTTATACAATAGACATCCATGTGGTAGGGCTAACCATTAATCACTATATATGAAACTCAAACTGATAGATGCATAAAATAAACATTCAGGCGATATATAGAAGTATAAGACCCTCTAACTTTGGGAAAATCACCTTCAGACTTTGGGGAAAACAAACAATACAAACAAATAACTCAATCTACAAAGAGGGAACTCTTAGACATCATATTTTGAGCTATCGAGAACTTTGAACTAAGATTGCAGAGCATAGGCAAAGGGCAATATCGACAAAAGACCTCTTTGGTTCAACTAGGAAAATCAAACATTCAGAGAAAGGTTCTAGTAATGGGGTTTTGGTTAGCTATGAGTAAATAGGGCTTACCGTGAATCATACTAGATAGCATACATAATAACCATTAATGAAATTGATAACAAGTTCTTAGGGTATCAAAGAGCAGTTAAGAATTCTTTGACATAACTAAGAAAGAAGAAAAACATAGAAGCTGTAATGAAATCAGGAAACTTGAGGTGCCTCCATGGGCATGTCTCAAATCTATTCTTTACTGACCTACAAGAAGAAAGAAGCATGAAAACATGTATGATAAACTAAGGAAAACATACAGATAGGAACAATATAACATTTACCAAGCCAAGGAATCCAACAAACAGTCCTCTTCCACCATCCAAGACAAACAAGAAATTATCGACATCATGAGACAAAGTGTTTCTTCAAAGCTTGTAATATCATGTATTGCTCTATATCATCAAGTTCAGCCTTGGATTTGTCCTTTGAAGGAGGCTTTCATCAACATAAGAACAAAGGAATTTTAGCGCCATCATGTCACTGCTTTGCTTTTGATGTGATAAAGGCCTTCAGACTATGAGTTCTTATTGTCTCACCACAGTTCTTCAACTAGGTTTTCAAAAGAAAATATTCTCAAACATAATTTTAAACCCTGCTAGGCATATTTTGTTCATCCTTTGGAGGAAAAAGCGCCAAGCAGCCACTGAAGTTTCTCAAAAACATGTTTGACCATCTGCTTATTAGTGAAGGAGGTCACAACAATGTGTTTCTAATCCTCTTCTCTTTGAAGGAGGTTATCTTTAACACAGGATCTCCATCTACTTCAATCATTGTATCTTAATCTGTATGTTTGTTTGAAGAATGCTAATAGGAAACAAAGTGGAATTTGACATTCATTATTGATAAAATCACTTGGAAATCATGTCATCTTGCTTTATGAGGCTTTGTCTGAGATGCATATATCCTTTTGTAAAATATCACTATGAACACAAAACCAGAAGAAATGTGATTTGTACATGGAGAGTGTTTGCTGTTGGGTATCATTGAACTGTCTTTTCCCTTGACTGTGTTGTCAGAGGTATGTTGAAATTATTTTTTGACTAAATTTCAAAACCCAGGTTCAAGGTAACATAAGAAGCAGTTGTCTTCTTATGCCCTACATGATGATGCCCTTTGGAAATATTAGGTAGCACTTCTTATCAGCATCACTCAGTTTTTTGGGTTCATTTGACATGAGGAATGATCTCTGCTCTTCAGGTAGCATTTGGATTTATAACATGTACACTTGTTGCTCTTACTTACTTTACTTTACTTTCCTTGATGGCAAACTAAGTCAGCATGAAGGACCTATTGAAATTTTCCCTTTTGACCTCCTTTGTACACTGATCATCATTTAATTACACCCCTGCAGAGATGTAAAAATAGATTTTTTGGAACCTTGGAGAGCTCTTTTGGTGTTTCATGGAGATTTTGCCTGATCTAAGCATTTTTCTTCAGACAGTGACAAACCTTATCTTTCCTAATTTGGACCTTTGTTGAACTTCTTCTGAAATGAGACAAAGTGACCTCTTAGTGGTGTGCGACCTATGGATAGAACAATTCTTGCTTTGTAGAATAGGAACTAATTCATGGTCGACTGGTACTAGATAGAGGCTTTTTGGCCTAGGATATCTTAGCCAAGGAAAAACTCCCTAAACACCACTATCTAACTTAGGGACAACTTTCACATATTCTGAGTGTTTTCTTAGGCATGATCAGATTTTCAAATGAAAATATGAGTAAGGATAGAGTTGCAGACACTTTTTCAACCTTTGAATAGTGAATGGCATGAGAAACAAGGGTAAATGACAACATATAATAATAGCTATGACAGCTATAGACAAATATACTTTGCTAAAGTAAGATAGGTCTTGAAAACTGGAGATTGTTCTCATCATAGACTGACAGGAAGGGGTAGGAGGACAAAAATTTGTTTGGGGTGTTTTCTAGATGCAAATTGACAGTTTGAAATTAGCTTCTAGAAAACTCAGCTGAGGAAACTAGTCATCAACTGATGCAAGGGCATTAGACACTAGCCAACAATGTAGGAGGTTTTTTCCACATGTTGTGGCTAGGAGGGTTTGAAAACATTTGAATTGTAATAGCTAGGTGTCAATACCTCAGCTGACTGTTTCATTTAGATTAGTTAGAGTTGTAGAAGTCGAATGGTTAGTCCATCTTTCATATTTTTAATTTTTGAATAATTGTAATTAGGCTCTTGAATTACCATAACGGTCATCACAGAGGAACCGAAAGGACATATGTTGATGTATATAAATGTAATCCCTCGGATGTATAAAGGAGGGGCAGGAAGAAGAGAGAGATTTTTCTGCAATAAAACTCTGTGTATTGAGCAATTGCTTCCGGTTGAATAAACTTCAAGTCCGTCGATTCCCAAACTATTTGAAATTATAATTGTGAAGAATTTTTTAACTGTGGGGTGATTGTGTACTGGTAATTCCATTTCTCTGTCTTTGGTTTCCCATAAATTGTTTGGATGAATCCTGTGAATATACCCCCACTCATAGAAGAAGTCTGCATAAACCTTGGTCATTGAACTCTGTTTAATGGTAATAGAAATCCCACTGAATAAAGAAAATTACGTTTGTTCGTTGTTAATTGGAATTCCTAACTGGGGTTAGAACCTTAGTTAACAAACGGAGAATATACGAAGGAGAAAGCAAACTCGATGTAAACCTTGGTTAGTCACTGTTCAAAACCCATGAGCGGATTTGAAAGGTGGATTGCCCATATCGCACCGCTTTTGGTGAATAAGTGGTATTTCCTGGTTGGGGAGCGATTCCATAGAGTGTTCGATGCGTGGAAAAGTGGACCCCTGGAAAACCACCGTTTAAAACACGCCATCGCACGTTATCGTTCATACCCAGACGCCGAGCGATATTGCCGTGTGCCGTTGATTTGGGAAGAGGCCATCGAATGGTGATCACACGCTGGACTTGCCTAAAGTTTAATAAAAGAGCCCGGATCATATAGACAACAATCAACGGTGTAGATTCATTGCAGGAGGGACGAGCCAAGGTTTTCTGCCGTACTCCAAGAGCCTCCGCAATGACGTCATGGGGCAATTGATCGTAGAGGTGGGGTCTAGAGCCAAAGGGTTATTATAAGTTATTTGTTTAAAAAGCGTGGAGTATTAATACACAGTTTCGAAAGGTATAAACGTTGGTTATAAGGTTGGTGGCATAATATAAAGTTCAGGAATATAATTTAAATTTCAAACGTTGTGGATAGTATTTATTTATCAAATTCTACGAATTTGATAAATAAACTGGAAGTAAGAGAAAGTAGAACACGTGGAGTAAACCAAAGGGAAGTGCTAAAAAAGCCATGACTACGGTTGACCATCTCTCCTTAGGGGTCCAAATTCAGTTTTCTTGCATAATTTGTGGTATCAGAGCTATTGTTTTTGAGCTGTTTTGCAAAGAGCTAACATGGCAATTCGAATTGGTCGAGGTGCTGGCAGAAGGAGACCTATTGCCAATGCAGAGGTGTTGGAGATTTTGCATAGGTTTGAAGCCAAAGTGGATGTCGTGGAGCGAAGATAGACCAGAGATACTGAAGACATCAGCAAACCTGAAACAGAAGAAACTGAAGAGAATGTTGAAATTCCTCCTGACATGAGGCTCCTTAGAACTGTTCTGGGGTCTGCAGTTAAGCCCGGAATTGAAGTGTCGAGTTATGCAGGGGGACTGAATCCAGAGGAGTTAGTGGACTGGATAAATGAATTGAACAAGTTCGTCGATTATGAAGAAATAAGTGAAGATAAAAAGGTCAAGTTTGCAGTGACAAAGCTGAAGGGACATGCTGCACTTTGGTGAGATGGAGTGCAAGCAGAAAGGAGGAGAGTTGGCAAGCAACCTATCAAGAGCTAGACCAGAATGATGGCTAAATTAAAAGGTAAATTCTTGCCTAGTGATTATCAGCTGACATTGTATAAGCAAATGCAGAACCTGAGACTGAGGTTGCTAACAGTAAAATAATACATAGAGGAATTCTACAGAGTAAGCATAAGGGCTGGTCAATTCCAAGACACATCAGAGAAGACTGCCAGATATGTGAATGGTCTCAAGTTGGAGATCCAAGATGAGATAGGTCTTCTTTCTCCTAAGACAATGGAGGAGGCCTACCAGATGGCCTTGAAAGCAGAGGAGAAACTCCTGAGGAAACAGTCTTCCAAGAAGAGACGTACTTTCCGGGGAAAGGGAAGTTAGGGTGGTAGAGGAAAGCCTACTACACCCAAGGATGGAGCTAACAGTAGCTCACCTCAGAATGCATCTACAGAGGATTATTCAAGGGGCAGAAGGGGTTCTTATAGAGGAAAGGGAAGAGGAGACAGAGACAGAGGCAGAGGTAGAGGATTGAGGTGTTATAGATGTCAGCAAGTGGGACATAAGCACTATGAGTGTCCAGAGAATGTGGGCGCTGGTCCAAGAAATGTTGTTGTTGCCCAGGATGGAGAAGAGGCTGAAGTTGAAGAAGAAATTATTCCAGAGAGGGGAGAATCCTTGGTGATTAATAAGGTCCTATTGAAGAAAGCTAAATAGGTCACTGAGCCTGCACAAAGGAAGAATTTGTTCAGAAGCATATGCAAAGTCCAAGGGAAATGCTGCCAGCTAGTCATTGATAGTGGCAGCACAGACAATCTAGTTTCCACTGAGGTAATAGAAAAGTTGAATTTGAATACAAGGGAGCATCCAACTCCCTACAAGGTGTCCTAGCTGCATAAAGGGCACTAGCTGGTTGTAAAGAAGCAATTGGAGATAGAGCTGCAAATGGGAAAATATAAAGATAAGGTCCTATGTGATGTAATGCCCATGGATGTGTGTCATATACTGCTGGGTAGACCTTGGAAATTTGACAGAGCAGTAGTGCATGATGGCAAGAAGAACACTTACAAGTTCTTCAAGGATGGGGTACATCATGCATTGATACCCATGGAAGAAGGAGAGCCATCTAGCAGAGTGATTGATCCAAAGACCTTGTTACTGAGCGGGAAGGAATATCTGTAGCAAATAGAAGAAGAAGAGGTAAGCTTTGCTTTAGTTTGCAAACCTAAATTAGTTCTTACTTCTGCAAAGATTTCTGATTTTCCAGTAGAAATCCAAGAAATTTTAGATGATTATTGTGACATTATTGTGGATGATTTACCTAATGAGCTGCCACCTGTGAGAAAGATCAGCCATCAAATAGATTTTATCCCTATTTCAAATCTTCCAAATAAGGCAGCCTATAGAATGACTCCCAAGGAAAATGAGGAAATCAGGAAACAAGTACAGGAATTGGTGGACAAGGAGCTGATCAGAGAAAGTTTGAGTCCATGTGTAGTACCAGCAGTATTGAGCCCAAAGAAAGATGGAGGCTGGAGGATGTGTACTGATTCCAGAGAAATCAATAGGATCACAATCAGGTACAGATTCCCTTTGCCCAGAATTCAGGATTTGATGGATTGTTTGAGTGGTGCTAGATATTTTTCAAAGATAGATTTAAAGAGTGGATACCATCAGATTAGAATAAGAGAGGGTGATGAGTGGAAAGATGCTTTTAAAACGAATGAAGGACTGTATGAATGGATGGTAATGCCTTTTGGGTTGTCAAATGCACCTAGTAATTTCATGAGACTTATGAATGAAGTATTGAAAGAATTCGTTGGTAAATTTGTGGTAGTGCATCTAGATGATATATTAGTTTTTAGCAGAACTAAAGAAGAACATTTAAGGCATCTTAGTCATGTCTTGAAAATTTTGCACCAAGAGAAACTGCTAATAAATTTAAAGAAATGCTCATTCATGAAAGAAGAGTTGGTGAATTTGGGCTTTGTTGTTTCTGCAGAAGGGTTGAAGATGGACCCAGAAAAGGTTAAGGCAATTGTGGAGTGGCCTTCACCCATGAATGTTTTTGAGGTAAGAAGTTTCCATGGACTTGCTAGTTTTTACAGGAAGTTTATAAGAAACTTCAGTAAGATCAATGCACCCATAATTGAGACAATAAAGAAGAGCAAAAAACCATTTAAGTGGACTGCTAAAGCAGAAAGAAAATTCAAATTTTTGAAGCAAAAGATAATTGAGAAGCCTGTTTTGATCCTGCCTGATTTTGCTAAACCATTTCAAGTAAAATGTGTTGCCAATGGAGAGGCCATTGGAGCTGTGTTGAGTCAGGATGATAGACCTGTGGCAATGATATTTCAGTGAAAATTTGAATGACACCAGAAGAAAGTATTCCTCTTATGAGAAGGAATTCTATGCAATTGTTTAGGCACTGAAGAAGTGGAGACATCATTTGATGTCCAGGGAATTTGTATTGTATTCTAACAATCATGCTTTGTAGTATATTTTACAGCAACCCAAGTTGAAACATAAGCATGATAAATGGGTTGAGTATCTCCAAGATTTTAATTTTGTTTTGAAACACATAAGTGGTCAAGCAAATAAGGTAGGTGATGCTTTGAGTAGGAGGCACATGCTTGTTCAAGAAACTAATTTTGAAGTTGCAGGATTTGATTTTCTCAAAGAATTGTATAAAACATATCCAGATTTTAAGGAAGCATTTGAGGCATGTATTAACCTTGTTTTAACAGATAGAAGCCAGTGGCTGGATTATTTCTTGCAGGAGCACTTACTATTCAGAAGAAGCCAACTGTGTGTACCAAAATGTTCCATGAGAGAAAATTTGATCAAAGAGAAGCATAATGGTGGACTTGCTGGACACTTTGGTACTGATAAGACTTATGAGCAGCTGAGTCACTTCTATTACTGGCCCAAGATGAGAGCAGAAGTGGACAAGTTTGTGAAGAATTGCAAAATTTGTCAGTATGCTAAAGGAAGGAGCCAGAATGCAGGATTGTACACTCCCTTGCCTATTCCAGATAGGCCTTGGGACATGGTGAGTATGGATTTTGTTTTAGGATTTCCCAAGACTCAGAGAGGGAATGATGTAGTCTTTATTTTAGTGGATAGATTCTCCAAAATGGCGCATTTTATTTCGTGCTATAAAACTAGTGATGCCACCCATGTTGCTAACTTGTTTTTCAAAGAAGTTGTTAGATTGCATGGGTTGCCAAAGAGTATTGTTTCAGACAGAGACACCAGATTTGTGGGTCACTTTTGGAGGACATTGTGGAAGAAGCTTGGTACCAACCTGAGTTTCATCTCAGCTTATCATCCTCAGACTGATGGACAAACTGAGGTAGTGAATAGGAGTCTGGGAAATTTGTTGAGAAGTCTTGTAGGAGAGCATCCCAAGCAGTGGGATCATATTTTTCCCAAGGCAAAGTATGCATATAATGACTCATCGAACAAGAGCATAGGGCAGAGCCCATTCCATATTGTTTATGGAATGCACCCCAGAGGAATATCAGAGTTAAGAAATCTGGGAAGGGCAGAGCTAAGGAGTGCAGATGGTGAGGAATTTTCTTCAGAGATCAAGGCCATACATGAACAAGTGAAACATCAACTACAAAGCAGCAGCATCAAATACAAAAACAGAGCAGACTTGAGCAGAAAAGAAGTTCATTTTGAAGTAGGAGATCGGGTCTTGGCACACTCGAGAAAGGAGAGATTCCCAAAGAAGCAGTATAACAAATTGAAGTTCAAAAATATTGGGCCATGCAAGATCCTTAGGAAGTTTTTTGAAAATGCTTATGAGATTGAATTGCCACCTGATGTTGGAATATCTCCCATTTTTAATGTTGTAGATTTGTACAAGTATGAAGATGATGGTGCAGAAGAAAGATCAATAGACAAGGGACAGATTGAGTGGAAAGAGCAATTACCTCTAGCACAACCATTGCAACCAGAGAAGATATTGGACGAAAGAGTATCCAGGAGGACTAGAGGACAAGGGTACTTCTAGTACTTGATCAAATGGAAGGAAAAGCCAGAGGAAGATGCCACTTGGATGAGTGAATAAATGTTACAGAAGATAGGAAAATCAGTGGACGAGCTCATGGACAGGAGCCCATGAAGAAAATTTCCCTCGGGAGTCTGATGCAGGGGCATTAGACACTAGCCAGCAATGTAGGAGGTTTTTTCCACATGTTGTGGTTAGGAGGGTTCAAAAACATTTGAATTGTAATAGCTAGGTGTCAATACCTCAGCTGACTATTTCATTTAGTTTAGTTAGAGTTGTAGAAGTCGAATGGTTAGTCCATATGTCATGTTTTTAGTTTTCAAATAATTGTAATTAGGCTCTTGAATTACCATAACGGTCCTCACAGAGGAACCGAAAGGACATATGTTGATGTATATAAATGTAATCCCTCAGATGTATAAAGGAGGGGGAGGAAGAAGAGAGAGATTTTTCTGCAATAAAACTCTGTGTATTGAGAAATTGCTTCTGGTTGACTAAACTTCAAGTCCGTCGATTCCCAGACTGTCTGAAATTATAATTATGAAGAACTGTTTAACTATGGGGCAATTGTGTACTGGTAATTCCGTTTCTCTGTCTTTGGTTTCACCTAAATTGTTTGGATGAATCCTGTGAATATACCCCCACTCATAGAAGAAGTCTGCGTAAACCCTGGTCGTTGAACTCTGTTTAATGGTAATAGAAATACCGCTTAATAAAGAAAATTACGTTTGTTCATTGTTAATTGGAATTCTGAACCGGGGTCAGAACCTTAGTTAACAAACGGAGAATATACGAAGGAGAATGAAAACCCGACGTAAACCTTGCTTAGTCACTGTTCAAAACCCACGAGCGGATTTGAATGGTGGATTGCCCATATCGCACCGCTTTTGGTGAATAAGTGGTATTTCATAGTTGGAGAGCGATTCCATAGAGTGTTCGACATGTGGCAAAGTGGACCCTCGGAAAACCCCCATTTAAAACGCGTCATCGCATGTTATCGTTCGTACCCGGACGTCGAGTGATATTGCCGTGTACCGTTGATTTGGGAAGGGGCCATCGAACAGTGATTGCATGCTGGACTTTCCTGAAGTTTAATAAAATAGCCCAGATCATATAGACAACAATCAATGGTGTAGATTCATTGCGGGAGGGACGAGCAAAGGTTTGCTGCTGTACTCCAGGAGCCTCCATAATGACGTCATGGGGAAATTGATCTTACAGGTGGGGTCCAGAGCCAAAGGGTTATTATAAGTTATTTGTTTAAAAAGCGTGGAGTATTAATACAAAGTTTCGAAAGGTATAAACGTTGGTTATAAGGTTGGTGGCATAATATAAAGTTCGGGAATATAATTTAAAGTTCAAACGTTGTGGATAGTATTTATTTATCAAATTCTATGAATTCAATAAATAAACTGGAAGTAAGATAAAGTAGACCACGTGGAGTAAACCAAAGGGAAGTGCTGACAGAGCCATGACTACGGTTGACCATCTCTCCTTAGGGGTCCAAATTCAGTTTTGTTGCATCATCAACAAAAGGTAAAAATACTGATGACTAACAGTCCACTCAAATTTCACAATAGTATGCCTTATTTTATTTCAAGATATATTTTTTTCAAACCTTGTGTAATGAGGGGCACCATAACAAAATTGGCTCCACTTGGGGATGGCACGTTCATCCTTGGATGTGTCGAGAACTTAGCAGACCACTTGTAGTTTATTCTGTAAAAACCCAAGTCTTTTCAAAATTTTAAAGCATTATTGCAATGAAATAAACATCAACTATGAAAGTAGAAATGACGACTATATATATATATATACACACACTATAATACAAAGGTCCCCAGGACTTGGATCAGGTTTGGAAATAAGGCTTCAAAAACTGGCCATTTACGAGTGTCTCGATCACATCACCTTCCAAGTTCTCCAGTATGAAGGTGTTATTACCTTTAACTTCGGCAATTTTGAAAGGTCCAAACCACAGAGGGTCAAACTTTCCATGTTTACCTTTGTCGACTCTCCTAATGTCCCACCTTAGTACTAAATCCCTTGTGAGAAATTCTTTATCTTGGCATGTTGGTCAAACAATTTTTTAATTTTCTCCTGATACTCTGCTAATCAATCATTTACTTGACTACGAGTCTCATCTAACTCAACCAATTGATTTATTCTCCCGATTAGGTCATTAGGCTCTTCTTGACTGTCTTGAAGGAACCTGGCCACGGGCAAGGTGAGTTGTATTGGAAAGATTGTTTCTCTACCATAAACTATTTCATACGGAGACTTACCTTTCGATCACTTATTTGTGATTCTGTTTTCCCACAGTGCAAATTTTAACTGAGAATACCAGTTCTTCTAGCTTTCATTTATAGTCTTCTTTAATTCCCTTACCAATGTTTTGTTTCAAGACTAGTGACCATTTCCTTTTTGAGGATAGTAGGTTGTAGAATACCTTTGAGGTGATATGATATATTTGTGAGAAATTGGTAAATTTCATAGAATTAAAAACATGGGCATTATCTGTCCTGATCTTTATTGGACGGTCAAACTGGATATAATATTCTCTTTAAGAACTTAATTTATTATATATATCCAATTGCGTTCCTTCTTGAGTATGGCCTCTGCCACTTAGTGAAGTAGTCGGTGGCGGTTAGTATCCACTTATGTTGACCCTTTGGATTGAGGATGAATTTCTAGATGAAATCTATCCCCCATTGTAGAAGGGTTACGGTGACGGGAAAATATGTCGACCAACGGTAGGGGATCTCCCCGGTAGAAAGTCCCAATTAGACTTTGAACCGTTTGGAGTAGGGATCCCGTCCGGGGTGTGGGTCCGGCTACCACTTAAACGGCTATCTCTTCGGTTTCGAGCAACCTGATTGAAACTGTAAACATACACTTATTAACACGATATAGAATACATGACTGATGAATAAAACCGATATATGACACTGTGCATAGCAAGGTAATAGACATAATGCATAAACTCAGGAAGTGTCGTTAGCAACACATCTATGAGGTATGCATGCAAGATAATCTGACCGCCAAAGAAACAATCCTTTGTGATAAGAATATCCCTTAACTTTCCGAAGGATATAACGAGATGCTAATAAAACAGTTCATTAACATTCATCATGAAGTAAATAATAAACTTGAGCATCATCAACACAATCACAGAAAACTATGGTGCATGAATGACACTATTAATAACACAGATTCATTAATCAAAAGATATTAGAAGCTACAGGCGGGAATACCACACCTGTCGTTGTCCATGACTAAACACATCATCAATCCAAAGGGGTTTTAACATGTATTGTATTTCATATATCAAGTATGCTTAGAGAAAGATATGCAATAATCACTTCGAGTCCACAAAGAAGCTGACCTTTTACAATGCTTCCCAGCTAGGGTATTTATAGATTCAAAAGACGCACTTATGGCCTTAAAGCGGTTCAACTTCGAGCGGTTCAACTATTATTATAACAACAATTGCGACTGTGACACAGTACCAAATCTCATTACTATGTTTGTTAAGTAAATCACGAACCCTGCGACACGATGCGCCATCATTCTACGACTTCGGTCATAAAATGTGACCAATGACAGTGTTTGCACTTATGAGGTGGTCTCCAGCGCAATCAGGCCGGGGCGTGTTGGCGCTGCCACCTTTGATGAAGTCTTTCCAAGTTTGGTACTCCGCCGTTATAGGAGCGACAAGAGGGCTTTCCTCTTTTATCCGGTGCATACATTCTAGAGCGTTCGGCACCAGAGTCTCCTTCTTCTGGGAGATCATCATTGAGAGAGAAGCAAGCTTGGTGTAAATTTGCATTGGGGTGACAAGCAACCGGTTCAGATTCTCTTGTGATGCTTCGAATTCCGGTGCGGCGGCGGCCTGCCTTACTGGCTGCAGGAAAGCCTGAATTTCCTGCTCTACCTGTTCCCAGCCCTTAGTTTCATTTAGTGCCCCTAATGATGGAATATGATGAAGGGCATTCATGGAGTCGATACCACTGATTAGGTGGTTATACGCAGACACTACTTTGTCCAGATCTTTGGACAGCTTGTCTTTGGATTGCATACTCATCCGAATCTGCACCTTGGCTTCTTGCGTATGACTCCAATCCTTCCGAGGCACGTGTTCTGGAGCTTGCTGATACTGGGCTGTCCAATTCATCATTTTGTCCAAGGCTGTCGAGGCTTCCTTGAGTTGTTCATGTTTCTGCTTGGTTTCTTCCCGTGCCTCTGCCAATGGGGCCACTGTTTGTTTCAGGGTGAACATTTCCTGGTATACTTGCCTCATTGTCATCTCCAACACGTCACATTCCTTCTTGACCGCCAGTGGGACCTCATTCACTTGAGCGGGCCTACCCTGGAGCTGGAGCATCTCATTTTCTAGCCTTGATTTCTCCTGCTCTGCCGCTTTTAGCCGGTTCTGTAAAGAAATAATCTCTCTGCTCATCCTTGTGACATTTTCTTCTGTGGCTGCGGCAAAAGCGGTGCCTGCTGATGCTATCATAACCGGATTTGTCCTTGTGTCTGGGACAATGTCTTTTCCGGTGGAGACTGTGGAGATGGCGGGATAGCCTGACGTCAAGGATTTCCTCTTCTCTTGCCGTATCTTGAAAGAGAATTGGTCAAAGGTTAATCTGGTCAAGTCGAAAACTTCTTCTTCTTGCTCTCCCAGAAAGTCATCAACATTAAGGTTACTTCCCGCGCCACCTGCAGGGATATTCAGGGGAGATAGATCAATGTCATCTATTTGCTCGTCTTCTACATCCTGCGTTTGACCCTTTTCTTTTTCCTTTGTTTGGCATTTTCTCCGCTTCCGCATATGTGCTCTTCCTTACCAGGCGTTCTGTGCTTCCGCTCCTTCTCGGTCAGGGTCGATTCCTGGTGCGAGATGCCGGCTTGCGTTATACCAATTTCTTCTCTCATCCTCATCCGGGCACTCGACGTGTTGATAACTCCATCTGAAATTGGCCCTTTTACAATGTTCGGGAACTATCCCGACTGGATCGTAATTTCGGCGGTCCAGATTTCTGAAGTGATAGCTTTTCACCTCTTCCCCTTCACGCGCTACTTCTCTGGAGTCTTTGACCGTATAGGAACCAATGGTGAGAGGTAGAGCGGGCCAAGGTTTCTTCTTCCCTTTGGCAAGGACGTTAGAGAAACCCAAGGTCATCTGAAAACACACCTCTTGCATGAGCACCTTGTCGGTAACAAACTTAGGAAGAGCGTGTGGTGGTTTAAACGAGCCGAATACCCGGATGATGGTGAATTCAGCGAATGGGAACCAGTGTGCCACCTGGCCTAGTGTTTCCATCGCTCGCCAAGACATGCAGGGGGCATCTTGACCAAATAATTTCCCGTAGAGGGTGGGCATGAATATGTGAGAGATTTGCTCGATGTCCGGCTTGTACCTAGATTCCCAGAACACCCTGGTCTGCCAGTGTATTGCCTGGGTCTGTTCGGGGTCCCAATTATGTGGCCATCCCTCAACATGCATCTGGGCACAGACATCATCTAGTAGATACGAAGCCATGTAGAATTCTGATGGCGCTCCCTCATCTGGGGCTAAAGCCGAAGCCAAGTTTGTGTGCATGGAGCCCATTAATATTCCCGCCCAATTGAATCGAGTGCCGTGAACCGTTACGTGTTCTATGATGGTTGCCCATGTTCCATTGAAGGTGGTGGCGTCCGACCGCCCGTATATCCTGCACAGCATGGCGGCCACTAGCTTATAAACTTTCCTCAGACTGGCCATCGGGTACTCCTGGTCCTTTTTGATCTTAAATTTGTCTGGTTCTGCCCACCATCTCCTGATCGTGTCAACCATTGGTACTTCATTTGTAGCAAACCATCTTGGGGTGAAGTTCACCTCTGCTTTGGGTAGGGAATAGTAGACCTGTGCTCTTGAACTTTCCAATGTCACGAAAGCTTTCCCTGCACTATCTCGGATTGCGAAGCTTTTCGGATCCGTCTTCTGTATGATCCAGTCCAGCATTTCGGGGAATGGAAAGATGGCAGGATGAGACCCAACCAGGTGCAATCTGGACTTTTTGACTTTCAGATATATTTCACAGTCCGGGAGATCTTCTGGTAACTCCTCTGCTGTCATGGAAAATTCATGGTATACTTCGTACCACCTGAGGCTATCCTCCTTTGCGAAGGTGCAAAGGGTGTCTCTGTATATGGGCGGCGAAGATATTTGTATGTCTGCGTCTGATTCTTCCTCCACCACCTGCCTGCTTTTCCTTCGGGATACCCGGGGTGCCATATTGCTAGAGTCTGAGGGGACCGGTACTGCGTCTGCTCCGAATTCACCTGCTGCATTTAGAACAGAATCACAGGATAAGAAAGACATGATGATAATGGCTAAAAAGAGTCTGAGCAAGCAAAGATAATTTATTGTTCTCTGGGAGTCGCTGAGTCGCCGCTCTGCAAAAGGACTCACCTGCGACCTGCGACCTTGCGACCAGGTCGCAGGGTCGCAGAGTCTCTGAGTGGGACTTTTTGCGACTCATGCGACCTTGCGACTAGGTCGCAGGGTCGCAGAGTCGCAGAGTGGGACTTTTGCGACTCCGCGACCTCTGCGACCTTGCGACCCGGTCGCAGGTCGCAGGTCGCATTTGCGTTTTGCGCGCGCGTGACTTTGCGGCTAAGTGTTTACAAATGGGAAAAACTTGCGGTCTGAAAGGTCCAGAATTTACCATAAGGCATAGCCATGAGGATTTAGGCAAGGGGCAGGCGACCTTGGGGTTTTGTGGGAAACACAAAGACAGCAACAATCCAAAGAAAAACCCCATCCTTCTTAGTAAATAAATAGGACCGTGGGGAGGCTCAAAAAAAGGCAAGAAATGTTTATGCAGGAAACATAGGGAGGAAAACGGCAACTTACCCGGAAGAAAACGCGCCAGTCAACCTGTCAGAGCAAATCCGCGGTTTTCGCTGAGAGTCACAAATGCGACCTAGCGACCCGACCTTATATAAAAAGGTCGCACGTGCGGACGTTTAATGCGGTCGCAAGCTGCAAGTTTGCGACCTTGCGACCTCGCGACCTAAAGGTCGCTGGGTCGCAAGGTCGCTGGGTCGCAAATTTCTTTAAAACTTCACTTCGCGACCTTGCGACCTTGCGACCCCAAGGTCGCTAGGTCGCAAGGTCGCAAATTGTTGAAATTCTGACTCTTGCGACCTGTGCGACCTGTGCAACCTTAGGGTCGCAGGGTCGCATAGGTCGCCTGGGTCACAAATAATGCATATGCGACTTAGCGACTTGCCTTTAGAACTTTACTTGGTCTCTTTTCCTTTTAGTTTTAAGGGGGGCTCCAAAAAAATTTGAAGTGTGTGTTATGATTTTATGTATTTTTTGGAGGGTGTTGTAGGAGCTACAACAAATGGCGATTCACTGGATGAATTCAGAATCTCTGCTGATGAAGGGTCAATGAGGGAGGAGGGAGGGGATCTAGTACTTGCTTGTTCTTTTTACCTCAGAGTTTACACTTTCCTTCCTTTGTCACCTTGCGTAGTCACCTGTTCCTTTTGGCTTGTTGGGTGCAGATCAACCGAATTTTAATTCCTCATGCTCCAGGATCGAGAGGGTTGGGGAAACCTTGGACAACTGCAGGGTCCGGTACAATTATTTCGTCCTCATGGTGTCGCTCCGCTGCCAGCGAACCTCTCGGCTCTGGCGGAGTCACTGCCTAAGGAGTCGTGAACGTTGCTCCGCTGCCAGCGAGCCTGGTCAGTACCCCGGCGGAGTCGTTACAACACCTCTCTGCGCAGGAAGCCTTTCTCAAACCTTTACCCGTTATTCGTGTGCGATTGCACTTATTTGAGAATTGTGCCTGTGGCACTTATTTAGATGGGCATATTTTGCCTGGGCGGTTGAGGGATCCCGACTTATTTTGCTTGCAGAGAGGTTGCCCCTGGTCTCATATGAGGACTCGAGTTTTTCCCGGATGACCTGCAATTCTCTTGAGTTAGCCCTGTTCCTTCACGATCCGGTTGCGTCTATGCAAGACCCTTTTCTACCTGCACCCTTTAAACTGCTAGGTGGTTCCTCATGCTCGAAAACTCTGGTAAGACCGTGTATTATCCTTAGGTGCCCATTACAAGCGAGTTTCGACTACCCCGTGCTTTGCAGGAAGGGCCTTTCATCAGCATAGAACCTCTTCAAGGAGTGATCTGGTTGCGGGCATTTTTAGAAAAGGTATTCTTTGAAAGGTCAGGGAAAAAGTCTTTTTCTTTTCTTTCTTTCTTCTTCTTTTTCTTTCTTTTTTCTTTTTTCTTTTTTTTTTTTTTTTTTTTTTAACAAAAGAAAAAAAACAGCTTCTATGATACAGGGGGAAAACAGCCCTTTGAGGGCTATTCAAGTAAAATAGTGTTTGAGATCATGCCCGTTTACCGGGAGGACCTCGGCTTTACCTTCTAAAGTTTGCAATCGGAAAGTATGGGAACCTATCTTTTCTTTAACCTAAAAGGGACCTATCCACAGTGCTTGAAATTTTGCATGTTTTCCTTTCTCTTCGTGCGCCTTATCCCACTTTAGGACAAGATCTCCTACTTCAAATTTTTTATCTCCTGCAGACTTTTTATCGAACCATTTTTTGATCCGACTCTGGTGGATGGCGAATTTCTCCCGGGTTTTCTGCCTTTCCTCTTCTAGTTTCAGCAGGGTGTCGATGCGGATTTGCAAGGTGGGACACGGGGTACCGTGGCACTCTTGAGACAACTGTAAAGCGGGGAGAGACAAATTTTGCGGGAGGACGGCTTCTTTCCCATATACGAGAAAATATGGTGAGGTGCCTATTGATGACTTAGGGGTGACGCGATCAGCCCAAAGTGCGTTTTGGAGAGCGTTATGCCAGTTTCGTTGGTGAGACAGAAGGGTCTTTTTGACGATGCGGATCAGATTTTTATTTGTTGATTCTGCTAGACCATTTCCTTGGGGATAGTACTTTGCGGAGTGTTTAAGAACAATGCCATTTTCTAATGCAAAATCATATAATTTAAAAGATGAAAAATACGTTGCGTTATCAAACACTAAGGAAGTTGGAACGCCAAACCTGGTAATGATGGAGTGAGTGACAAATTGCATTACCTCCTGATCGTTGACTTGACGTAATGGTACCGCTTCAACCCACCTGGTGAAGTAATCAGTGGCCGTCAGAATGTACCTGTGTTGCTTAGAAGAGTGGGGTAGAATCTCACCAATGACGTCCAAGCCCCATTGTTGAAAAGGTTCTTCTACTGCTACTGACAACAAAGGAGCAGCCGGACGTGCTTCTCGGCTTGCAAATTTCTGGCATTGAATGCACTTCCGAACATACGCGTGAGCATCTCTGAACAGGGTTGGCCAATAATAACCTACACGCATAATTTTATGAGCAGTGGTATCCCCGGCGAAATGACCTCCTGCAGGTCCATCGTGCAGCTCGGTTAAGACCTTCTGAGCTTCATCCTGTTCTAGGCAGCGCAGCATTACTCCGTTTGAATGTTTCCTGAAGAGCTTCCCTTGGATTAACCGGTAGGACGCGGCTTTGAGTCTGATCGCACGTTTCTGCTGGGCATCTAGATTTGATTCCAATACCCCGTGTGCCAAATATCCCGAGATATCCGAGTACCAAGACGGGTTCCTTTCCTGGGGCATGACGTCAGTTTGGTACATGTCAATCTCTTGCTCCCAATTATCTTCTTCATTTTTTTGGGAACCTGCGGCCTCCACAGCCATTTGGCATAGACCTTGCCCTTTAACCGTGCGTGCCGGCTTAAACTCTAGGTCGTACTCTTGCATACACGCAACCCAGTTTCCTCTCCTCTCACCCAACTCTTGCTGCATGAATAGTGATCGAACAGCTGGATGGGGAACGTAAACTGTGACATGGTTCTTCAAGATGTATGGTCTGAAATGTTTAACTGCTTTGTACACCGCATAAGCCTGTTTTTCGATTTTAGGATAATTTAATTCAGCTCCCTGTAGGCCAGTGCTCATGAACGAAATGGGACGCTCGTCATTATTTCCGTCCTTCTGTGTGAGCACGGCTGCCAGGGATGAATCAGAAGCGAACGTGTACAGGCTGAAATCTCTGCCGAAATCTGGGCTCTGGAGAGAAGGCGCTTCGGCTATAGCTTTCTTGATCTGGTCGAACGCTTCCTTTTCGGGTTGATTCCATTTGAAAATGGCATTTTTCTTTATCATCCCTTGTAGTGGTTTCACTATCTGGGCGAAATCTGAGATAAACTTACGTACAAAATTGATTTTGCCCAAAAAGGATTGCATTGCTTTCTTACCGCTGGGGAGAGGAATTTGAGAAATGGCTTTTGCACGTTCTGGATCAACGACAATGCCTTGCTTCGTTATGATATGACCTAGCAGATTCCCTTCTGCTACGGCAAAAACACTTTTCTTTGGGTTAAGCGAGATACCGTATTTTCTGCATCTTTCGAAAATCTGTCTGAGGTGACGCAAGTGATCCCCCCGATGTTTGGAAAACACAGTAACGTCATCCAAGTAAACCACCACACTTTGGCCTATCAGACCTCTGAATGCTATGTCCATCGCTCTCTGGAAAGTTGCTCCGGTGTTGATTAACCCAAAGGGCATACGTCGGTATGCGAAAGTTCCCCATTTAGTCCGGAAGGTAGTCTTTAACCGGTCTGGTTCAGCCACCAGTACTTGATTGTAGCCAGAGAAACCGTCCAACAAAGAGAACATCTCTGAGCCGGACACTGCTTGTAATATCTACTCCATAGGGGGCACTGGGTAATTATCTTTACTTGAGGCCCGATTCAAGTTCCGGAAATCTACACATAATCGAATCTCACCCGACTTTTTCCGTACCGGCACTAAATTGGACACCCATGTGGAATGGCGGACTTTGAAGATAATGCGGGCGTCTAAAAGTTTTTTGAGTTCTTTTAGAATTAGCGGCTCCATTGTAGGGTGTACTTTCCTAAGTTTCTATTGGAATGGTTTTACATTTTCTTTAATTGGTATCACATGTTGTATAATTTGCGTATCGTATGTGCGTAAGTCCTCATAGGTCCAAGCGAATACGTCGCGATACTTGCGAAATAATTGAGTGAAATCTTGGGCCTCTTGGGGGGTGCAGTCTTTCCCCAGGTTGATGAATTTAGGATTATCTTCCGATCCCAAGTTCACTTGTCGATGAGCCAAGATCGAGCTCTGCACTTTTGCATTTGGGGCCCACGGAAACGGTTTTGCAGATCAAACAGCTTTTCCAGTGATACCACCCCTTTAGGCATGGGGTTTCCCTTAACCTGCTCGTACTCCTTTTGCATAGCCTGGTCGTGCTCATTTTCATCTATAGCAGCGTCTTTGAATATTTCTGAGTTGCACATAAATTCCAGCACCTGTTGATCATCATCAAAAACACGCAGATTAGTGATGTTGTCTGGCACGGATGGTCTATACATAACTTCAATAGAAAACCTGGCCCTCAAAGGGGTAAACCTGGCGGCAGCATTAGCTAGAGTGTCTGCTGCTGCGTTATGCATTCTTAGAACAGACTTAATTCCAAAAGCATCAAAGGAAGAAATTAATCGCCATACCTCTTGCTGGTACGCCTTCAAATGTGGAGACAAACAGTGAATACTGTTGCGTACCTGCCGAGTGATAATCTCGGAGTCACCAATGACTCGTAAGCATTTCACTTTCAAATCCAACGCCTTCTTAAGCCCGAGGATCAGAGCTTCATACTCGGCAGTGTTGTTAGTGCATTGAAACTCGAGTCGACAAGAGACTAGGAATTTTTTCTTATGTGGATCAAGCAAAATGCAGCCGGCACCAGAACCATCGAGGTTCTTGGAACCGTCGTAATACAATGTCCATATATCGTTTTCCGGCTCCTTGGGGGCAGTGTCTTGCGGAGGAATTTTGGGTTGGTGTGATAAAGTTTGAGCTTGTTCCTCTGCGACGAGTGTCATCTCAGAAAGCACCTCGGGGCCTACTGCAGACTGGGGAGGTTGGTAACATCCAAAAACGGAATCAAGAAAACACATACCAAGTTCTTCTTGGGCGAAGCTGATGGGTTCATTTGTGGCATCCAAATTAGTTACAGTGTGCTTCATGTATGGTTCGCTTTCAACCCTGATTTGGTTGTTCCTCCCTTTGTAGGGTAGCCATAAGTGAGACCAATCTGTGGCGAAGTATCCTTGCAATTTGCTAGACCAGTCTCTACTAAGCAGTACACCATAGGCTTCCGGGATGTCGACAACCACAATATCAATACATTGATGAACCCTCGAGTCGGATGAGAGGCGGATGATGACATTGTTTAACTCTCCGACTGCCGGTACTTGTGATCTGTCCAGTTGAATGATTTTTGCGTCAGTTTTCTCCGGGAGGATGTTGAGTTTCTTGCACACAGATAAAGGCATGACATTTGTGGAAGCACCAGAGTCAACGAGGCAATTGTGGACGTTGAAATTGAACATCTCGAAAGATAAGAGGAATGGCGGGGTGGACCCTCTCGAGTTCGTGTTTACCGCATTTACTATAGATTGGAAATCTGGACTGGTTTGTGCAGATGTGTTGCTAACGGTCTTCGTATTTTGGTTGTTGGCGAAAGCTTTTAGGATAAGCTCCTTTTGGTTCGTGATGTGGGCCAACTCGTAGAGCGAGATATTAGCCCTGGTCTTTTTCATGTCCTCCACTATGTTGTAGCTAGTGTCAGTTTGGGGACTAGGTTCGGTAGTGGTTTTCGATGGTTCCACTGGGAGTTTGGTCTTTTGGCTTGCTTTGCCGTTACTATTGGTAGGCTTGTCCGGCGTAGTTGGTCCTTCGTTGCTAGGGGGGAGAATTTTTCTCAGGAAAGCCCTTTTCTTGTCTTCATATGATTGTTCGGGAATAGCTCCTTTGCTTCTAAGACTATAGTTTCGAGTGGGCTGAGCCTTGGGACTTCCTGCCATGTTAATATCAATGGGAGCGAGACTCTCTCCCCCGCGGATTACATCGAAAGTTAAGACAGAGGCTCTCGATTTCCCATCTAGGAGCGAAACTTCGTCTTGATCAGAAACTTCATCCTCTGTCAGGCTTCCTAGAGTTTGATCATCCAGAAGCTGGTTGACCACTGCGGTCATGCTGCCGATCCATTGCGGGCACGTCTTTTCAGAATGGGCAGCTTGGTGAAAAGAACAAAAATTGTCCTTCCCTATTTCCTCCACGTTGAGAGCGGCACTGGTGTTTGACGGAGGGCTGCTGGTGTTGGGATTGTTTTTCTTGAAAAAAGGTTTGGGAGGTTTATTTGTATTTGAGGTTTCAACGCCTTTTCTCTTTAAGTCAGAGACCTCATTTGTTAGCAGTTTGAGGGTCTTGGCCATACTTTCGAAATCGAAAGCTTCTCTCTCCCTATTTGGGGTGGAAGACTGACCTTTTTTAGTAGTTGACTTGTGATCATCCTTTCCGTCGTGATCCATGACACCTATTGACAACATGTCTTTTTCTACTGCGAGAGCAGCCGCGTAATTTGCTGTAAGAGTAGCGCGGGCCTCGCATTTGACGAAGACTGCAATATCCCTAGGGAGGGCTTTGGTATAGTAGTCGATGGTGATGGAATCGTCTAACGCTAAGTTTGGAGGGAATTTTTGCAATATGGTTGCGAAACGTTGGTTAAAGTCTTTAACTTTCTCTTTTCTATGACACTTGATGGTGCTTAGTTCGATGAGGAGCATAGAGGGTGTTTTATCTTCCGCAAACTTTTGCAGGAACACACGACGGAACTGGTCCCATGAAGCAATAGACGCACTGGGTAGGGAGCGGTACCAGGAGGCAGCCTGGCTTACAAGAGTGTGGGGGAAAAGTCGACACGCAACGTCATCGGACTGAACTCTCATGATTTGTAGAGACAGATAAAAACTACTAATATGGTCTTCTGCCGATGTGCCTTTCTCTGGATCGAACTTAGGAAGATGCTTCTCTGGGTGTCTGGGCATATCATGGAGAGGACCTAAAAGGGCCATTGGGGATTGAGCCATCCAGGCCAGAGGTTGCACCCTCCTGGGGCGTTGATGGTTTCGGGTTTCTGCTTCAGACTCACTTCCCGTCCCTGACACCGAGGTTCCTTCATGACGACGAGAGTGTTCATCTCGGTGTCTTTCACGGTTATTCACGTTTCTAAGTAGCTCCCAGTTGTGAGGGGGGGGTCTGTTTTGGTTTTGGTGGTGATTATGGTTGGTGTGGTGTCTAAGGTCGTGAATGATATTCCCTCTACCACCATGACCTTGACCCCTGTTGACTCCACCTTCATTTCTTCGAGGCCTATTGACTTCTTCTGCATTCCTTCGGGCTGTATTACCTTCTCTTTCGTTTCTTCTCTCCCCTTCTCCTTCTCGTGGGGAATATACTTGGTTGTTGTTCCACTGATGTGAGTCAGGCTGTGGTTCGGGGAAAGGTTCAGTATCAGGGAAACCTTCACTATCGTGGGTAACGGGGTCATTTTCCTGGACAGCCCGTGCGAGGTCCTCAATCATGGTATTAACAAGTTCAGGTACGGTACGGACTAGCACGCCATTGCGAGTGATGTTATCGGCAGGGGTCCTAGTGTGGGCCAGGAATTCCATGATAGGGGTATACCGTAAATCCCTGATGAGATTATGGGCAACTGGGCGCAAGGCTCTCAGCTGTTCGTTAGTGATTTCGAAGTATCGGGCTTCCACCGTTGGAATATCTTCTAAAGGGGGAAGGGCAACTTCGTTATTTATGACCTCCCGGCGGGGAGTTTGGGATGGAATGTCTGTTGTATGCTCGGAGGTTCACGCCCTCCTTCTAGCGCCAAATCTGTTGACGGGAAAATATGTCCGGCCAACAGTAGGGGATCTCCCCGGTAGAAAGTCCCAATTAGACTTTGAACCGTTTGGAGTAGGGATCCCGTCCGGGGTGTGGGTCCGGCTACCACTTAAATGACTATCTTTTCGGTTTCGAGCAACCTGATTGAAACTGCAAACATACACTTATTAACACGATATAGAATACATGACTGATGAATAAAACCGATATATGACACTGTGCATAGCAAGGCAATAGACAGAATGCATAAACTCAGGAAATGTCGTTAGCAACACATCTATGAGGTATGCATGCAAGATAATCTGACCGCCAAAGAAACAATCCTTTGTGGTAAGAATATCCCTTAACTTTCCGAAGGATATAACGAGATGCTAATAAAATAGTTCATTAACATTCATCATGAAGTAAATAATAAACTTGAGCATCATCAACACAATCACAGATAACTATGGTGCATGAATGACACTATTAATAACACAGATTCATTAATCAAAAGATATTCTGAAGCTACATGCAGAATACACACAATGTTGTCACAGCTAAACACATCATCCAATCAAAGGGGTTTTAACATGTATTGTATTTCATATATCAAGAGTATGCTTCTTCAGTTACAATGCAATAATGCCTTTCAGTCCAAAAAAGAGCAGCCCTTTACAATGTTCCCCACAGGGGTATTTATAGATTCAACAGCCGCACTTATGGCCTTCCGACGGTTCAGCTTCCCGACGGTTCAGCTTCCTATTTGCCAAAATTGCGACCTGCGACCTGGTCGCAAATGCGACCTGCGACCTGGTCGCAAGTGCGACCTGCGACTTGGTCGCAAGTGCGACCTGCGACTTGGCGTTTGAACTATGGAGGTGGTCGCGCAATTGAGGTTTCTGGAACGTCGACTTTCTTGCCTTTGAGGAAATCTCTCCAAGTCTGGTAATCTGCCGTTATAGGAGCGACAAGAGGGCTTTCCTCTTTTATCCGATGCATACATTCTAGAGCATTCGGCACCAGAGTCTCCTTCTTCTGGGAGATCAGCATTGAGAGAGAAGCAATCTTGGTGTAGATTTGCACTGGAGTGACAAGCAACCGGTTCAGATTCTCTTGTGATGCCTCGAATTCCGGTGCGGCAGCAGCTTGTCTTACGGGCTGCAGAAAAGACTGAATTTCTTGCTCCACCTGCTCCCAGCCTTTAGTTTCATTTAGTGCCCCTAATGATGGAATGTGATGAAGGGCGTTCATGGAGTCGATACCACTGATTAGGTGGTTATACGCAGACACTACTTTGTCCAGATCTTTGGACAACTTGTCTTTGGATTGCATACTCATCCGAATCTGTACTTTGGTTTCTTGCGTATGACTCCAATCCTTCCGAGGCACGTGTTCGGGAGCTTGCTGATACTGGGTTGTCCAATTCATCATTTTGTCCAAGGCTGTCGAGGCTTCCTTGAGTTGTTCGTGTTTCTGCTTGGTTTCTTCCCGTGCCTCTGCCAATGGGGCCACTGTTTGTTTCAGGGTGAACATTTCCTGGTACACTTGCCTCATTGTCATCTCTAGCACATCACACTCCTTCTTGACTGCCAGTGGAACCTCATTCACTTGGGCGGGCCTACCCTGGAGCTGGAGCATCTCATTCTCTAGCCTTGACTTCTCTTGCTCTGCCGCTTTTAGCCGGTTCTGTAAAGAAATAATCTCTCTGCTCATCCTTGTGACATTTTCTTCTGTGGCTGCGGCAAAAGCGGTGCCTGCTGACGCTATCATAACCGGATTTGTCCTTGTGTCTGGGACAATGTCCTTTTCGGTGGAGACTGTGGAGATGGCAGGATAACCTGACGTCAAGGATTTCCTCTTCTCTTGCCGTATCTTGAAAGAGAATTAGTCAAAGGTTAATCTGGTCAAGTCGAAGACTTCTTCTTCTTGCTCCCCCAGAAAGTCATCAACATTGAGGTTACTTCCCACGCCACCTGCAGGGATATTCAGGGGAGATAGATCAATGTCATCGGAGATAGGTCAATGTCATCTATTAGCTCGTCCTCTACATCCTGCGTTTGACCCTTTTCTTTCTCCTTTTGTCGGCGCTCTGCTTCCGCCTTGTCGTGTAGCCCTTCTTCCGTGCTTCCGTCGTCGCTCTCTTTCTCGGTCATGGTCGATTCCCCCAGCAGATGCCATTATGCGAGACCACCTTCTTTCTCTCATCCTCATCCCGGCACTGGCGGTCAAGGTCCGACCGAAATCGCTCTCGACAATGTTCGGGAACTATCCTCGACCGGATCGTAATTTCTGCGGGGTCCGGTATTTCGATGACAGCTCTTCGCCCTCTTCGTCGCCGCTACTTCTCCGGAGTCTTTGACCGTATAGGAACCAATGGTGAGAGGATGGCCACGGTCTTCCCTTTCGAAAGGACGTTAGAGAAACCTGCTGTCATCCGAAACACACCCCCGTACGAGCACCTCGTCGTAACAAACTTAGGAAGAGCGTGTGGTGGCTTAAACGAGCGAATGTTCTTGATGAGGTGAATTCAACAATAAACCTACAGTCACCCTGGCCTAGTGTTTCCATCGCTCGCCAAGACATGCAGGGGGCATCTTGACCAAATAGTTTCCCGTAGAGGGCGGGCATGAATATGTGAGAGATTTGCTCGATGTCCGGCTTGTACCTAGATTCCCATAATACCCTGGTCTGCAAGTGTATTTCCTGGGTCTGTTCGGGGTCCCAATTATGTGGCCATCCCTCAACATGCATCTGGGCACAGACAGCATCTAATAGATACGAAGCCATGTAGAATTCTGATGGCGCTCCCTCATCTGGGGCTAAAGCTGAAGCCAAATGTGTGTGCATGGAGCCCATTAATATACCAGCCCAATTGAACCGAGTGCCGTGGACTGTTACGTGTTCTATAATGGTTGCCCATGTTCCGTTGAAGGTGGTGGCGTCTGAACGCCCGTATATCCTGCACAGCATGGCGGCCACTAGCTTATAGACCTTCCTCAGACTGGCCACCGGGTACTCCTGGTCCTTTTTGATCTTAAATTTGTCTGGTTCTGCCCACCACCTTCTGATTGTGTCAACCATTGGCACTTCATTTGCAGCAAACCATATTGGGGAGAAGTTCACCTCTGGTTTGGGAAGCGAGTAGTAGACCTGTGCTCTTGAACTTTCCAATGTTGCGAAAGCTTTCCCTGCACTATCTCGGATTGCGAAGCTTTTCGGATCCGTCTTCTGTATGATCCAGTCCAACATCTCTGGGCACGGAAAGATGGCAGGATGCGACCCAGCTAGGTGTAATTTGGACCTTTTGACTTTCAGGTATATTTCACGGTCCGGGAGATCTTCTGGGAAATCTTCTTCTAGCATGGCGAACTCACGGTATACTTCATACCACCTAAGGCTATCCTCCTTTGCGAAGGTGCAAAGGGTGTCTCTGTATATTGGCGGCGGAGATATTTGTATGTCTGCGTCTGATTCTTCCTCCACCACCTGCCTGCTTCTCCTTCGGGATACCCGGGGTGCCATATTGCTAGAGTCTGAGGGGACCGGTACTGCGTCTGCTCCGAATTCACCTGCTGCATTTAGAACAGAATCACAGGATAAGAAAGACATGATGATAATGGCTAAAAAGAGTCTGAGCAAGCAAAGATAATTTACTGTTCTCTGGGAGTCGCTGAGTCGCCGCTCTGCAAAAGGACTCACCTGCGACCTGCGACCTTGCGACCAGGTCGCAGGGTCGCAGAGTCTCTGAGTGGGACTTTTGCGACTCATGCGACCTTGTGACTAGGTCGCAGGGTCGCAGAGTCTCAGAGTGGGACTTTTGCGACTCCGCGACCTCTGCGACCTTGCGACCCGGTCGCAGGTCGCAGGTCGCATTTGCGTTTTGCGCGCGCGTGACTTTGCGGCTAAATGTTTACAAAAGGGAAAAACTTGCGGTCTGAAAAGGTCCATAATTTACCATAAGGCATAGCCATGAGGATTTAGGCAAGGGGCAGGCGACCTTGGGGTTTTGTGGGAAACACAAAGACAACAGCAATCCAAAGAAAAACCCCATCCTTCTTAGTAAATAAATAGGACCGTGGGGAGGCTCAAAAAATGGCAAGAAATGTTTATGCAGGAAACATAGGGAGGAAAACGGCAACTTACCCGGAAGAAAACGCGCCAGTCAACCTGTCAGAGCAAATCCGCGGTTTTCGTTGAGAGTCACAAATGCGACCTAGCGACCCGACCTTATATAAAAAGGTCGCACGTGCGGACGTTTAATGCGGTCGCAAGCTGCAAGTTTGCGACCTTGCGACCTCGCGACCTACCAGGTCGCAAGGTCGCTGGGTCGCAAATTTCTTTAAGACTCCACTTTGCGACCTTGCGACCTTGCGACCCCAAGGTCGCTAGGTCGCAAGGTCGCAAATTGGCGATATTCCGACCCTTGCGACCTGTGCGACCTGTGCGACCTGGGGTCGCAGAGTCGCCTAGGTCGCCTGGGTCACAAATAAAGTATATGCGACTTAGCGACTTGCCTTTAGAACTTTACTTGGTCTCTTTTCCTTTTAGTTTTAAGGGGGGGCTCCAAAAATTTTGAAGTGTGGGTTATGATTTTATGTATTTTTGGAGGGGTCAGAGGAGCTACACCAGGTTCTTATATGTGTACGGGGATCATAGAGAGGGGAGAAAACTTCTGCTCTTCAGCAAACCTCTGACATTTTTCATAGGCTCTGACTTGAGCATATACATCCCTAAACAATTTGGGCCAGTAAAAGCCTGCTTTTTAATATTTTATGGGCTGTTGACCTCCAGCTGTGATTCCCTCCACAAATGCCTTCATGGAACTAAGCCATAGCTTCCTCCACTTTCGTTTCTTTTAGGCATAGGAGCAATATTCTTGAAGGATATTTCCAATATACTCAGCCATTTGCAATGATATACTTCAGCAACTTTAGCCTCAATGTTCAATATTTGGCCCTATCGAATTTCGGTGAGCACCTAAGAGTTAAAAGGTATTCCACAATGTCTTTATACCAAGGACTGATCAGATATTTCATGTGAGTCTTTTACACAATCGTTTCTATCTGGGGTCATTCCTCTGGGTCTCCAGATAACTCTCCAACTCCCATAGATAGGTTTATTCCTAGGGCTTGACAGTTAGAATCAGACAAAATCTTGGCTAGACCCTGTCCACCTAATTTTGAAGGGTGGATATTATTTTGTCGTACCCAGGGATAATATTCAAATTTGATCCCTGACAACGGTGCCAAAAAGATGTTGTAGCTCCTAGAGACAACCCTGAGTTGTGAAGGACTAGTTCCTAGGTCATCTTAAATCCAAGAAGATTCAAGAAAGCTTTTCATGTTCAGTGGTATAAATATTCTTGTTCATAAATTTTTTCTAAAACTTCATGAATTTGGATCAAGACCTCGAGAATAGAGATATACAAGCAGTAATACCCGATAGCAAAGAATAAGGGTCTTATGGAGATATTATTGAAGTTGATTCTAAATTTTATGAGCCATGAGAAGGGCCAAATTGTGAGACACAATGCACAGATATAAAAGTGTGAAGAGCGTAGTAATAGTGGCAGTAAATGGAGAAATTAATAACCAAAAATAAGCTTAATATCACATAAGAATCCATCGACAGTTAATATAGGAAGAAGGATGAGTAAGTAAAGTGAAACATGTGAACATAATATCATTGCTCTGAGCCACATTTAAAGCACAATGGAATAAAGACATGAGTATCTAAAACAGATAAATTCATCCCAATTAATCAAGCGCTCGCATTCCTGAAGCATATGATATAGAAAGAGTGACAAAGTGTCAAAACGTTTGTATTAGAATATAACAAGGAATACAAACTGTGACTGATCTCACGAGGAATCCATCTCATAGAAAAATATTTTCATTATCATCTCCCATCAGGATTCTTCAACATAAAACACAGGAAATCTTCCATGCTTTACAAAAAGGGGAATTCACCAATAACAATATTTGTTCTCCAAATCAGGAACCCTCTTTTATACTTGGGGTCTTTCTTTTATAATTCCCTTTGTCTACCGTTAGCAGAAGATATTTTTGGACCAACATTCGTTCACGGAAATATATTTTCTGTTGCTTGTCTCTATCAGAATCAAAGACCAATGATGTGGAATAATGCCTCTCATCATCTCTGTAGTGGTCTTATCATGAGCACCAACCGAAAGTAAAACAACTTGAATGGAAAATAAAAATGCATAGCGCGAAATGACAATTTCACCCAATATTACAAAAGTAAGAAAATGAAAGTAAAAAGGCCACTAGGGCCAGAACATGATCATCACTTTTTAAAATAGCAAGGTGTAGGAGCTGCTGACTGAGTTAGAAGGACCGATGATAAGGACGACCCAGTTTTATGCTTCTAAGGTGGCAGAGACTGGAGGGACGGTGTGACGACTAGTACGTTTACGAAATTGCTGCATTTCTGCCATATGGCCACTCGTGGCAGGGACATTGTGGCAAAGATATCCACTGAGGCTTACATATCTGTCAATTATGAATAATCCACTAGTACCGCCAAGTGCTATTTGATCTGGAAAAGAAGAGATATTTCTTTTCCTAGGGCAACAATTATAGTCTCAGCTTTCAAACAAGTGTTTTTCTCATAAGGAATATTTGTCTGATTCATAACCACTACCAGCTTCTCTTCGTAATTAGTTAGACTTGAGAAAGCGACAGTCGTAGAATCCCAACATGATGGGAGGCCTGATTTCACCATCTCGTCCCACTCTTCTTCAAACTTCCCTACTCCCTTGGCGACCCGATCCAAACCACTCAATGCATTCACACACGTTGTCTCCTTCTCAATTATCCTTCTGATTTCCATCACTCTCCTAAAATGGTCTTCAATCCCTTGTGTGGCTAACTATTCAGAGTGTAAACCATTTAGGTAGGTGATATACCTCTTGGCCATGGCTACCTTTGCCTCGACTTTTTCCCGTCCTTCCTGAAATTTCTCTTTGCACAATTGGACAACAATTTTCTTCTCATTCATCAACATAATAAAATCCCAACACTTCCTTACCTTTGTCCTGATGTCAGTCCAAATGAGACGCCTGGCTTCAAGGTGGGTTACATTTCCTTTCATCTAGTTATTCAGGTATTTGATAACCTTCTCTTGCTTCTCCCTCTTTGCTTCTTCCACCTCTGTTTGCAGGGCCGCTGTTACTTTATTTTTTTGTTCCACCCTAGCCATCAACTCTTGAATTCTCTCCTATGCAGTATGAGCTTGCTTCTACGAAACCTATAGGTCTGAGAGGGCCTTGGTTAACTATGTCGAGGTAGCGTTCTCCATGTTGGGAGATTGGGTTACGAAAACATGGGTATCCCCCTTAGCTTGCAAATCAGTAAATCTTTGTTTGAGGGCAGCCATATCTTCAACTATTTTGGCATTCTCATCTCTTTCCCTAGCAAGTGTATCTGTGAGGGCTAACTTTTCTTTTTCCACCTGAGCTAATTCCTCCATTTGCACGTAGTCCCCTTGAGGAATTTTAAGTCTCCTCTTCAATTCCGAGTTTTCGACCTCTAAATCCTGGATGATTTTCATCCAGATTCCTTCCTTGTTGCTTCCTTTTTCACTCATTATTCTTCTGAGATGGTGAAGGTTATTGCTGACCCCCCTGGCATTTGTCCTTTCTTTTTTCAGATTATCTACCAACTCTTTGTATTTATTCAAGCTTTCTTAATGCGAGTGCAAGCTTCACAACCTCGTCCCTTAACATGTCCCTGATACATTGATGTGGGCCCAGTTTATCAGTTAAGGGAACCTTTGATAAATTCACAACTACCTCCAAAGCCTTGTAGCTGATTTTGTTAGCATTAGGGTCTAGCACTACCTCCGTGATAGCGATTATTAGCTGTTATTTATCCATATCCAACTCTGTGGTGAGACGGGTATGATACTTGTCTACGAAACTCGCTAGTTCTACTCGAAGTTTCTCCCTCACGGTCTTGTTTCTGCTTCTGATTTCTTCTCTTACTTCGGCTCTGCTTACCAAAGTGCCCTACAATATTCCAGAGGGTTCTAAAGATGACGCAATAGAATTGATTGCTATAATAAGCATAGATACTCTCTACTGAACCAAGCTAGGATGAGTTATCATAAGGGTAGCTAAAGGAGATTATACTATACTTATACTTGACTCATAATATAAATATATACTTTTTTTCGTTATAAGTTATTCTGAAACCCACCTTGCTTTTATCTGGCTCCCCGTATCTGACCAACTCCTCTAGAGGTAGTTCATCCTAGAGGATCTCCATATCATCACTTTTATGCTTTTTTGAGGGATGAGATCCCTCCCCTGTATACAATCCTTCCAGTTCTTCTGAAAAATCTGCTTCATCAATCTGCCCTTTTCTGCCTGTGCCCGCTAAAGTGGTGTCATCCCTTCCTTCTACTGCCAAAGATTCGACCTCCATCTGTGAAACCAAGGGCCATGTGTCAAGGTTAGCTCTCCATTCAATGAAGGGCCTAGTCTCATGCACATATGCAGTGGACCTAATCTTCCTTTTCCTATTTGATATATTTCCTTTCGGTTCGTGGGGCCAAACTTTCCCCATCACTAAATCCATTCCCTAGAGCAATGTCTCCACTATGGAGAGGGCGTGTCTTGAGTTTATAGTAAAAGGGCCGATGGTAGTAGGAAGCTTGAGGATATATCCCTTCTTATCGGGGACAAAGTAGAATTGGTCTTCCTTCATGGTTTGACGAATGTATTCGAGAGCGAAAACCCACATGGTAAGAAACGACAGTAGGTGGTAGGGGGGTACATCAGCATCGTAGACCCTAATCTTGGTGTAATCATCAAACAAATACCAGTCCCCTGTGCTTTCTTCATCACCAAACTGCAACCAGTCTTTCTGCTCGGGAAAAATCTTGGGCGAGGGACTGTCATGAAGTATGGTGTAGGAAATGGTCATGAACTCGTTCAAAAACTTTGAGTAACCCCTCCTATTTGGCTGCTGACGTACTAAGACGTTCCACTCAAACATGGTTTTGTTCTGACTGTTTGTTCTAGAGAGTTTTTCAAGCCCCAAAGCTTCGAACTTGTTAGCGTGCTCGAACAGAAACAGGTAAAAGACTAGCAAGCAAAAATGAAAAGCCCCTGAAGAGGACATTTCTTGAAACTAAGTCTGGATGGCCGAAGCCAGAAAGGTGGGGATATCCATAACGACACCTAGTTAGGACATGAGCCAAAGGATGGTTATGCACTCTTTGGACACCCTCTCAACCTCCCTAAGACCTAGCAACCCAGAAATGAAAGCAAGAACTGGCTTGAGGCCATCTGAAAATGCAGTCAAGGGTACCATGTATGAAGATGGAATGGACGTGAGGCGGAAGTCTGAGATGGAGGAGAGGAATTCACTCTATTGTTTCCAGGGTAATTTAGAAAACTGACGCGATAGGGACAACCCGATGAACTCAACATATTCTGGATTGTGCGAGAAATGGATAGTGTTCTTAATTAGCTCAGGGGTTATTCGGAAAACCTTGTTTCCCTGGGCTGAGAGGAATACGTCCCTGCATTCGTCATAGGCGTCTCTGAGCCAACATATGAATTCTGTGACTAGGAAAGTGGGTGGAGCAATTTGGTAATGCAGGCCAGACCGAACAACTTTGAACCAGTCTTGGCCTTTCACATGACTTTCTAACAGGTCAGGCCAGGCCAGACACGGGAGACACTGAAAGGGTATTGTGGGTAGCGAATGTGGGCCTGCGTATCAGTAAGGGGGTCAGGTCCAGCGATGGCCCTAACTTCACAGGCTTGGGAGTTTCTGGTTCAGACATTTTGGATTTGTCTCTCCCGACGACCATTTTGAAAGAGTAAAGAGGAAGGAAAACTGTAAGGAATAGGAATGGTTAAATACCTGTGATCTGTGCGGAAAACCCAAGAAGGAAAGCAATGCGAGGGGAGCTGAAAGTGACCTGCTACTGTAATCCAAGCTTTAACTGTTGGGCGAATTTGTAAAAACAAGTGATTTACCCAAATGAGTCTCAAACAGAGTTAAGCATACCATGTTTTACTAAAAACAAGGTTTGGGTGACAACTAGGAGGGCTAACATCATAAGGACGTCGACACTGCGGCACGTGGCATTTGGCTATTGGTTGTTAGGGACCGGGTAGGTGTGTGCCACGAGTCGGGTCAACATTGGTATTGGTCGTGTACCAGGTTCCCTAACATACCTTTCCTTTGCCTTCGAGTGCGCCACCTATTCGTCCCGAGGGGTCCACCACTGAATTCCGGCGGGGGCTTGGGAATTCCCACCGTGCTGTGCCACTGACCCATGGAATGAACGAAATTTGTCCCCACTGAGCTATGACGTTAAGTGGTTCTTGGGGTCAAGACTCCCTTCCATTTGTGCTTCCCTGGGTACCCCTGGAATTCTCCCACATGGCAGCACTGTTGATACTACCTTGTTATATAGCCCACTGACTTTTCTGCTTAGTTCTAACACCCTTTTTATTTTCTTTTCCGTGCAGTCTTTATGAGGAGAGAATATCATATATCTCCTTTATATGTCTTTGTCCACTCAAATTTCACATCAGTATGCCTTAGTTTATTTCAAGATAACGTTTTGTCGAACCTTGTGTAATGGGGGGCACCATAACAACATGCCTAATGCACCCTCCCAAAGGGATACAATGCATTGCAATGTTGTCTCCAGTATAAATGATCCTAGGTCAATGATCCTCTCGACCTTTTAGTGGTGTGTTGATCCTGATGCAAATAATTAGAGCCCTAGTCCCCTCAAAAACCAAGAAAATATGCATGAAATCACAAAATTAAACTATGAAATGAAAGAAAAAGGTTTATCTCCTACCTAGAAGTGACGACACCTGAAACGATCCACTAGATTGATCAAAATCAATTGCAGAAGATCGAGGGAAAAAGTACTCAAAGCTCAAACATCAAAGGGTAAATGTAAAATGGTAAAAATGAAATGTCATTTTGGTTATTTATGGTCATTCTCATAATTATTTTATTATATTCAATGTTTTTACCTAGTTATGATTCACATTTATCATGAAACACATATTTTTAATTTTTTGTTGGTGTTCTGAGCAGGTTGACAGTTTTTTAACAGATTTCGTCATGCTATGAATGGAATTAGATAATTTTGATGAAATAACACACTTTTATCACTTTTTAGGGCTATGTAAACTCACAAAAAAGGAAACCCCTAGAGTCCTTTTTCAGCTCTTTTCGAACTCCCAAAATATGAAAATATTTCCGAGCACTTGTATTTTCAAACTCATTAAAGTAAATGAAAAGACGTCTACTCAATATAAGTTTAACTCTTTTTTGTACTTAGATATACTATTTATGAAAAATGAATATCTTAGTCAATCATGGCTAAGAGGTTCTATTGGGTATCATTTTATTTCTTTTCAGACTCAAGGGACTATCTACGAAAAGGAACCTTTGGAGTTTTCTTTTTCTCCTATTTTTAAAAATATCTAAACGTGAAAATTATTTCGAGTTATACCTTCGTTGAACTCGTAAAAACATCAAATAAAAATGGACTCATCGATCACGATGAGACTGAACCACTCCTTCTCAGGGTTCATTAAACATATTCAGAGGGATTCATCCAAAGGATGAACTTACATATCAAGCATATGTTATCCTCCTCAATATTTTTAAAAGATAAATAGGTACTAATAAACAATGGTAGGGGAAATTGGAAAAACATGGTACTCCACATGTTAATTGAAAATGACACTCTTCTTCTTCATCTTCATGGTTGTTGGGTTAGGAAATATACCTGTATTTTGGTTCATCACACCATTTCAAAGCCTCTTTTTTCATTTTTGGGTCAATGCCACCAACTCCATTCAGTTTCACTGATGTGTTCAAGAGAAGTCATTCAGTTGATATATGCTACAATACTCTTAAGCCTCCATTTCATGTTTTTCATTCCTGATATAGTTCTATATCATCATCATTTTGTCTCAAATCATGATATCTATTTCGTTTCATTGATTGGGGATACATGAAGGCCCTCCTGCGATGGGTCGCTTCCTATCGACATCATCTCATTATCTAGGAATTTGACATAGAAACACCCTTCGGTACCTTGGTGCTTGCATACATCAATGAAAAGTTTCCTTGCTCTTGAAAATAGGTTTTCATCATTGGTCTTCGACCGACAAATTCTGTGTGGTGATCGACTTCAACTCATTTATTCCCACCATATGTATTGTATTGTAGTACCTTGATAGCCATTAACATCATCAGTGGTTTCCCTCATGTCTGCTAACAAATTACATCATTAGATAGTAATTATATGGTTCCTACCATGGTCCACCTTAGCTCATTGATTCACATGATTATAATCATACATTGAATGATCACGTTAACAAGATAGAAGACCCTGAATCTAGTTTCATCCATCCGGGATGTGATTTCAGGATTAATATGAGATTACAAAGCAAGATAGCTATGATCATATAGACAATCATATAATCATGGTTCAACCCTTTTTCATCAATGGATGTGTATTTTTTATCATTGTACACATGATGTTAGCTTATGTGCTAAAAATGGGTATGCCTCCCTCATCAAAGATATCAATATGTAAATTTATTGTAATAGATGATGATCTCGACTGGTTGTTCTTTATCTAGGCTTGTCACAAAGTAAATCACTTTTGTCATCAAATATTTCTTCTGAATTTGTGCTTTAGGGGGGGGTTATAGTTCATTTTATCACATCTCATCAATAGGAATTTTAAATGGATGAATCAACATCCATCAACACGGTGTCATCATCCTTGCACACCCTCCCTAGGCATGACCCTCCCTAATCCTTAAGTTTCTTGGCCTAACTACTTCATTTCCATGCTTTTAAGGCCCAACGCATCATGTTCCCTTAGGATACTATGTTCAGTGCAGGTGTATCCACTCTACACTTTCACTAGTCATTATAAGGTTGTCCCTTGTTAGGGTGTGTTGATTCTAGAAATTTAGGAAAAAAATAATAATCCCGATTCTTCCTCTTACATATACTTCCAGGAGTTGTTCTAACGATTTACCTTATATAATACCTTTGAATCCTATCTCGTCCTACCTTGGATATTTCACCCCTTATCCCTTGACATCATCCTACCATCAATAATGGATCTCAAGCCTAGATTGGTAAATGGATAAGAATTCCTAAACTACCATCCTCTCCTATATATTTACTCCCATGCACAAGCTAGGGGTTGGATTTTGGAGACTGATTACCCTCATGTTGTTTTTAATATTCCCAAATGTGGAATACAACAACATATGAAAAAAAAACTAGAAATAGCAGTGTAAATCAACTCATGAAAATTGGAGACCAATATTGATACAAAACATCATGTATTAGATCAGAAAATCATCATAAATAGTGAGGCATAAACCATGTACAATGAAGGAAAAAGCCTCCCATAAACAATCACTCCACAGATATGCTGTTGTCACAATACAAAAATGTCGGAGCATTGATACAGCGTAGTTATAAACACACTGCTATAGAAATATAATTTAAAAAATATTTAGGGTTGTATATGCCACAAAATATATTCCCAATACAGATCTAGGCTCAATACAAACTCCTACAAAGAACCCGGAAAGGGTTTTCATAAATACACTCTATACAAGATGGGATATAAAGCCTAATCGCTGAAGATTCACTAAAAATTTAAGAACATGAGTTTAGAAGGATGAAATATATGATATCTGATGTACATCCCCTCAAAGGTCTCCTCCCATGAAAGGCTGAACCCTCCAATCACAAGAAAACACTCCAAAGGAGCCACAAGATTTCTCACTGAAGCTGCCCTCGAAAATAACGCAATTCCCAGCTGGAACAGTGTTGTAAATGATGGGAAATAGATGGGATGGTGCCAAAGATCTTAAATATTTCCAAGAGCTCTCCAAAATGATCTCCCAAAATAAGGAAACCTTCCTCCTACGAGAAACTAGCTCAGAAAGTGGGTTTCTAACCCCTCCACTGCAACACCATGCAACATAGCACAATAACCTGCAGAAATTGCGCTGATGAAGAAAGTTGTAGATTGGCCTACAAACTTGAATGTGAAAATGAATGCAATATTCTTCCAAGGGGCCTCTCAAGGAAAGAGGTGGGATCCCCGCTTGGGAACACCCAGTGCTAAACATCACAACAATCTCAACTAAACAGCTGAAGAAAGCAAAAAGTATAAACAGACCATATAAAAAATAATAATCCAAAACCATCCCCTCATATGGCTCCCATCCTCTTCCTTAAATATATTATGAGCTTACTTGCCCTTGGCCCCACTCAATTAAGTCATTTCCTTCATGAGATCAATCTCCCTACAAAACTGCATTATTCATTATTTAATCTCCACTCCTCCATAACAACGTTGTTGACTTGGTCAAATTTGACTGAATCAACATGATGCAACCCCTATTCACACTTGGAGGTGCTTTATTTAGCTGCTAAAAAGGTCTCCTTTCACACTTGAAGTGTTTTTATTGCTGCTAAGGAGACTTATGGGCCTCCTCACCCACTATTCACCTACCTAGTGATAAAACAAACTATAATATTCCATTTAGCTGAAGGATAAATTTTTGGAATATTACAATCCTCCCCTTAAAAATGTTTCTTGTCCTCAAGAAGTTTTAAAGGGAGAGAAAAATTCCTCCCCTCCTCCTCTTGTGGCCTCCTCATCAATAGTCCCCACCACTGATCAAAATAATCTATAATAAATCTACCCTCGAATGGTTCCTCCCAAGTATGCAAAACCAAATGGCTCACATCATGACAAGGTGGAAGATGTAAGTGGAAACCTTATTTCTTTCCCATGGCCTCCTCAAGGTAGGAGTGATGAAAAACATAGGGTATCTCATTCCCAATGAGAGACTCCCATACCCATTCTATCATCCAAATGAAATGAGCCATTTTAGGTAGCTCATCAAAGAAATCTTCAACCCCTGGTTTATGCAATGTATTGGGGTTGCATGGAGAGATTAAATTTTTCCACCCAAGTTGTTTCTCTCTCCATTTATGATATGTATGGGGCTGCTACTGATCTTGGGCTGAAATACTATGGCCTCCAAGAATGACCCAAGTCACCCCACCAAACAAAACATCCATGAAGTGCCTCCTCCAAGAACTCAAGCTCTCCAAATGGCTCCTCCCACATGAAGAAAAGAGATGTAGTGTGTAAATCATGGTTTTCCCATTGTTTCTCCTGAAACATGCAACATATAAAATAGGGATAATCATACTCCCAATGGGCACCTCCAACTCTTGTGCCACTCTCCCAACAAAGCTTCCCGTAAGCATAAGAACATCACCAATATATGGAAGCAAAAACCAATGAAATTTTTTTTCCATATGACAACCGAGAGGTGGATTATAGTTCCACATATGGAACCAACACAGTGCATCCCCTTCCTTCCTCAAAACAAAGAATAACAAGTGCCCTTTTAGCCACTTGTTTGTTTCCACAATCATCCTACAATATAGGATCATGAGAGTAAAAGGTGGTGTCAATGGTGCACACCAAGAATCATGTGGCTTCCCCCACAAACCACCAACAGAATAGCCAACCTCAATGCTGCAATTGGCCTCAATTACATCATAATATAATATTCAAAAAGGGATAATCCTCCTTGGTACAACATGATGCCCATATAAAGTAAAGAAGTACAAATCATAATGCAAAAATGTACCTTCTCTACTATGTACTTTGGTCATTGAGCTAGAATGGCTCAACTGGAAGCTCTCCCTCACTCTCAATGAGTAGGGAAGTGATTGTGACAACCCATATATCACCATCCGGGCTATGCATATCTCCTCATGCTGATATACATCCTGTTTAATGCCCTCCCAAGTAAACTCCTCAATCAAAAAATGAAATGCATCAAAGTGCATGGAAAGAAAGTTCACATGTGCTGCATGTAGTAACTTCTTCTTGAGCTCAGAAACTCTAGTCAAGAAGACTCTGCCATAGGAATAAATCACCTCATCAACCACCCTATATCTATCATCTCTCTCTGGGTCATCAAGAATCATGCAAGCACCAAGATCCTTGGAGTACTCTACCAACAGTTGAGACCTCCAATATGGATCAACCCTCCTAAGGGACATCGTTGTAGATCTGAAATGTGAAGCTCCCCACATACTGATGTCTTCTCCTTTGAAATCCCCCATGCCAAAGTCATCCTCCAAAGTGCTTCCATGCCCATCATGTAGCTACTCATGTTCAAGTAGAAGTGGTGGCCTTTGGAAGTTTGCCTCCCATGAGAAGTTACCACCCAAAAAGAACCTCCTGATCTTAGCCAATGTAGGCATGAGTGGCCTCCATCTACTCTAATACATGGAGGATTCCCTCCATAAAGGAAATACCCTCTGTTTCTCAAAATCCATGGAGCAACTCCCTTGCACCATGGTGGTGCCATCCTCCATCACTGCAGCAACTTTTGTTAGCGTAGAATATGTAGTGAGAGTGGCTAATGTTGAAAATAGGAGAATGACTCCCTCGTTCTTGAGTCTACCCCATAATATCTACGCTGTAATAGACCCCTCCAAAGTATCCACCCCTCTGGGATCTAAGAGTGGTGCAACCCCATGTGAAGCATCTCTCATCATCTCCTGATCTGGTGGTCTCCCTGGTGGAATGCCTCCATGCAGTGAGACATTAATGTCAAGAGTAAACTGAACATATGGATGGAAAACTTTGTCCATGACCTCACTGTGCAAATCATTCTACCTCTTCTGTGCATCAACCTTCTGAAATAGATAGGGGTGTGTGCTCATCATCATATGATTTTGGTCATCCTCCCTACCTTCTCCTTCCATCTGCAATATTTCACAATCATGACGTTCATTGATTGTGTCTTTTCCTCCACATATGAAATCTCTAGGAACTTCTTTCAATGATACAAGAATTCCTCTTGGTGGAGCAAGTGCTACATCTACCTCTGCATGAGGTGCTAGATACTCTCTAGATATGATAGCGTTGTTTCCCCCAGCCTTCTCTTCCTCTTCAATATGAATGGGAGTCACCTTCTCAATAAGAGGATCCTATTTTGAAAAAGGGATCTTCATGCCCTCTTTTCCATGAGTATAATGTAGAGATCTTGCCTCTAGCAAGGTATTATGCAAGATGTTAGCCCCTTCAATGGTTTTCTGAAGTGGAGTTGAGTTTTTAGGTCCTTTCAACCCTAGCAAAAGTTTGGTTTTTTTTTGTTTTCTTAGCTCCATCAAAGATGTTTCAGAATTTTTTCCATCAAATCTTTCCACTAGTCTCCTAGTGAACTTTGCATAAGTAGATGTATGTGCATTTTTTAAAGAAAATGACTCAAATATCCACCAAGCATAGGCCTTACCTCTAAAATGCAACACTGCAAATTTGATGGCTTCATTCTCTGAAACTTGGTGTTGCTTCAAATAGGTGTCTAGCTCCTCCACCCAAGCTCTAAATGAACATTTAGGTGAACCATCAAAAGTAGATAAAAAAAATTTACACATATAATGTTGCTTGCTCCTCTCTACCTTCATCTTTCAAAACTCTTGGAAGTTTATGTGATCTTTGAACCTCTTCGTTTGAGATTCATATTCTTGCAGATAATCACTAAGAGTCTCCATCTTTGGCATTCCTTCTTCCTTCCTCTCTCTCATATTAGATCTAGGCATATGAGTGTGTTGTGAATCATGGTGTGTGGCTACATGCTCACACTTATCATGTGAAAATCTAGAGTTTGCTTTAGATTCAAACTCCCTTGGAGATTCCTTACACACCTCCCTTCTCATCTTATTGATATCTCCATGAATGCTCTGCATAGTTTAAAGAAGAATATTTGAGAGCCTCTCCTCCTTCCTTCCTCCAAAAAATGGAGTCATGACTCTCTTTTCTTTGTACATCTCCTCTTCTTTGATATAATCTTCTCCTTATGGTGTCATATTGGCTGAATCCACAGGTTGAGCCAAGATTATGCTCTGATACCACTGTAATATTCTGAAATGGGGAACGCAGCAACATATGAACACAAAACTGGAAATAGCAGTGTAAATCAACTCATGAAAATTGGAGAAAAATATGGAGACAAAACATCATTTATTAGATCATCAAATCATCATAAATAGTGAGGCAT
This sequence comes from Pinus albicaulis, assembly GCA_034641835.2. Taxonomy (NCBI): domain Eukaryota; kingdom Viridiplantae; phylum Streptophyta; class Pinopsida; order Pinales; family Pinaceae; genus Pinus; species Pinus albicaulis. The sequence goes on along the minus strand of CM076575.1, from coordinate 869,513,933 downwards.
AAACCATGTACAATGAAGGAACAAGCCTCCCATAAAAAATCACTCTACAGATAAGTTGTTGTCATAATACAAATATTCTGGAGCACTACTACAACACAGTTATAAACACACTGCTACAAAAAAATAATGTACAAAATATGTAGGGTTGTATATGCCACAAAATATATGCCCAATACAGATCTAGGCTCAATACAAACTCCTACAAACAACCCGGAAAGGGTTTTTAGAAATACACTCTATACAAGATGGAATCTAAAGCCCAATGGCTGAAGATTCACTACAAACAAAAGAACATGAGTGTATAAGGCTGAAATATAAAAAATATAATGTAGATCCCCTCAAAGGTCTCCTCCCATGAAGGGCTAAACCCTCCAATCACAAGAAAACACTCTAAAGGAGCCGCAAGATCTCTCTCTGAAGCTTCCCTCCAAAATAACGCAATTCCTAGCTGGAATAATGCTGTAAATGATGGGAAATAGATGGCCTGGTGCAAAATATTTGTAATATGTCCAAGAGCTCTCCAAATTGATCTCCCAAGAGAAGGAAACCTTCCTCCTATGAGAAACTAGCTCAGAAAGTGGGTTTCTAACCCCTCCACTGCAACACCCTACAACACAGCACAATAACCTGCAAAAACTGTGTTGATGAAGAAATTTATAGCTTGGCCTGCAAACCTGAATGTGGAAATGAATGAAATAATATTCCAAGAGGCCTCTCAAGGAAAGAGGTGGGATCCTGCTCAGGAACACCCGATGCTAAATAGCACAACAATATCAACTAAACAGCTGAAGAATGCAAAAAGTCTAAACATACCATATACAAAATAATAATCCAAAACCATCCCCTCATATGGTTTCCATCCTCTTCCTTAAATATATTATGAGCTTACTTGCCCTTGGCCCCACTCAATTAGGTCATTTCCTTCATGAGATCAATCTCCCTCCAAAACTACGTTATTCCTTATTTAATCTCCACTCCTCCATAACAGCGATGTTGACTTGGTCAAAGTTGACTGAATCAACATGATGCAACCCCTGTTCACACTTGGAGGCTCTTTATTTAGCTGCTAAAAAGGTCTCCTTTCACACTTGAAGTGTTTTTATTGTTGCTAAGGAGACTTATGGGCCTCCCCACCCACTTATTCACCTAACAAGTGATAAAACAAACTATAATATTCCATTTAGCTTAAGGCTAAATTTTTGGAATATTACATTGTTGCCTTGGTTCTAAGAGAGTCATCATTTGATGCATTGAGGTGACATGGACGTGTACTTTATGGGAAGGAAGGACAAGTCAAATTGGGGAATTATGTACATGATCAACTCCTATATTTGGTTCTAACTCTCTCCATATATATTAATATAAGGATTACATTATTTTCCTATATATGATGTTTAAATTCATATGTGTCAATGTTTCGTTGATCCATTGAATGAATTGATTTGATAATGTTACATAGATATTGTATATATTTGTCTTGTTGTGTTTGTATGTGTAGGTTATAATTATAACAATCAGAGCTAGGATTGGAGAGTACAAGCCAAGAAGAGAGTGAATATTGCAACATCTTGCAGGTAAGCCTCATCTCGTTGTTTAATTACTTTAAGGGAAACATTATATTATTTGCCTTCTATTGTTCTATACCATACCACTAGGTCTATGGAAGATACTTTTGCCTGTAGTCATAGATTCGTCATAACAATATGATTCACCTCCTTCCTAGGAATTCCAAAATCCACTGCCAAAATAAAATTTGCATCCAATGTCTAGCGCTATAATCCTTTCGCTACATGTTCCCTCAGTGAATAGTTATCAACTCATTTTTTTAGGGTACACTTCAAATTTTCATCTGATTCCATCTATAAATTCTAATGATGAAAACAAATCCATTTCCTGACCTTCCCTTCTCTGCTACACAGTCCCTCAGGTGACTGCTCCCTTAGAAAGGTTTCCTCACATCGAAAGGTCCAAAAACTAAGACATATCCTTGCCTTAAAACCATCATATGGGTCATAGCATGGTCATGGAAATCAATGGACACTATTGTGTACCAGTGTCCCACAATGGCTCTGCTCCTAAATGCTTTACCAAAATATTGTTTCCTGTTCCAATTCATTTTTGTTGTTACTACTAATTCTTACAGCTAGTTTCAACTGCCCAAACCAGGAATTTTTCTTGCTTTCTTATACCAAGCACATAATTTCCATTAGATTCAAAATAAATTGAAATAAATTCAAACCATACTTCATTGGTAGCTTGTCAATAAGGTACACTTGCAATTTTGTTCACTTCATGTCACAATAAGTAAAAACTAGTTGTTTGATCAAATCATCATGTATAACATATGACATATGTTTAGCTCAAACATGAACATCATAAATAAAAATCATATATCACATGTAACAATCATAAATCAAATTCATACTTATTTTGCATAATAAAATTGAAACAAAATATGGATACTTATCCTTTAATCTATTCTTTGATTCTACTTTGTTCTTTGTTTGTACACATACAAAATTGCTTGCCACACCTGAGAAGCACCCAATAATTCTCTCCTCTTCAATCACATACAAATATAGTATACAACAAAACACATACACCTACACCTGGTGTACAACACAACAGACACACCTACACATGGTGTACAACAAAACACATACACCTACACACAGTGTACAACACAACATATACACCTACATTCGGTGTACAACACAATACAAATACATACACATAATACAACACAATGAATACAAATGTCATGGTACAATGAATAGAAATTACACATAACATAGTATGAAATGTGCACAACACAACATGTACAATATGTTCACAATATCACAAGTACATAGCACCACCTGCACAACATGTACACAACACCGCATGCACAATGTGTATACAAGACCACATGTACCCAATGCCACCTGCACAATGTGTACAAAGTACCAAATGTACAAAACACCACATACACAACATGTACACAACACCACATCCACAGTATATACACAACACCACCTATCATGCACATTGCACCACATGTACACAACACCACATGCACATTGCACCACATGTAAAATCATGCACATAACACCACATGTACATAGCACCATAATTACAACATGCACACCACACCATATGTACACAACACCGCATATCCAACAAGCGCAAAACACTATGTACACAACATAATAGGTACAACATATACGCAATAGTAGTACTACAAATTCAGAAAAACACACCAATTCTACCAAGAAACCTTGCTTCTAGTGTCTTTCCACTATCCATGCTTTTCCAACATGCCACAGACTGCACTCCTTTCATTCCACTAATGTATCCCTTAGCATAGTCTATCCATAACATAAACATAGAAATAGTATAATCACATAATATAAATTCACATCCACATGATATTGACCTCATAGATCTACCAGATCTACTCTTCCCACTTGATTCCTCATAATACCAGGAACCTCTTCATGTCATTCACCTGCATAAGCAATCATTCCTCTAGAAGAATGATTCCTGATGACCCTGTTAGATAAGGACATATATACATACAAATATACATATAATAATTAGCATAAATAAATCATGATCCCTCACGGCCCTATCAAACAATGACATACATACATATATATACATGTATACACATAAACATTAGCATAATCATGATCATAACATAATTACCAGATATCATAAGGCTTAGGTTAAGAGAATTCTCTTTATCGGTTTACAACATGCACAACATTGAGAACAAAAGTTCCCAACTTAGAAAAGGCATATAAAGCTTCAAATCCATTTACTTTACCTTTCCTTATTACTTTTCTCATGACTTTCCTACCACCATCCATTTATCCCAATGGACCCCACCAATCCAACCGATTGTCATATTCTTTCTTCTAGCTACCCTTTACTCATGCATCGAAATTCATCCAGGTCATACACTACCTATTAGGTTTCATTCATCTATTCCCGAGATCCATTAACTTTCCTCTTTCCCCAACCAATTCCCAAGACCCTCAAAACACAAAAAGACAAGAACAAAAAGAAACCAAGAAGAAAAACCATGAAAACCCAATAATAATACGACACCACAAACAAAGTGGCATGGTCATGCACCAGACATAAATGAGACTAAAAATAAAGTGCAAACAAATCACAAAACACTGAATTCACAAACTAGAAACATACACCGTGACTCAATCCCCATGGGTTCCTGATGCTTCCAAGGGAAATCTCAACCCGAGCCTTCTTCAAAATTTCATGGCAGTCTCTTTTGCCATGAAATAACTTGCATCATGCTACCATAAACACATAACTGTCAATGTATAAATAAATATACAATATAACAGTTACCTTATCTTTCTATGGTAGGCACGATTCCTTATAAATGAACATGTACATATATTAGCTCTCAAGGGACTCAAATTCCTTGATGAATCCAATAATAAATGAAAACCAGTTTTTATACATGTCAAATATATGTTCATGAATCTAGCAAATATCCACATAATGTCAGGAAAAATCAAGGTTAAGAAGACTTCCTGTATGCAAAGTGATCATTCATTTGGAATTTTGGCTTTGAAACATAGCCAAAGGAATTATCACCCAATCCTTTCTTTTGCATTTTTCCTTGATGCAATTGAGTCTTATTATGTGTTATCACATCACCCAGCTGCAAGTTATGTAAACAAATCAATTGTTACCTTGTCATGTTATTATGAAGTATGTTTCCCTGCAACTGCTCACACATGTTAGTCACATGCCCTAAATACCAAGACATCATGTCTATTAATTTGAAATCAACCTTTCCCAAGACTAACAGTCATGTCATAATAAAATCAAATTCATTATTCATAATACTACAACTAGCACCCACTCACATTCAAGTGCATATCATCTATCTCAACACATATTATGTTAGTACAACCATCTTAAAGCAAAATCATTCCTTCATACAATATTATTGACACATACCCATATCATGCATGTAATCAAACATTATCATTCATGTAATAAAAAATTCAAACAACCTATAAACATACCATGTTATATATATAAAAAATAGACGATATAATCACACTCATACCTCAATGTATCTCAGGGGAGGTTATCACATCTGCACAAGTCAGTCCAGATTAGTACGACACAATATCATAAAATATATCAACCCATACCTAAATACCATAAACATGACCATATGCAAAGGCCAATCCGGATTATAAAGTTACATAATAACATCAAGGTATTAAATGCAATCATCATAATCATCATTTGTATGACTGAAATGCATATAAGAATAAGTTACTACATTCATTACTATCTGGCACATGTGCATATGATCACATTGATGAAATAACATCTATCATGAACATAACCAAAACAACAATAGAATGGTGGGCATGCATATAACCATAATACATATAATGGCCATTAACCATCATACATGCATTCCTAGCATACAAACTTGTATGATAATCTTCTCTTACCCCGAGGTCTAGTGCTACAACCTTTCTTGATAATTTGCTTCTCCTTCTCTATCTCAACCAACATATCAACATCATAAAAACCCAACATCATCATGATGACATAAACTACATGTAATTATCTCATGCCTTACACACTAATAAAATACCGTGAATTGATCCTCATAAGATTTTTTATCACTGAGGTCTCTAGTTTCTTCATTTTCCTCTATTTTTCCTTCAATTTCCTTCTCATGAAAATATGTGTCTCTTCACCTTCCTTTTCTCCTATTTTCCTTTATTTTCATAAAAAAATTCCAATTAATATCTCTTTTCCTTTGTCAATGCCTTTGCCAATTTATTCATCCATAATAAACCAAATGAACACCGGCTAGGATGTTTTGTCCAACATTCAACTTTAAATATGTGTCCCATGACCTTGGTCTTATATATATATATATAACATGAAAATTTAACAAAAGGCTATTACACATGTGGACATAAAGTATCACTATTTATGTTTAATGGTGTAGAAGGGAATAATTAAACTCCAATACATCTCCACAAATAATCAACCAACAGATATTTTGACAAAGTCTCTCCCTAAAGGCAAGTTTATATATTTCAGAGACAAGTTGGGACTTGTGGAGAATACCTCTCTAGCTGAGAGGGAACAGTGATATTCTTAGATCATGTTATTATTCTTCTATCACACTAACCAATATAGGGATGTAGACCCTATGTCAATGTGGCTTATATAGGAAGAATGGTTTGATATATTTATTATCATCATGGATAGTCATCTTTCCCTATGTATTGTACTATGACCTATACAAGGTTATTACCATGAATCTTGTAGACTTGCCTATATAGGGATAATGGTCCTGTGAGCATCTTCCTATGTCTTATGCTTTGACCTGTATAGGGATTAACATCCTTGTGTCAAGTACTTTGACCTAATTAAGAATATAAATATTTTCTTATGTCTTGAACTATGAAATATAGGGTTGAAGTCCCTATGTTAAGTATAATGACCTGTATAGGAAAATGGGTTTAGAGACTACTTGACTGGAGATGAGCCTCCCAACATCTAGCTTGGATCTCATTTCAAAGAGAGCTTGATGATATCATGCATGGACTTGACTAGACTCTAGTTCTCTAGTATTAGTCAAATTGATTTATGTGATGGTACCATGATATGAGACACTAGATAATTATTGTCTCCTGGGGAGAGAATGCATGGATAGTACCATGGTGATTTGGTACTAGTTGTTTGATGTTGGTAATGTTTATCCTTTGTTGATGTTTATCTAATATTGGTCCTTTATTATAGAAACTTTCAAAATGAATTACATTTTGACTATGATTATGAATACCTCCCTAGCTAATATGGAGTGTTGAAAATGTAGCTATGGTCTGTCTTCATCAACTATTTATTTTCATTATAACTTGAAAAATAAATTATTATTGCCTTCTAGTACGTTATTGATGGTCAAAATAATTTTTTTAAGCCAAATTTCACATGGAATAAATAAATGAGGAAAATTATATTTGCAAGTTATGAAGGCTCCACAAGTGCAAGTCATACCTTCTTGACAGTCAAGCTAGCTTGCTTTCATTGGCACCCATTTGTATCATCTTGATGAATATAAAAAGAGGCTACTTTCTCCCCTTGATAGGAAATTCACCTCTCAAGAATATTCATTTGACTTTGAAGGAGCAATATCTTCTCTATATTCTCACTGAATTCTACATATTTTTGTTATCTTTGTGGTATCTATCCAAGAACCTATCCAAATTTTGACATATAGTGTTGAGTTCAATGAAGGTATGATTCAAATTTTGAATCATTTATATGTATTATGCTACAAATTTCTGATATCATCAGTGATTAGACAAATCAGTGGTATATTTATCTCAAATATAAATTAGGTAGCAACAAATCCAAGTTCCTTGTTGGCGTATCCAAGATTTGTGGTAACATTTCTAAACCTTGTGACATAGATCGAGTTCCTTCTTGGAATATCCAAATTTTTTTGGTGTTAGATCTAATTTTTTTTACATAGATCTAAGTTCTTTAGTAGAAAATCCTAGCTCTTTAATATCAAATTCAAGTTCTGTGACATTATTCTATGTTTTTTGTTGGCATATCCTAGCTTTGTTATGGAAGATCTGAATTTTGTAACAGAGATTCAAGCACTGTGATAGATCTAAGCTTTATGATGACATATCTCAACTTTGTGGTATTCATAGAATTGACCTATGCGGTATCAGATTTGAGCTCTTTGACATTGATTCTAGTCCATTGGTGATAGATTTGAATTGTTTCTCTTTATATATATTATTGGTTAAGGTTGGATCTTAAGGAAGGGTACATTCTAGTCTTGTTCAATCTTTCCTTTGTGAATTTTGTTGGATTTCTAACATTCATAATTTTCACTTGTGGTGGTTTCATGGATCAGTATAGCCCTTGCCTTGATGTATGTTGAAGGAAATATCTAAGAACATAATTGGTTGGGTTCTCCCCTTCTGGGGTTTTCCCCTAGTCCTGGACCTAATTTTTGGTGTCCCTTATTGTGCTTCATGAATTTTGCTTTCTCCTCACTATTGTTAAATTATAATTATTAGATAATTATTTGAAGTTCAGAAAAAACAAGAAAAATATTTCATGCACTCTGTATTTGAATTTCTAATAGTATGAGTTAGCTTGGATGTCATAGACATAAAAAATATTGTATGTAAAATGGGTTTTAGATGTGATTCCAAATATTGCTATGATTAGTGGTAAGCTTATTTTGACATGGCACACAACTTTCCTAGAGTTGGTTGTTAAGTTATGTAAATCTAATAATAATAGTCACAAATTCTGGCTTGATATATGGTGATGACCCTAGTTTTATAAGAAGGGTGGATTTATCTCCCATCTAGTATCTTGTTGACCCTATTTTTACCAAGAGAGTTGGAGGTATGACCTACTATTTTTCTTCTAAAACTTGTAATTTTTAGAGGATTTTGTTATGATACATGCTCTTATGTGTGATCGAAATTACTATTTTCTTGCTAGGGAAAGCTACGACAAGATAGTTTACACTTCGACTTACGATTTCTATCTAGATTTATATTAATATAATTGATGCTCCATGTTAAGTCCCTATATTAATAGTGTAGTTTCTTATTATGTTAGTGTAGCCACCCTCATTGTTATTTTTGTACCCCTATAACCCCCATATTGTTATTATTATGCCCTTACATTATTATTGTTAGGTCGGCTAGGATTACATTGTGGCCCCATGGACTCCTATATATAGAGTGGAGGTTTTTTCATTTGTATCATCCAAGAATTCTTCATTCATGTAATTTATTGGAGGTTTCCCCCTCAAAGTGGCTTATTTCTAAGGCGTTGATATCTCTTTTCTTCTATTTTTGGAGCTGGTTTCACAACATTTGGTATCAGAGATTTGGATTCTAGGGTTTCGCTGCACCAAACAGGTCATCTTGGAATTTTTGCTATAATGGTTTTTGTACGAAGGTTCAGAAGCTGAAATATGTAGAGCGCAAAGCCAAAACCTTGAGGAACATTGTCTCAAAATTTCAAAGCTTGGTTCGTAATATTTTCAGAGATATGATCTGTGGAAGTTAGGTTTTTTCAGGCTCCCGAATTTCATCTCAAAGAGGTGATTGTGGGAAAAGATTCATAACCCTCACTCTGAGCATCAGATTAGAATTCTGTAAAAAGTGGCTAGAAGTACATGGACTGAAGTTTCCTTTCTATCAATTTCAAAGCCAAAGGAGCAAACAGTGACATGTGGAAATCCTTAGAAGTTCGCTCTACTAAACCAGTCCATAATTAGGTCATTGTGGGAGATTGGACATAACATTGCCTTGACGAATTCAAATCAGGTCAGACTTGTGGCATTAGAAAGAGGATTTAGAGGGCTACTACAGGGCCAAATTTCAGATATTAAATACCTAAAATCATAGAGATAATTAATTTTCAATATATAGCTCCTCAAAAGCAAGAAAAACGTGTGTATTTGTTTCCGAATTGCGTAAGTCTTGTGTAAAAAAAAATTTTGAAGTGATTCCAAGGGAATATTTTAGAATTTTTATCAATATTGAGCTCTATAATGCATCAAAAATATAATTCCATACCCATTAAGACATCAAAAATCTATACTATGATGCATGAAGAGGAAGAATTGCAGTATGAGATATCAAAATTACAGTACCAAGTGCAACAAATTTCGATCTTACAAAGAGCAACCAAAGATGACATAGATGGTTTAAAAGCATAAATAGAGGCTAAGTTGGATGGTTTGAAGGATCAAACAATAGCTAATATGGATGATAAATTAGTGGAAGATCACATCGAGCATCAACAACAAGTTCTCCAACTCTCAAAGGATAACCTAACTTTGGTGCAGAATCTAATGAAACAACAGGAAGATCAACATCACATCGAAAGAAGTTCTAAAGAAGTCACAGAAACAAGAAATCGACAAGTAAAATCAATTTCAGAGTATCTCAACAAGTGGAAGAACCTTCCTGTAGAAGATTCCACATGGGAGGATGAGAATTTTATACAGAAGCATCAAGAAATAATCAAGTGTTGAGGACAACACTTGTTTGAAGGACAGGGGCATGTTAAGTCCCTATATTAATAGTTTAGTCCCTTATTATGTTAGTGTAGCCCCCCTTATTTTTATTTTTGTACCCCTATAACCCCCATATTGTTATTATTGTGCCCTTACATTATTATTGTTAGGTCGGCTAGGATTACATTGTGGCCCCATGGACTCCTATATATAGAGTGGAGGTTTTTTCATTTTTATCATCCAAGAATTCTTCATTCATGTAATGTATTGGAGGTTGCCCCCTCGAAGTGGATTATTTCTAAGGCGTTGATATCTCTTTTCTTCTATTTTTGGAGTTGGTTTCACAACACTCCAACTTAGTTTAGTAGAGAAAATGACCAAGATGTGGAAGATGGAAATAGGTTAGGGAGCAAGGATTATTTGATGTTAGTGAAGAATATTGCTTGGTGATTAGATGTTCTACTCTTTTTTTCTTTCTTAGTTCCTATCATGTTTAGATCACTTGTTTTGATTCACTTTTGATATTTTTTCTAATATAATGACCAATTATTAATGAATTATTGTAATTTTTATATTTAAGATTACAAATGATTCATTCACTTGATTTACCATCCTAAAAACTTTGATGTGAACATACAATAACTATTTATTAGAGCCAATGATTACTCATCACTAGTACATGCGTAAGCTATGAATATGTTGGTTAGGCATACAAACCCTATGCATGTGCATTCATACAATCAATTTATGTATTAATTTATGGTTTAATGGTTGTGTAAACTATATTTCATACATAAATATCTAGTAGAATTAAATACCCTCGTTGACTTTATTATTTGTTGGTATGATGAATTAAAGGGGTATGATGTGTTGTCATAAAATTTGGGGTAAATTTTTAAATTTCATTTATGAGATAGAATGACAAGAAAGACACTACATTTTATTTATTGTTATTTGTAATATCACAAAATAGGGAAAATCTACACTATTGGGAATATCTTAAAATATTTCAAATATGGAGCTACAACAATACATGAGCACAAATAAAGTACTGCAGCAAATGATCTCATAAAATGTGTCTTTAAACACCCTTTATCATATTATGAACATATAAGCAAAATTATGCCTTTATACACTGTCTCCTAGTGGGGAAAAGCAACAAAATAGACCTCCAAAATGTTATTCCCAAGTAACTGTGTTATAACCAGGGGCAATAATAGTTTTCTCCCTTAGCATATAGACTAAGGACCTCACATAAAAAAGGGGATCAGAAATAAATCCCCTTTGATATGTTAAACAGGTCTCCCAGCCTTACAATGTCTTAGAAACACCCAAATCCCATGACATTTGATTATGCAGAAAATACTGAAGCATGTACAACGTTAATTGTAACGTTCCCACATTTTGCAGCTAATGGGAATATTGCATTTTATTTTCAATTTTCTTAACTCATGAATAAAAGTGTAAAGGAGGGACTCTAAAACTCCTAATCAGAAAAATAAATCAATGCCCAATGTGAACATGGACAAATCTGGGCCATTTCAATAAAATACACTTAGGTGTGAAAAGGAATGGAGAAGGTTGACTAGGTCAACATGACCAAATCTCAGTAGTGTCTAGATGCATTGAACCTCCTTATTGATTAGCGCAGTTTTAGATGGAGACCCTTCATGTGAAAAGGGTTAACTCATTGGAGGTGGTTTAGGGTTTTCCAAACCCTAATGTTATAAAAGAACAAGGAAGGCCACAAGGAGGGAGTTGTTGAAGATAATTCAATTTTGAGATTGCTTGGGCAACTCAAGATCTATGGCTCTTTAGCTAGAGAGAGGAATTTCATGTTTAGGAATTCCTCCTCCTTCATTGAGGAGCTCTTGAAGGAGTATGTTCTGAAATTCCTCGCATCTAGGTTTGAGGCCAAGCTTCCTCCATCACGACAACGTTATTTCTACAGAAGAATAATACTTTGTTGCTGGGTGTTGCAGTGAGGGGTTTTCAACACCACTTCTAGATCTAGTTTTGCAGAAAAGGGAGCATTCCTTTCTCTGGAAGATTAGTGAGGAAGAATTGAGCTTCGGTTTCAGATCTTGGCATCAAGCCAAAGTACATTCCCACATCAACTATGCAGTATACTTCAGAAACTCTGTTATTTTCTAGTGCATTGTTGCAGCATGGTTTCTACCCTAGTTTGGTGCTTGTTTTCTTGAGGAAGGGCCATCCCTTCTTCCAGAAAGTTTGTATTGCGGCCCTCTTCTGTAATTTTTTATATTTCAGCTCATGTAATCATATTTTTAGTGATTCTGCATTCTCCAGATCCATATTCTGTACATTTGATACTTGTATTTTGTTCTTTCATGAAATTCCCTTGCCGGGTGATCTATTGATGTATAAAAGGAGTTGAATCTCCATTTTTTCTTCATGCTCAGTTATAATAAACTTCAGATCTGATGTTTCAGACATATTTTGTCTAATGTATTTGGAAATTATGCTCTGCATGCTTCAGCCATTTTCTGCATACTCAAAGTCATGGGAAATCAAATTTTAAGCATATCCGGGGATGGAGGAGTTGTTTAACATAGCTAGAATTCTTTTTTTGAGCTTAAATTCGGAGCATAGGTCCCTCATGACCTAATATAAAATAGCCTCCTGGAATTTCCCTTAATTTTACACATATTTCTGAATAAATATATTGTAGGGTCAAAATCACTGCTTTTCCTCACTTTTTGGATCCTAAATTCAGATCTAAGTTGTTGATGTACTTGGAATTAGTTATTGAGTGTCTATCAACAAATTTTATGCACTAATAGCTCTCTTCACTTCTAGTGGAGTGTTTTACTTTGCTGCAACCCCTCATTGGGCCTTCTCTTAAAGAAAACTAGGTGTGGGAGATCTGTTTAACCCACCTAGTCTTATTTGTTTCAGCTGAAAACTTGGATTCAGTTTTTTTATTGACAGATCTAAAGGAGCCAAGAGTCATTTTCCTGTTCAATTGAATATTTTCCTGAAATTTCACTTTTCAGTGCTTGATTCATGAGATGTTCCTAAAAAGGAACATTAAATTAATCCATGACGGTTTCCACAACATTACAATAGAAAAACATAGATCTAGAGATTGATGGCACAATATGCTAAGAAAACAGAGATCTAGCCTCCTTATTGCATAATAGAGATAACCTGACAAGGGTTACTTGAGACACATGTACAAAAAGAGAATATTTGATTTATTCAACTCAGAAATAACACAGTTTCACTGCAACATTACATGGACATGGCTAAATAATGTATAAGAGGGATAAGAATCCCTTGCTCTAGCTTTCTGGGAGAAGGGTTGGCCCTTTCCTGATCCAGATTTATGCAGGAACGCAACAGAATACAGAAATAACCATGAACATAGAGATGCAGCGGAAATAATGCTTCATTTCATTAATATCAAATAACAGAAATATGCTTACAGGCATAATGGAAATAAAATAGCTAGGGTGCTGGTAGCGAATCTCTGAGAAGAGATGTGATGGCTACAGACCTCTGAATTGTGTTACAATTAGGCTCGAGGGCCTATTTATTATTGAGAAACAATGGAGAACTATAAAATTCCAAAAGCCTAACCCTAAGAGATGAAGCACCAAAACTATGGGCCCTGTTTGGGTAAATTGGTGGTTCAACTTCCCGGGGATGCAACTTTGGCATCCGATCTCTGTTTGACGCGCTCCATAGCTCGTTAGAAAGATCTGTTCGAGGAGTAAAATTTTTGAACGAGCAACATTGGTCCATTGACCCATTTTGCTCTCCGTTTTCCCAAAAAACGTCGTTTAGGGCCTCAAAATGGCTTTGGAAGTTCAGGACCTGAAAAACTGCTAAAAATAGTAAGTTTTGTTGCAACTTGAAAACTAAAAGAACTGATGGTGGGGGTCCAAATGGAATAGGTGGGTGGCCACCTATATCCACCTGGATCATTAAGGCCCCAAAATGGCTTCGGGAGTGGAGGACCCGAAAACCTGCTAAAAATAGTAAGTTGTGCTGAATGTGAAAAGCTGCAAGAATTGATGGTGCTAGTCAAAATGGAATAGGTGGGTGGCCACCGATATCCACCTGGATCATTTCCCTAGGAAAATAGCTCAGAAACAAGGCCTATAACCTTGCTGCAGCAACTCTCTGGAAAAGGAAACAGTTCCTACAAGGGACTGCACTGTAGAAGAGCAGAGGTGCTTTGGCCTATTGCTAAGATATGAAATAAGCTCAGAAATCTCCTTTTCCGATCTCTCAAGAGAAGGAAGGCACCCTCTACTGAGAAACAAACCCGAGAGTGGAATGATCAATCTTCCACTGCAACACGCTGCAACACAACATTACACTACTACAAAAATAATGTTGTGACTGAATATTGCTGCTTGGACTCAAGCCTAGATGTGGAACAAATAAGTACAATACTCTCCCAAGAGGCCTCTAAAGGGAAGAGGTGGGATTCCCGCTCGAGAACACCTGGTGCTCAATAGCACTGCAACCCTACTAAATAGAAAGAGGAAGCCAAAAGTCTAAACAGAAAAAATAATAATATAACATAACATGAATGGCAAAGGCTTCCATCCTCTCCATATATATCAAGTGAACCTCTTCTCATTGGGTCCCATCCACATCTTCCTCCAAGCTCATGCAAGTTGTCCTCCACCAAATATGCATAGTTCATCAAGGAGATGCAATGTATCTAGACAACATATGTTGATTTGGTCAAAGGTGACTGAATCAACATGATATCCTCCCTTTTCACACCTGAATGTGCTCCTTTTAGCTGCTTATTCTTCCTCTTTTCACATGATGAATTTTATTCTTCCTGTCAATGGGCCTCCCTACCCATTTATTCATTTATCTAAAGATAAAATCAACTATAATATTCCATTTAGATGAGGTCTAAATTTTGGGAATATTACAGTCCTCCCCCTCCAAAATGTTGCTTGTCCTTAAAAAAATGCAAAGGTAGAGAAAAATTTCTCCCTCCCTCTTCTTTTGGCCTCCTCATCAATATATCCCACCATAACTCAGCAACAAATCCTCCCAAGTATGTAAAACATGAGAAAGTGGAAGGTGCAAGGGGAAATCTCCTTGTTGTTCAATGGCCTCCTCAAGGTAGGAGTGATGACCAACGTGGGGAATCTTATTCCCAATGAGTGATTCCATCACCCATGCTATCATCCAAATGAAATGAGCCATTCTAGGTAGCTCATCAAATCAATCATCAACCCCTTGTTTGTGCAATGTAGTGGGGTTGCATGGAGAGATTAGTTTTCCTCTCTTCATTTGTTTCTCTCTCCATTTATGACAAGTGTGGGGTTTTTTATGTCTTTGGGCTGAAAAAATATGGCCTCCAAGAATGGCCCAAGCTACCCCATCAAATAATCCAGCCATGAAGTGCCTCCTCCAAGTACTCAAGTTCTTCAAATGGCTCACTCCATATGAAGAAAAGAGTTGTGATGTGGCAATCATGGTTTGCCCATTTCTCCTCCTGAAGCATACAACATGAATAGTAGGGAGAATCATACTCCCAATGGGCATCTTCACCTCATATCCCACTCTCCAAATAAAGCTTCGCATGAGCATAGAAACATCAGCAATATATGGAAGAAAAAACAATTGAAAACAAGATGTCACATGACAACCAAAAAGTAGATCAAAGTTCCTCACAGGGAACCAGTGCAGTGCATCCTTTTCCTGCATCAAACCAAACAATAAAAAGTTCTTTTCCAACCACTTTTTTTCTACCACAATCATTTTACAAAATAGCAACATGAAAGTACAAAGTGGTGTCAATGGTGCACACCAAAAATCATGTGGTTTCCCCCACAAACCACCAATGAGATAGCCAATCTCAATGCTACAAAATGTTGCAAGTACATCATCATACAATATGAAAGAAGGAATAATCCTCCTTGGTACAATATGCTACTCATATAAAGAAAAGAAGTACAAAATATAAAGTGAAATTGTACATCCTCCATCATGTACTTGAGATCTTGAACTGAAATGAATCAACCACAAATTTTCCCTTACCTCCAAAGAGTAGGGAAGTGGTTGTGACATCCTCTCTATCACCATCCGGGCTATGCATCTCTCCATATGCTGAAATATTTCATGTTGGATTCCCTCCCAATGAACTCCTCTACCAAGGAAAGATATGCATCATAATGCATGGAAAAGAAGTCCTCATGTGCTGCATGTAGTAGCTTCTCCTTGAGCTTAGAAGCTCTAATCAAGAAGACTATGCCATAAGAATAGATGACCATATCATCCACCATATATCTGTCATCTCCATCAGGGTCCTCAAGAATCACGCAAGCACCAAGATCCTTGGAGTGCTCTACCAAGAGTTGAGACCTCCAATATGGATCAATCCTCCCAAGAGACAGCGTTGGTGATCTGGCATGTGAAGCTCTCCTCATGTTGCTTCCTGCTACTTTGACATCCCCCATGCCAAAGTATTCCTCCAAAATTTTCAGCTCTCCAAAATCCAAGAGTGGTGAATCCAAAGACAATATGTCTTTCATCAATCCTAGATCGGGTGGCCTCCCAGGTGAAATGCCTCCATGTGAATGAGACATCAATGTCAAGAGTAGACTGTACATGTGTTTGGACAACCTTGCCCTTGTCTTCACAACATAGAATAGTCTGCCTCCCCTTTGCATTAGCTCTCTGAAATAGAGAAGGGTGTGTGCCTCTCATCAAGTGATGTTTCCCTTCCTTCCTACCTTCTCCTTCCATCTACAATGCCTCACAATCATGCTTCTCACTAATTTTTCTTTGACCTCCATGTATGAGATCCTAGGGAACTTCTTGCAAGGATACAAGAATCCCTCCTATTGGAGCATGTGCTCCTCCTTCCTCTGCATGAGGTATTGGATGTGCTCTATATGTGACAGCGTTGTTGCCCTCATCTTCATCAATGTGTATGGGAAACCCTCCGATAATTGGATCCTCATGTGAAAAAGAGATCCCCATGCCCTCTTGTTTAGGAATATGAGATAGAGGTCTTGCCTCTAACAATGTATGATGCAAGATGTCAGCTTCTCCCATGGTTTTCTGAAGTGAAGTGAGGCCTATAGTTTCCTCCATTGCATGTAAGGGTTTTTTTCTTAAGTTTTTCTTGCTCCAATACATGTGTCTTAGGAAGTTTCCCATCAAACCTTCCCACCAATGTTTTAATGAATCTTGCATAAGAGAAATTATTTTCATTTTTCAAAGAACAAGATTCAAAAATCCACCATGCATAAGCCTTACCTCCAAAATGCAGCGTTGCTACTCTGATGGCTTCACTTTTAGAAATTTGATGTTGCTGCAAAAAGGTGTCTAGCTCTTCCACCCAAGCCCTGGCTGAACATGTAGGTGAACCATCAAAGGTAGAAAGAATGAATTTTTCCATATTTTGTTTCTTATCACCTAGATCTTGCAAAAATCTTGGAAAGTGGTATGATATCTAAAACTCTCAGTTTGAGATTCATACTCCTGCAACAAATCACTAAGAGTTTTCCTCTTCTGCATTCTCCCTCCTTTCATCCATCTCATGATAGATCTGGGAATTTGACCGCGTTGTGCATCATGGAGTGTGGCTGCATGCTCACACTCACTGTGTGCAAATCTATATCTAGCTCTAGATCCAAACTCTTCTGGAGATTCCATATCCATTATTATTTTCTTTAGATCTTCTTGAAAGCTCTATATAGATCTTGGAAGAAGCTTTGTAAGAATATCCTCCTTTCTTCCTCCACCTAATGGAGTCTTCTCTTTTCTGTACATCTCCCCTTTTGTTGATGGCATAATGGCTGAAATCCACAGGATGTGCCAAGAAAGATGCTTTGATACCATTGTAATATCCCAAAATAGGGAAAATCTACACTATTAAGAATACCTTAATATATTCTAAATGTGGAGCTACAACAATACATGAGCACAAATAAATTACTACAGCAAATTATCTCATAAAATGTGTCTTCAAACACCCTTTTATTATATTATGAACATATCAGCAAAAGTATGCCTTTATACACTGTCTCCTAGTGGGGAAAAGCAGCAAAATAGACCTCCAAAACGTTATTCCCAGGTAACTACGTTATAACCAAGGTAATAATAGTCTGATCCCTTAGAATATAGACTAAGGACCTCACATACAAAAGGGTATCAGAAAGAAATCCCTTTTGATATGTTAAACAGGTCTCTCGACCTTACAATGTCTTAGAAACACCCAAATCCCATGACATTTGATTATGCAGAAAATACTGAAGCATGTACAGTGTTAATCCATGAGGGTTTCTATAAAATTACAATATAAAAACATAGATCTAGATATTGATGGCACAATATGCTAAGAAAACAAAGATCTGGCTTCCTTATTGCATTATAGGGATAACCCAACAAGGGTTTCTTGAGACACATGTACAAAAAGAGAAGATTTGATTTATTCAACTTAGAAATAATGCAGTTTCACTGCAACATTACATGGAAATGTATGAATAATTTATAAAAGGGATAAAAATCCCTTGCTCTAGCTTTCCAGGTGAAGGATTGGCCCTTTCCCTAGGAAACTAGCTCAAAAACAAAGCTTATAACCTTGCTGCAGCAACTCTCTAGAAAAGGACACAGTTCCTGCAAGGGACTGCACTGTAGAAGAGAAGAGGTGCTTTGGCTTGCTGCCAAGATATGAAATAAGCTCAATAATCTCCTTTTCTAATCTCTCAAGATAAGGAAGGCACCCTCTACTAAGAAACAGACCCAGGAGTGGAATGATCAATCTTCCACTGCAACACCCTGCAACACAACATTACACTGCTATAGAAATAACATTGTGATTGAATATTTCTGCTTGGCCTCAAGCCTAGATGTGGAAAAAATCAGTACAATACTCTCCCAAGAGGCCTCTGAAGGGAAGAGGTGGGATTCCAGCTCAGGAACACCCGGTGCTCAACAGCACTGCAACCCTGCTAAACAGTAAGGGGAAGCCAAAAGTCTAAACAAACTAAATAATAATATAATATAACATGAATGGAAAAGGCTTCCATCCTCTCCATATATAGCAAGTGAACCTCTTCTCATTGGGTCCCATCCACATTTTCCTCCAAGCTCATGCAAGTTGTCCTCCGCCAAATCTGCGCAGTTCATCAAGGAGATGCAATGTATCTAGACAACATATGTTGATTTGGTCAAAGGTGACTGAATCAACATGATATCCTCCTTGTTCACACTTGAATGTGCTCCTTTTAGCTTCTTATTCTTCCTCTTTTCACATGAGGAATGTTATTCTTCCTGTCAATGGGCCTCCCTACCCATTTATTCATTTATTTAAAGATAAAATCAACTATAATATTCCATTTAGATGAGGTCTAAATTTGGGGAATATTACATTATTTTATATAAATAATTTAATATTTTATTTTTCATAAAAAAATCCCCAAATATAGAAGGGGGAAGTTTATGTCTATTATTGAGGGTAACTTGAGGAGACTTGTAGAGTGAGTTATGAAAATGATAAATAGAGAGGAGGACGTCATGTTGGGGGAATCAAAAGGAGGTTGAGAGGTTGGAGTTTGTTAAGGTATTTAATAATTTTTTTATGAAATGGTTTCATATAACAAATGAGCATATGTGCATTTTTATTCTTGGAGTCACAAGAATAAAGGACCAAGAAAGCCATTAATTTCTTGAAGCTAGGAAGCCGACTATCTACAAGTAATTGGTTGGGAGGATAATTCCATTTGAATTTGGACAAATTGTGAAAATATTCTTAAGAAGGATGTTCCTAATACTTACTGGACTACATTAAAACTAATCAATTTCAAGTTGATGATGAGATATTTTCCTTAATACTTTATTATATCATTGTTTACTATTAATTGATTTTGACGTCTAAAATGGGCCTCCTAAGGAAAAATATAACAATAATAGTTGAATAATCAAATAAGGGTTATGAATTTTTTAACGAAAATAAAGAAAGATATTTTAAAAAAATGTATTTTCAACTTATATCTCTATAGGTTTACTCAAATGTCAAGTGTAAGCACTTGTTGGATTCATTCCACATCCAATAAATACTCATTCTACATACTTTTGAGTAGATCCACACCAAATAAAATTGAAAATACATGATAAACCATGTTTTAAATGTATTTTCAAATTTTTTTTTTATGTGTGGATATACTCAAAAGGATGTAGAGTACTTGACATTGAGTAAATCTATAAGAAGATAACATGAAATTACAATTAAGAAAAACAATTTTCTCATTTTTCCTCAAAAAACATTTAATCGTGGGGATGGAATCATTATCTTGATTCTTATCCATTCTTTAAAGTTTATTTTGTTAGTATATTTTTTAGTTTTGAGGCCCATTTTTTACATCAAAAGTCCCCATATGTGAATGTTGAAATCTTAAAGGTGTCTTCTTATCCAACTCCTCCTATTATTTAAATTCATTTTTTTATGTAGATTTCATTTTAAAATATTTAATTTTGGGAAAATGTAAAAGAGAAAAAGTATATCAAGAAGAAAAAATATGCTAAAACAAATCTGTTATAGCATATTTTTTATTCAATGAATATTATTGTATAACATTCCATGATAGATGTTACAACCACTATGTTATTAGGAGGTACCACTCCCTTGACACTTTCCTCAGTCGCATAAGGGTCGTGTATATTTAAGCTTATAGAGGAGAAACTATAATATTGAAAAAATTACTTTTTAATGCATTAATATCATGAGTGTAAAATCTTGAGGAGAATTATGTAATCTAAACTAATGCATGTGGTAAATTGGTTGATTGTATTTTGATGTAGTATAAATTTTTTTTACGTTAAGAATCAAAACACAATATATAGGTCCTACATGTCCTAAATCCATGTATTAGAGATGTGGATTCGTGGAAATGTTGTTCATGTGTTTCTAACACATGTGGTACATGTGTTTGGTGTCAAATGAGTGTCAAAGAATCACGCCCCACATATCCCAACATATATAACACTTAAGTCCCAATTGTCAAGCATATTCAACATTCACAACCCAGTCTTTTTAATTTTTTTGTGTAGATGTTTCCCTATGTGTGTTAGGACATCTAAAGTGGAGATATTGATGGTTGTGAACACCAAGTTTCATCTTTAACATCGATAGTAAAGGAAGAATGCCTAATAAAAAACACAAATATGTGGGACATATTCCCCAATAATATTACTACCAAATTCCAATAGATGAGATATGACCCATAACTCTAATAGATACAAGATTATTTTACAAACTTACATTGGCATACAACCTATCATATAGTATTATATTAGTATCATTTTTCATATTATCTATGTGTAAAATTCCCTCCCACTCCATTTTACTTTCTTGGGTTGTGGACGGTGTTACCTATTGATTATAACTTGACCTATAAGGTTTATTATCAAGATGGGGTTACAAAATCCCTTGTTTAACAATTCCATCAAAACTAAAAAAAAAATCACCACCGAGTTCAACTCATCGAGATATTTTTGGTCATATAAATTTTATTTAAATTTGACTCACAGATCGAAATTTATGCCCATTTGAAGTTAGACCAATCCTAGAGAGCCACATTGGCATGGTGCCACAATGTGGGATCCATGTGTGATTAGGAGGTCATGTTCATAGTTCAAAAATGCTTAAAAATTAAAATGCTCAAAAGTGGTTGCAACCTGAGCGACCGAGAGTTCTCGTCACTACGATTATGGCGCCGCAAACGGTTTGCAAAACAAAGGTCGTATGCAGAAGTTATTAAGGTTTGAAAAATCCTAGTAAACTCCAAAAAATGACATTTTGACCCATTTTGGACTTTGTCTAAGAATTTTCAAAAAACATATATTTGGAAAATTTTATTTAATTATATGGTTTTTAGGCCTATCAGTGGGCGCCACATGGCCTGCCCAGAGGCTGCCACGTGACCCCAGACCAAATTCAAATGTAATGGCAAAAATTTGTTTTTAAATCCAGAGAGTCAAACCTGCGACCGTCGGGCTAGCGCGCCCATGTCGTACCAACTGGGTTGTTCAATGGTTTTTATATTCCATTGTCGGTGAAATCTATTTGAATTCAAATATTATATATGGTGGAAAAATAAAAGGGCTAGCCCCAACAGCATATGACCCAGCACGCAAGAACCATGGCCTTAAGGCATAGACCAGTGATTAAGGCTACAGTGACGATGGTGGAGACCATGTGGCCAGCACATAAGCTACAATTAATGTGACGGTTTCATTCAACGGATAAGGCCGACGGTTCCAGTGGAGGTCACATGTGACCACGCACCCACCAACATTTAATTTAACCCCCAGTGCCTCCGGCAGTTCCACTAGCAGACCCCTCAAATGCAACAGAATTTCTAAAACTGGCGGGTTTAACTAGAGTTGCTCCACATTTAGTGGATTTTTTTAAGGGACACTAGAAAAATTCTTGTTTTGGCCATAACTTCTTGGATTTTCGACCAATTTTGATGCATGGATAGTCAATTTTGGGTATTATTGAAATTTTGAACACATTTCCATAGGTTTCAGAGCCATCAGAGGTCATATTGTGCAAGTTTAGCTTTGGGAAAGGTGAAGGAGCCACTAGGGCCACTAGGGTGTTTTTAGTATATTGAGCATCCATTCATTGTTTTCTGCAAATGAATAGTCATTCCTGACTAATTCAAGCATTCTGAAGCTGATTTTACAGAGAGAACAGCCATTTGAGGCATTTATTCACATGTACTTACCATTTTTTAGCAATAATATATGAGGGACATGCCATTGGGAGCTGGACCAGCAGATGTAGCCTAGGAGGGGTGAACTGCTTCATCAAATTTGTTGAGTATTGTTACATGTGATGTTTATTTCTCTGTTATTTACTTCCATACAGTGTTTTATAAGCAATTTACATTAACCTCACATAGAAATCTGTTTAAATAAGATAAAACCATTTGTTTCACCTGCAAACAACAGAGAACCTTATGCACACATTTTAATTATTTTCTGGATACTTAGCACAGCAAAACTAATACATTCCATTCAGATAAATTTTTATCCCATAAGGAAATTCCACATCAACATCATGGGTCCACTTCATAGTAGGTAACTATGTGGCCTCCATGTGGCCACTCCCACGTCCTCTCGGGTGTGGGTCCCACTAGTCCTCCCCCTATGTGTTTGCAACATTTTTGTTTGTTATTTGATTAGTAGGAAATATAGCTTGACAGTGTTGTGCCAAATTTGCTACACTCCAAGACCCCCAAATCCACTTTTTCTCGATAATAATTCTAGCATGGTGTCCACCTAGGCCTCCACAAAGGGTGCACTTCTTGCCACCCTAGAATCCCAAACTCCTGAATCCATCCTAGCACGCAAGGATAAAATTCAGCCATTCGGCCCTATCAACTCCTTTCACCTACTCCACCTCAGGATCTATTAGATACGAGATTAAATTGAATATAATGAATTTTTGGTCCCATGAAATGTGGTCCCCACACAATATGGAAAAGGGTAGTTATCTAGGGCTAAGGATATTAGGGCTTCGCAGGGGTTGGATGACCTTTACCATCTTCGGATGTCCTGACTTCGGGGCTCAACAAAAATTCTAGTCCAACATAATCTAAATTGCACAAGGCATGATATTCTATGAAAGCTTTGGATCTCAGGATCTCCATACAATGAAAACAAAGGAATCTAGTTGTAGAAAGATCTAGGCTATTCCCAAAGTGACAAAAAAATTTCTAACACAGATTTATAGATTCATGGATTCTTTAGGGAATGAAGGGGAAAACAAATTGTAAACTAAAAAAACACTTAAGACTTCGGGCATTAGCCTAAACATATTTTTCTTTGAAGGAGATGGATAATGCCTAAATATTGGCCTCCAATATATGAAGAAAGTTTGCAACTCAATATTTAATTATTTTATCAAGTGTTTCTTAATATGGTGAGATTTGAGTACATATTTTGAAGTCATCATCCAAACAACAACATTGAAGGGCCATTTCATAGATATTCACATCTTATACCAATTTTTACAAGACCTGTGATCCGAAATTAGACATGAATGCAACAAAATATAGATATAACCATAAATATAGAGATTCAACAGAAATAACACTTCATTTCATTAATATCAAAGAACTGAAATATGTTTATAGACATAATGGAAATAAACTAGCTTGGGCGATGGTAGAGTACATCTGATAAGAGATGTGGTGGTTACATGCGTCTGAACTGTGTTACAATGAAGCCCACAGGACTATCTATTATTTAGAAACAAAGGAAAACCCAAAACATCCAAAATCCTAACCCTAGGAGATGAGGCGCCAAAACTATGGGCCTCATTTGGGTAAATTGGTACATCAACTTCCCAAGGTCGTAACTTTGGCATAGATTTTTTTTTTATGTGCACAATACCTCATTATAAAGATCTATCTGAGGACTACAACTTTTGAGTGGCAATTTTTTTCAGAGCCTCATTTTTATCC
Organism: Pinus albicaulis; assembly: GCA_034641835.2. Taxonomy (NCBI): domain Eukaryota; kingdom Viridiplantae; phylum Streptophyta; class Pinopsida; order Pinales; family Pinaceae; genus Pinus; species Pinus albicaulis. Next base: position 869,489,390 of record CM076575.1, on the reverse strand, counting down.
CAATTTTCCCAAAAAGCATCTTTTAGGGCCTCAAAATGACTCTAGAAATTCAGGACCTGAAAAACTGCCAAAAATAGTAAATTGTGCTACAATTAAGGAAACTGAAAAACTAAAAGAAAAAATGGTGGGGGTCTAAGTGGAATAGGGAGGTGGCCACCAATATCCACCTAGATCAGTCATCCCCCCTAGTAATCAGTGGTACCCATTGCATTGGGTGCCTCCATGAGATGAGGACACTTCTGTTGAACTTGGTCCCTCATGAGCCACTTTCCTTAGTGCAGGAGTTGGCTAGCTTTGCCAACCTGATATAGTTGGATCTTATGCTGGAGATTATTCTTGATCTATGTGTCCTTGATTCGATCTGCGATGACATGTTCCGTGCAATTTGGGTTTAACTCCATTGGTGTGAGTTGTTCTACAATGTCGAATGTGTCCAATAATGCTGGAAAGTATAGCCAAAGGTGGTCCACATTGAACACTGGGTACAGGCCAAGGAATGGTGTAATGTTGAAATCGAAATCATTCTCCCCTACAGCCTTGGTGATGGTGTATGGCCCATATCAAAGTGGCTGAAGCTTATGATGGGGCCTAGCGAGGTGCTCCTTTTGCAAATGTAGCCAAACTTTGTCGCCCACCTGGAACTTGTGTGGCACCTGATGTTTATCTTGTCACTGCTTGTACTTAGCATTAGCTTTGTCCAAAATGTCATGGACCCACTGGCAGATGTGTTGGATTCGCTCAGTGAAGTTGTTAGCCTTGTTGATTTTAGATTGGACATGGGCTAAATCTGTCTAAGTGGTTGCAAATTGTATGGCCACATCGATGGGACATAGTGGCTGGAATTCAAACCCCACCTGAAAGGGGTTGTAGCAATTGAGCTTTTGAGAGCTCTGTTGTAGTTGTGCTGGACATAGGGAAGGCTTTCATCGCATGTTCAAGGATTCTTCGAGTTATACGTGCGTATAATCTGTATGATCATCCTATTGACAAACTTTGTTAGGCCATCAGTTTGGAGGTGGAAATTTGTGGACTTAGTGAGATTGGTATCCAACATCGACCAAAGACTTGAAAAAAATGTACTTAGGAAGCTACTGTCTCGATCTGAGATAATGGAATATGGGATCCCAAAGTGTACTAACACTCGTTCAAAGAAGAGCTCAGCAGTGGCTTCTGTTGTGATACTCTTCTTGCAGGCCACTAGAATGGCCATCTTAAGGAATTTTTTAACAACCACGAAAAAGCAGTCGTTTCCATGCTTAGTCGAAGGGAGGCCTGACATGTAATCCATGGAGATGGATTCATAAGGTCAAATAGGAGTACGAAAAGGAGTATAGAGGCCTTTCTTATTGATGGTCGATTTGTAAATGGCACAAGCAGTGTAGGATATAATGTAATTCCCAACATGTTGTTGAATGTTTAGCCAATAAAAAAATATTTGTAGCATTGCCACTTTTTTCTCTACTCCAAAGTGTCCAGCGACCTAACTATAGTGCACCTCCCTAATCATCTTGGAACGCTCACTTGAAGGAACACAAAGGTGTCCTAGGTGACATAAAAATGTTACTTGGAGGTGAAAATTTGGAACTTTCTTGCCTTCTAGGATTGTCTGGTATGTGTTTCTGAATTCTGGATTTCTCTTGTATAGATGCGGCCACTCTAAAGTTTCGTGCCCACAAGAATCGAGCATAGTGGTCAACACCATAACCAGTCGTTGGCTTAGGAAGGATGTAACATTATTGGTGTTTCCATTCTTGTACTTAATGTTCAAGTGGAATTGTTGCAGGTATGTGGACCATTTCTGATGGCGATCATTATGAAACTTCCCTTATGTCTGTATGAACTGCAAGGGTCAGTGGTTTTTGTGGATGATTTTTTCCTTCCTCAGAATATAATGCTTCCATTATTAGTAGGCCTGCACAATGGAATACATCTCTTTTTCATAGGTGGGATACTTTTGGACTGTGTCTGAAAGTGTCTCACTTTGATATGCCACTAGATGCCCCTCCTGAGTAAGAACTGCACCAATAGCATAATCAGAAGCATCTGTCTTGATCTCAAATGGTTTATGCAGGTCTGGTGATGTGAGCACTATTGCAGAGAAGAGGTGATGCGTCAACTTGGAAATGAATTTTGTTGGGATTTGAACCCAAATAATTTTTCTTACACTCTGCCCTTGGTGAATTGACTCAAAGGAAAAGTGATATGAGAGAACCCCAACTCGAACCTGTGGTATAAATTGTCAATACATAGAAAGATGCAGAGCTCTATTAGATTGGCTAGTGATGGCCAATCTAGAATTAACTATTTTTTGTCTTGGTTAACCTGGACACCCTACTGATCAATGATGCACCCCAAATATTGAACCTGGGTCGTAACAAAAGTGAATTTCTACAAATTGGCACACAACTTGTGTTGCCGCAGAGTTTGGAGGACTTGTCAAATATGTCATAGGTGTTCTTCCCAAATTTAACTGAAGATGATGATGTCATTCAAATACACCACCACAAATGAGTTGGTTAAGGGTCGCAAAATGTCATCCATAAACCTCATGAAGGTTTTGGGGGCATTAGTCAACCCAAAAGGCATGAAAAACCATTCAAAAAGGCCTCCTTATATTTGAAGGCAGTGTTCCACACATCATAGGGTTCAATTGGTACCTAGTGATACCCGTACTTCAAGTCGATCTTCCTGAAATATTTTCTCCCCTTGAACTGGTCCAAAAGGTCATCAATATGTGGGATTAGATACCTATTCTAGATAGTGATCTAGTTCAATTCCTGATAGTCAATACATAGTCTCCAAGTCTCATCCTTCTTCTGTACCAACATGATTGGCCTCCCACAGGGTGATGAAATTGGAATGATGTTCCCTTTCTGCAACAGCTCCTAAATCTACCTCTTGATTTCATCATTTTTTAGAATAAAGTGTCGATATATCAGTCCATTGGGAAGTGGTGCACCTGGGGTTAGATCAATGGGGTGTTTGACCTGACAGTGTATAGGTACCCTTGTGGGTGAGGTGAAGATGTCCCTGTACTCCTCCATGACCTTTTCCATCTATTGATGTCATGTTCAGGATCCCTGGCTAGAGTTCATGGCCACAATATTCTTCTTGCTCTAAGGGAGTATCATAAGGGAAAAAAATCTCCCAAACTAGGAAATGAGCTTGTTGCATTGCTTCGCAGTGATCAAATATATGGCGGTAGGTTGTGCTACCTCTATTATCATGTACAAATTATTTCAAAAATAAATAAAACAGTGTGAGGCCTAGACTCATACACAACATGTCGCTTCCACAAGTACGGTTGGCCTAATAATACATCACAAACTTCAAGAAGAGAAAAATCACATAGTACCCCATCAGTTAAGGACTTTATGTTGTAGGGAAGGTGACACTATTGGTTTACGTGGAGATATCATCCTTGGTGAAGCCACCCGATGGTGTTTAGTTGTGGGTGTGTTGTGGTCGGCAAGCCCAACCACTTCACGAGCTCTGCTGAAACGATGTTCTTTTGGCATCTAGTTTTGATAATGAACTCTAGTGGAGAACCCTTCACCCACATCTGGGAGTGGAAGAGGTGCTCCCCTCCTCTAGATCTTCGAGCTCATCCTTCTGGATCTTGGTGGTGGAAATGGTGGCAATAGGCTCCGAATCAATAATATTCTTTCCTTTGTCATTTCCCTTATGGGGTTATGACTCAGAATCAGAGCATGCATCTAATTCAGAAGCCTTTAGCTTAGCCACAAGTAACTTCTTGGTCTGATACTCACTTTTTTTGTGAGTGGGGCTCTTATAGAACTCACATCACTTTCTCGGGTCCTTCTTTGTCTTTGTGGTGTTTTTCTTTGCTTGCGGCTTCGGGGAGTTTTCCTAGGGCACCCTGACTTGGATTTTTACTTTGTTCTACGATTTGGGGGCGCCTTTCCCTTGCTTCAAATTCGTAGATCCAAATTCTTGCTTCTTCTATTTAAATTTTTGCTCGATCTTGATAGCATATCGGTATGTTGCATCAAGCGAGGAGATGTCGAGGAAATCCATTTCCTCCTAAAGGTATCTGTGTAAAAAACTGTGGTAATTAAGCACCATATGTTTCTCTGAATCTTTGACACCCAATTTTTTTCACAAGGTATGGAATAGATTCATTAGATCATGCACATCTTGATCCCTTTGCTATTGCAACGCAGTCCATTATATGTACTTGTCCTCATAACTCCCCACAGGGTAATATTGTTCCTTGATGGAATCTTGAAAATAATTCCAAGTGGTTTCTACTAAAACCAGTGAGGGTTCTCTCTTGTCCCTCTGTTTTGAATAGGTTTCCCACTAGTCCTTGACATGGGGGGTGGCTTTGAGGAGCACAAAAGTAAGCTTTTCCCTATTGGAAAAATCATGAACTGAAAAATATCCTTCCAATATATTTAACCATCTATCTACAACATATCCATAGATTTGGCCTTAAAATATGGGAATGTCAAATTTGAATTGTACCTTGAAGGGAGTGGTGCCTCTAGAGTGAATGTCGGAAAAAGATGTTTCTCATGTGGGTATTTGTCGAAGGATCTAGGCAAGGTTCCCATCATCGCGTTCCTCTGTCACTCAAGGGATTCTTCGAGAAATTTTTTGAAAGGATCTCCTACTCCCTCATATTTCTTTTCTTTTTCCATGGGATGTCATCGAGGTTTGTGAGGATGGTCTTACAAAGGCTCAACCAGTTCAATCCCTAACTCCTTATACCCTAACCTCGTTGGGGACATGCAAAGAAAAATAGAGAAAGAGTAGACCACTATGATACCACTGATTCGAACTTAGACGGGAATGCAACAAAATACAAATATAACCACAAATACATATATGCAATAGAAATAACACTTCATTTCATTAATATCAAAGAACTGAAATATGCTTACAAGAAAAATGGAAATAAACTAGCTCGGGTGATGGTAGCTTATCTCTGAGAAGAGATGTGGTGGCTACATGCCTCTGAACTATGTTAAAATGAGGCTCACATGCCTATTTATTATTGAGAAACAATGGAAAACCATAAACATCCAAAAACCTAACCATATGAGATGAAGCGCCAAAACTATGGGCCATGTTTGGGTAAGTTGGTACATCAACATTTGGGGGATGTAGCTTTGGCATATGATCTCTGTTTGACACACACAATACCTCGTTAGAAATATCCATCTGAGGAATACAACTTTTGAGTGGAAAAAATCAATCAAACCCTCATCGTTTCCCCGGTTTTCCCAAAAAAACGCCATTTAGGGCCTTAAAACGGCTTCGAAAGACCAAGACCCAAAAAACTGCCAAAAATAGTAAACTATGCTACAGTTAAGAAAACTAAAAAACTAAAGAAACAATGGTGGGGGTCCAAGTGGAATAGGCAGGTGGCCACCAATATCCACCTTAATCAACCTAAAATGGAATATACATTCATATAGGCACTCATCCCAAACATACAAATAACATATAGACCAAAAATTGTGTAGCGGCTCTATGGTGCTACTAACCATTCAAATCATAACTCTCACGATAAAAAATCAATAATTAAAATCATAAAATTCAAGTATCCACGCATGAATATGTACAAACCATATATTTATCTTTTCATTCATTAAATTTTGTAATCATAAATTCTAACCAATGATTCACTTAAATCAAAACATATAAAATATAATCACAGCATATAAGATAAACTTGTAGCACATGAGATAACCTAAAATCATGAGTATGGCAGTGAATTTTCTAATTCCAACATTTAGCATAATTGAAACTTGCAAGATAATTCATTAATCCTGAGTGGACTTTATATCATCAGTCATGAACGTATATGATATCCTACACTTCATGATATATAAATAACCACACAATTCAATCAACTCATTTCACTATAGATATACAAGATATTTGGTCAACCATGATTATATAGTGAATCAAACATTCTTTCATGAATTATATAAGAATATACAGCGAATAAAATGACAAATATTGTCATAATATACAATCCAACAACACATAAACCATTATACTTATCTGAGTCAGTTAGAATTGTTAGAAACTAAATGAGGGACTTCCACTCTCCACCCAACTATAGGATAGTTACACTGCAATATCTCTTGTAGCTAACCACCCCGTATTTGGATCTAGTTCCTGAGGGGACACTTGCACAGGGGAAATTCACACCACCAACTTCAAGTACTCAAGATATGGAGTCCATTGTCCAAGTGGTTCATCAACTACTCTTTTGAGAGTAAGAATTGGAGTGACTCACTTACTCTCTGAGTATCACATCACAGAGCTTAACCCAAATTCCAAAGGCATATATTTCATAGTTCCAAAGGATTGATTCCACTATGAAGGTGGTCCATCAATATAACTGCAAGCACCGATCAATTTTATCTAATAATTGATTCCACAACGAGGGTGGTTCATCAATCAGTTAACAAGCACTTAGCATGCACTAAGTGGTTCATTAGTTTAACTACAAGCACCCATTGGTTTTATCTAGGGATTGATTCCATGAAAACCATGGTTCATTAGCTACTTAGCAAGCATTAAATGGTTAATCAATATAAATGCAAGAACCCAATGGTTTTATATAGGAATTAACACCACCAAAAGGGTGGTTCATCAGCCAAATAGAAATCACTTAACATGCACTAAGTGGTTCATTAGTCTAATTGCAAGAACCCAATGGTTTTATCAAATGATTGATTCCATGATGAGAGTGGTTCATCAATTACTTCGAAAGCACTAAGTGGTTCATAATTCTAACTGTAAGCACCACTTGTTTTAATTAACTATTCAATAAGCACTTAGTGGTTTATCAAGGAAAATGCAAGCACTAAGTGGTTCATAAACTAATCTATAAGCAATAAGCGGTTCATCAACGAAAGGAAATCACTTAGTGGTTGAATTCCATCATTGAACCACACACTAGAAATCTAGGCTCACACAAGGATTTTAGTGGTCTCAAACATAGTTAAGGTGGTTAATATCTAAATTCAAAGTGTACAGGCTCAATGCCAAGGAGCACCAAACTCTAAGTCAGCCCTCATATTTCTACGTCATCCTGGTCGCATTTCATAGCTCCACATTATCTCAAACTAACCTTGAAGTCTTCATTCATCCAAGAGATATGAATGCTTGCACTCCACTAGGAGTAAAAATAGTGAAGTGTTGAGAAATTTAGTTCTAATCGAATGGTAAAACCAAGATCTAACCCAAAACTCCCCAGGATAACCCTTGCCTCTCTTATATGATGTGTACATATAAAAAATTTCTCTGCATCCCTTTTTTTTTATCATAGAGAGCCACGAGTTGGATCTTCAATGTTGTTTCCTGAAAGGTTGTTTTTCTTGTTGTCTCATCAATTTATGAATGGGATATGGGAATGGGAACTTACCTTTCATCCACTACCCCAGTATAATACCATAAGTGATAGCCAATGGCTCTTCCAACTCAATTTAGCCCCAACCACATCACGTTAGACATGTTAGAGAATGGTTTCTCTTGACTGCAAGAAACTGTGACATTTAATTCGACTGGGTATGGATCATGTATTTTCAAAACAAGAAAGCAAGCAATATTATCTTAGACTAAGGATCTATAATTTTTTCCAACCTTTACTTGTTTTAATTAATTTTAAATAATAATTAGCAAAATTTTAATCATACGTTTAGCCAATTGTGATCCCCCCCACACTATTATTGTAGTGACAATTATTATTACAAAGAGCAAGGTTAGAATAGGGGATGTTACACTATGAATTTATTTTGATAACACTATGAGAATGCTTCAAATATGGTATTGACTAACTATTATATGGTTTGAATTTTTTAGTCGAAATCCAGCGAAACAATTTTTAAGATAGAATGCTTTCGGAAAATCACATCTCAATTTTTGTTGTCGACGCATTTCGAACCAATAAGCGGGTTTATCATCAGGACATGGAAGAAAGTACATATCCAACCAACAATTATATATTGTAGGGATGCAAAATAATTTTTGGTCAAATCATGATATTTTGTTATTTAAAATGAATTCTTGATTGCATATATGGATTCAACACCTTGAAAAAAACCTAGGGCACTCAGATTGTGGAGAGTTCATAACTCAAACTTATGATTCCAACAAATATCAACCATATTTTTGGCAAATTGTACTGAAAAATATGCCTGAAAATCCTCCAAAACTTATAATAAGTAGACTATGGCTTTAAAAAAAATATGTAACAAGATTATTAACCATGTAGATTCACCCTGACTTTATCATGAAGATTTTTGATCTGTATATATACTTTTTTATAGTACCATGGCTTATCAATACCACATGTCCAAAAAACCATAACTCATTTCATATTATACATGTTTATATGAAATTTTTTTGTAGTACTCTATCTACTAGATGTTTTTCCATTTTCCGATTATGTTTTCCGGTCAAATTTGTCTCAAATCCAATGAGGATTTATTGGAATTAATTTTCGGTTGTTTAATTTGCAAACATAATGTGCTTGGGGGGTTTTTGAGAGTTTTGAATCCATATATACTTTTAAAAAAATTGTTTTAAGCAACTAAAATTCACAATCCGACCAAAAATTGTATGGGCATATTTAGGAGAATAAGGAAAAAATGTCTAAGAGTTAGACAACCATTTTTTAATTAATCAATTTAATTAAAATTGTAAAAATAACATAACTACTCTATATATAAGTCTCAACCTTTGATTTATGAATACTATTAAAATTATTCTAAAATATTCCATGGGTTAAATTCCTACCATTCATGTAATAATCATTGATAATTAAATTAAAATTTTAAAAATTGTATTATAGAATTAGCACATCTATCCACCTAATAAAATTGAAAATAAAAATTATATATATATATATATATATGATGATGATGATGATGGTGGTGGTGGTGGTGGTGGCAATCTTTGGTCTATCGGACCTAAAGAAAAGAGTTATTTAGTTTGATTTAAGATTTTATTCCTATGCTCAAAAAGCTTAGAGAGAAGCCTCCTGAGCTCACTATAATTTTGACATCTTAAAAGGCTAGGAAGGTCAGTGTTGAAACAAATATTATGAAATTGAGCTCTAATGTGGTTGTACACAGGGCACTCTAAGAGGAAGTGATTTTCATCCTCAATGTCCATATTCTCACAGAGATGGCAGATCCTTTCCATCCACGGTGTTTTAGGAACTGTCCAACAACCTGTTTCACTATGGAGCTCATGAGAGTTCGTTCCAATCTTGGGTATATTAATTTTCTTCTTTGAGCTAGTTAAAATAGAGAGATACTTTTGATCTTCTAGGGTGGGGTTGATGAACCCCTTATAATATCTTAATTTTCTTTTAGCTTCTAGATCTTTCTCACACCACATTTTTTCTTTGAACTTAGAAGTAACATTTTTTTTAATGTTATTAATGTTTTGCAATGCAACATTCTCGCCGATCTCCCAATGGTTTAACTAGGCCCTGGTGTCTTTATACCAACCTTGTTTAAGCCTTAGGTGGTTTTGGTTGGAATTTAAAGCTAGCTTAGGAAGTCTATGGTCTCCTATGCTATTGAGCTTGTGCTTGTACAACAGAAGCCTAGTCATAGCTAGGCTTTCGATAGGGGAAATACCCACTTCTATAAGGAGAATAGGATAGGGTGTATTGTTTTTAATTCTAAGGTTATATGTTATAAAACTCTTCTGGATTTGCTCATTATTTCTCCAGGATTCTCTAGAGATGCTGCAACCCCAAACCTCACATTCATATAAGATAGCAGGTTTCCATTTTACAATTATTTTCAAGACCAAAATAAGATTTCCACCCCCCATTAATCCTTTTCTAAATGTTATAGTTCCAATTGAGCTTGTGATGCATATCAATTCCTAGGTAATTGTAAGAAAACACTTCCTCCAAGTTACTATTGTCATACATAAAATTAGCATAAGTGTCCTTCTTGGATTTGATAATCATAAGTTTTTTTTTGTCAATGTTAACATACATACCCATGGTAGAGAAAAAATCCTTAAGAAGTCTAAGTTTCTTATCAAGATTAGACGGGCACCTTGTGAGAAGAACAATATCGTCAGCATAGAGAAGAAGGATGATGACTATCCCAACTAAGATCATGCCAACATATTCTGCTTCCTCTAAACAACCTTCTAGCTTGTCAATGTAAATGCCAAATAGGGTAGGGGAGAGGGGGCAGTCTTGTTTAACTCCGATATTACACTAAATATCTTTCAACCACCCCTCATTTCTCTTTAACTTGGAAATTACATTCTCGTATAACCTTATAGTGGTCACTCTTAGCTCGAAAGGAACATTTAGCTCTTCTAATATATTCCATAGGTTGTTTCTAGGAACCGTATCGAAAGCCTTTCTAAAGTACACAAAGCAACAGAAGAGATTGGATTTATCATTGTGGCATTCCTCCACAATGATCCTAAGCGTAACGAGGTGGTCCGTTGTTGAGTTTTTCCTTCTAAAACCCGCTTGGCCTTTAGCCTGCTTACCTTCACTTTCAAGCCAAATGCTCAACTTTTTTTCCAAAATAATACCATATAACTTGGCCAAGAGAGGGTTGATCATAATTTTTCGATAATTATAGGGGTTATTTGTATCCCCACTTTTAAAAATAGGGATAATGAAGCTCTGAGTCCAAGGTTTAGGGAACCCTTGCTTGACTGCTTGGTTGAAAATCTTGTGGATGTAGGGGATGAGGACAAGACCTCCAATTTTTAAGATTTCTGCCTGGTAACCTTCAATGTCTTTAGCTTTCCCATTTTCCAGGCGTTTAACCCCAAAATCAATGTCTTATAATGAGAAAAAATCTTTCGTTGTGAGCAAGGTTTCAAAGTTATCCCTGGCATTTAGAGATTCATAAAGCTTTTTAAGATAGGAATTCCAGTCGTGTAAAGCAATTTTATTATTATCTTTAGTTTTCCTAGTTAGAATCTGCCTCTAGAATTTCTTAGGAGCCACCTTAGAGAGGTATAAGACATTCTCTTATATTTTACGAATATATTGCCTTTTTTCCTTTTAGTTAGGGCTTTGTAGATTTTTATCTTGTCAATTTTGTGAGATTCATCAACAGCTTCCTTAATTTCTCTCCTCGCACTTTTACAATCTTTGTCATACCATGGGTTGGTTTTGCTATTTATTTTATTACTTGAGACTTTAGTTGAGAACTTGTTAATAGAACATGAGAGGGTTGTAGTAAAATTATGATAGAGGTCATCTATGTTGTCTATACTAGATAAAGGAAGAAAATTATTTTTTAATTCATTTAGAAAGAGATCGTTTTTATTTCTATCAAAGATTAATTTCTTTTGAATAAAAGGATTATCTTCAATGGGATCTCTCTGCATGAAAAAATTGAGAGTTATGAGTAAAGGCCTATGATCAGAGTGAGGCTCGTGGTCGTCTAAGATGTCAAAATTCAATATTTTGTTGTATAAATGGAGATCGAAAATAACATAGTCTACCACGATGCTGCCAAGCCCATGGATGCAGGTCATCTAGCTAGAATTGGGCCATTTCTTTAGACTGTTGCAAATTATGAGGTCTTGAGCACTACAGAGCTTAGCTAGATTTGTACCCAAATAAATTATCCCCGAGGTCTTCAGAGCTCCTTTTGTATCAGCTAGCCAGAGTAAGGTCTTCGTCTAACCAAAGAAGATTGGGGTTGGAATGATTTCTTAGAAGAATAGATTGGTTGCTTGAAGTTCGAGCATTAAAGTCACCCATTAAAAGGATATTACCTTCATTCCTTAGGCTAGAAATATCATTCTCAAAACCATTGTAAGGATTATTTTTATCTAGATTCTTTTTCTTATAGTAGTTAGAATTGATGGGGGGGGGGATAACAGATTGCTATGTAGGTCTTTTTATCATTAATGTCAGTAATCTCAATCCAACTATATTGGTTGTAAGGGTCGTTTTTTTAAATCCTAGCATGGGGGGAGATGTTATTCTTAATTTAGCAAGCTATTCCACCAATGCCTCTACGGGCGGATCGCTTGTTCCATATAGACCATAGTGTAAAGCCATCTATGTTAGGGACCCTAGATTCTTCATGCTCCCAAGTTTCAACAAGGAATATAATATTAACATCATTTGATATCCAACTTAGCTTGGGGCCTTTGTTCCATGGAAAGCCCCGATAGTTCCAAGAAAGAATTCAGAGCATGTTGAATTGCTATTTATTACTATCTTTTTGGTTTCTATCTCGAATGACGACTTTTCTATTTCTAATTATTGCCCATTTTCCTTCCTTCCTAGCTTCTTTTACCTTTTGAACCTCCTTTCTTAATTCTTCTTGATCTTCTGGAATGATATCTTCATTTATAAATATTCTCGTTCCTTTTAGACTTGAGCTTTTACTAAGTATGTCATACTTATGGTCAGTAGAGCTCACCTTTATTCAGATCAACCTTCCTTTATTCTTAGTAAATTTCCCTAATCTTTTGCTTCTGTGAGACACATGGTTTCAATTTGTAATCAATTATGTAATTCTTTCTGGGCTATGGCTAAAGTATCCTTGTCTACCTCCTCTTTCAAACCGAATATTATAAGGTTCAAGGCCCTTTTGTTATGCTCATGGTCTAATTTGATCAATTTTTTCATTTCATCTTTAATTGGTTTGATATATAATTTACCTGCCCCACTATTTAGGGTGAGATTGTTGTTAGATTTTTCTTCTAGTTCTTTAATCATGTCCTTCATTTTAAGATTCTCTATATTATCAACATCTCCTTGCTGGGATGTTTGGTTCTTATCTTGGTTTTTTTTTTCGATGACCTGTAACCTAGTCTCCATTGCCTCCATTTTATTCTCCAATAGTTCTATTTTACTTTCTATTTGTTTTTGGATCTTGTCTTCAAGAGATGTGAATTTTTTTTCCAGCATAGTTTGTAACTGGGTTTGTAGCTTGACTTCTCTTTCTTCTCTAGGTTTCTCTAAAGACTCTATATACTCATAAAGACTTTGTAGAGTAACTATGCTAGGTATACCTTTGGTAATCTTTGGTAGTTATGGTGAATTATTCATACTTGAGAATATATGAGCAGATATGTATTAGAAAAAGATAAGGAATGTGTGCACCTGAATATCAGCAAACCGAACAACATACCTCAAGTACCCAGGTCCGAAAATTTATCTAGAAAAAAATCACCGTAAACCCAAGTATTAATCGAGAAAATTCATCGCAGACCCAAGTATTAATCGAGAGAATTTTCACCGCAGACCCAAGTATTAATCGAGAAAATTCACCGCAAAATTTTCACCACAATAATAATAATTTCAATTTATATCATCATATATATATATATATATATATATATATGTTAAAACAATATTTTCACATGAAAAATAATCAAACACCTATACATCCAAATAAATCTATTTACAAAATTAATAAGTATATAAATTTATTTTATTTTAATCCAATATCTTTGCATTGATATATTTCTTTACTAATAGTTCAAGGTGTATGATGTAAGCATGGTCCAAATGGATAAGACTATCTAGGACAAGATATTGTTATGATCAATTTTTTTTCTATGATCATCATGTTTATAAAATGAAATTCAAGATTAATATAAAACATATTTAAAAATATATATAACATAAATTTAATAATAAAATATAATATTTATTGTATTAAAAAATTATTTATAATATTTATAATTTATTTTTATATACTCTAAACTAATTTTAAAATTGATATACTATTATAAGTAATTCAATTTTAAAATTCAAATAATATTACAATTAATTAAATAAAATCAATATATAAGATTGGTTGGTTTTTTTCTAAAAAAAAAAAACAAAATAAATGAAATTTGCATTGTTGTTTAGTACTTGTGTTTTATATAAAAAGTAATTGATAGAAAAAGTTATTGTTAATTATTGTTAATTATTAAAACTTCTGATTTGCAAGATTCAATTTTATAAATTAGATTATAATAATAGTTTAGATTCTCTTCAACTATTGAATTTAGGTTTCTACTTAATATTAAAACATATTTTCAAAATATTAAAATAAATAGAATTGTTAAAGTTTTTAAGTAGGGAGATTTTTATAGTTGAATTTACAAAGTTAAGATTTAAAAGTGTTTAGTTAAAACAATAAAATTTATATTTTGCATTAAAAACATTTATAACAATTTTTTTTACAACAAATGGCATCAATTCGTTTTTCTTTGCTCTCTATATTCTTAAATAACTAATGCTTCTACAAATGCTTATAAGTATGTATCTTTCATTATTTGATAACTCCATATTTCAAGGATTTATATGACTCCTACACAAGTTGCCCATAAAATCAAACTAGCTATTAAAGGTAGGTAAAAATGTTTGAAAGAAAAACATTTAATATCATAAAATCAAGCTAGCTATTAAAGGTAGGTAAAAATGTTTGAAATAAAAATATTATATAATGTTAAAGGAACACATAATTAATTATAAAAGGCATGTTGATTTAGGGCATAAAAGAGCTATAAAGATTTATAATGGAGGGGACATTGTTTTTTCTTAAATATGTTTTTAGTAAAGGAATATTTAAGTTGTAGGCATTTTATGCCTTAAGGCGTTTTTATTTAAAAGCAACTCTCCTAGCTGCCAATGTGTCCATGTTTGAGCCATAACATAAAATTAAACTCCACACAAACCAATTAATTTAAAATAAATGGATAAAAAACAATATAAAAAAGGAAAATAATTGTTGGTCAAAATACAATAAAAAATAAAAATAATGAAATAAAATAATAATAAACTATAAAAATAGCACATGGTATTGACCCATGGTATTCATGTGGAATGTAGTTTATTTAAAGGGGGGAATTAAGATAAATATTTAGGTTTTGGTGACTTTTAAGTCAAAACGATGTTATTAAAATAAAAGTAAATTAAATAAAAAGATTGGCATAATGTAATGAACGCTATAATAATAAACTATAAAAAACAGCCCATGGGTCAATGGCCCATGGTATTCATGGGGAATGTAGTTTATTTAAAGGGAGGATTAAGATGGCCTAGATCAATATCAAGAGCCAA
Organism: Pinus albicaulis; assembly: GCA_034641835.2. Lineage (NCBI taxonomy): Eukaryota > Viridiplantae > Streptophyta > Pinopsida > Pinales > Pinaceae > Pinus > Pinus albicaulis. Next base: position 869,474,332 of record CM076575.1, on the reverse strand, counting down.
GAGAGATCACATGTCTTGATATGCAAAGCTATTTTAGAGTGAAAAGAGAATTGATCCATCTCATAAATAGTATAGATCTAAACTAATTATTTAATAAAATTCTTTTTAAATGTTTATAGCCATTATTCTTTTAAAATTTTACTTAATATAATGCATCCAAATTTTCATACATCCAAATATAAATAGTTTTCCTTGTTCTAATATGTCACAAGTTATCATTCACATAGTGATGTATTGACATTATTAGTTGAAATGGTAGCCAGTGACACTAAAAAATTCAAAATAGATATATGTATGGCATCCATATTGTCTACAAACCATCCAAATTTCCCATCTTATACAACAATTTCTAACAATAACTACTCAATTTACTCTCCAATTTCTTAAGCCCCCACCCATGTTGGGGAGATCAAAGTGTAAAATCAAATGTTCATGTGGTTTTTCTAAAGGGTTCATAAAAAAAACAAATAATGAGAAAGTCAATCTTGTGGTATAATAATTGAATTTTGAATCATTGTGACAAACAAAACATCACATTAGCTCACATAATATATCTAATGCTATAAGAATCTGAGATGATACCAAAGTTTTGAATCATGATAACTAGGTGACAAACAAAACTAAGTTGTAGCCACAAGAAAAAAATTACAACAACTCATAGAATATATCCAAGGTTGCAATGAATCGCTTACATAGTGATGGACCTCATGGGAATTTTAGTGCACATAAAACACCACCCTAAAAATTCTATACTCTTGATCAATTTAGAATAACCTAAGATTTCTAGATTGGATGTCAAGGTGGGTGGTACAGTAATTGAGGATGCTTCTTAAAGGGTAAGGGAATTTAGATACTCTATCCTTCCACCAAATCTATAAAAAGTGAGACTTGTAGATTATAGTTTTAATGAATTGACATTATGTGATTAAGAATAAGTTACAAACATAAGTAACAAGAGGAATGTACACGAAGGCCATGGTAATTAATGTTATTCTTTGGGTTTTTTATTATTTAGAATAGTTTTATTTAAAATAGTAATTTGTATTTGTATTTTTTTAAATGAATATTGTTAAATGTGTAATTGAGTAAAATGTATTAAATTGATATTCTAATTTTTAAGATTTTTATTTCAAAAATTCAAAGTAAGGTGAGTTTTGTTTTATTAAGCTTTATTCTATATGTGTAGACAATGAATCTATCTCAAGTCCCAAACAAGATTCTTCTTTCTCTTCTTATTCTAGGTTGCAATAGTTGTTTCACATGATTCTATTAAAATTTATGAAACAAATTCATTTTTTTACAACTCGTATGTTTAAATATGTGATTTTGGAAGTGATGATGGCTTTTTTAGACACTTGATTAGTATTGTGAAATAAATTTTATTATATCATTAAGGACTATGACTAGTTCATGTAACAATTGCATTACTTATAACACAATTTAATATCCTTTACTGCTGATACATACCACCTAATCCATGAAAAATTGTAACCATGTCTGCAATGATATATGCTAATCATTTCAGTTTTATGTTGATGCCAACAGGCATGAATATGTTTCTAATTTTCAATAAAGTAGTCTTCAAAAGTTCCTAGCTCTCTTTTATTTACATAAATGCATTGAAAACTATCTTATAGTATTTACTTCAATTGTTTTATTTGGACATGTTGCAAGCTGACATATTGTGCCAAGAAGTTTTCTATATCTTATCAGTTTAGTATTTTTTCAATCAAGAAGAGGCTTCGGAGTTTAAGAACTATATCTTTTTGGTTGATAACTCTTATAATCAATATCTTTAAAACCTCCATGACGTGCTTCCATGGAAGAAAAATTAAAAAATTTCCAATCATTCCTTCACGATGGCTCCTTCTCTGCAGCATCTTATTTCTTTTAGACTACTCTTTCCTATTATGTTGCTTTAAGGTGTTTCTTTTGCAACATATGGTGCAATTGCTAGTATATTTTTATGAAAAAAATAATAGAAAAATATGGTAAAAACCAATTCCGATGATTTTTTTCACACACACACACACACATTCAACTCAAATGTTAATCATCAATCTAAAGAAGTTGTATTAATGTAGGAAAAGGACTCAAATGCAGTAAGGGTTTACAGGAAGAACTTAGATTGCATTTTCAAAAATATCTCTATATTGATATAGGAAGTGATAGAATATCATAAATTTGTGTTTGTTGGATTTTTTTGTAGTTGTTCCAATAGTATTGGAATCCTAGTAGTAAAAGAATTAAAAAAAAAGTTGTTAAAGATTTCCCATTATAATTTAGGAATATTTTATTTAAGTAATGAAATAATAATTCTAAATGTTTTTCTTATATTAAGTAGATTATATATGTCATTATATATAAAAGTGAACCTATATATAAAGTAATTTCTTTCTCTATCTCTCCAACACACACACACATATTAAACCACCAAAAAAAATCATAAAATAAAAACGTGATTGTTAAAAAATTTCAAAAACTTAAATGAATTTTGTAAATTATTTTCAAAAGTTACACATTAATTAAAAGTCAAACATGAGTTTGAACACTTAATAACATATAAATTTTGTTTTCAAATAAATTTTATTTCTAAAAATTTATATTTATAACCTCATAATGAATCATTTCATTTATTTATATGAACAAAAAATAAAATAAAATAAAATAAAATAATTCAATATATTCAGTTTAATAGTTATTTTTTTCCAAACTTTATAAAATCCATTAAAAATTTTCACCACTAATTGAAAATCAAACGGTTTTAACTATAAAATGATTAGAATATAGCCTGCTTATAAGCAAGTATAATAAATTGTTATGCCCTATTCTTGATTCAAACCTTCTCTATGTAACTCGTTCAAGGTCATTCATGTGTATCAATGATTACACTTATGCAAGGAGTGAAATATAATACATTAAATTTCATACCATACATTTCCAATATCGTCAGATTTTAATGGTCTATTATCACAATTGGTCAATAGTCAAGTCATGTTGTCACATTTTAATTAACGTCGAAGGCATTATCTATTGTGAGGCTTTAGCTTACGACACTGTAGAGATTTGTCGTAAAACGACAAAATTCAGCAAATCTCAACAGTGTCACGCAACTGTCCAATCATCCGTTCAGCAATTAATGTGACCTTCGGCGTTTTCTTTTGTAGATTCATTTGCAAAATGCTAGTGTATGTACTATCAGAAACAGTGAAGTCATAAGTATTGTAATTAATTGTGTAAGAAATTCTTTCGGTAAAAATCACATGTAGGGAATTTTTGCCAACGCGTTTCGAACCAGCTAGTGTGACTCATCATCAAGACAAGATGAGAAATCTGAACCAAAAAACTAGATTAAATAGACATGAATGCTCCAACTAGCCATTAGTAATATAACGACTAGTTTGACTAATTTAATAAAATAAAATAAATTTCATCAATAAAACTATATCTTATTATGTATGATAAAATTATATTAAAAGTTTTTAATTTAAATTTAATTCAATATTAATGATTTATAATGTTAAAATAATTTTTTATTTTTTTATTTTAAAAATATATATATATATATATACATATAAAATAAAAATAAAAATAAATAAATAAATAAAATAAAAATATATATATAAATATATAGGAATAAAAAATAAATAAATAAATAAATAAATAGATAAATAAATAAATGAAAAATAAAAATAAAAATAAAACAAAACAAAAATTAAAAATCTAAAAGAAAAATAAATTTAATAAACCAAATTAAATAGAATAAGTAATAAACAAATAAAATAGTAAAAAAAAATATAAAAATAAAAATAAAATATTAAATAATTTAATTTCATAGCTAAATAAATTTATACATTAATAAGAAGGTGAAAAAAAAAAATATATATATATATATATATATATATATATATATATATATATATATAGATGTTGGATTCCTGCCCTTCACTCTTAGTTGTCTTTTATTTTTCCTTTTCTTTATATATATATATATAAAGAAAAGGAAGCAAGAGGGAGAATAAAAGGAAAAATAAAAGGCAACTAAGAGTGAAGGGCGGGAATCCAACATCTACTGACACTCCACCCATCGTCTCTATTAAGGTTGACAGACCTCTTTTCGATCTCCAAGGCTTCCCTCAATTTGCGATGGTGGAAATGGTCAATCTTTGCAATAACCTCAGCATCCTCAATACAGATGTGATGATTCGTTTTATCGGCATGCTCTGCTAAGGCAGATGACCGAGATCTACAATGTCTGAGGTTAGCGATATGTTTCTGAATCCTTTGATTAATGGATCGACCAGTTTCACCAATGTATGGCGTCCCACAAGAACATGGAATCAAGTAAACACCCTTACTATCTTTAGGGCAAATCGGGTCCTTAACCGACCTAAGCGAACTCCTGATGGTGCGAAGGGGCTTGAAGGTTGAGGGAACATTATGCTTTTTTAAGATCCTAGCGATCTTATCGGTCCTTTGGAGTTCACCTTGAGTGAACTCCAAGAGTTCACCTTGGGTGAACTCTTGGATGAAAAAATAAAGTCATTTTAATTCTTTGGTATCTCTCTGCGGACTCTCTACATGCAAACATTTTCATTCTGGGGAATCACCGAGCTTACATTTGGTCCTCCTTGCACTTATCAAATTGTGACACGTGGGTGTTTGCGGTGGACCTCAACAGGTTGTTACATTTTTACAATGTCATTTTATTCCAAGATAGTTTCATCTCCAAATAGAGGAGAGAAATGACATATCATGCTATTGACTGAGATACAAGTAGGAAATGCAAAAGCATAAATAGTATTCAATTTGAACTAAAATAACATATTCTGTAATTCCAGCTCTAACATATAAACAAACATATTTACGGGCTTCAACAAACAACAAAGAGAGAAAGATCATATTTTTTAATCATTACTTACCCTAATTTTCATTTTAATTCCACATAATTAGGGTTAGCAATTCGCTGCCTTTGAAAAGAAAACCCTAGGTGGGTTTACCAAATCGTCTCCTTTAAAAAGAAAATATTCTGGAGTGTCACTTTGTGTTAACACCGTCCGTACTTATGGTGATTTGTTTTGCCACCAAACAAAAAAATTTCGCCCAAAGAAAATGACTTACAACTAAGTGGAAAAGTTTCTTTCTGGACACATCTGAAACTTAATTCTGCTTAAATTTTGGTCCACCACGTAATTGTTTCGCATCATACTCCAACCAAAAAAAAAGGTCCACTTTGTACGACGTGTTTGAATGTTAAATGCACTAAATTGTTTATTTATATTAATCTTATAATTTACATGAATTCGAGGACCTCTGGATTAGTTATATGTTTTTTTTTTCAGAAAGAAAAAAACATTGTTTGTATTAACAGTGCATCTAGCAAAACATTACATTCCCATCACGTGGTGATAAGAAAACCAGATCCAAAATAGTTCCAAAGAGACAACTTCTAAGAAAGAAGGATTCAAAGTGAGAACCGTATGTGAGGATCAGACAAATATGGGTGCATAAACATCCCAAACAAATAGCAAGTCCAGATAAAGAAAAAATAGCAGATCAGCTCTTAGAAAGGGGAAATGTTGCCAAATTAGTTATATGTTTTTACCGACCTCAATATCGAATGCTTACCCTCCGAAAGGGTTATGAATCCAATTTGATTAACTAAGGGATATGCAAATGGTACACCTAAACCATGAATTTGAAGCCTATTTTTAATTTTATTTTGGAAATATGTTTTATGAGTATATATATACTTTAAATATGTAATTATTCTCTTTTTAAATAGTTACATAATTTTAATTTAATTATTAAATACTGAATTATATTTTTAAATAATTTTGATGGAATTTATTTTATTTATAGGATAAAAAAGATTGATTTTATAAATAATTAGTTATATGAATTGTTTTTATGAGTTAAATAACAAATAGAGTTTTTTGGGTTGTTGGATAAATATCGGGAGGTTGAAGAAAAGACTATACAATAGATAGAAAATATCTTACATCAGAGGTTGGAGTTGGGAGAACAAAACGATCTGTCGCCTTTTTCAATGGAAGAGATAAAAGAGATGAAGAATTTGCATGCAGCGCTGAGCGAATCTCTATGGTTGTATCCCTCTACTCTGATCAATCTAATTGATGCAAAGGATGACGTGTTGCCCAACGGTACCAAGTTGGAGAGGGCATCCATTTTCGTGTATTTCATCTATTCTGCATGAAGATTGAAGAGTGAGCGACGAGAGGATTTCGAGGAATTCAAGCCAAAGAGGTGGATCAAGGACGAGAAGGCCATGAAGGAAAATCAGAGTTCAACTACCCGGTTTTCAATGGCGGGCCGCAAAGGTGTTCAGGGAAGGATTTGTTTGGCCGCAAAGTTCTCCCATCCATTTTGGTGTAGTTGTTTTATTTATCATGGCATAGGGAAGAAGGAAACTTCTATTTCGGGCAGTATGAACTAGTGTGACAATTTAATCGACTAGGAAACCCACAGTGCAAACCAATCGAGAAATTAGTCGTATTATTGTCGAGGCCAAGAGTATGATCTATTCAATCTTGTCCTTGTTGAACTATGGTAAAAAATTATCATTGTACTTCCTTTTGATGTTGTAGTATCACATTCCTTTCAATAATGATTAATGGTTTGGGATCTAACCTATGAATGAGGTCGAACGGTCTCAATTATCACTTGATCGATGGTCGTATGACCACAAGTGATATTTTATGTTATTGCTACATGAAATTTGTATAAGTTGTAAAATAAAGTATGTAATACCGTGAATAAACACCGACAATCCATCAAATTTTCAATTTTCACCAGTGACAGGACCTTGCACTATCCTCCAGAATAACCAAATGAGCAGGCCAAAATTAAGATGATCTGGTTCTTACACGTCACAGATCGGTCCTTACACCTTTTCTTGTTTTCTGCATAATATCTTTGAGTTTGATCTTCACTTCTTCCTCACCCTGACACATAGAAAGATAGAGAGAGCGAAGTTGAGATGAAATGAGCCACAACCACAAGTGAGAGACATAAGGGAGGAGAGAAAAAGACAACAAAGTTGCGATGAAATGGAATACTACCACAAGCACCGATAATAAAAATAAAAATGAGTGGGTCAAACTTAAGATGATCTCGCGCTTACATGTTAGGGATCGATCCTTACACCTCTACTTTTTTTTTTGCATAATATCTTTGAGTTTACCCTTCACTTCTTCCTCACCCTCCATGTAGAGAAAGATGGAGAGAGTGAACTTGAGACAAAATGAACCAAAGCCACAAGGGAAGAGAGAAAAAAGACAACGAATTTGAGACAAAATGGAATACAACCACAAGCACTGATAATAAAAAGAAAAATAACAACCTTTTTTAGCTTTCGATGTTCCTTTGCACCTCTCCCTGCAATTGCTAGTTGTATCTACTCTTACGAATAGTCAAGTCAAAAATATGGTGATTAAGTTCAATCATTTAATTTATTTATGAAATTTATAAAAGTTAGTTGTTTAATAATGAAAGATAGATTTGAGTTTTCAATTATTTATGTAATTATATATAATTGATAGCTTGTATATTTTCATAATCTTCATATTGAGAGAATGTTTTTTGGAAAAAATTGTGTGGAGAATGTTTAATCCCATCCAACATTTCAGGTGGACACTTCATCCATAACTAGAGACTTTGAGAATTGAATGATTACAAATGAAAGCTCTGAATCTTTTTAAAGAATAGTATTAAAATAATAATGAAAATAGTTGTTAAAAAATAATAATAATATTAAATTATTTAATTAGCTGTTAAAAGAAAGAGTCAAGTTAAAAGATTTGAATAAATAAATGATTAATTAAATTAAATTAAAAGAGAATTAAAATAGATAAATGGGATGAGGTTTTTATAAGAGAAATTTAAGGAGGATAATGGAAAGGATAGAAGAACATGGTTAGACAATTTATTAAAAAGAAGGAAAATAAGAGTAAAATTAGAAAATATGGATAAAATTGAAAGGATAAATAATCTTAAAAATACATTGGATTGGAAAACAAAATATAAAAAATTTTATTTAAAAGAATTTATTATACCTAAAGATTAATTAAAAAAGAAAAAAGTTATCGAATGAGTCAAATGGTGGATAAATGGTTGTTAAGAATGACTTAATTTATAACCATCCTCTCAATTAAGGTTTTCTTGGTGTTTCTCTATTTCAAGGGTCTCTCTAATGATTTTGGAATTTTAAAAAGGAATAGAGATGAGGATTTTTATTTAATTAAGGCAGATTAGATGATTCAAATTAAAAGAGTGTTCAACTATGACTCACTTTGCTAACCTGATATGATTAGTATCAACTATATGCTCTTTAATATGAGCTTTGAAGGGACATCTAGTATAACCAATGTATGATTTTCCACATGAACAAGGGATTTGGAAAACCCCCGAATTCAAAATTGGGTTATACGTATCTTTACCTGATCAGGACATCTGCTTTAAAGTTTTATGGGGTTTAAAAATGGTTTTCGCATTCTTTTTTAAAAACATGTTTAATATGAGTTCAATGATCCTTTTCATGTAATGGAGAGAAACTTGGCCTTGAGGAGGAGAGGGAGGAGGGTTAATGGATCTAGGATTAGAGATTATCTTGAACGCTTTATTGATATGAGAAGAGGAATAGCCATTGTTTTTAATGGTTCACAAGTTAATCCTCCCTTAGTTTCTTCTTCTTCCCCTCATCCCCCTTGCTGAAGTGTGCCCCACCACCCCCCCCGGCCCCCTTGCTTCCATCCAGTGCTAGATCCAAACCTTCCTATGCAGTGAATCTATCCTCCTATGATATTTATCCCTCGTCCCTTCTCTTAGAAAAATGATTCAATTTTTCCATTGCCCCTAATAAGAAACTTGTTGAAGATATTTTTTGTTCCATTGAGCTTGGGTGTAAAAACCTTTGTTCCCAAATCATGGAGGAAATTTGGGAAGAGTGTGGAAAGGTTCTCCATCGATCTAAACCCCCTAAACCTAATTTATCCAAAGACAAAATTCAAGCCCTTAAATGCCTCAACGACAACCTCGAAATTCTCATCCTCAAGGAGGATAAGGGGAATGCCTCTAGTGATAAACTCTAGGGACTATGAAACCAAAATTCTTTATCTTGTATCTTCTTCTTCCTATAAGGTCCTTCCAAAAAACCCCATCAATTCCATTACTCATATTGTTAGTAAAGCTATAAAATAATATTCTATTGATACCTCCATCTAGCAATGTCTTATACCCCATACCCCCGAAACTCCTAAAATTTATGGCCAACCAAAAATTCACAAACTTGGAGTTCCTTTTAGACCCATTGTTAGTGCCATAGGAACCCCCACACACACTCTCAGTTAGTATCTTGCTTCTAAGCTTTAACAATTTGTTTTTTCAACCCCTAGTTTTATTTAATGTTCTTTTGATTTCATTCATAAGACTAAAGAAATTCATGTTGATGACCATGACATTCTTGTTAGCTTTGACATCATATCACTATTTACTAAAATCCATGTTTCTGAAACCCTCTCATCAACCTTATTTTCTTACAAAGGAATGATTGATGGGAAAATTGAAGTTAACAATGGGTTCATCTCTTTCTCCTATTGCAGCTAACATCTTTATGGAATACTTTGAGGCTAAAGCTTTGGACTCTTGGCATATATAGCCTAAACGTTGATTCAGGTTTGTAGATGATAGTTTTTCCATTTGGAAATAGGGAAAACTAATTCTATATGCATTTCTCTCCCATATCAACAAGATTTTTTCTTATAACCAATTCACCATGTAAATTGAGGCTAACAAATCTCTTCCATTCTTTTTTTCCTTGTCACTTGGTTTCCTGATGGCTCCCTAGCCCATCAAGTTTATATAAAAAATACCCACATTGATTTTTATCTCCATGCCCATCCCACCACCACCCTTCCCAAAAATCTAACATTCTTAAAACCCTCATATCCCGAGTCCTTAAAATTTCTGCTCCCAAAATCCTTCCCTCCAAAAAATCCTACCTGGTCCAAGATTTTAGAGCCAATGGTTATTCCTCTTCTCAAATCAATAAAGTTTTCAAAAGCATCTATAATCCTAGATCCATTAAACATCCTTCTTCTCCTCCTCAAGGCCAAGCTTATCTCCCTTACATAAAAGGAACCACTAACCTCATAGAAAAAATATTGTTCAGAAAGAATGTGAAAACCATTTTTAAACCCCACAAAATTTTGAAGGAGATGTTACAGTTAACCAAAGATAAGTATGACCCCATGTTGAATTTGGGGGTTTACTGAATCCCCTGTTCATGTGGAAAATCACACATTGGTCAGACGGGACATCCCTTCAAAGCTCAAATTAAATAGAATATTATTGATACCAATCATCTCCCGCTATCAAAGTTGGCCATGGTTGAACACTCTTTTAACTCGAATCACTTAATCTACTTTGATCAAACCAAAGTCCTCATCTCTCTTGTTTTTTACAATTCTAGAATCATTAGAGAGACCCTTGAAATAGATAAACACCCAAAAAACCTTAATTGCGAGGATGACTATAAATTAATCCATTCTTGAAAACTATTTATCCACCATATGACTCATTAGTTAACTCTTTTTTTAATTAGTCTTTTAGGCATAATAATTTTTGTTTATATTTTGTTTTCTAATCCAATGTATTTCTAAGATTATTTATCCTTTCAATTTTATTGATATTTTCTAATTTAACTTTTATTTTCCTTCTTGTTAGTAAATTGTTTGACCATGTTCTTCTATCCTTCTATTATCCTCAACTTTCTCTTAAAAAAACCCATCCCAATTTTCTATTTTATATTAATTAAATTGATCATTTATTTATTCAAATCTTGTGACTTGAACCTTTTTCTTAACAATTATTTATATATTTTACTTTAATTAATCTATTGAAAACTAATTATATAATTTAATATTTTTTTTTTTAATGGCTACTTCCATTATTATTTTAATATTATTTTTTAACGTCTAATTTTGGATACCTCCTTCTATTAAAGTATTCACAATGCTCTTTTGTAATCATTTAATTCTCAAAATCCTTGACAATGGGTGGAGCACCCACCCGAAACATTGGACATGATTAAACATCCTCCATATAGTTTCTTTGAAAAATTATCCCAATTATATATAATTTTAAATCTTGAAATAAAATTTTGAATAGTTCATAGCTTAACTAATACATAAAATGGCATTTTTTTAGCATTTTTTTGGTCAATGATCAAAATTGATTACAAATTTTTAAAACCATCTGTTTAATTTGTTTAATTTGCAAATATCGAGGGTTTAAGGGGTTTTTTAGGGTGTTGAATCCATTTATGCATTCAAAAGTGTATTTTAAATAACAAAAAATCACAATCTTGCTAGAAATTGTATTGTCAAATTTAAGCCAAAAAGTTGTTCCATTTATTAATTAGACTATGTTACATATAAAAAGATGAGAAGATGTTTTTTCTTTTTTGAAATTGATGTTAACAATGACTTAATCAAAGATACTATTAATTTAAGTTTTTTTTTTTTATAAAATTAATTTTATTATGATTTATTAGTTTGTGTGGAAGGCCATAACTATACCAATTGATTTATCATTGACTTTGTATTAATTAATGTTTTGACTATAATTTTTTTCATTTTTAGTTTTTTACATTAGCAAAATATATTATTTATTTTTAAAAATTTTTAATTTCATTTATCGACTATGTTATTAGTGGATTTATTTGAGAGCTCATTTGGTCCTTATAAATACTATTTTAGAAAATTTTCCGGTTTATTGGTTGAATCTTATGAAGGCTCCAACAAGCATCTTAGACTCCATTAGACAAAAAATGTTCAGTTTTTTGTGCTCCGTAAAGAAATTGAAATAAATAATTCACCCTCATTAGAGAAATTTTGAGGTCTAAAATGAGTCTCCCAAGGAATATTATAAAATAATAATGGAAATAATAAAATAAGATTAAATTACATCATCAAATTTTAGAGGGCAAAAAAAAAAAAAAAAAAAGTATTTTACAATCTGCATTTTCAACTTATCTCCCTATGATTTTACTCAAATTTTGAGTGGGAGCGCGCGCTGGATGCAAAATTTAAATCCTCAACGGAGGAGTACTCATGTTGCATAATTTCAATGGATCCTACTACATGGAAAATGAGAAATACATGAAAAAATGTGATTCCAATCGTGTTTTCATGTATTTCTTATTTTTGTGTAGATGGGTCCATCGAAAGTATGCAACATGGGTATTCCTTAGATGAAGAATTAAATTCCACATTCAATAATTTCTCTCACTCAAAATTTGAGCAAAACCATAGGTAGATAGGTTGAAAAAACAAGTTGAAAAAACAATTTTTTTACTTTTTTTATTGTTTAATCTTTTTACATTTTTACTCCAAAAATGTTGAATAATCCCCGTGGTTGACATCATATCTTGGATATTATTGATTCTTATCAATTTGGCTTTGGTTGTACATTTTTTTTTTTAGACTCATTTTTTAGCTCAAAATTTATCTAATGGTTAATTTGGAACACATTTCTCTTCCCAAAAAATTGGGGGATTGGGGTATTGGGAACTTGTCATGGTCTAATCAAGCTTTAAAATTGAAAATGATTTAGAGGGGAATTTTTGGGGAGGGCCTCTTGTAAGAAATTATAAAAATTAAATACTTGAAGAACAAGTTAGATATTTATTGGATAAAACAGTCACTAAAGATTGGGAGGAATGCTTTTATAATTTGGAGAAGCCCGATGCACTCTTAAAAATGGTTAGCTTCTTGTCTAGCTTGGGAAATTAGAAATATGAGATAAGTTTTCATTACGAGGGATCCTTTTTCAATAAGTAGAGATTCCTTTTGTCTTTTTGAAGATCTCATTAATTTTATGCATTTAAAAGATGTCTTTAAATTGGCTCAAGTAAAAAATGAATAGGTCTTAGTTGAATCCTATTGGATTTTTGTTGTAGATATGAGATTACAAGGAACAATTTCATACGAATGGTACACTTATGTTATGATAATTTCCCAAGAAGGGATCAATTTGGCAACTTTAGATGATGAAATTGTGTGAAGCTAGAATGTAAAATATGACAAGGTAACAACACTTTCAACATACGAAGTCATTTCACATTTCTTAATGCAAAGTCATCATGTGCCATGGTGGTATTATATTTTATGGAAATGGAATTTACCTATGAAAATCAAATTCTTTAGTTGGTTGGTTCTTCAAAGGAAATTTCTAACTTGGGATAACTTACAAAAAAGAGGTTTCAGGGGACCAAATATATGCTATATGTGTCAATTAGATGGTGAATCCATTTCTCTTCTATTTATTTTCTACCATTTTGCAAAAATTATTTAGAGGTCATTGAAAGATAAGTTACAGTTTAAGGATACTTTGATTATAGTCTTAGGAAGTGGATTTTGGAAAATAAAAAATTTCATACCCTTCCTTTCTATGCAAATTGGGGAATTTGGATTTGCTAGAATTAGAGAAAATTTGAAGAAAAAGTTCTAAATGATGCAATTTTTTGCAACAAAATTGTGCCTTTCGTCTTGTATTTTTTTAGGATCTCACAAGAAAATTCATTAATCCTTGTGATGGGTTGAGGATTGTTTTAGCTTGTATTTTTTGTTTAGTAGATGTCATCTTTGTTATAGCTTTAGTCATTCAATGTATTTTCAAAAAATTGGGACATATGTCTATATGTATATAGGTTGTTATCATTTTTTCTGGGTTGGAACTTTTATCATTTTGATATGGGTTTAGATGTCAAGAAAAAGTGTTTAGAAATTTTAAAATTTCATTTCCTTATCGCTATTTAACTGTAAGAAGCCATATTTTGGTCTTTGAAACTTGAATATGTATGTAACATTGATTCTATCTCATGAATAACAAGTTACTTGATTTTTTTTCTTTGTGAAAAAAATGGATATATTTGAGTGTTCTTTCACAACTGCAACTAAGACTCCGAGGCCATAACTATACCAACTAATTGATCATTAAATTTGTATTAATTAATGTTTTGACTATAGATTTTACATTTATTATATTTTCTTTACATTACCAAAATATAGTATTTATTTTTCGGATTATTAAATTTCATTTATCTATTATGCTATTAGTGGATAGATTTGAAGTTTTTTTCACAACTGCAAGTAAGACTCCAACATTTTTTAGCTTATACTAATTGGTTGCTAAGGAATTTTTATATTTTCTAATTTTATAAAGATAGATTAGCTAGCTTTTTTAATTGATTTTTTACTCATTAACTACTTTTTAAAACCAAAAAACATTTAATTTATCACTAAAACATTTAATACAGTTAAACCTAATTAAATTAAATTGATAATATATCCCTATATGGTGTGTCAGGAGAGAAAAAAGGTGGGGTGCAGGATGCCACCATCCCACCTATACATATGAATGGGGGATGTGGAATACTGTCCCCCTAGATGGCATAAAGCCTAAGGAAATGAACAATCAATTTAATCCTTGGACCATTTTTTTGTACACCATCTCCCACTAGCTTCACCCATGTCTACTCGACCTCATTTGACCTCCCATCACTTAGTGTAACAACACACTCCTCCCTTGTGTGAGCGCTCATGTGTCATAGGGTATATTTATGACATCCACAACCAAGGCAACTGATTTTCAATACTACCATCCGACTAGCCATTTCATCCTTCAGTCAACTAAGCATCCTCAAAAGCCTCCAGAGAGCCACTCAACGGTATGGTGGGCACCATTATCTCTCATTAGAGACTACAAGCTAAGGTAATTCCTCCTTCTAGATCCCCTGTATATGTTAGATTTGAACTTCAACATGGTCCTCATATTACATGTGGTTGGTGTTAAAAAGGAAAGTTGGTAGGTCAACTAGACTGACTTCACAATGATGAATTTTTTTAGTTGCACTAATATTTGGAATTCTTAAGAAGTTGAGGACAAATATACCTATCAATTTTCATTAATTGTACATAACTTACTAGTCACAATTGTTGTACAATTATGTTCTAAAAAAAATAAATCTCCCTTAAATAGGTCTAGTTATTCTTTCTCTAGTTTTTTCTTAGCTCACTCTCCTCAGTATTTTATGGATGGGATCATTTATTCTTCTTGTGCTCCCTTTTTTTAACCTTTTCTATTCAATGTTAGATCTCTTCCCCTTTGGGAATTTTTCTCTCCTTCTCAGGTTTCCATTATCTTCATTTCCGCCCTTTGTTGGATTTTCCTCTTATTAACCTGCATCTTGCCTCCCTAGGCTGTAAATGATCTTGAGTGTTGGTTAGCACCTCTGACATAGCCTTGGCATGTTTCTCCTCATCTCGCCCTCTTCCTCAACTATCTTGTTCTTGACATCCTTCCTTCTGTCCTTTGGCTTGCTCACCTTTCTCGTTGCATGACCATTCCTTTACAACGAGCCTAAGTCAGGCATGGAGTTTTTTATTATCAGAAGTGGGCTAGCCAAGGAAGCATAAGAACCCACCATAAACTGGAAAAAGTTGTTGCTCACTTTCAAGATCTGACATTGGGCCCCATCTAGGAAAAAATAACATGAGATGAGAGGGAATTAACTTCCCAACGAGACCTTCTCTTGGATACTAAAGTACTATTTGGCTTGATAGACTGAGTGCCTGGCACATACCACACATGAAGACAATTTAATCAGTACATGCATGCAATGGACCTATACTAGGACATGCAATTTATCATGGTCATGGTTTTATTGTATTAACACAAGTAACAAGAGTACCTCCTCCTCCCATTGGGGTACCTACACTGGCATATGATGGACCTAGATCAACGAATAGTGAAAATCGAGAAACACCTTAACATCCATCACACTATTTTCCACTCTCCGAGCAACAACCAAGGGTCAATCCAGGTTTCAATAGACTCAGATCTTACTTCCTAGATTATTTTGTTCCATCTTTATATTTTTAGTCCTCTGATAATTTTACTTGGCTTCATGGTCATGAAAAGACAAACACTAGTGCATATACGAATTATTTAGAGCTTTTTGAAAAATTTCTTGATCCTCTCTTAGAAGAGTGCACTTCTAAATATGGTCCAACCTTCCTAATGATATATTGGTGTAAAAATACTATTTTAATATGTAACTTGTGTTTTGAAGGAAATAAAAATTTACTGTAACAACCCTGGTGAAAATTCCATGTAATAAAAGTTAAAACTAATAATGACGGTAAACGAGACACTTATTCCAAGTTGAATGTTGGGAAAAACATCCTAGTGGGTGTTCATTTGGTTTAATATGGCTAAGAAAATTGGCAAAGGCAAAGGGAAAAGGCTTTGGAAAGGAAAAATGTCATATTTGGCACATTTATTTATGAAAATAAGGGAAATTAGGAGAAAAGGGAGATGAATGGTCACAGGTTGCATGTGAGGAGGAAAATGAAGGAAAATAATTGAAAATGAAGAAAATATAGGCCCCATCTATAAAAAGGCCTCCGAGGATCAGTTGGTACCTTTTGTCTGTTCAATTTTGGAGCTATCTCGTTATTTTCTCTCTCTCTCTCTCTCTCACTCTTGGACACTTAGATTTTTCTTGGAGCACTTTGGAATTGGAGCAAGAAAGACAAGAAAGAAAAAAGAAGGAGGAAGCAAGCAAGGATGAGAAGGAATCAAGCAGCTACAATAGGATTTTTGGCAGGTATCCATTTGTATGTGTGTTTTCCTTGCTAGATCGGGCATGCATGGTATTGCATGTGGGTTAATTTTGGGCAACTAGGTCCAAAATCCATGTTGCACTGCTCATATGATGATGGTAATATTTTTTTTGGATTCATCTTTAGGAGAGGTGCAATATTGATCTAAAGATCATTTTCTTTGGATGAGCAGAACATGTATTTTGAATTTATTTTACACACATGTGCAAGGTCGGCTAGATTTGTAATGTAGTTTCACATGCCTAATAAATGTGTCACAAACCCTCACTGATAGATATAAATTGGAGAGACTTGGAGGTCATTTTGTCATAATCTCATCACACATCTCTCCTTGCGATCTAATTGGTTCGATAGCCTTTGGAGGCATCTTTCCTTCACACAGCCGGAGCTGAATTTGCTGAAATTTGAGGATCTATTTAGGGCTATTTTTGCAGAGCATTGACCATGGCCAACCCTTTTCCGTTTGACCTCAAATTGATGCTAAAATTTCAAGTTTTAGAGGTTGTACAGCTGGGCACAAAAATTGAGGGAAAAGGAATAGTACGATCGAAGCCCTAATTTGCTGTGTTGACTTTTTGTTGATTGTCTTGCATTGAATTTTATGCATTGACTTTTGGTTGACCAACGTTGACTTTTGATGAGCTACCTTTGAAGGCTTGGGTGTGACACTTGGAGGGTTGGCTGATCTAAGAAATACTTTGTTGGCGGAAGCATCCTGTTGACTACCATAATGCACACCATCTCATATCTTTGCTAGACAAGAAGAATTGTAAAATATGATCTATATTATTGGCTTGTCTTCTGTTGATCTATTATTGTGTTCTATCAACATTTTACTTTCATGTTTATGTGATTTCTAATTTGAATCGGGCCTAAGGAATATTCAAGTAAATTTTCCTTAAGCATATAACACTCCATGTCTAACTAAATTTAACATGGTTTTAGAGCTAAGGTGAGGAAAAAGTCCAAGCTAGTGTGAGAAGCAATCACCGAAGAAGAAATCCTATCAAGGACTAATGGCCGCCTCCACCTATAAGGGTTTCAATTCTAATGATAAATTGCATGATAAGTCTGATTATCATGCATGGAATATGTCCTTGGATTTGACATTAGAAGATCAAGATGTCATGGACTATGTGCAGGGGAAGATTCAAGAGCCTCCATCAAATGGAGCTGCTGCCGCAAAGACAAAGTATAGAATAGGGGAAATGAAAGCAAAAATTATTATCCAGGATTCTATTCATAAGCACTTGGTTGCTTACATTTCTAAGTTGAGCACATCTAAAGATATGTATGATAAGATGGTTGGAATGTTCAGGGCTAACAATGCTAATCAAGTTCTTTTCTTCAGGAATCAATTGAAGAATATTAAGAAATGAAAGGATGAATCTATTCAATCCTATTTTATGAGGCTCACTAAAATCAGGAACAATATTCTATCTATTGGAGAATAAATAGTGGATCAAGAGATGGTTCGCATCATGCTTGGAGGTCTCCCCCATGATTGGTATGCATTCAATAACGTTATTCTTAATAATAATGTGATTAATGATTTTGATGAAATTTTGAAGAGATCCACTCAGGAGGAGACAAGAATGATGGAGAGTGATCATCCCTCTAATGGAAATGGAGGTGAACCTACTGCCTTCACCGCTCATGCAAAGAAGAGGAACAATGGAGGTTGGAGAAATCAAAACCATGGAAGAGCGGTACCCAAAGGAATGAAGGGAAGATGTTACACTTGTAACAAGTTTGGTCACTATGCAAGAGAGTGCCCTAATAGAAGGGACTCTCCCAGGAATGATGAAAACAACAACCCCAGGAGAAATGGAAATCAAAGGAACAACAAGTTCAAAGGAAAAAGGAAGGCTCCTTCTTATTGTAGTGGAAATGGGAAACCTTTCAAAAGGTCAAGAAATTCGACGTACGATGATTCTAATGTTGTTGATAATAAGAGAAATGAATTTATTCGTATATTTTCCCTCTCTATTGCATCTCCTCCCAACGCCATGATGTCTAGTTGATTGATAATGGTTTTTCAAGGCACCTAAATGATTATAAATAAGCCCTTTCTGATTTGATTGAGAAGGATACTAATCTAGAAATCATCCTTGGAGACAATGCCACCTATCCCGTGAAAGAGACAGGGACTATGACCCTTCACTTATCTCAAGGTCAAGTCCTTCGTTTACAAGATGTGTTGTATGTACCTGATTTGAAGAAGAACCTTGTGTCTATTTTGGAAATGGAAGACAAAGGGTTCAAGGTGGCATTCTTTGATGGAAAGGTACTCATCTGGAAGAATAACTTCAAGGAAGCTCTTACTATTGGCTTTAGAGTAGTTACACTCTACAAGGTTGGAGGAAGTCCATTGGGGGCTATGTCATGTGTTACAACTCGTCAAACAGATTTATGGCACCAGAGGTTTACACACCTTCATTACAAAGCCCTTCTTGAAGAAAGGAAGGTGGTGAAAGGGATGCCCAAATTTAGAGATGATCATGAATTTATATGTTAGGGTTGTGCCAAAGGGAAGCATACAAGGGGACGATTCCCCTCAAGTTTCACAAAGACGACTAATATCTTGCAGTTGAGACATTATGATTTATCTGGTATGCTGCCCGTGACATCCTTGGGAGGTGTTTGGTCAATTTAGTGTGTCCTAAATTGATACATTAATTTGTCAATCCGGGATTCGTAAGCTGACGAAGTGTGGCGCACTATATGTGCAAGATAACCTATCTCTTACTTTTTGTCATTTTTGGGTTTTTTATTTATCTTGGGGGTTTTTATCTTGGTTGGTTTCCTAATGTGAGATGGAAATTCTAAAAGACAAGTATGGATATAAATTTTCAAGGCAATGATGTCATTTATAATGATTTCCCAAACTTCAAACTTCAAAAGGGTTTTAAAACATGCAATGACAAAATTAATTCCTAAAATAAAATGAAAATGTGCCACTATACTAGTCAAACAAACAGTGAAATATTGATCATGAAACCCATTACCCTTGCTGTTGTCTAAATACAAAAGAAATTGTGCTCAAAGAAATCCAAGAATTGCAAGCAAAGTAAAGCTAAAATCAAATTACATCAACTCATATTCTGACCCCTCACCATTAGTCTCGCTATGGCTTTCGGAGGTAATCATAAACAACTTGAGCAATCTGATATCTAATTTGCAGAAAAAAATAAACTAATATCAAATTACACACTCATACTTCAATCCCTCACCATTAGTCTCGCTATGGCTTTCGGAGGTAACTGATAATGACATGAGCAATTTAATATCTAACTTGCAGAAAAATAAACTAATATCAAACTACACACTCATACTTCAATCCCTCACCATTAGTCTCGCTATGGCTTTCAGAGGTAACTAATAATGACATGAGCAATTTAATATCTAACTTGCAGAAAAATAAACTAATATCAAACTACACACTCATACTTCAATCCCTCACCATTAGTCTCACTATGGTTTTTGGAGGTAACTGATAATGACATGAGTAATTTAATATCTAATCTAACTAATAAAGCAAATGTACAAAATTGAAATAAATAAAACAGTGCTGGAATTAAAAGCTAAGAAAAATAAATCAGCAGAAGGACAAGACTGTTTTCGTGTCATTAGTCTTGTAAAACTATGTGCAAATGCCCGGGCTGCCTGCTGTAATCTGGAACAAAGACACTGATCAGTTAACAACAGTATAAAGCATGAAAAATTATGGACCGAAATAAAACGTTAATACCATAAGAGATGTAATATATACACGTGAATAACTATGGCATAATGAATGTAAGGAAATAAAGCATGAAACTATACATCAATAAACAAAACCTCGGCGTGTGCAGGGACCCTCTACACAATCCTCGGGCAACAGCTATCAACCATGAATTATGCTTATGAACAGAGTCTTCTCATGTATTCAAAACGCAGTCATAACAAGGAAATAATGTCACAACACAGTGGGCTTTCTTTTCAGCAAAATTACATTACAGAAGCTAGCTACTATGCATATGAGAACGCATTATTTATAACAGAGGATGACATAACTACTTTCCTACAATCTGCGCTGGTAAAAGACACGCGAACAACCACGTCCAGAAATCTAGCATTATGGCTGCCGTGAAGATTAAATCTATGGAGGGTGGCCGTTGGATTCGGCTTATGGAGCATTTCACAGGTGTTGATATGTCCCCTGAGATTTAGGAACGACCACGCAAGTCTTCACGTGGTGAAAAATGGAGTTCTGTCACTGTAGGACTCTTAGGTTGACCACCGCTTGACTACCTTTGACCACGGCCTTCTTTGGTGAATTCGACTGAGCCAATAGGACTCGGTCCATATCCATGTCATTTCCAACTTTCCCATGTGGCTTGATTTTCCTAAAGACACCTGCAATATAGACTTTAACAAAATGGCTGCGGAAAGTGACAAGATTCCGCAGCTCAATGAGTAAAAATCTATTTCAAACAGCAGACACAAAACATAGTTAAAAACCACTTTAAATGCTCTTTTATGATTAATATGTAATGATATTGATGACTTAGGAGGTCCAGGTAAATGGAAAAAGTCTAGAAAGGTGTATAGGAAAGATGAAAGTTTGGGACTCAACATACCCCCACTGTGAAGGTGTTGCATGTCCCCATGCAACCAAAATTTTGATCATCCTCCTTCAATTCATCATCCTCCTTCAATTCATATGCCCTGATACCTCTGCCAGTACATCCAGTCCTCTTCTCCTCTTTCTTGGTGCTGCTAACATCCTGGGCTTCTTCATCAAGCATCTCAATTTGAGATTAATCAGTGCTCTACTTATCTTCTTGCATTTCTTCTTCAATTTCCTGTTCTTTTTGTGCCACAGTCCCAGATGTAGCATAGTCTTGTCATGAATGATCTTTTCCAATCTGCTTTGCTCCTTTAATGCTTCATTTTCATTTTTAATATGTCTATTTAAAACCTCCAACTCAAAGAATTCTTGTTTCAACGATTGGACTAGAGCTTCTTGTGCTGTGTGAGGCTGAGTGGATGAAGTGCTGGGACTCGTGGTTGTTCTTTCTAAGGATTCTATGTAATCATACACCTCTTGCTGCTTTGGATCTATCTCGGGTGTCATTTTTCTTGGGCTATCCCCAAAATGCTGTGGAGGAGAATTGCCTTCAAAATATGGCCGAAAAGGACTCATGTCAACATCTTGAGGACTAGTTTTAATGTTTGGCTGAGAATGAGGTGGACTATGGCCAGCTGGAGTTTGTTCAGGTGTTCCTCCTCCCAAATCAATAAAATTGGGTCCTTTTGTTTGTGCTTTCCTCCACTTTCCTTTAATCTTGGTGCTTCTTCTTACATGCTGTGGACTACTGTCTTTTTCCTTCGTTTTTCTTTTCCTTTCTTTTTGGCCATAGCTGACTGTTCCTGAAGGTGAACTAGTCTCTCAGACAATACTTGATGGTCTTCTTCTAAGGAAGGGGTTTGATGCACAGCCTCAATGCTTCTTTTCTCTTTTGATTTTGTTGGCTTTTTACCCTTAGTCTTTTCCTTCCTCCTTTTAGACAGTCTTTCTTCTCTACTAGTTCTTTCAACTGTGTTAGTAGGAGTGCTTTGAGTTTTATCACATGTTCTCTTTCTTCTACTTCCTTTTGATGTACTACCTTCAGGGGTTTCTTGGGGTTCTTCAAAGAAATTTCTAATTAAAAACTGCTCCCAGGTGTCCTTTTTCTCTTTTAATTGTTTTTCTATCAAGATTTTCACGAGACCATGGTGATACAAATTTGGTTCTATGTCCCCCAGATGCTTTTGGACGGTTATAGACATCTTTTTAAAATTGTTTAGTAAAAAGTATGGTAGATTGAGGGTCTGGTTTTCTAGGAAATTCATCAACAGTCGGGTATGATACATGTACATTGATCCAAAACATCCCTCACAGGTGATAAACTTTTGAATAACCAACAATAAACTGGCCCACTCTTATTTTAAAGCATGGACAGGAATTCCCTTTTTGAAAATGGTGACATCCATACCTGGGTTACGTAGGATCACTCTCCAGGCTTCCTCGCCAATGCTCTTGTTCTTGAACCAGCGTTCACCTTCTTGAGGGAGTTCTATAGCAGCTTCTATGGATGCCTCAATCACTGTAAATTTGAGGTCCCCAATTTCTACCTCCAGACCGTTGAAATACCTCGAAAAAGCTTTTATTACCTCCTTATTGTAGCCTTTAAAATTTTGAATAAACCGAAGCCATTTTGCCTTTTTCAATATGTCTTTGACTTGCGGGTATCCTTCCATAAATTTGGGTCCCTCTGGTTCTGTCCTCAACAACTGACCCATCCTTCCTTCTATTCTTTAAAACTCGTCTGCGTGAGGAGGGTTTAGCGGAGGTAAGACGGCTGAATTAGCGGAAATGAACAGGGTTTATGAAGGAGACCAGTGACTGTAAGCGGATATCAGAGAATAGGTACACGGAATGAAGTGGAACAGAGAACAAAATGGGGTGAAGGCCTATGTGAGCATGGTGGAAATGCAGCCGTGAGGTCAATAGAACAGTAGGGGGAGTAAAGTGCATCCGGCAGTATTTAAAATTGGGTGGCTGCAGAGTAGACGCAAGCACGTTTATGAAACGGCTGCAGATTTTGTGCGGCTGAGAGAAGCTGTAGTCAAATCAACCATGTTCCATAATTACAGGTGGAGTATCAAAGTATAGCCGAACACGAGTGAAGACCGGAGGCTTGATTATGAGGTCGTTTAAAAATGAATGCAAGGATTGTGGGGGAATCGTATAGAGATCGTGGAACAGTTATGGAGTTATCAACACAATCATTGCATATAATGGAGCTATGGTTTATAACTATGTAAAAATGTGCTTGAATGCCATTTGAAATAAATTTCTACTCATACCTTGGAATTCTTGCCATTTTTCATTAGTCTTCAATCAGTTGCTCCTCATTGATGCTTTTGAATGCCTCATGTCTTCATAATATGTCCTCATACCTGCATTTGATTTCATGATTGTTGAACTAACATCTGACTGTAAATTTTTGAAAAACAGAGTGGTGGCTGCAGAAACTGCTTCTGGCTGCGGAAACTGGTGTCAGCTGCGGAAACTGACACAGCAATTATTTGGGTGAATGGAGATGGATAGATGATAAATAACTGAAAGAAAATGGTCATGAAAGAAAAATTTTATTGGTGAAATGAAATTAAATAGATGAAATGGAGTGAAATGAAATGAAGTGGAGTGGAATGAAGTGGAATGAAATGGAGTGGGTTGTCATAAAACTTGTGAAATGAGAGAGAGAGAGAATTTTTTTGGAAAATATAGGGTGTCAGGTGTTCCTGATTTTCACCCTACATTTTCTGTATAAGACTTCCAATCAGTGATTGGTTTTCAGGCTTATACAATTTTATTTTTTTTTGAAACTGAAAAGAACAAAGGCTAGGTTGGTGGAGAAGAAGGATTCTTCTTCACCAACCTTATTGCAGAATTATCTTGAAACATTTTGACAAATTCCTCTTTTGAGAGTGGCTTATGATAGATCTTTAATCTGTGGCCATTCACAATAAGAGGAGTTTGAGATTCATCAATGGTCTTGATTCTTACCACTCCATTGCTAAAGATCTTGTCAATCTCATATGGCCCAAGCCAATGAGTCTAAAATTTTCCTTTAAAATCTTTAAACTTGGAATCAAATAGCAATGCCCAATCTCCTTCTTGGAACTTCTTCTCTTTGATGTATTTGTCATGCCATTTAGCTCTTTGATATTGAACTAGATCAGTTCTTAGAATTGCCTCTTGTCTGATCTCATCTAGCTCATTCAACTGCTCCATTCTATGCTTTTGGGCTTCTGATAGATCCATCCCCAACTGAACTGCCATCTTGAAGGTTTTGAATTGGAACTCAATGGGGAGCAGGACTTCTTTCCCATAAACAAGTTCATAGGGAGAATGTCCTGTTGTATTTCTCCATGTAGTTCTGTAGGCCCACAAGGCTTCAGGAAGCTTTTCTGCCCAATCTCTTCTATGTAGATGAACAGTTTTGGTGATGATACTTTCAAGAACTTTATTTGTGGACTCCACTTGACCATTTGCTTGCGGATGGTAAGGAGTAGATCTTCTGTGCTTGATTTTGTATTCTTCCATCAACTTCTCCACCAAATTGGATGTGAATTGGCTCCCCTGATCTATCACAATTTCTCTTGGAACACCAAAGTGAGTAAAAATATCCTCATAAAGAAAATGAACAACTGAATTTTCAGTAGCAGATACTAATGCTTTGGCTTCTACCCATTTAGTAACATAATCAGTACAAACCAATATATACTTCTTTTGCTTGGATGGTGGATTAATAGGTCTAATGAAATCTAAAGCCCATTTTTCAAAGGGTTCAATGAGTACCTGTGTTTGCAGTGGCATTTCATTTGAAAGGGTAGGTTTCCCTACTCTTTGGCAGCTGTCACACCTTTTGACATATTGTTTTGCATCTTTGAAGAGGGAAGGCCAACAATATCCTAAAGAGAGGATTTTATAGGCTGTCCTTTTGTCAGCAAAGTGTACGCCGCATGGTTCATAATGACATGCCTTGAGGATATCAGGCATTTCATCCTCCCTGACACATCTTCTGATCACAATATTTGGCCCTGTTTTAAACAATTCGTTAGAAATACATGAATATTTTGAATTCTCCTGAATAATCTTTCTTCTTTCACTTGGAAATAAATGTGGAGGTAGTTTCCCCGTAACCAAATAGTTAGCAATATCTGCATACCAAGGGGTCTTAGTAGTTACTACAAACAAGTATTCATCAGGAAACTTATCCTCTACAGAAGAATCTTCTTTAGTATTTTGAATCCTAGACAAGAAATCAGCTACTATATTTTGTTTCCCTGGTCTATCCAACACAGTAATATTGAATTCCTACAAAAGTAGGAGCCATCTTGTCACTCTGCCATTAGTAACAGGTTTGTTCATTAGATATCTAATCGCAGAATGATCAATATGAATAAAAGTTTCATAGCCTATTATATAATGTCTAAACTTATTGATTGCATGAACAACAGCTAAAAACTCTTTTTCAGTTACAGTATAGTTCAACTCAGTGGGAGTCAAATTTTTACTGGTATAGTAAATGGCATAAGGGACTAAATCCTTTTGACCCAACACAGCTCCTAGAGATGTATCTAAAGCATCTGTAAAAATATGGAAAGGGAGTTTCCAATTTGGTCCTCTCAAGATAGGTGCTTCAGATATTCTTGTTTTCAAAGTTTCAAAGGCTGATTGACAATCAGGATCCCATTTGAATTCACACTCTTTTGTAAGCAGTTTGAAGAGTGGAGATGCTATTTTAGTGAAGTTTTCTATAAATCTTCTATAGTATCCAATAAATCCTAGAAAACTTCTAACATCTCTTTGACAATTTGGAATAGGCAACTTGGAGATGACTTCAACTTTTGATCTATCAACCTTAATCCCATCTCCTAAAATATGATGCCCCAAAACAATACCTTCAGTAAACATCATAAAGCATTTTTCATGGCTTAATGAAAGGTTTGTTTCTTTACATATTTTAATGACTTTTTCCAAATTTTCGAATGCCTCTTCAAATGAATTACCATAAACTGTAAAATCATCCATATAAACCTCTACACAATCATGGATTAGATCAAAAAAAATTCCTAGTACTGCTCTTTGGAATGTTGCGGGTGCATTACATAACCCAAAAGGAAGTAATCGATAGGAAAAATTCCCCCATGGACAGGTAAATGTGGTCTTATCTTGATCTTCAGGTGCTACCTGAATTTGATTATAGCCACTAAAACCATCCAAAAATGAAAATTACTTTTTGCCTGCTAATGTATCTAATACCTGATTGATAAAGGGCAAAGTAAAGTGATCCTTCAAAGTTGCTTTGTTCAATTCCCTATAATCAATGCATACCCTCCATTTACCGTTCTTTTTAGGTACTATAACCAAAGGAGAAACCCATCAGCTATCTGAAATTGGATAAATGAAGTTTACATTGAGTAGTTTTTGGAGCTCTTCTTTCACTATCTCCCTAAGGTTTGGATTCATCCTTCTCTGAGGTTGTCTGATTGGTCTACTGTTTTCCTCAATATAGATATGATGGATGCAAGTCTTAGGATCAATACCTTTCATGTCAGTATACTCCCATGCAAATGCGGTAGAATGTTTTTGCAAGATTTTGGTTAGTTCTTCTTGTTGTGACTTTTCCAAATGTTTGTTGATATTCAATGTTTTTCCTGGAAAAATCTCAATAGTAGAACTACCAAACTCTTCCATAGAGTAAAGAGACATTTGTCTTGATGATAAATATTCTATGTCAGATTCCAACTGAATTGTGTGGGGTCATATTCTGAAGATGTCTCAAAATTTTCTAATGTGTTCGGAATTTGACTATCCTCACTGATTTCAGAAATGGTAAAGACAGGTTGTATAATGTCCTCATCATCGACCCATTCATTGTCTCCTACTTCTGTGATTGCTTTTGTTGGAGGATACAAATTGAATTTCTTTGTCGAATTACCATTAGAAATGTACATATCCCCAGATCTACAACTAATGAAAGCATCAGCTGTGGCTAGCCAAGGTCTTCCTAAGATAAGTGGGTGCCCTCCTAGATTACTCTTGGGATTCAAAATCATAAAATCTACTGGATATTCCCAAGAATCTAAGGAGATTGAAATATCTTCTAATACACCATTTGGTTTGATAATTGATCGATCTGCAAGTTGCAGTAAAGTAGGTGTAAAAAGAAGATTAGGAAGTTTTAGTTGTTCCATAGTCTGTCTACTCATAATGTTGATAGCAGCCCCTAAGTCAATCAATGTGTTTTGAATTTCTATCCCATTTATATGTGTCTTGACAATTGGACTACCTGGATCTACATACTTCTGCATGGTAATTTTTCCCATCATGATATCTGCAATTTTTCCTACCAGGTGAATTCTTCTTGTATCTCTTAGTTTCCTTCCTGGTCTTTTGAGACTCAACTCCTTTATTGTTTTTGCTAGAATAGGAATCTCTCTAATGGCTTGTAGCAAGGGAATCTTGATACAAACATTCTTTAATTCATCTAGAAAATCATAGTTAGGAAACAAGATTTGCTTTTCCACCCCTTTATCAATTTGTAATATTTCAGGGAAAGGAGGTGTGGATGAAGATGCAGGTTGCTCAAATATAGGAGTTGTGGGGGTTAACTTTTCTTTCTCTTTTTGAATGTTTGATTTTTGAAGGGATGCTTCCTCAAAACCCTTATTGACTTTAAGAGAGTCCTCCTTAGAGGTATCTTGCTCTTGGACATCTATAGAAGGTTTTTCTAAAACTCTACCAGACCTGAGTTGTACATCATTGAGAGGAACAATCATATAGGTAGGAAATTGTTGTCCTTCTATCATGTAAGTATTCTGAGGATTTTTATTGTTAGGATTTGGCAATGGCTGAGCTAGAAGTTGATTTGTCTTTTGTTGGAATGGAAGCATGAGTTGAGGATTTGGATTTTGTTAAGAAGGTTGTTGTTGTGGAAATGGCAATGAAAGTTGTAGATTTGGGTTTGGAAGTTGTGGAGCTTGTTGATTTTGAAAAGATGGAGGATATTGATAAAATTGAGCAAATCTCCCATAAGGATTTTGCATACCTTGTACCCATGAATGATATGGATTTTGAGGTTGGGGCCAAGGTTGTTGCCAAGGATTCCAATTTGGTGGGGGTTGAAAATTCATAGGGTTGTTAAACCCTTGAGTTTTTTTCCCCTGCCAAGGTCTTCTTGCAACAAAACAGAGAGATTCTACTGAATTTGGATCTTCTTGAAAGACAGCTTTGAGTCCAGGAATTGAAGGAAAATCCTTGGTCTCATGATTCTATGAGAAAATCATACATGTTTCTAAAACTTTTGCATCCAAGGGACATTCCCTTAAAGCATGTTTCTTCCTACATTTCGGACAAAATATGGCTAGAGCATCAGTTTCTGCTTTCTGCTTGTTTTGAATTTTAAGGGTGTCTAGTTGTTCACTAAGGCTCCCTAAGATATCAGTTTTGAATTCATCAAGCATATTGCCAATCTCTGCCCTACTTACTGATCCAGTTGCAGATTTGTTTTCCCTGATAAGAGAAGGATCTCTAGGCCCTTTTCCCATTTTAGATTTTCCCTTGAGAGATGGACACATAGTTCTGTTATGTTACGAAGTGGAAGTTGAGAAATGTCTCCTTTCCCCATCATGTTTAAAATATCTATCCATTCATCTCTGATGGCTTTTAATAGAAGGGCTTTCAAAGTTTCCTCATCTAAGTTGCTCATCTTTGCTCTTTTTAAGTTGTATTGAAATCTTTCAAGTAAATCCTCCAAATTTCATCTTCTTTTTGCACCATTTTGAATACCTCATCCTTGTGATTGGTGGGCATGCAATAGTCCAGGTATCTATCCAAAAATGTTTGTTTCATATCATTCCAAGTCCTAATAGATTGGGTGACTAATCCCATGAACCATTTCAAAGCGGCTCCCTTCAATGTTGAGGGAAACAGTTTGAGTTTTTGTGAGTCTTCCATATAGTCATAGGTTCGGCACACGACTTCAAACTCAAACAGAAATGTTTTAGGATCCTCACTTCGCAATCCATAAAAGTTGGGGAGGATAGATGGTGAGATGTTTTTCATCGTTGTATTAGTTTCCTCATCAACTATATGGAATCCAAACGAGTTTTCTCCTTCCCTATTTCTTCCATTATTACCTCCACCTCCACCATTGTTGCCTCCATTATTTCCTCCTCCTCTACCTCTACCTCTACCTTTGAATCCATCTACTACTTCCTCTGTCATGATATTTTCTTCAGAGTCCTCAGAGTCCTCTGGTTCTTCTATCAAGGGAGGATGAGAGGGAGTTTCTTCCTTTTCTTCTTCAGGTGATTCTACTTCTTTAATTACAATATGCTCTCCTGTAGAAGTAAAGAAAGGGTCTTCTTCTAAATGAGATTTGGTAGATGGTATAAGAGAATCCTCTAATTCAGCTGCTCCTTGAATTCAATTTTAAGGCTAGGGGTAGATGGTGGTGAATCTTGTCTATGCCTTGAAGAATATGGAGTTGTGAAAATCGAACTCTTGGCTCTAGCTATAAACCTTCCCCTAGAATCTCTTTCTCTATGCATGTCATTTTTATTATTTTTATTTTTTTTAAGTTGGGCTAATAATTCTCTTTCTGATCTTCCAGGTCACACTAGGTGCAAGAAGAGAGCATACTTAAGAAATTATTGAACCAATAACTCTCTTTTCTGATCCTCCAGATCACACTAGGTGCAAGAGGAAAGCATACTTCAAGAAGTTATCAATTTTTCCCTTCTTTTTATTGTTTTTTTTTAAGAAATTGGCTACCTAGTTACACTTCCCCGGAAACGGCGCCAAAATGTTTGGTCAATTTAGTGTGTCCTAAATTGCTACATTAATTTGTCAATTCGGGATTCGTAAGCTGACGAAGTGTGGCGCACTATATGTGCAAGATAACCTATCTCTTACTTTTTGTCGTTTTTGGGTTTTTTATTTATCTTGGGGGTTTTTATCTTGGTTGGTTTCCTAATGTGAGATGGAAATTCTAAAAGACAAGTATGGATATAAATGTTCAAGGCAATGATTTCCTTTATAATGATTTCCCAAACTTCAAACTTCAAAAGGGTTTTAAAACATGCAATGACAAAATTAATTCCTAAAAGAAAATGAAAATGTGCCACTATGCTAGTCAAACAAACAGTGAACTATTGATCATGAAACCCATTACCCTTGCTGCTGTCTAAATACAAAAGAAACTGTACTCAAAGAAATCCAAGAATTGCAAACAAAGTAAAGCTAAAATCAAATTACATCAACTCATATTCTGACCCCTCACCATTAGTCTCGCTATGGCTTTCAGAGGTAATCATAAACAACTTGAGCAATCTGATATCTAATTTGCAGAAAAATAAACTAATATCAAATTACACACTCATACTTTGATCCCTCAACATTAGTCTCGCTGTGGCTTTCGGAGGTAATCATAAACAACTTGAGCAATCTGATATCTAATTTGCAGAAAAATAAACTAATATCAAATTACACACTCATAATTCAATCCCTCACCATTAGTCTCGCTATGGTTTTCGGAGGTAACTGATAATGACATGAGCAATTTAATATCTAACTTGCAGAAAAATAAACTAATATCAAACTACACACTCATACTTCAATCCCTCACCATTATTCTCACTATGGTTTTTGGAGGTAACTGATAATGACATGAGTAATTTAATATCTAATCTAACTAATAAAGCAAATGTACAAAACTGAAATAAATAAAACAGTGCTGGAATTAAAAGCTAAGAAAAATAAATCAGCAGAAGGACAAGTCTGATTCCGTGTCATTAGTCATTGTAAAACTATGTGCAAATGCCCGGGCTGCCTACTGTAATCTGGAACAAAGACACTGATCAGTTAACAGCAGTATAAAGCATGAAAAATTATGGACAGAAATAAAACGTTAATACCATAAGAGATGTAATATATACACGTGAATAACTATGGCATAATGAATGTAAGGAAATAAAGCATGAAACTATACATCAATAAACAAAACCTCGGCATGTGCAAGGGCCCTCTACACAATCCTCGGGCAACAGCTATCAACCATGAATTATGCTTATGAACAGAGTCTTCTCATGTATTCAAAACGCAGTCATAACAAGGAAATAATGTCACGACACAGTGGGCTTTATTTTCAGCAAAATTACATTACAGAAGCTAGCTACTATGCGTATGAGAACGCATTATTTATAACAGAGGATGACATAACTACTTTCCTACAATCTGCGCTGATAAAAGACACGTGAACAACCACGTCAAGAAATCTAGCATTATGGTTGCCGTGAAGATTAAATCTATGGAGGGTGGCCATTGGATTTGGCTTATGGAGCAGTTCACAGGTGTTGATATGTCCCCTGAGATTTAGGAACGGCCATGCAAGTCTTCATGTGGTGAAAAATGGAGTTTTGTCACCGTAGGACTCTTAGGTTGACCACCGCTTGACTACCTTTGACCACGGCCTTCTATGGTGAATTCGACTGAACCAATAGGACTCGGTCCATATCCATGTCATTTCCAACTTGCCCATGTGGCTTGATTTGCCTGAAGACACCTGCAATATATACTTTAACAAAATGGTTGCGGAAAGTTGAAGCAGCTGCGGAAAGTGACAAGATTCCGCAGCTCAACGAGCAAAAATCTAATTCAAACAGCAAACACAAAACATAGTTAAAAACCATTTTAAATGCTCTTTTATGATTAATATGCAATGATTTTGATGACTTAGGAGGTCCAAGTAAATGGAAAAAGTCTAGAAAGGTGTATAGGAAAGATGCAAGTTTGGGACTCAACAGGAGGATGTTCATATTACATGACTTTTACAGATGAATTCTTTCGCAATACCTAGATATATTTCTTAAATAAGAATGACGAATCATTCAAATGGTTTCGTACCTTCAAGGGCTTAATGGAGAATCAATGTTTTGAGGATGGACAATGGGACCGAGTATGAGTCAAATGAATTCAATCATTTTTTTAGAGAAGCTGGCATTAAGAGGGAGACCACAACTATGTATACTACTGAGAAAAATGGTGTTGTTGAAAGAAAGAATAGGACCATTGTAGAAGCTCCCCGCGCCATGCTATGTGACCAAGGTCTTCCAATGTTTCTATGGGGAGAAGTTGTGAACACTATTGTGTACATTCAAAATATATGCCCGCATTCTGCTCTAGACTCCAAATCCCAAAGAAGTATTCTCTGGTAAGAAACTTGATGTTTCTCATTTTAGATTTTTTGGTTATCTTGTTTTCTTTCATGTGCCGAAAGAAAAGAGAAGCAAGATGGATGCTTCTGGAAAGAAGGGAATGTTTGTGGGCTACAGTGAAACTTCGAAGGCATATATAATCTATGTGCCTGGTCAAAGAGAAGTGGATATATGCCATGATGTCACCTTCGATGAAAATTTTGCCCTCAAGAAAGTGAGAAATCTTCCTAGCTCCAAGGAAGACAAAGAAGATGAAGAAGCAGGGAAGCAGGAAGAGCCGAAGGATGAACTAATGCCTGATGTTGAAGGACCCATGAATCCTATTGATCCACTTCCTTCAAATAAGAGAATACCCTCATGGCTGAGGGATACTCTCGCAGATATCGAGAGACATATTGCCCCAAGGAGGACATTCTGTGAAAGCAAGAAGCTGAATAGGCACCAAGAGTATCTAACAGCCATGAGTACAATAGTACAATGTGAGTCTAGATCATTTGAAGAATCCGTAAAGCATCAAGTTTGGAAGGATGTTATGCACGAATAATATGATTCCATTATGAAAAATTATGTCCGGGAAGTGGTCCCAAGACCGAAGGATAAATCTTTTGTCACCTTGAAATGGCTCTATAAGATCAAGCATGGATCTGATGGAAGAGTTGAAAATTACAAGGAAAGATTTGTTGCCTGAGGCTTCTATCAAAAGGAAGGTATAGATTATGATGATATATTTTCACCTGTGGCCCGCTATAACACCATCCAATATATCATTTTCCTTTTTGCAACACAAGGATGAAGTCTCCATATGATGGATGTGAAGATCGCTTTTCTGCATGGTTCTATAAAGGAAGAGGTGTATGTGGAGCAACCTCTGGGGTTCGAAGTTCGAGATAGTGTTAGGTCCCTATATTACTAATATAGTCCCTTATTGTGTTAGTGTATCAACCTTATTGTTATTTTTGTACCCATGCAACCCCAATATTGTTATTATCGTGCCCTTACATTATTATTATTAGGTCGGCTAGGATTATATTGTGATCCCATGGACTCCTATATATAGAAGGAGGTTTTGTCAATTGTAACATCCAAGAATTATTCATTTATGTAATGTATTGGAGGTCACCCACTCGAAGTGGCTGATTTATAAGGCGTTGATCTATATTTTCTTCTATTTTTTGAGTTGGTTTCATAACATTTGGTATCAGAGCTTTGGATTCTAGGGTTTCGCTACTCCAAACAGGTCATCGTGGAATTTTCGCTATAACATTTTTTCTACAAAGTTTTAGAAGCTGAAATTTTTACAAAGCGAAGCCGAAATCTTGAGAAACCTCGTGTAAAAATTTTAGATCTTGGTTCACAATAATTTCAGGATATGATCTGTGGAAGATAGGATTGTTTCAAGCTCCTGAATTTCACCTACAACAAGTCATCGTGGAAGTTTCGCTATAACTTTGTTGCTAATTACGTTCAGATTCTGAAATTTTTACATAATGAAGAAGAAATCCTAAAGAAAGTCTTGGAAAAATTTTAGACTTTGGTTCACAATATTTTTAGAGATATGATATGTGGAAGTTAGGGTTTGTTCAGGATCCTTAATTTCATCTCAAAGAGGCAACCGTGGGAAAATAATCATAACTCTATCTCTGAGCATCGGATTGGAATTATGTAAAACGTGGCTGCAAGTACATAGATTTTAGTTTCTTGTGTATAAATCTCAGAGATGAAGGAGGAAACAGTGATACGTGGCACACCGTAAAAGTTCGCTCTACTGAACTAGTTCATAATTAGGTCATTGTGGGAGATTGGGCATAACTTTGTCTTAAAGAATCCAAATCAGGTCAGACCTGTGGAATTTGAAAGAAGCTTCAGAGGGATACTATAAGGAAAAATTTCAGATATTGAATATCTACAATTACAGAGATAATTTAGTTTCATTATCAAGCTCCTTAAAAGCAAGAAAAAGGTGTGTATTTTTTTTCAAATTGCATAAGTCTTGTGTGAAAAATCAGTTTGAATTGATTCCAAGGGCATATTGTAGAATACATATCAGTATTGGGTTCTAAAAATTCCCCTTAAAAATTATTCAACACCCATTAAGCCTTTAGAAGGCTCTACTATGACTCATGAAGATGAATAACGGCAACATGACATGTCAAAATTACAAGAGCAAGTGCACCAAATTTCGCTCTCGCAAAGAGCAACAAAAAATGAAATGGAATTTTTGAAGAAAGGAATGGAAGCTAAGATGGATGGAATGGAAGCTGGCATGGAAGCTAATATGTATGACATGAAAGACAACATGGAAAACATAAATAATTATCTAAAAGAAGACATGGAAGGTTTGACAGAGTTGATACAATAAATGTTTCCTAATGGAAAAAACATAGTATAGGAAACTCATGATGAGAACAAAATAAATGTTAATCATGATTTTATAAACTCTAATGTTGGATGGAAGAACCACCATATTCCAAAGATGGATATGAGGTATTTTGATGACAAGGATCCCGTAACATGGATACTACATATGGAGCAATATTTTGATCTCAATAATGTGCAAAACACACAAAAGGTACGCATTGCAAGTTTACATTTAGAAAAAAATACATTTGTATGGTATCGATGGCTTTGATCCCGTAAAAAAATTGTCGCTTGGTCAATTTTACGGAGAAATGATATCACATTATGAGGATACAAAGAGCAACACCTTCTTTAGCCAATTGATAAATCTCAAACAAAAGGGTTCAATGGAAGATCACATTGAGGGCTTCCAAAATTTGAATATCAACGTAACTGATATTCCAGAGGAGCATAGGATTGATGTCTTCATGGGGAATTTAAAGGATAACATCCAACATGATGTTTTCCTTTGGGAACTTGATTCATTTGAGAAGGCTTTCAGGGTAGGAAAAAATGTTGAATGTAAAATTATGGCAACAAGGAAGCCTATCACTCACATCTATAAAGATGAAAGTGTGGCTACTCCTAGACTTCCACAACCTATAAGTTTGACACCACAACAATTGGAATAGAAAAGAGAAAAAGGGTTTTGCTACAATTGTGATATAAAATACAATAAGGGTCATAAGTGTGTTGAGAAGAAATTATTTTACATAGATTGTGAAGAGGAGGAATAAAATGAACAAGAAACTTCAAAAGAAGAGGATATACACCAGGAACCAACCCTAGAAGAAGAAGAAATGAGTCCGGCCATATCGTGTAATGGATTGGTATGAATTACTACTCCTTAAACTCTTAAGATAGAAGGACATATCAAGAAGAAAAAAGGTAATAGTGTTGATTGATTCGGGTAGTACCCATAATTTTATTCATTTTAAGGTAGCCAAGGAATTGAATTGTTTCCTATACCCAGCACCAGAATGTCAAGTGATGGTTGCAAATGGTGGAACTATAAATTTCTCTGGAAAATGCCATAATATCAAGGTAACCATGGGGGGAATATGTATTGAATAGTCCAATGATTTCCATTCCAATGGGTGGCGTTGATGTTGTAATAGGAGATAAATGGTTACAATATTTGGGTACGATAGATTTTAATTTTCAAGATATTTTCTTGAAATTATTTTGGGAAGGAATGGAATTTTAATTAAGGGGTATCGCAGGGAAACTAGGAAATATAATCAAATCTAATGGAATGACAAAGATTCTAAATAAATAACAACTAGGTGTAATTGCACAATTATGCTCACTAGAGTTTCAAACATCAAAATCATATATTTCCCTAGATCTCCAAAAATTCTTGGACAATCATTCCAAGGTATTTGAGACTCCCAAAGGACATCCTACATCCACCCTATTGTGATCGTGTGATCCTTGATCATCTTTATTCATTTTATTCCGAAGTGTCTTCCAAACATTAGGCCTTACGAGATATCCTTATGTCAAAGAGTGAAATTGAATGTACGATTGCGAGAAATGCTAGAGGCTAGTATAATTCAACCTAGTCAAGTTTCTTTCTCTCCTACAATAGTATTGGTGCACAAGAAATACAAATCATGCCGCATGTTTCACAATTATCAGGAGCTTAAAAATCTCACTATTAAATATAAATTTCCCATTCCTTTCATTGATGAATTATTGGATAAATTACATGGGGAAATTTACTTCACCAAGTTGGACCTTCGTTCAGGATATCATCAAATAAGAATGAAAGGAACGAAACATATTCCGAAAACGACGGCTTCAAACTCATGAGGGTTATTATCAGGGTTTTGGTCATGTCTTTTGGCCTTACTAATACATATTCATATTTCTGAGGTTGATGAATTTCATTTTCAAACCCCCTCCTTAAGAAATTTCTGCTTGTATTTTTTGATGATATATTAATCTACAACAGGCCTTGGAAGGATCATGTTCACCATATTGACAGGGTGCTCAAACTATTGCAGGAGAAAAAATTATATGAAAAAACATCCAAATGTTTTTTTGGAGTACAATAGGTGGAGTATTTGGGTCATATTGAATCTCATGAGGGTGTTAAGGTAGACCCTAACAAAATTAAAGCCGTTGAGGAATGGAAATTCCCCACAATCATAAAGAAGTTATGGGGATTTCTCGGGTTAGCAGGGTATTATCGCAAGTTTGTTAAGAATTATGGGAGAATATCAACACCTCTAACAAAAATATTGAAGAAAGATGCATTTTCATGGACTCCTGAAGAAAATAAGGCCTTTAAACATGTTAAAGAGGAAATGTGCCTAGCACCAGTCTTAGCTATGCTAGACTTCACAAAAACCTTTATTGTGGAATGTGATGCCTCGAAAATGGAATTGGTTTTGTTTTAATACAGAGGAATTAGGCGTGATTTTGAAGATCATTCGATCAAAGGAAAGTATTTACAAAATGCTATTTATAAGAAGAAATATTTGGCAATCTACATGCCTGAAAATGGCAACCCTACCTAATGGGAAGACACTTGAGTAAAAAGTAGTCATGATGTCTTAAGCCTTTTTGGAACAAGACATATTCAAGAGCAACAAAAATGGGTCACAAAGATGTTGGGTTATGACAAAATCCTGCAAAAGCTAAATTTTGTTGCAGATGCACTCTCAAGAAAGGATGAAGAGGTGGAAGCATTGCTTTTTTCCATTTCTATTATCCAACTAGATTGGATAACCGAAGCAAGGGATGAATAGAAGAAGGATGAAGAAGTGCGGACACTCATTCAAAATTTGCATCAAGATGCTAGTACATCTGATACATTTAGTTGGAAAAATGATTTCTTATGGTACAAATATCGCTTATATATTTTTAAGAATTCCCAACTAAAACAAAATATTCTTTTGGAATTTCACACTTCTCCTTTGAGACCTCCGTGCAAAACACCTGAGGGTGAAGAAATAATTTTTTTAGGATGCCTTAAATCTGATATTCAAAATTTTGACGTGAGAATGTTTTGTGTCCCAACAAAATAAAGTTGAGACAATTAGACCTATTCTTCTGCAATAACTTATCATTTCAAGTCAACGTCTGGAGGAGGATATGTGATGATTTTATCAAATATTTACCTAAGTACGAAGAAAAGTGTCATCATGGTGGTAGTTGATAGACTTACCAACAAGTATGCACACTTTTGCACATTATCTCATCCTTTAAAATAAGTACGATTGCTATTGAATTTATGAAACAATTCCAAAACTGCATGGGAGGCAAGATTATTGTGGTGTGAAGATCCCATTTTTACTGGAAATTTTTTGACGGAGTTATTTTCTTGTTTGGGTACTCAATTAGCTCATAGCTCATCTTATCATCCTCAATCCGATGGTCAAACTGAGATAGTAAATAAATTTTGGAAGGATATCTTCGTTGTTTTGTATCTGATAAACAAACACAATGGGTCAAGTGGTTACCTCTAGCTGAATGGTGGTATAACACTTCCTTCCATACTGCAGCAAAAATGACCCCATTTATGGCACTTTATGGATATCATCACCATCCATCACATCATCTTTAAGAGAAAATTCGAAGGTTCAAGCAGTGGAAGATCACATCGAGCATCAACAAGAAGTTCTCCAACTCTTAAAGGATAACCTAAATTTGGCACAAAATCGAATGAAACAACAGGCAGATCAACATCACAACGAGAGAAGTTTTGATGTAGGAGAATGGGTATTTTTATGGCTACAACCATATAAAAAAATTTCCCTCAAGCAAGCTAATAAGGATAATAAATTATCGTCAAAGTACTATGGTCCTTACAAGGTGTTCCTAAATGTTGGTACTATGGCATACAAATTGGAGCTTCCCGCTTCTTCACGAGTGCATCCAGTTTTCCATGTTTCATGCTTAAAGAAGGTTATAGGTGACAAAATTCCAGTTCCAAAAATATTTCCAGAACTTGATGAGGAAGGAAAAATCATTTTGGAACCTGAAGCAGTCACAGAAACAAGAACTCAATAGCTACGAAATTGATCAATTTCAGAGTATCTCATCAAGTGGAAGAACCTACCCACTGAAGATTCTACATGGGAGGATGAGAATTTTATATGGAAGCATCCAAAGCTACTCAAGCATCGAGGACAACACTTTTTTGAATGAGAGGGGCATGTTAGGTCCCTATATTACTAGTATAGTCCATTTTTGTTGTTAGTGTAACCCCCTTATTGTTATTGTTGTACCCCTGTAACCCCAATATTGTTATTATTGTGCCCTTACATTATTATTGCTAGGTCGGCTAGGACTATATTGTGATCCCATGGAATCCTATATATAGAATGAGGTTTTGTCATTTGTATCATCCAAGAATTATTCATTTATGTAATGTATTGGAGGTTGCCCCCTCGAAGTGGTTAATTTATAAGGCGTTGATCTCTATTTTCTTCTATTTTTGGAGTTGGTTTCATAACAGATAGAGACACCTATGTATGCAGGTTGAATAAAGCCCTCTATGGGTTGAAGCTAGCCCTAGGGCTTGGTATGAGAGGATATATATCTACTTGATGAACTTGGGCTTCACTCAAAGTAATGCTAATCCAAACCTTTATTTTAAGATAGAGAAAGACCTCTCATTCTGGTTCTTTATGTGGACGATCTCTTCCTGATAGGTGTTGAACCTCTCATTCATCTGTGTAAGAGGGATTTATCTTCCAAATTTGAGATGAAATACCTAGGACTAGTGCATTACTTCTTAGTCTTGGAGGTCTGGCAGAGGCCAGGCGAGATTTCATTTCTCAAGGAAAATATGTCATGAAGTTGCTAGAGATATTTGGTATGGTGGACTGTAAGCCTGTGTCAACACCGATGGAACTCAACTTTAAGAAGTTGTGTGGAAACATTTTTGGGCCCGTGCTAGCAAATCCTACCGAGTATCGACAACTTGTGGGGGGCCTGATGTTCTTAGTGAACTCCTATCCGAACGTATGTTTTGTCGTGAACACTTTGAGTCAATGTATGGTTGATCCTCATCACATTCACTGGATTGGTGCCAAGAATCTATTGAGATATCTTCAAGGCATAATCAACGATGGGTTGATATACACTACTAGGAGTTTGAGACTCCATGGATATACTGATGTCGATTGGGCTGGCTGATCCAGGTGGCTCTAGAGACACACACAGGAAAAAGAGGGCTTATGGAAGCTCAAAAATAAAAGTGTTTGGATTTCTCTTGAACCAGGTTTAGGTTTAAGATGTCATCATCCTAATCGCAAAGGTGTGAA
The DNA here is from genome assembly GCA_034641835.2 of Pinus albicaulis. Taxonomy (NCBI): domain Eukaryota; kingdom Viridiplantae; phylum Streptophyta; class Pinopsida; order Pinales; family Pinaceae; genus Pinus; species Pinus albicaulis. The sequence continues at coordinate 869,434,134 of CM076575.1, read as the reverse complement.
TGGTTCGTCAAACCGAGCTCAGACACGAAAGTTAGGAGTAGTCAAAGTTTTGGGTTGACTGGATGACTTGGTAGGCTTAAGGAAGGCACAATTTCACACTTTTCTGGCCACCAGTTTCCAAGAATTGTAGGGTCGTTAATTTGACTCCTTCGGCCAAATTAACAAATTTTCAAGAAGGCATAATTGGTTTTAAAAATAAAAATGAAGACGGACGCGTACCTTACCCCATGGATACACATATATATATATATATATATATATATATATATATATATATATATATATATATATATATATATATATATATATATATTTAAAAAAAAATTGAATGGGTTGGCGAGCCATGACACCCACCGGACCCCACGGTGACAATAAACCAAATATGTATTAATGGGTGGGCGAGGGTTGTCAACCCCATCACCCAACCCATATATCATATATATAACATATATGATATGTTAACCCATACGATGCGACGGAGAAGGTTATGACGGTACACCCAAGGTCCCCCCACACGAATTAAACAATATCTGTTTTAAAAAATAAAATGCGCCAATTACTATGGATTCCGTGGGGGAGGTGGGATTTGATCCCCCAACCTCTCGTCAATGAATTTCCTTTATTTCCATTGCACCAAACCGCCAGACCTTGTAATGTCCGCCCAACATTTTGATATAAGAACCATCATTTGCACAGTGTACCCAGGCCAAGGAAGAGCAGGAGTGCGCACAGATTTTGAGACAATCATTTTTTAATGTAGGCAGAACCATGAGCAGGCTTAGAGACAAGGAGTGGAACCATGATCCTTGAAATTTTCCTGGGGAGGTAATTTTTCTCCATGTCAGAATATAGTCAAGTTTACAGTCATTTTTCACGGTTTTTTGCAAGGAACGCAATGGCAAGGTCAAATTCACTGTTTGAGTTGCAGATTTCCAGTCCACCCATGGAGAAATGTCTTTGAGGAATCTAGGGGGAATCTAAAAGATTCCATTTTTCCCCAGATTTTCGCTTTGTCAGAATTTGGAAATTTAGCAGTCGATTTTTCACTATTCGACGCCATGAATCTGATGGTGTATTCATATTTTCCATCCAACCTTTATGTTTTTTGACCACTTTTCAAAATGGAGTTGTAGGTGTCAACATTCAGTGAGTGAGAAGTCAATTTCACACCTTTCGATGCCACAATTGTGATGGTGATTTCAAATCTAGCAGCGGAGCAACCCATTCTTCAGTCATCTTCAGTGTGAGGTATATGATGAGTTTATTTCATGTACTTCTTTGTCTCTTTGCTATGATATGTATTGTGTTATATAGATCCTTTTTGATGTTTGATGTGGGATCTTGTTTTGGCTGTTTATGTGAGATGTAATTTCCATAATGGATTTGTGTTATGTTTGAGATCTCTTTTCTGCCATGTTGGAGGGATACTCATTGTCACATGTATGTTTGATTGAGATCCCTTTGTTGCCATGTTGGTGGGATACTCATAGTCATTATGTGTGATTTATTGTCATAATGATATGAGTCCTTATTTTGAATGAGAGTTCCTATAGGGGAACATCTTGTAGAGAGGTCTAGCCACTCTTGTGTGAGAGCACTTTCCTTGTACGACAGAGAAAACACCATCCATGTACATCTTCACTCCTTACAACACTTAATGCAGTGACCTAACCATCTTGACACCGAGGCCCAGAGATGTAGTCCCTCCTGGACGAACTCCATTATTAATATCTTATGTTTCTCATGCTTGTTATGTTCCTCTTCTTTACAACATACAATTTTTCATTTATGTTCATTAACACTTTAATTAAATGCAATTCTAACACTTCAGTCGAAGTAAAAGGTCTTGGTTAAGGGTATCAGGAATTTACTCAGATCAAGTGGTATCAAAGCAGGTCTTCTTGCTGATTGGATTGCAGGCATGAGCTATTGAATGCTCACTAAGTTGAGTAATGGAGGATGTAAAGGATATGTACGATACCATGCTCAGGGTGTCTGAGAAAGTGGAATTTTTGTATGAGGCTTATGAAAAAAAAGCAGCAGAGAACGTTGAATTGAAGGCACTCCTACAAGAAGAAAAGGAGGACAAACATCAATTGCAACTTCATTTGCAAGCCACAATAGAAATGTGGGAATAATTGAAGCACAACAAAGAAAATATTCAAGCAGATCATGATGCATTGAAAGAAATCCTACAGGAAGAGAAGGAGGAGAAGTAGTGATTGTAGCTTCAGCTACAAATGGTGACAAAGGCCTTGGAAGAAGTGAAGTGAAACGAAGGCTTAGAGAAGCCTTCTTCACCTATGTCAAAATCAACAACTGAGGTAAACAATGTTGATTTCTCTTCGGTTTCATCTTCACCTGATATTATTTCTATTGGAAGTATGGAGATCCCCATTACAGGAATCGGCATGAGACTCCTCACCAAGATGGGGTACAAAGGAGGAGGACTTCGCATTCATGGCCAAGGTATAACCCAACCATTGGAGGTTGTGCAGAGATCTCGCTATGTAGGTTTGGGATACACTAAAGGAGTATGTTAGAAGGACATTATTGAACTCTCCAGAGAAGAGGATTGATGGGAAAATTTCACCATCATTCCATGGTAGCACATGTTTCAGAACTAAGGCGAGATCCCCTCACCATGATCACACCAGAGAACACTAGATAAGGTATAATAAGTATCGTTATTCCATAGAGCATTTTGATTATAAGAATCTTGATAACTATTGGCTTGTGATCTCACCGGTAAAATAAAAGGAGAGGCTATGCAAAGACAAAACGCAGGCTCAAAGGACAGGGAACTACGAGGGTATCGGAGAAGCTTGCAAAGATAAGCATTGCAGTCTAGTGAGAAAGTGAGATGAAGAGGACGCTGACATTGATTACTCCTCCCCCAAAGCCATCACACGCACAGGCTAAATAGCGGAGCCACCCACCAAACATCGATGACATATGGTCGTTCCATCGACATCCGAAGGGAGAAAAGGTGGTCGAAGCCAACCTACCAGAGGAGGTGACGTTAGCCCTCCTTGCAGCCAATCAGAGTGCTTCCGTGGGGGGAAGGCAAAAGGATGAAGGCCCCTGTCCACCCTGCCGAAGATCAAAGGGGCCCACCAATCTCAACATCTGGTGCAAGTACATTCTATAGTAACGTAAGTTCGGTAGGGGGGTACGGAGGTCGGTACCCCTCTTTTCTGGCACGTGGCTTCCACTTACTCGGCCATTATCAAAAAACCACCATGTGCCACGTGTCCCATTGTCAACGTCCTCATGACGCCAACCCTACATGTGTCACCCCGCCTCGGTAATCAGTAAAACCCTGTTTCTGTAGCGAGTTTTACTCTCCGCTGTGTGCATTTACTAGTTATTTACCGGTGTTTTTCTCTATCAGGTAGGTAAAAACTTGAATATTGGCTGCTTTTCACTCTCATGTCATTTTCCCCTACTACCTCACTGTTATTTCAGGTATTTGGTTGTGTCCCTTTCGTTATTTCCATTTTACTATTTATTCAAATTATCATGGAAAAAATGAAACGCTCCACACCCAAAACCCCTCAACCTCGTGAGGTGAGGACTGCTCCTGGACCCGAACCCCTCACTGATGCTCACTCCCACATCTGCAACCAAGTCTATCCCTTCAACGTAGTCGGCACTAGAGCCGAGCTCTTCGATTTTCAGTGAAGAGGCGAAGATATATTTAAAGCCATTGACTCAGGGCTTTATTATCAAATTGCCCCGACAACACATCTGTTCCTGGAGTTTATCGTCTGGCTTGGGGAGGCTTACATCAAGTGCAAGGAAATATTCCTTTCCGCTCGGGGGGGAAAGATTCTAGAAATTACTCCCCAACTCATCAAACAATCCCTGTGTTATCCTCCCGCCCAGGACTGTGTTGAGTTCACTGAAGTCACTCTCTCCTGCCATTTCTCGAATCAGTCTCTGGAAAAACAAAATGGTTTCCTAGACCTCATCTCTGACTCACATCTATTAGCTTTCCCTCACACAGATTCCATTCCATTGTCTTCATTCTGTAGCACCATATAGCCTTAGCGGTCATATCAAGAATGATGGGGTTTGAAAAAGATAAAATGGTGACTAAGGTGATTTTATGGTTTCTATGGCTCATGATGTAGGCTAAGATCCTTTTAGATATCCCCACTTTCCTGGCCTCAACCATCAAAGACCAGTTCGAAGACATGTCTTCCTTCTTCTCTTTCAAATATTGCTCCCTGTTTTTCTACTTATTCCTATTTGAGCATGCGAATAAGTTTGAAGGTTTAAGCCTGAACAGGTTCTCTAGGATAAACGCTGAACCCAAAAAGATTTTCAAGTGGACTCTATCTGTTCTCCAATGTCCAAAGGGGAAGGGGTATGTGAAATTCATTACCGATTTCATGTCCATAGCCAATTTCATCATACAGTACAGCTCCCCCACCATAATTTTTCCTGAGCAAAAGGAATGGCTCCAATTCAGTGAGATTGATTGCATGGGTGATTGGTACCTATTCAAAGACCACATAAGTACATCCTTATCAACTTCCAATGTTCCCGTCAATGAGTATTTTCGCCCTCGATTTCATCCGTCGGGTCTTAAGTGCCAACCAAGCCCACTTCGTGCCCGCGAAAAAGGGATACATCTTCAGACTCCCAAACTCTATAGGCCCTTTCACCATTAATTCAAGGCATTCCATCTCCATTGTGGAAAGGATGTTGCGAGAGATGAATTTCCCGTGGGTGATGTCTGGCACTATGATCCTAAGGGGTTCCTCACAGGTAGGAAGAAGAAGATTAAGTCAACAGCATATGCAGATGAACCTAGACCTCTTATTCAATGGAAAGCTAACTCTGATATGTGGCCTTTGGATACATAGATGGAGGCCAAATCCTCAGCTACTGAAGGAAAAGGAGATAACGTACTCATTTAGGCAAAAGGGCAGGAACAAGGAGACCCCCTGAGTAGTCAAGGTTTCATGGAGGAGGATAAGGAAAGACACCCCAGTAAAAAGCAGAGAACTGAAGGGTCAGAGGACCTAGACACTAAATTTTCCGATGACGAGGTCTCCTTTCTCAAAGGTCCTAACAAAGACAAACCAGGCTTCCTACTCTCCTTCGATTCTACCTCTTCCTCTACCCCCTTAGAGCTTTCACAGGTGGTCACATTGGGCAAATATGATGCAAAGGAGCATATTGAGGCCAGAAATAAATCCGCGAGAGAGAAGCTGAGGGTTGAAATTTCTCAGTTCGTAGATAAACATCACACCAAGCTCTCCTCATTCCTAGATATGGATAAAGAGAAACTCATATTGGTCATCCATCATTCATCCACTCATCCCGTACCTTTGGGATCCTCGTATAGAGCTCTGGAAATAATCCTAAATTTGGGTTTAAAACCCCTGCCAAATAGGTTAGATCTGCACCAGTGCATCAGGGATATGCTACGGACCAAAGTATAAAATCATACCATCACCTTGCAGAGGACCGAGAGGAAATTGACTCAAATGAAAGCCGCTCAATAGAGAGAAAGAGCTAGTGCTAAAGTCGTTGCTGCTCAGCTGGAGAACTGCAGAAAATTGATAAGATGGAAGGGAGTTGATGCCAATTTAGCATTGCAGCCCATCCTCACCAAAACAGAGTTGGAGGTACAAGAATTGAGGTGAAAATTGAATATCCCTCATTTTGAGAATATTCAGACCGAGGAACTTGCCTAGGTGGAAAAGGAAAAAACAATCCTCGCTGATTCGCTCGCTCAAAGGGAAGAAGAGATTACTCAAAAGGATAAGGAAATTGCTAGACTTAATAAGAGGTTGTTAGAGCTACAACCTAATTGGGGTGAACATACATCTATAGTTATTATACCAAAATATCCACAGTTCCCTCCAGAACAGCTAACCAAGGCTCTGGCGGACCCGAGAATGTCGAAAGATGAAACACGCACTACCCGCCAGCGCCTAGACGAGGCCATGGCTACGTACGTAGAGAATAAAAATATGGTTTCATCCCTACAGAAAGAGGTAGAGAACCTCCGCAAGGAAGCCCAGGGACATGAGAAGTCTATCAAAGACTTGAAAGCACAGCTTAAAGGTAACATGTCATTGGTAGAAGCAAGTAAAATGGTATGGGGAGAGATCATAACAGAGGTCAATCAGCATTGGGAGCTCCATGTGCTGACTAACGACAAGAAGAGTGTTATTCGAGATTGTAAGGCACAGCTGGAAGCCCATCGCATGAAAGGAGAAGATAAGGCAGCAACAACTAGGAAATATGTCAGGTATCTCAACAAACTTTCGTCTAAGGAATTGAGAACCCAGGGAGTGGTCGACCGTTTCAAGACTATTATGGAGGTCAACAAGATGATCAAGAAAGAGGAGGCATGCATAAAATCATTGGGGTTTTTAGCACTTGTGTCAAAGAGAGTAGAGAAATTTGATCAGGATTGGCACAAATTGGTAGAATATGGCCTCCCACCTTGCTGGGACTAATAGTCAGACGCATTTCTTCCCCTAACCTCTTATGATCAGAAGATGTCAACGATCAAGTGCAGGGAAGACACAACATTAGAAAAGACCTCCCAATTAAAGGTTGAAACCTTAGTGATGGCACTATGTAAGGAATTTTTCCTCCTCTCTCAGGTCAAGAGATTCTTTACTGCCTACCTAGATTATTTAGAGCTCATCCAACTACAATTCATGTTCGAATCCTTCACCACAGCACCGCTACCTGGAGTAGTCACCTAGAAAAGGTGCTATGAATATGTGAACCCTCCAGTCTCCTCTACTTCGTAGTGACTTCCACCTCCGTCGCCTCGCCAACCTGACTCCTCCACATCTTCAGTCATATCATGCCACTCAGAAGGCTCTGGCACTCCTCATCGTACCCACTAATGGACATCATTATTAGGCCCATTGGACATTTTTTTTATTTTTTATTTTCAATTTCAATGTAATGTAAAATTGGGTGAAATCTCGATTTCACCCTACGCATTATCTGCATTTTATGTTTTTTTTTTAATGTTTTTGTTATAGTCTGTGTTGGACAATACTGATTTGGATGTGATGTCATTATGCTGCATCATTTTTTATTTGTATGGGAAACTGTAATATCAGTAGAGAATATTTTGTTTAAGGAAATATTTGGCCATGCTACCCATGTAACAGTTATAAAAGGCCAACTCGCAAATGAAGTAAAGGTTATGAATTCTCTAGAATTTTGGAGTGTATAATTTGTGTAGCACATTTTTTAATTTTGATATTTTCTCTTAAAGTATGTTGGGTATGGAGCTGATTATCTTGTTTATTTTGTATCACAGCATTGGACCCTTGTACCTTAATGGGGTTGGCAACACCACCCGTAATTAAATGTTGCCTGGGGGGTCCAGGGGGGGTGACTGCGACTTTATGGAGAGCCCCCCCCCCCCCCACCCTAGCGGGGGGTTTCAGGGGCAGTGCCCCCAAAGCTAAAAACAGATGTAAAATTGCCTTGTAAAAATATAGTAATTTCTAGTCAATCTGGGTCATTCATTAAGCGGATGATCTGATGGTAGAAATTATGTTTAGTTTAGGGTTTTTTTCCCTAGAAGGAAACACCTTGCTTGTATGAGGGCATTTTATTGTAGTTATGCATTGTATCTGTATTCTCAGAGTGAGAAACAGATAGGGAGACTGTGAGAGAGAACATAGGATATTACAGCGGATCTGTTGTAGGTTGTGTCTCTTCATTTTGCTGGATAATAGAAAGGAAGGACTAGCTATTTGGGGTGGACGTAGCCCAAAATGGGTGAACCATGTATATCTGTGTCTCTCTAGTTTTATGTGTTTCTTTTGTTTGTGTTTCCGCGCATATTTTATTTGTTCCATTGCTTTGTAATATATAATTTCCTAACAATGTATATCTAAAGAGCCGTTTTTAAGAAATAATATAAGGACTGTTTTTTGCAAGAATGGATTCCCACTGGACTTATGAACAATATATATGCCTCTTTCGTGTTTGATTTCATTTTTTCTCTGTTCCGTCATACTTTCCTTCCTATTACCGTGCTTTCGGAATGTGGGTTGCCTCTAGATTATTTATGAATTTATCTTGAATGATAATCGTATATTGATCTATACTGCTACCTTCATTAGGCTCGGTGCATGATTTCTATTCCAAATTCGTATCTCATCCGCTTTCTTCTTAAGTTTCTGGAGGTGGATTCTTATACCTTCATAAGCTTGCCTCACTCTAACTTACCATCCTAATTCCTATGGTATCCATCCCAATTATCTTTAAATATTTTTTGTTCGTTCCACATCTCGCCCTATTTGCAACATATCAAATTTCATTGCTGCTACAACCCCATTTTGAGTTATCTTTTTTTCTTGAAATCAAATTTCACAGTTATTACTCTGCTCCCCTTGTGATCTAGAACCACAGATCAAAAAAATCCATCCAGTTAATACCTAGGAGGTCCCTACCAAAGAAAATGAAGAGAACCTAGATGACCTCCTACTTTTAAGATGTCCTAGGAACTTGTCTCTAGCAACTCAAGATTGTCTCTAGGAGTTACAACATCTTTTTGGTGCCATTGCCGATGAATGTTGTTGAAAATAGTTTCCCTGGGATACGATATTATTTTCACCCTTCAATTAGGTGAGCATGAAGGGTTGAGAGTTGCACATCACTCACCTTGGCGACTCCACTGTTATATAAGCCTAAATCAAATACAATCATGGCTTACACCAGGCCTCATCTTAGGTTAGATACCTCTCAACTGAGAACCCCTTCTGTATCTGATCCTGAAAATATTATATTCAAGAGAATCTAGAAAGAAAAGCAGCATGTTCAAGCTGACTTACCCTCATACTCATTAGAAGACTCTCCATCCTCATCTCAAAAATTTGAAGTCTATGGCCCTAGCTCTACAGCCTGAGTACTTGAATATCCTCCAGAAAACTCTGCTTTAGCCAGTTCTGAGATAAAATATGAAGTTGAATCAGTAAATACCTCTTTTCCTCCTTTGTGTCCCACCCCAGAGGTCGAGGAAGTCAAAGATGTTACCATACTCCATAACTCATCTCAGGTAAATATACAAATCCCCTCTTAGCATATACCTATTGTAATCCACTAGAATCCCCCTCAGAATCCATCACTACCACCCCTCATGGATATGTTGGGCTTCCTCCTTAACAAGTATGTTCCATTGGCCTTGCCTCAAGTTTTGAATGATATGCCTCATGACTATCTAAAGCTCTTACCTCAGTTCACTGGGGAAGACAATACTTTTGCTCAGAAACATGTTGAAGACTTCTGTTCTTTTGTTGAAAACGTTAATGTGGAACACTTGCATGTGGTGTTAAGGCTTTTCATTAGTATTTGGATGGAGAAGCTGGAAATTATTTTAAATCTCTTGCTAACAACGTGTTCACCACTTGGGAGGAGATGGAGAATCTGTTCACTCAAAAATGGGGAGAAAGGAAGGATCTTGTTTACATCCTCATATAGTTCAATGCCCTCAAGAAGAGACACAATGAAAATGTAACCGAGTTTATAAAAAGGTTCAATAAGCTGTACAATAATATACTTGTTGAAATAAGGCCTCCTCAAGCAGCAGCCAAAGTGGTTTTTTCTAGAGCATTTGAGCCCAATTTTGGATTCACCTTGAGAGAGAGAAAATCTGCATCCCTAGATTAGATTCAGGCTGATTCTCTAGAGGTAGAAGAAAATTTTTCTTCTACGGGAAAATCCAAAGGAAGAACAGAGCATGATGCAAGGAGAAGGGGTAAGGAGGAGGCCTCTACCTCCAATAAAGAAAGAGAATAATCAGAGTACAAGATTGAAGAGATGAACAAGATGATCAAGAACCTCTCCAATAAGCCGGTGAAGCTTGAATTGGAGGCTAATAATTCCTCTCCTCTACCCAACTAGGTGGCCCCTAATCGAGGTTTCAATCCACAGTACCAGAAGCCACCTCTACAATTATTACAGCGAGAAAGGAAGGAGTAGCAAGACCACATCCAACCTCTTCTATATTTAGAAGGGCAAGTGGAAGGACAAACTAAAAAAGCTCCTAACTGTCAGGAGGATCAATACCATGCCTACTTAGAAGATGAATAAGGGGAGCTTATTCTGCAAGAGGAGCTAGAAGAGAAAGAGGTTTATCCAGAGGATAGAGATATTGATGATTATTGCAGAAAATGTGTTGACTTTATGCAATCTCAGCTCCATAAGAAGTATGACCTCAGGTTCTCTAGAAAGAGGACCTGAATACAAGAGCGGGACAAAGAATCCACACCAAAAGAGAAAACCCCTACTAATTCTTCCAGTAAGGGGGGAAATCCCATAGAAGAGCCTGTACACCATAAAGCCACTGTCGCTTCCTCCATAAAGCTAGTTTCCGATCCTCCTGAAAATCACAAAACTTTTGTTGCAGCCTCAAACTTACCCGTCCACCCTAAAGAGAAATCTAAGGAAGTCATTACAGAAAATAGCCCCACAATATTTAACCTCCAGAAAGAGTTAGAAAAGGTTAAAATCCCCATTCCTCTAGTTGAACTCTTGAAGCAGCCTTCATATAAAGCTCAAGTTTCTCAATTCATGTTTCCCCATGAAGTAGGCCCACTCCTCAACAGTCTCAATCTCCAGGAAGAAAAACCCATGGTAGTTTTTGTCCCTCGTGTGGAAGAGTTAGACTCAGCAACTCCCCCATTCTATGTCTCTCTGGTTATTCATGACCTGCTGCTACACAACTGCATGCTGGATTCTGGGGCTTCACACAACCTATTTCCTCTGTCGGTCATGGAACCGTTGGGGCTACAAATTACTAGACCATATAAAGATCTGTATTCATTTGATTCTAAGAGGGTAAAGTGCCTGGGCATGATAAAATATCTGGTGGCAAATTTGGCCCAGATCCCAGCTAAGAGCGTGGTGATGGATATTGTAGTAGCTAATATCCCAACCCGATTCAGAATGTTGTTGTCTAGATCTAAGGGTTCAAATATTGGCGGGTAAATTAAGATCAATCTCTCCTACGCTACTATCCCAGTATTTGGAGAGGAGGAAAGGAGGATATACCGTGAGTCCAGGTTCGTGAAGATGGTTACTAAAGCTGATGGCTCGACGAACTCTCTGGTATATGGTAAGGAAGGTGAATTTTCTTGTCTCATGTTCGAAGAAGATGAATATTTCGTACAGGAAACTAAAATCCACCCTCTAAAACAAAAGGAACCCATGAGTAAATACGAGGACGATATATGGTCTCTGCATTTTCATGGGGCCAATTCGCAAAAAGGGAATGGAGCCGAGGTGCTCTTGATCTCACCCGAAGCATGTTTGGTCCCTCTCTATTTCAAACTAGAGTACAAAGCCACAAACGATGTGGCCGAATATGAAGCCCTGCTACTAGGACTACAGATAGCGCAGAATATGAACATTCAGAACTTGAAAGTTTTCGGGACTCAGAACTAATAGTAAGACAAGTTAGAAATTAGTGCCAAGCTAAAAATCCATGGCTCAAAGGTTATAGAAATGAGGTTTGGGACCTGGTGGAAAAAAATTTATTGGCTTTCAACATACAATTCATGTCGAGAGATAGGAATCGGATGGCCAACTCACTTGCTGTGGCAGCCAACAATTTCCACCCGCCACAAAATCCTCTACTCAGGTATGAGGTTGAGGTATGATATCGCCTATCCATTCCAAATAATGTGAAACATTGGCATGTATTTGAGGATGAAGAGCAAGTTAAGCGCTTCATAGAAATGGTTGGAAAATTCTCCAACCAAGTGATTGATTCAGCGGATGAAGGACCCAATGATCAACCGCAAACCAAATGGGAGGAGACATTGGTTGGGCACCACATTTTATAGCTCAAGGGAAATGTCATTCCCAGATTTCTTGTGCCATTGGAAAGAATTTTTTATTAAAATTACATCCTAGACAGCCCTAGTAAAGTGACACAAGATGAGCATGTCAATGATATAATTATTGAGACAGAGGAAGACCCAAAGGTAGTAAAGCTATCTAGGGGAGTTCCTAGAGAATATCATGACCAATATATTTGGTTGTTCCAAGAATATAAATATGTCTTCACTTGGTCCTACCAGGATGTGAATACTTTCGACATTGATGTCATACAACACAATATACCTCTCAAAGGAGACACCAAGCCTCATAAGCAGAAACTAAGGCAGATCAATCCAATGTTGCTTCCAGCAATTGAAAAAGAGATAAAAAATCTATTATGGACTAAAATCATTATTCCCCTAAGATATTTGAAGTGGGTGGCCAACTTAGTCCCAGTGAGGAAGAAGAAGCAGAAATAAGATTGTGTGTGTACTTCCGAAATCTAAACAGGTCCTCACTCAAAGACAATTACCCTCTCCCGAAGATGGACCATATTTTGCAAAAGGTGGTGAGATCCTCCCAAATGTCTATGATGGATGGCTTCTCGAGATATAATTAGGTGGGGGTCCTCCCTAAAGATCAGAATAAAACAGAATTCACCACATCGTGGGGAACTTTCATGTATGCCCGGATGTTGTTCGGTCTAATTAATGTTGGTGTCACTTTCCAACACACAATGGATATTGCTTTTGTGGGTGAGCAAGATAGTTTCGTAGTGATTTATCTGGATGATATCATTGTGTTCTCGAAGAGTGATGCTGAGCATATTGAACACCTTCGCCGGACCTTTGAAAAGTGTCGCAAGTATGGACTGTCTTCGAACCCTCAAAATTCCATGTTCACCCTGGAGGAAGGAAAGCTGCTCGGGCACATAGTAATTAAGGAGGGAGTGAAAATTTACCCGAAAAGGGTAGAAGTAATCAATGGCATTTCCCTCCCATAGAATAAAAAGTAAATCCAGGTATTCTTGGGGAGAATAAACTTCCTTAGGAGGTTCATTCCCAATTATGCTGAGATCGTCCAACATATTATTCAGATGCTCAAGAAAAATAATGAAGTAAAGTGCACCCCCCAATCAAGGGGCTCTTTTGACAGAATCAAACAAGATTTCGCTGAAGCTCCAGTACTGGTAGGCCCTGACTACAACAAGCCTTTCATAATATTTTCTTTTGCCTACCTTCACACAGTAGTTGCAGTGTTTTTGCAGAAGAACAAAGACGAGCATGAACAATCTATCACATTTTTTAGTCAGGTCCTACGAGACGCAGAATTAAAGTATAATATTATGGAAAAGTAGGCTTGTTCCCTGGTCAAATCATTAAAGGCCTTATGTATATATATGTATTTCAGTTAGCCATAAGTGCATACGTCTCCATAGCAGCAATCAAAGACATTTTAATATAGGGAGTCAGTGAAGGGAGGAGGGGAAAGTGGATTGCGAAGATCCAAGAATATGAGTTGGAGATCAAACCCACTAAACTCATTAAAGGACAGGGGCTTGCTAAAATCTTATTATAATCCAACTACCAAGCCCTGGGTATAAACCTATCCATGGAAGGGGGGAGGTACCAGAAGGTACAGAAGTACAGCCGGGAATAGAAACCTCAACACAAAAAACGCATGTAAAATACCTTTTGTCTACATGGTATAAGGACGTGGTGGAATACCTTCTTCCTCTGAGGTGCCCTCCTAGTTTTGACAAGGATAAGTACCGCACCCTGAGGTTGAGGTGGCGAATGGACGTTTGTATTGGATGGATCCATCCATAATTATGCTAATATGCCTAACAGAGCAGGAGGTGGATGAGGTGATGGTTGAATTTCATGAAGGTGTATGCGGCAGACATTACAGCTGGCGGTCTACAGCTCAAAAAATCCTGAGAGCACATTTTTTCTAGCCACAGTTATTTGGAGATGTACATGCTTGTGTTTGAGCATGTGAAAAATGTCATACTTTCGCAGAAACAAAAAAAAAAAATTGCACCACTACCATTGATCCCGATACATGTTGAGGAGCCGTTCAAATAATGGGGCATCGATTTTATCGGGGGGATCCACCAAGCCTCCAATAACCAACACAGATGGATTCTCACTACCATAGACTGCTTCACCAAGTGGGTTGAAGTTGTGCCTGCAAGAAATGCCACAGATGGGGTGGTGATCAAATTTATGGAGGAAAACATAATAGCTAGGTTTGGATGCCCAGCTAAAATGATCACTAATAATGCGCAAGTATTTAAGTTTGCCAAGTTTGTAAACTTTTTTCAACAATGCAACATTACTTTGGAGCACTCCATGGCTTATTATCCACAGGGGAATGGGTTAGCGGAGTCGTCCAAGAATACTTTGGTAAGGATTCTAAAAAATACCATAAATGAGAATCAAAAGAACTGGGACACGCAGCTCAAATTTTCACTTTGGCAAAATCGCATTACCAGCAAAATATCCACTGGAAAGTCCCCCTACGAGTTGGTGTATGGCCGAGAAATGGTTTTCCCCATTCAACTTGCTTTACCTGTGGCCAGATTTTTACAAGATAGTGAATAGGAACCAAATGACCTCATTAGGAGGATGAAAAAGCTGGTAGAGCTGGATGAAACGCGAGCTCAGGTAAACGTCAAGTTGGTCGACTATCAGTAAAATATGAAATTCCTATTTGACCAATGAGAAAAGGATAAGTATATAGAAGCATGGGACCTGCTACTGCGATGGGATATCAGGCAGGCAGATAAAGGTAAACATGAGAAGTTCGATCCACTCTGGTTCAGACCTTTCAAGGTGGCAGAAGTCAAGAGAAATAACACTTTCATATTGGAAAATTTGGAAGAGGACCTGATTGAAATGCCCGTGAACGGGAAATTTCTCAAGCCCTAGTTTTAGTACTGACGTTGGCTGCAAATTCCCATTGTATATATCCTTCACATTGTACATATATCATCTTTTTTTTTGTATGCATTTTTATTCTGCTCTTTTTCAGAAGTACTTAAAATATTTTTGATAATTTTCCTGGGTATATTAACAAAAACACAAGTAGGCAGTTTGTGAAGTTCTCGACACCCTTGAGAACGAGTGTGTCATCCCCAAGTGGAGCCAATTTTGGCTTGTGGTCTCACCAGTAAAAGAAAACGAGTAGCTGCGCAAAGATAAAATGCAGGCTCAAAGGACAGGGAACTTCGAGGGTATCACAGAAGCTTGTAAAGACAAGTGCCATGGTCTAGTGAGCAGCCGGGATGAATAGGAGTTCGACGTTGATTACTCCTCCCCCAAATCCATCGCAGGCATAGGTTAAGTAGTAGAGCCAGCCACCAAACACTGGCAGCATATGGTCATTTCGTCGGCATCCAAAGGGATCAAAGGTGGCCGAATCCAACCTGCCGGAGTAGGTGACCTCAGCCCTCCTCGCAGCCAATCAGAGTGCTTCCGTGGGGGGGAGACAAAAGGACAAAGGCCCCCGTCCACCCCGCCGTAGATTGAAGGGGCCCACCAAGCTCAACAGAGGGGGTACAGAGGCTAGTACCCCTCTTGTTTGGCACATGGCTCCCACCTACCCGACCACTGTTGGCCAACCACGGTGCGCTACATGTCCCATTGTCAGCGTCCTCGTGACGCCAGCCCTACATGTGTCGCCCTACCACAGTAATCAGTAAAACCATGTTTCTGTAGCAAGTTCTACTCTCAGCTGTGTGAATTTACTATTTATTTACTAGTATTTCGCTCTGTCAGGCAGGTAAAAACTCGATTATTGGCTGCTTTTCACTCTCGCATCGTTTTCCCCTACTACCTCACTGTTATTTCAGGTATTTGGTTGTGTCCCTTTCATTATTTACCTTTTACTATTTATTCAAATTATCATGGAAAAAATGAAACGCTCTGCACCCGAAATTGCTTAGCCTCGTGGTCAGGACTTCTCCTAGACTCGAAACCCTCACTAATGCTCACTCCAAGATCTGTGACCCAGTCTATCCCTTCAACATAGCCCGCACCAGAGCCCATCTCTTCGATTTTTAGTGAAGGGGCAAAGATATATTTAGGGTCGTTGAATCAGGACTTTATTATCAAATTACCATGACAACACATCCGGTCCCAGAGTTTATCATTTGGATTGGGGAGGCTTACATCGAGCACAAGCACATCTTCCTTTCCGCTCGAGGGGCCAAGATTCTTGAAATTACTCCCCAACTCATCAGAAAAGCCTTGTGTTATCCTCCTGCCTAGGATTGTGTCGAGTTCACTGAAGTCACTCTCTCCTGCCATTTCTTGAATCAGCGCCTGGAAAAATAGAATGGTTTCCTACACCTCATCTCTAACTCACGTCTATTAGCTTTCCTCACACATATTCCATTCCACTTTCTTTATTCTGTAGCACCATACATCCTATTTTAGTGGTCATATCAGGAATGTTGGGGTTTGAAGATGCTGAAATGGTGACTAAGGCGGGTTTAGGGTTTCTATGGCTCATGATATAAGCTAAGATCCTTTTGGATATCCCCACATTCCTGGCCTCAGCCATCAAAGCCCATTTCCAAGACATGTCTTCCTTCTTCTCTTTCAAATATTTCTCCCTGGTTTTCTACTTATTCCTATTTCAGCATGCTAATAAGTTTGAAGGTCTAGGCCTGAACAAGTTCTCCAGGAAAAATGTTGAACCCAAAACTGTTTTTGAGTGGACTCTAGTAGTTCGCCAACATCCAGAGGGGAAGGGGTATGTGAAATTTGTTACCGATTTCATGTCCATATCCTATGCCATCATACACAACACCTCCCCGCGCAGAACTTTTCCTGAGCAAAAGGAATGGCTCTAGTTCAGTGAAATGGATTACACAGGTGATTGGTACCTATTTGAATACCACACCAAGATCAGGGTCTATGGTGTTGAAGTACCTCCTTATCACCAGCGAGTGTTCCCATCCATGAGGATTTTCACCCGCGAGTTCATCCGTCAGGTCTTAAATGCCGACCAAGCCCACTTCGTGCCCGCGAAAAAGGGATACATCTTTAGACTCCCAAACTCTGTAGTCCCTTTCACCATTAATTCAAGGCATGCCCTCTCCATTGTGGAAATGATGTTGCGTGAGATGAATTTCCCACAGGGAGATGTATGGCACTATAATCCTAAGGGGTTCCTCACACGCAGGAAGAAGAAGATTAAATCAATAGCATATGCACATGAACCTAGGCCTCTTATTGAATGGAAAGCTAACTCTAATACACGGCCTTTGGATACACGGATGGAGGTCGAATCCTCAGCTGCTAAAGGAAAAGGAGACAATGTACTCATTGAGGTGGAAGGGCAGGAACATGGAGACCCCCTGAGTAATCAAGGGTTCATGGAGGAGGATGAGGAAAGACACCCAAGTAAAAAGTAGGGAACTGAAGAGTCAGAGGACCAAGACACCGAATTTTTTGACGATGAGGTCTCCTTGCTCAATGGTCATAAAAAAGACAAACCATGCTTCCTACTCTCCTTCGATTTTGCCTCTTCCTCTGCCCCCTCATAGCTTTCACAGGTGGTCACATTGGGTAAATATGATGCAAAGGAGAAAATTGAGGGTTGAAATTTCTCAGTTCGTAGATAAACATCACACCAAGCTCTCCTCAGTCCTGGATATGGATAAAGAGAAACTCATATTTTCCATCCAGCATTCAGCCACTCATCCCGTACAAGATCCTTGTATAGAGCTCTGGAAATAATCCTAAATTTGGGTTCCATTCCCTTGCCAGATAAGTTAGATCTGCACCAGTGCATCGGGGATATGCTACGAACTGAATTAGTAAAGCATATTGTCACCTTGTAGAGGACTAAGAGGAAATTGACTCAGATGAAGGCCACTTAACAGAGAGAAAGAGCTAGTTCTAAAGTCGTTGTTGCTCAGTTGGAGAGCTAAGGAAAATTGATAGGAGGGAAGGGAGTTGATGCCAATTCAGCATTGTATTCCCTCCTCACCAAAACAAAGTTGGAGGTACAAGAATTGAGGTGAAAAATGAATATCCCTCATTCTGAGCATATTCAAACCGAGGAATTTGGCCAGGTGGAAAAGGAAAAAACAGTCCTCGCTGATTTCCTTGCTCAAAGGGAAGAAGATATTGCTCAAATGGTTAAGGAAATCGTTGGAATCAATAATAGGTTGTCATCGCTACAACTTAAGTGGGGTGAACATACATGTGTAGTTCCTATACCAGAAGATCCGCAAAGTGCTCCGGAATAGCTAACCAAGGCTCTAGCGGACCTGAGGATGTGAGAATATGAAACACGCACTACTCGTTGTCTCCTAGATGAGGCCAAGACTGCATATGCAGAGAATCAAAAGACAGTTTCATCCCTACAGAAAGAGGTAGAGAACCTCTGCAAGGAAGCCCAAGGACATGAGAAGTCTATCAAAGACTTGAAAGCACAGCTTAAAGGTAACATGTCATTAGTAGAATCAAGGTAAATGGTCTGGGGAGAGATCATAATGGAGGTCAAGCAACATTAGGAGCTCCTTGTGCTGACTAATGACAAGAAGAGTGCTATTCAAGAGTATAAGGCATAGCTAGAGGCCGGTTGCAGGGAAGGAGAAGAGAAGGCAACAACAACTAGGAAATATGTCAGGTATCTCAACCAATTTTTGTCTGATGAATTGAGCACCAAGGGAGTGGTCAAACATTTCAGGACTATTATGGAGGTTAGCAAGACGATCGAGAAAGAGGAGGCACATGTAAAATCATTGGGAGCACTTTTGTCAAAGGGAGTGGAGAAATTTGATCAGGAGTGGTGCAAGTTGGTAGAAGATGGCCTCCCGCGTTGCTGGGACCTGCTGTCAGGTGCATTGCTTCCCCTAACCTCTTATGATCAGAATATGTCAGAGATCAAGTGCAGGGTAGACATAACATTAGAAAATACCTCTCGATTAAAGGTTGAAACCATAGTAACGATACTACATAAGGAATTCTTCCTCCTTGCTCAGGTCAAGAGATTCTTTGCTGCCCGCCTAGATTATTCATAGCTCACCCAACTGTAATCCATGTTCGAATGCTTCACCACAACACTACTACCTGGAGTAGTCACCTGGAAAAGGTGCTACGAATACGTGAACCCTCTATTCTCCTCTACTTCGCAGCGACTGCCACGTCCGTCACCTCGCCATCCTGGCTCCTCCACATCTTTAGTCAAATCACACCACTCAGAAGCCTCTGTCACTCCTTGTCGTACCCACTAATGGACATCATGATTAGGCCCATGCGGCCTTTGTTTTTATTTTTTATTTTCAATTTCATTGTAATGTAAAAAAGGGTGGAATCTCGATTTCACCCTATGCATTATCTGCATTTTATATTTCCGTTATTTTTTTGTTATAGTTTGTGTTGGACAATATTGGTTTATATGCAATGTTGTTATGCCGCATCATTTTTATTTAGATGGGAAACTATAAGATCAGTAGAGAATATTTTGTTTAAGGAAATATCTGGCCACACTGCCCATGTAACAGTTATAAAAGGCCAACTTGTAGATGAACTAAAGGTTCTGAATTCTCTGGAAGTTTGGAGTGTATATTCTGCGTAACACATTTTGTAATTTTGAGATTTTCTCTTAATGTATATCTGAAGAGCCGTTTTGAAGAAATAATATAACGATTGTTTGTTGCAAGAATGGATTCCTACTGGACTTATGAATAGTATGTATGCCTCTTTCGTGTTTGGTTTCATTTTTTCTCTGTTCCGTCATACTTTACTTCCTGTTATCACGCTTTCGGAGTGCGGGCCACCTCTAGATTATTTATGAATTTATCTTGAATGATACTCGTATATTGATCTATACTGCTACCATAATTAGGCTCGGTGCATGATTTCTATTCCAAATTCGTATCTCATCCGCTTTCTTCTTAAGTTTCTAGAGGTGGATTCTTATACCTTCACAAGCTCACCTCACTCTGACTTACCATCCTAATTCCTATGGTTTCCATCCCAATTATCTTTAAATACTATTTGTCTGTTCCACATCCGGCCCTATTTGCAACATATAAAATTTCATTGCTGCTACACACCCATTTTGAGTTATCTTTTTCTCTTGCAATCAAAGTTCACAATTATTACTCTGCTACACTTGTGATCCAGAACCACACATCAAACAATTCCATCTAGTTAATACCTAGGAGGTCCCTGCCAAAGAATATTAAGAGAACCTAGATGACCTCCTGCTTTTAAGATGTCCTAGGCATTGGTCTCCAGCAACTCAAGAATGTCTCTAGGAGTGACAACAATAACCATGGTCTTAAATCATGGCATTGAAAAACGTGTCATTTTTGTGGTTTACATAACCATATGTTTTCTAAGTGTTGGAAAAGGATGGCAACACAAAGGAGGATGAGGCATGGAAAGCCTTCTCCACAATAGGTAAATAAATCGGTTAAGCAGGTTTGGAGGAAAAAGACATTTTGCACCAATTGTGACTGAAGTGGCCATCAAAGAGCCACATGTTGGAGGCTCCATCCAGAGCGGCACCTTAAGGACAAAGCATCGGTGCATGAACCAGTTTAAAATGTTCGACAAGCAAACGTGCCATAGGGAGACGACCCATTCACTTTGATAAGTGAGAAATGGTTTTTCTAGATTGTTTTTCTAGATATGTTAGCTTGTCATGGTCATGTTTGTAAAGCATATGTTGCATTTTAAACTATAAAAGTGATGATGTATTTTTCCATTGCTTGTTAAGCAGCAATGATATTTTTTCCTTGTTTTATGAGTCGTGCGTTGCATTTCTTTTGTAAAAGTGATGATGCGGTTGACCATCACTTGCCATGTGACGATGATGTTTTTGGTCTATAATGATAGCTGGGGTGTGAATTCCATTTCGATGTAATCTTGACCACCAAGTACATGTTATAAAGTTGTGGCAAGTATGGGAGATGTTTTGAGTCATATTTGGTCATAATTTGAGCATGTAATTTGCAGGGGATTGTACTACAAGTTTCCAGAAGTTGCAGGTGTTGGTTCATCACTTAACGCTCTGAAGAACAAAGGTGAAGGAGATGGAAGGGTGACCTTTTCAAGACACTTGTGGTGCATACAAAGTACACAGTAGTTGCATATTCTTGTGGATGATTTTGGAGGACCAAAAGCTCCTTAGTGGGGAGGATTAATCTAGGTGGCTCCAGAGACACACACAGGACAAAGAGGGCTTATGGAAGCTCAAAAATAAAATTATTTGGATTTCTCTCGAACTAGGTTTAGGATGAAGATATCGTCGTCCTGATCGTAATGGTGTGAACGATTCGTCAAACTGAGCTCGAACGCGAAAGTTAGGAGCAGTCAAAGTTTTGGGTTGACTTGATGATTTGGCAAGCTTAAGGAATGCACAATTTCACACTTTTCCAGCCACCAAATTCTAACCAGCTCCGGCTAGATTCTAGGAAAAATTGTAGGGTCATTAATTTGACTCCTTCGGTCAAATTAACGAATTTTCAAAAAGGCATAACTGGTTTTAAAAATATTTAAAAAATAATATAAAAATGGTAGGGCAGGACATGACCCCCCCCTACCCCCATGGATCCACATACCACATATATATATTAAAAAAAAATGTAAATGGGTCGGTGGGCCATGACGCCCATCGTACCGCACAGTGGCAATAAATGAGATATGTATTAACGGGTGGTTGGGGGATGTCAACCCCACCGCCCAACCCATATATCATATATATAACATATATGATATGTTAACCCATACGGTGCAATGGAGAAGGTTAGGGGTGGGCCGTTCAATGGAGGTTCGCCCCTGAATTAAACAATATTTAAAAAATAAAATAAAATGCATCAATTATTATGGATTCTATGGGGGAGTCGGGATTTGATTGCCTGACCTCCCCTCAATGAATTTCCTTTATTGCCGTTGCACCAAATCGTCAGACCATGTAAGGTCCACCCAACATTTTGATATAAGACTTGTCATTTGCACAATGCATCCAAGCCAAGGCAGAGTGAGAGCATCCATGGATTTCGAGACAATATTTTTTTAATGCAGGCAAAACCATGAGCAGGCCTAGAAACAGGGAGCGGAACCATGATCCTTGAAAATTTCCCGAGGAGGTAATTTTTCTCCATGTTGGAATATAGTCAAGTTTACAGTCATTTTTCACAGTTTTTTCCAGGGAACACAATGGCAAGGTCAGATTCACTGTTTGAGTTGCAAATTTCCAGTCCATCCATGGAGAAACATCTTTGAGGAATCTAGGGGGAATCTAAAAGATTCCTTTTTGCCCCAGATTTTCACTTTGTTAGGATTCAAAAATTTGACAGACGATTTTGCACTATTCGACGCCATGAATCTAATGGTGTATTCAGATTTTTCATTCGAGCTTTATGTTTTTTGGCCACTTTTCAAAGTGGAGTTGCAGGTATCAACATTCAGTGAGTGAGCAGTCGATTTCACCTTTCGACGCTACGATTGTGATGGTGATTTCAAATCCAGCAGCGGAGCAGCCCATTATTCAGTCATCTTCAATGTGAGGTATATGATGAGTTGATTTCATGTACTTCTTTCTCTCTTTTCTATGAGATGTATTGTGTTGTATACATCCTTGTTGATGTTTGATGTGGGATCTTGTTTTGGTTTTTGATGTGAGATGTAATTTCCATCACGGATTTGTGTTATGTTTGAGATCCCTTTTCTACTATGTTGGTGGGATACTCATTGTCACATGTATGTTTGATTGAGATCCCTTTGTTGCCATGCTGGTGGGATAATCATAGTCATTATGTGTGAGTTATTTTCATATTGATAGGAGTCCTTGTTGTGAATGAGATTTCCTATAGGGGAATATCTCGTAGAGAGGTCTAGCCACTCCTGCGTGAGGGTGTTTTCCTTGTAAGAAAGATAAAAAACCATCCATGTACCTCTTCACTCCTTACAAAACTTAATGTAACGGCCTACACCATCTTGACACTGAGGCCCGGAGATGTAGTTCCTCCTGGATGAACTCCGTTATCAATGTCTTATGTTTCTCATGCTTCTTATGTTCCTCTTATTTACAACATATAGTTGTTCATTTATGTTCATTAACGCTTTAATTAAATGCTATTCTAACACATCATCCAAAGTAAAAGGTCTTGGTTAAGGGTATAAGGAATTTACCTAGATCACTGGCAGTGTGGTGGATCACAAGAGCACATCTGGATGGAGCTTCACCTTGGGTTCTGCTTCAATATCTTGGATGAGAAGGAAGCATAAGTCGGTGACTTTAAGCACCGCTGAGGCCAAATACGTCGCAGCGAGTATGGACTATTGAGTTATTTGGGCATGTGCTAGATACCACTATTATCCTTTGTGATAATCAGAGTGGGATTCGTCTTTCTGAGAATCTTGTTTTCTATGGTCAATCCAAGCATATTGATATCAGGTACCACTTTATCTGGGATATGGTATAGTGAGGCGTCGTAAGGCTTGGTCATATAGGAATTGATGATCAGGTCGTGGATATTCTCACGAAGACCCTAGGGAAGTTCAAGTTCTTAACCTTCCATGAGAAGCTTGGAATCGTGGAAACACCATATTATTAGGGTCCTGCTTGAGTTGGAATATGAGCTTTGGGAGCTCCAGGGAGCTTGGGGATATCTTCTTGGAGCTATAAGCACACACAAGGCTACGCTTTCCAAACCATGGTGTGCTTCTACCCCACCATTATGATATTGACCTCTTATTTGGCCAATGAGGTGGGAAATATGGATAGAGACCAATAGCAAGACCGATGGAAGCATCAAAGATTGTCGTACTTTCTATGTCTAGGATGGCACATGTCTAACACCTTGATCTGAGATCAAATATGAAAAGATTCTTACCTCTAAAACTGACTTCGATTCAGTAAACTAACTTTGGGTTAGTATGTGACTCTTTTCTACTCGATTGAGGTTCTATCCTATAAAATAACTTCAGATCAGTAAACTAACTTCGTGTTAGTATGAGACACTTTTTGAGTCCAAGAGAGGTTTTAACCTCCAAGCTGACTCCGGGTCAGTTGGGCGTGATTTCTTTGTGACTCACCTTTTGTTCTATTTGAGAATAAGAGCCAACAAATCAAGTTACAGCAGGATGACGCACGATGCTAGATGAAAGTACCTGATGGTACTGATGGATGACACTTGTGGACAGTTGGAGTTCTCCCTAGTTGAGAGGGAGTGTTAATTTTTGGCAACTAGGTCCAAACTCCATGTTTCACTACTCATATTATGATGGTCATATTTTTTTTAGATTCCTCTTTTGGAGAGGTGCAATATTGATCTAAAGATCATATTTTTTGGATGAGCAGAACATATATTTTGAATTTATTTTCCACACATTGCAAGGTTAGCTAGATTTATAATGTAGGCTCACATGCCTAATAGATGTGTCACACACCCTCACTGATGTATATAAATTGGAGAGACTTCGAGGTCATTTTCTCATCATCTCATCACACATATCTCATTGTGATCTGATTGGTTTGATAGCCTTTGGAGGCCTCTTCCCTTCACAGGTACGGAGTTGAAGTTGCTGAAATTTACGGATCTATTTCAGGTTGTTTTTGTAGAGATTTGACTAGCGTTGACCATGGTCAACCCTTTTCCATTTGACTTCAAGTTTATGCTAAAATTATAATTTTTAGAGGGCGTACAGTTGGGCACAAAAATCGAGGTAAAAGGACTAGTTTGACCAATTCCCTAATCGGTTGTGTTGAATTTCTGTTGATTGTCTTGTGTTGACTTTTGGTTGAACAACGTTGACTTTTGATGAGCTGACTTTGAGGGCTATGGGTGTGACACTTGGAGGGTTGGCTGATCCAAGAAAGACTTTGCTGGCTGATGTTGACTGTCATAATGCACACCCTCCCATATTTTTTGTGGAAAAGAAGAATTGTAAAATATGATATATATTACTGGCTTGTCTTTTGTTGATCTATTATTATGTTCTATCAGCATTTTTCTTTCATGTTTATGTGATTGATAATTTGAATCGGGCCTAAGGAAGATTGAATTAAATTTACATTAAGCATAGAACACTCCATGTCTATCTAAATTTAACAATGTGGTTCTTTTTTTTAATCGCATGGGTTTTTCCAATTCTGTATAGCTTTGATGAGTTGGGTTTCTTATACTTGGGTTGAGCTGAGTGGGTTGGATTTCCTAAATGAAAAAAACATGGCCTAGTGGTCCCTGAATGAGACTATGGATCATGGTAAAGCCACTGGCCTAGTAACCCCTAAACCAGACTGTGGGTTGCGGTAAAGCCAAATTGTGTGCCTCATTGAGCCGAGGAATCCTTGCCAGTAAATGGTGGGATATATAGTAAATCCAAGAGGTGGATTTCTCTCCATTGGACCTAGTAGTCCCAGGATGGGATGTATTGTAAAGCCTGGAGAGTGGGTCTCATTGTAGGGCCTAGTGATCGTTTGAACAGACTGTGGATTATAGTAAAGCCTAAGCTAATAGGAGGCACTCAAATTACTCATAATGTAGGTGGAAAACTCTGGTAGCATTCATGCTTATTTTGTTCTTTTTGGTTGGTTATGAGTCCCACATTCTTGCTTGGAATATGACATGAGGGTGATTGGACGTGGAGAGATTTGGCTAAGCCAAACTATGGTCGGGTGGAACGTGGAAGTCCCATCTATGGTTAGTTTTTACATTCATTAATGAGAAGCTCATTCCTTTGGCATTTTCTATATAAATGCACTAGTTTATATGTGGATTTTATTGTTGTTGTATCCATGATATTTTTTTGTTATGATGCTACTTATAAGCATGTATTTTGACAGTAAAGATGTATGGCTCTCTCCATATTTTTATTTGTAAATGAATGCACAATATATGTATGGTCAAATACATTGTATTTTTGTTAATGATGTAAGGCAAAAAAGCTTCTTAGTGATTCTTAGGTACTTAGTATGAGACCCCTATGCTCATATTTTTTGTTTACACCTATAGTTTCAATATTTGTGACATGTTTGACACAATTTTTGTCATGGCTAAGAGGGGTATAGATGAGTTATTATTGATGTGATTGCTTTAGTATCATTTTATTATTGTTATTTATCATATTTTAACTTTTCATGAATTTTTTGGCAAAGCATTGGGTTATGGGCCTGAAAAGGTGGCTTAAATCCCTAGGAAGCTCACACAGAACTGAGGAATTGAGTCCCTAGACACTGGCATACAATTTTATTCTTGCTTCTATAGCCTCCTAGACACTGGATTTAAAGCATCTGTTTGTGTCTATGGCTCAAATAGGTCAAAAGGTCAGTGTGACCCAGGGTAAGAGGCATGAATGGTTGGGTTACCTCCTAAGGGTGTTTTTGTTGTACAATGTCTGTATGTTGTGTTTCTGTCGGTTTCACTTCCTTAAGGTCACCTAGGAGGTTGAATCTCATTATAGTAGCCTCTCGTCACATGTTTACCCCGGTTGAACGGTTACTTGGGTGGATGTGGGAAGAGGGTGTTTAAGAGTGGTGTTAAAGCATGGTTCAACCCTTGGACTGAATGGGCGGTGTGTTGGTCATGCTTTTGTATCAGTTTCATATGTGTTTGTCATAACTATGGTGTATGTGTTTGTTGCATCTGTGTTGTGTTGGCCATGGTGGCAGTGGTATCTACATGGAAGGGTTTATGGTGTTGTTATCAACATGTTGTCACAAGTGTATGACTGGTTATGTGTTGTTCTTACTTATGTATTGTCTGTGCATGCTTGCTAACATGTTTCTAGATGTTTTATATGCATTGCTTCCTTATTCTAGGGTTACATATTGGTCATGCTTGTGTGTTTTCTAGGTATGCTTGCTTGTGTGATGTTATATGCTAAACATGCATTTCCCTTTCATGCTTGGTTACATGTTTATCATGCTTGTGTATGGTCCATGCTTGTGATTGTGTGTGGTCAAGTTACATTGGTATGGTTGAGGTTGTCATGCATTAGGTCATGGTGTATACTTGGCATGGTCATGCATTGATGGCTGGACTCCAACTAGAATGATGTGTATATGAAGATATACTAGGTGTTACAAGTTTATATACTATTATAATTATGTTTATACTTGCATCACACTGATTATTTCATATTGCAAGATGTATTCCCCAAATTACACTAAGGTATGTTGGTTTATTATGATTTGGTTTAGATGGCATATTATGCTTGGAGCATGGTGGGCACTCTTCTGATTTGGTAGACACAATGAGAAGCGTAAAGGAATAAATAAGGATTTGTAGGGCAGAAAATGACAGAATCATAGAGGCACAAGAGAAACAAGTAGAGGTAAATGAAATACTTCTTCAGAGCTTGTTAGAATTGCAGTGGCAAGGGACACTTCATATCATCCATGGATAGGAGGACATAACTAATGGGGCATATGGAAATAGGTATCCTGGTAGACACAAGTCAGATAGAGTTGTTACAGTGACATATGGCAGATTTTTTAACACTCCGGATAGGATGGGTGATGAGTACAGGTACCATTCTAGTTCTAGTTAGGATATACATCATGATCGTCATCGGTATCATCCTTATAAGAGGAGTGAAAGGGGATACTTTCCAAATGAATTTAAGAAAGCAAAACCACCTACCTTTGATGGAGACTTGAAGAAACCAAAAGATGGAGAGGCTTGGATACTTGGAATAAACAAATTATTTGAGTTGCATGAGTACAGAGATAATATGAAGGTTGGGATTGTTATCTTTATTTTGAAAGGTAAAGCAGACATATGGTGGGAAGATGTGAAGAAGGTCAGAGATATCAGGATAGAGGACTTGATTTGGCATGAGTTCGAGAGGATTTTCAGGAAGAAGTACTTTTCAGAGGTACTATGACAATAAGGCCAAGGAATTTTATGAGCTAAATATGGGGTCAATGGTAGATGAAGAGTACATAACCAGTTTCCTAGAGCTACCGAGCTATCTGCCATATCTTAAGGATGAGAAGGTTAAATTTTAGCGATTTTTCAATGGTTTTCCATTAGAATTTAGAGACTGAATTGAGTAGGATGAGCCTTGGGCACTTGAGGAATTCATTGGGAAGTTGAAGCATTGCTACGAACATTCAAAGCACAAGAATGAGTCTCAACAAGGATGGAAGGGGAAAGATAAAGGTAAAGGTAAATGGAAATCGAAGAGACAAAATCCTCAAAATGCATATGAGAAAGAAAATGTGGCACTTAAAAATAAGTTTAATGTAGCTAGATAGGGACACGAATCACAACAGCAACATGGTGGCAATGGTATGGGATGGTTAGAGCGTTGGAAATGTGATGAGGAGAATCTTAGGAGAGATTGTCCACAAAACCAGGGTGGTAGGCCTAATATTTACAGTGCACAGGAGGCACATACTGTTGGGGATGTTGGGCAGAGCATTCCTCATATTTATGCAATTGTGGATAACAGGCATGAAGAGCACCAGGAATCTATCATTGAGATGGATGGTAAGCTTTTTGATCAAGTTATTTCTATTTTGATTGATCCTGGATCTTATTATAACTATGTTAGTCCTAAATTGGTGAATAAGTGTGGCTTGAGTAAAGAAATGCATGTAGAATCTTGGTTAGTGCAGTTGGCTATAGGTACGAAGAAAAGAGTTCACCATTTGGTAAAGAGCATGTGCATTTGAGTTAAATGGCATGCCTATAGTAGTGCACTTGAACATATTTCCACTAGGTTCCTACAATATCCTATTGGGTATGGATTGGTTATACCTTCACAGGACCAAGGTAGATTGCTATGAAAAAGCTATTGAGTGCTTGGATGAAAATGGGGAACCAAGAGTCTTATAGGGAAAGAAGAAAGCCACATCAGTTAGGATGGTGACAGGCATGCAGGCTAAGCGCAGTCACAGGAAAAGGTGTGTGCTATTTACAGTTCATATCTCTATTGATAATGGTAAGGAAGTTGAGGATGCAGAAGTCTTGAGCAGGTATCCAATTTTGCAGCAGTTGTAGGATGTGTTTCCAGCTAAGATTTATGAGTTTCCACCTCACAGGGAGGTATAATTTTCAATTGAGTTGGTGCCAGGGGAAGCTCCAGCGTCAAAGCCACCTTACAGGAAGAGCACACCTGATTTGGTAGAGTTAAAGTTGTAGCTAAAAGAGATTCTTGACAAGGGATATAAGGCCAAGTATATATCCATGGGGTGCACCAGTGGTGTTCGTGAAGAAGAAGGATGGAACTCCAAGATTGTGCATTGATTACAGGCAGTTGAAAAAAGTGACCATCATGAACAGGTAGCCATGACCTAGGATTTATGATTTGTTTGATCATCTAAAGGGAGAAACAATGTTTTCTAAGATCGAATTGAGATTGGGATATCATTAGGTACGCATCAAAGAAGAGGACATCTACAAGACCAAATTCAAGACCATGTATGGGAATTATGAGTTTGATGTAGTTCCATTCGGTTTGATTAATGCCCAAGCTACATTTATGTGTTTGATGAACAATGTGTTTTGTCCTTATTTGGACAAGTTTTTTATTGTGTTTATTTATTAATATTGGTGTATTCTAAAAATGAGGAAGAGCATGTTGAGAATTTGGCAGTAATGTTGAGGTTGTTGAGAGAGCATCAGTTGTATGCTAAGCTGAGAAAATGCAGTTTCTTCCAAACTGGGGTACACTACTTGGGACATGTTGTCTCCAAGGAGGGCATTTCAGTAGATCTAGAGAAGATAAGGGCCATCATGGAGTGGGTAGCTCCTAAGAATGTAGATGAGGTGAGATCATTCATGGGATTGGCAAGTTACTACAGGAGGTTCATCAGGAACTTCTCACTGATTGCTTATCATATTACATCATTGTAGAGGAAAGGTAAGAAGTTTGATTGGACACAGGAGTGTCAAGATAGTTTTGAACAAGTTAAGTAGTTGTTGACACATACTCCATTGTTAAAGATTGAAAATATGGAAAAGTAGTTTTTAGTATGTACATATGCTTGCAAAAGAGGACTTGGTGGGGTCCTTATGCAAGATGGATAGGCGGTATGATATGAGTCACAGAAGCTAAATGAGCACGAACACAACTACCCGACACATGATCTTGAGCTAGCAATGATCATTCATGCACTGAAGATGTGGAGGCACTACCTTCTTGGAGGAGGTTTGTATTTATGAGTGACCACATTGGGTTGAGGTACTTGTTTGACCAATCTAATCTGAATGTCAGGAAAGTTAGATGGTTGGCCATAATTAGTGACTTTTACTTTGAGATCATGTACATAAAGGGAAAGGAGAACAATGTCACATATGCTCTTAGAAATTGGGTCGAGGTAAATCACATAACCGCTATGAGCTCCTATGGGACAGACTTACAAGATAAGATCTTGTAGGTAGGTTAGTAGGACCACAGGTATATGGAAATTGTGCACGGGTTGCAGTAGGGTATATGTACAGGTGGTAGCATAGGTACAAGTATAGGTATAAGTGTACAAGATCTAGATTAATGTCTCACGATAGATGGATTGGTCAAATTTAGAGACAAGGTATATTTTTTGGACAACAGTGAGCTCAAGAAGGTGATATTGAGTTAGTTTCATGCGAAACCATATTCGAGTCACCTAGGATACCAGAAAACATTGAATGTAGTAAAGAGGTTCTACTATTGGCCAAATCTAAAGAGGGATGTGGCAAAGTTTGTAGCCAGATGTTTAAATTTTCAGATGGTTAAGGCAAAGTGTAAGCATCTAGGTGGAATGTTATAGCTGATTTTGATTCCATAATGGAAATGGGAGGTCATTTCCATGGATTTCATCATAGGTTTTCCCAGGATAGCTAGACAACATGATTCCATCATGGTTGTGGTGGACAAGTTGACAAAGGTTGCACATTTCATTCCAGTGAAGACTACATACTCAACTAGCGATGTAGCATAGGTGTTCATCAGATACATAGTCAGATTACATGGTGTTCCAAAGGATCTTGTGTTAGAAAGGGATACAAAGTTCACTTCCAAGTTTTGGAAGGAATTATTTGCAGTTTTGGGCACCGATTTAGCCTTCAACACTGCTCTCATCTACAAAATTATGGACAAACTAAGAGGGTCAATAGGATACCGAGGGATATGTTGAGGATGTATGTGATGCATCAGCAGCGCAAGTGGGAATAGTATCTTCCACTAGTAGAGTTTGCCTATAACAACAGGTAGCAGGAGTCCTTGAAGATGAGTCTATTTGAGGTTATGTATGGGCATATTTTCAACATTCTCATCAGTTGGAGTGATTTGGTTAACAAGGTGTTGATTGGACCATATATGTTGGAAAAAATGGAATAGGAAATGCAGGTTATCAAGAAGTACTTAAAATCAGTGCAAGATAGGCAGAAGAGTTATGCATACAGGAACAGGTTGTTCAAGGAGTTTCAGGTTGGGGAAAAGGTGTACTTGCGCATCAATCCCAATAAGAGCTCCTTTTGCATTAGATCATGTGCCAAGATGGCACCACGGTTTTGTGGAGCCTTCAAGATCGTTGAGAGGATCAAACCAGTGGCCTATCGACTTGCATTTCCTTCCACAATGAAATTCCATGATTGTTTTCATATGGATTTTCTTAAGAAGTATGTTAAAGATGTTGATCATGTGATTGATTGGTTTTTATTGTGGGTGGAACCAAATGGAGAATTCCAGACATAGCCTTAGTCTATATTGCAGAAAAAGGTGCTCATACTCCAGAATCGAGAAATAGAGTAAGTTAAAGTGCAATGGAATCACTTTGGGCCCGATGAAGCTACATGGAAGATGGTGGATTAGATGTCAGCCATGTATCCTTCTCTGTTTTCCGGTTGAGGAAAAGCAATCTTGGTGTGATGTTTGTGTTTTTTTTGGCATATGTTTTGATGATTTTTTGATATATGTTTTGATGTGATGTTTGGGTATATATAGATATGTATATGGATGTAAATGCCGCCATGAGTTATTTTATAAATCTCCAATAAGTGGTATGCGTGTCATGACAGTCTAGTTATCAGGTTGTTATGATGTCATGTTGTTATGTTTTCATGATGGATTGCCTTACAATAGCGTGATCATTATAAATACTACATTGAGCTATGTTATAAAGCTCCATGAGAAGTATGTTGTCTTCCAATGGTTTTGATGAGGTATATGTGTGATTGAACACCGAAGAAGGTGTCCCCTAAGGGGGAGGATTCTCTAGTAGCCTTGGTGAAAATTCCATGTTATAAAAGTTAAAAATAATAACCATGGTTGATGGGGCACTTATTCCAAGTTGAATTTCGGGAAAAACAGCCTAGTGGGTGTTCATTTGGTTTAATATGGCTAAGAAAATTGGCAAAGGAAAAGGGAAAAGGCTTTGGAAAAGAAAAATGGCATATTTGGAACATTTATTTATGAAAATAATGGAAATTAGGAGAAAAGGGAGATGAAAGGTTACAGGTTACATGTGAGGAGGAAAATGAAGGAAAATATTTGGAAATGAAGAAAATAGAGGTCTCATCTATTAAAAAAATCTTTTGAGGATCAGATGGTACCTTTTGTTAGTTTAATTTTGGGGCTCTATCATTATTCTCTCTATATATCTCACTCTTGGACACTTAGATTTTTCTTAGAGCACTTTGGCATTGGAGCAAGAAAGGCAAGAAAGCAAGAAGAAGGAGGAAGCAAGCAAGAAGGAGCATGAATCAAGTAGCAACATCAAGATTCTTGGCAGGTATCGATTTGCATGTGTGTTTTCCTTGTTAGATCGAGCATGCATGGTATTGCATGTGCTTCTTTTCTGTCATGCCATGGGTTTTTCTAGGTGTGACAATGTTTTTAAACCTAGCCTTGCCATTTCCATATAGCTTTGATGAGATGAGTTTCTCATACTTTGTTTGAGTTGGATTTCCAAATGGATTCAAATATGAGTGGGCCCTAAACGAGACTATGGATCATGGTAAAGCCACTAGCCTAGTAACCCCTGAACCAGACTATGGGTTGTGGTAAAGCCAGATTGTGTGCCTCAGTGGGCCTAGGAATTTTTGCCGGTGAATGGCGGGATATACGATAAAACCAAGAGGTGTATTGCTCTCTGTTGGGCCTTTTAGTCCTGGGATGGGATGTATGGTAAAGCCTAGAGAGTGGGTCTCAATGTAGGGCCTAGTGATACCTGGATCAGACTGTGGATTACAGTAAAGCCTAAGAGACTAGGAGACACTTAAATTCCTCACAGTGTAGGCAAAGACTCTGGTATCATTCATGCTTGTTTGGTTCTTTTTGGTTGGTTATGAGTCCCACATTCATGCTTGGAATATGGCATGGGGGTGATTGGCTGAAGAGGGATTTGGCTCAATCAATATTTGGTCAGGTGGAATGTGGAAGTCCCATCTCCAGTTGGTTTTTACATTCATTAATTAGAAACTCATTCCTTTGTTATTTGATGTATAAATGCATTGGTTTATATATGGATTTTATTGTTTTTTTATCCATGATATTTCTGTTGTTATGATGTTGGTTATAAGCATGTATTTTGACATTAGTGATATATGGTTCTCTCCATATTTTTATTTGTAAATGAATGCATAATGTATCTATGGTCAAATAGATTGTATTGCAACTAATGATGTAGGGGAGAAATGCTTCTTAGTGATTCTCATATAAGTACGAGACCCCTATGCTCATATATGTTGTTTTCACATGTAGTTTCAATGTTTATGACATGTTTGACAAAATGCCTGTCATGGCTAGGAGAGGTCCAGATGAGTTCTTATTGACATTATTTCTTTTGCATCATTGTCTTGTTGTTATTTACCATCTTTGAACTTTTCATGAAGTTCTGGGAAGAGCACTGGTTATGGGCCTGGAAAGGTGGCTCAAATCCCGGGGACATTGGCACATAATTGAGGAATTGAGTCCCTGGAGGGTGACATGCAGTGTCATGCTTGTGTCTATAGCCCCCTAAACATTGGCTTGCAAGCTTGTGCCTGCATCTATGGCTCAAAGAGGTCAAAAGGTTAGTGTGGCCCAGAGGTAAGAGGCCTGAATGGTTGGGTTATCTCCTGGGTGTGTTTTTGTTGTTGTACAAGGTCTATATCTTGTGTTTCCGTCAGTTCCACTTCCTTAAGGTCATCTAGGAAGTTGAATCTCATTATAGTAGCCTCTCATCGCATGTTTACCCCAGTTGGCTGGTTACTTGGGTAGATGTGGGAAGAGGGTGTTACATTTACCTCACAAAACTAAAAATAAAATAAAAGTTACATTTACCTCGCAAAACTAAAAATAAAATAAAATTTGATAATATATATTTATAATAAATCATAATAGATTCTAAGTAACTTGGCTAAGTTTAACTAATAGACGAAATAACTTTTTTGTCGAAATCACAATACTTTTTTTAGTAGGATTGTGATGTTTTATTGTGTAAAATGCACTTTGGAATGCATAAATGGACTCGTCATCTTAAAAACCCCTAAAGCATTTCATCTTTGCAAATTAAACCACTTAAACATGTGATTTTTAAAAATCTCTATTGGATTTTGGATAAAATTGGCCAGAAAAAGTGTTTAGAAAAGGTCCATTTTGTCTATTAGTTAGACTAGGTATATCTTAACTATTACTATATATTTTTAATAAATAGTATTAATTAACAACTATTAAATAAAGAAAACCACTATAGCTAATAATATTAAATAAAATATTACAAATTAATTATTTTATAATTAAAACATATATATAGCATAGTCTGACTAATAGATGAAATCATTTTTATTTGGCACTTTTTCTAATCAATATTACCTAAAATTCAATAGAAATTTTTAAAAAACATAAATTTAAATTTTTAATTCAAACTTCTAGTGTCTTACTAGTTTTTTTAAAAATATTGAATTAATTTATGGATTAAAAAATGCAACTTAAAAGCCAAAAAAATAACAATATTTCCTTAAATTATATTACAACATTCCAAAAAAAAGAGTCATTTCATTTTAGTCAAACTATATCGAGTAAAAAAATAAGATTACAAAATGTTATTGAGCCGGTTGAAAAATGTTCCAAGGTTAAATCCCTCAATATCTACAGAAGCTATAGATATGCAAGAAAAATTGAAGATTTGGATTTGTATATTGTCAGGTTCACTCAAACCCATGGTTGGGCACATATTTGTTTTGAATTGCATTGTTTGAGATCACACCAGCATTTATTTGAGCACAAAATGGAGGATAAGTTTGAGAAGATTGAGCACAAAATTGAAACAGTAAGGGAAGAATCTGAGATGGAGTTTATTAAAGATCATATAAATAAGTTGCAAATTGGTCTCCCAGGATTACCCCACTTTCAAGTTGGTTTGAACAGTCCAAGTTCATGAGGTGAAGAAACGTCTCTTGTACAATGATGTTCCCCTGCTCAGATTGAAAGGCATGTGGTAATGGCAGGACCACACTTGCACTAGCTCTTTGCAATGACAAAGAAGTCAAAGGTGCGAGGGTTTATATTGAATTAGTCCTTAAAGTTGCATAACAGTCCCCCGTAGAGATAATGGGACATCTGAAAATATTGTGTTCTTAGGTTGCTCTCAGATCTAGGTTTTGTATCAGTATATTTGATAAGTTAATGGGTTAACAATGTGCTATATGTGTGCATATTGAAGTGGCATCGGAAGAAGAGTGTGTAGGTATAGAGTACATATGAAGCTTCTTAACATAATGTGAGGAGGAGAGTAAAGTTACGGGTGGGCATAAAAATTTGTGGCCTATGAAAGTGTTGAGGGTGTATGAGGTGCGATAATCATTGGAGGAACTAAATGGTGTGAAACATAAGGTCAATGGGTAATAGGCGCCCAACCATCATGTTGCAATGGTTGTTGCTGAGGCAAGTGAGGTTCATGGATTTCCATGATACTTGGCTATGGTAAAGGTGAATTGTGCGAGATGTGAGCGCTAGGTGGAGGTGGAGGTGGAGGATGCCTAAGGTATAGGTGCCCCATCTATGTTAATTGGTTAAGCTTTTTAGAATTTGTGTCAAAATGTATGGAGAATCCAATTCATCTGTTTTTTATGTTCTCTCCATGACACATTTTTCCTTGACTCATTCGGTTTCTCCAAGATCCTTTGCTAAAGAAACTCGTTATATACTATAATCAAAGAGAAATATATTATGGATAAATTTCCTCAAAGCACAAGATAAGCAATCAAAAAAAAAAAAAAGCACTGGATGATATCATGTTTAACATAAATGTTTGGTTGTCTTGAAAACACACATAGGGGACAAAAGAATTGCATGAGGGAAGGGATTTTTGTACATGCAATCATGAGAAATGTTGTGAGTAGTATGAACTTAAGATAGAATGAGGCAGATTGATAGAAAATGTAACTATTTTCCATCTTCATAATTTTCATTGTACTTGACATGTCATTATGCATATTAGTATGTAACAAGCAAAAGAAGAAAGAAAAACATTATTTTCAAAACATGGGTTTCATGCTCCTTTTAATTGGTCATCTAGGTCAAGCATGCATTTCATGCTCCTAGGGTTTGTCAAGTCAAAAGAATAATTGTCATGATTCAAAAGAGTCATTATCATTTGTAAAGACCCATTTGAGCAAGTTGTAACATGTAAAAGATATTATTTATGTGTCTAGTAAGTCAAATTTAACCTCCAAGACCAAGTCAGCCTTGCCTCATGAAATTGACCCAATATGTGGTAATTTGACCTCCATAAATGGGTATATATGAGAGTCATTCAACAACATTTGAGACAAACTTTTGAAGTTTGATCTCAAGCAAGAAAGAAGAAGAAAGCAAGAGCTAAAAGTCAAGGAAGCAAGAGATTCAAGACCAAGCCAAGGAAAATTATCTGAAATATTATATCTTTGCCCACACGTGCAAAAATTAGGGTTTCTGTAGCTATTAGGAGGCTCAGAATTGTAGGTTTGAAGTTGAGGGCCGAAACTCCATTTTGACCAAAATCTTGAAGTTTGACTTTCATTGACATGAGCTTGTTTGTGCTTGGAGGAGGTCTTGGTCTTGAAATTTGGATCTTGGTTTTCTCATTTGATCTTATTCTATAAGAAAAGAAGAGATTATTTTGGGTTTTTCCCTTTGGACGGGTTTTTCCTTAGCTTAGAGCCTACTTCTTGTATCTATTGTCTTTATTGTTTATGCTCTTACTAATTGTTTAATAAAAAGAATCCATAAAAAATAATAAAAAGATAACATAAGTTCACAAAATTTTACAAAGATAAAAGGAGAGAATTATTTGTTAATTACTCTACTTATTTCTCCAACATAAACAACAAGAAGGCGCTCATCGTTATATCTATGCATGCAAATTGCTTGAAACATCTTCATGACATCATGAAACATTACTCAGAATATATAACATGAAACAATACTCAGAATATATAACATATATGGTATTAAGACATGAATGTACAATATTTTCCCTATTCCATATATAGTTTCAATAACTATACATGCAAATTGCTTAAAACATCATCATCATGACATCATGAAACATTACTTAGAATACATAACATGAAACAGTACTCAAAATATATAGCATATATGGTATTAATGATAGAAATAACTAAAAATCACACGATTACTAAAAAACACTCATATATTATACACAAATGGTGTATGTGTAAACACACTCACACACGTATTACATTCAGAATACTCTATTAAATAGAGTTTCTGAGATCCAACTTATTCCTAATTTCGGGAGAGAGGTTGAGAGAATTTCTCAACCATCACAAAACAACTTCTCAAATATAGAATGTAAGCATTAACTCCAACATCCCCCCTTAATGATTACATTACATGAATTTATTGAAATCACTCACAAATAAAAAAATAATCAATCATTCTTTAGTTTATCAGTAGATGCTCCATCAAGTTGCCTCATAACCCTCGTAAAGGTGTAGTTGGCAAGTTGGATTCCTGAGTTCGCTTCCTCTACTCCCAAATCAAGGACCTCCCGAATTCAATTACTGTACAGCATCCCAATCTATCACATAACCTCATTAGAAGACCACTCTACGTCTTCAACGAATGAGGGATCCTTCCCTAGATCCGCAACTTCCATACTATCTCGACAACCATCCATATTGAGCCTTACTGCCACTCGACATTTTAAGTACTAGCTTCAGACACATAGCTGAACTGCTAGTCATTTTATGGACGAGCTCCCATCTACCAAGATACATGGGTGCAAACCACTGTATTCACTAGTTATATAGAAGAACCGTCTAAATACGAAATGTATCTAGATTCAACTATTACATCATGACCTTCTTATCTAATTTGAAAAATCATCCTCACTTAATTTACAAATAATTTATAATACTAGAACCACAAAGAATTTCAATAGACATGAAAAAAATAATATTGGTACAACTCCAGCTATATGCACACGTCTCTCAACACACAGATCTATGCTTTGAAATCCTTTTGAAAAATCTCTACGTATCATTTCAGCCTGGAATTCAGCTCCTTTCTCTGTTAACTTGCGCTTCCGCTTAATCCGACTCATCTCTTCTCACAAATCACAATTTTCAGACATCATTGACTGTTTGTATCCATAGAAGAGGCTCCACGGCTTTCTCTGCACAAATGTTTCTTCTACAATACAAAGATTTTCCAAAGGAGGTAGCAAAACATGTGCATAATCAACTCCGCCAACATAAGGAATAAAAAATATTAAGCGATTACCATGAAAGTTACATACTAACGCTATAATGATTCTGAGATTGTACGAATTTCTGGAATCTTTAAGAAACCAAACAAGTTTCTCTAAGAAAAGAGTTCACTTTATATTGCGGCAGCTTGTTGATCATGCGATGCTTGAATTATTTGTATGTTTTGGGGTTGAACAATTGAGGGTTGTTCTCATCGATCAATTCCTTCATGGGGCTGACGACAGTGTCAAGAGGCGGGCTGCAAAACACTGGCCACGACATCCTCACCCTGTCCTTGCTCACCATGCTCTTATATTCCAAATTCCATCATCGTCCATATCGGGGACCAACTGGAGATATTGAGCAATGGGAGATACCAGAGCGTTTTGCATTTTTTGAATCAAATCACATTCTGTAACAGAGAAGAGATGTAAACCAAATGATCGTAGCGATATTTGTTTTAATTTGCGAGGTTCAGGTGTTTGGAAACACTCAACATATGGAAATATTGATAATATAAGTCATGTCGAAGCACACACTAGAGTCATCTCGCCACAAATTATAGAAATAACTAAAAAACACTCACACACAACACACAGGCCTCTCATCCTGTGCTCTGATACCATGATAGAAATAACTAAAAATCACACAATTACTAAAAAACACTCATATATTATACACAAATGGTGTATGTGTAAACACACTCACACACGTATTACATTCAGATTACTCTATTAAATAGAGTTTCTGAGATCCAACTTATTTCTAATTTAGAGAGAGAGGTTGAGAGAATTTCTCAACCATCACAAACCAACTTCTCAAATATAGAATGTAAGCATTAACTCCAATAATTAAGACATGAATGTACAATATTGCCCCTATTCCATATATAGTTGCAATAACTAATAAGCCAAGTAGAGTTATATATTTGAGAAGTATGACAAGAAATTAAACCAAGTTGCCAGCCATTCATTTGTATTACAACCCATAGTCATGCCAGGAATCTAAACTAAGCAAATATAAAAGTACAACAGAAAAAATAGTAGAGTTATATATGTGAGAAGTATGACAAGGAATTAAACCAAGTTACCTGCCATTCATTTATATTACAACCCATAGTCATGCCAGGAATCTAAACTAAGCAAATATGAAAGTACAGCAGAAAAAATAATAGAGTTATATATGTGAGAAGTATGACAAGGAATTAAACCAATTTGCCTTCCATTCATTTATATTACAACCCATAGTCATTCCAGGAATCTAAACTAAGCAAATATGAAAGTACAGCAGAAAATATATTTATTTCCGATTGTAGTGACTTATGAGTCAAATTGATATGATCATGTGAATAAAATAGGACAGAAGGTTGTGTTAAAAAAATTCAATAATTTATGATGAACACACGGCCATGCCAAAGATATAATGGCACCTATAACTCATGGAAATAGGAACATGCAACTCGATAAGTATCGGACAGAAGTATATACAGAGCAAAGCATGTTCAAAACAATATGAAGAAGAGCAAATGAGAGAAGTCTATCTTGAACCCTTGAATATATGTTGACTGTGTCAAAAGAACCTTTTAATTTTTTATTTACGGGATTTACAAGAGACACGTATATATGTATATATCATGCAAAATCTATTGCACATAATTCCTTTTAAAATAGACATCCTTCCGGCCTTGCGTTTTACATTTGAATGTGATACTTGGCTCATTTATAAATAATGTTTATTGGTAGACAACTTCATAATGAGCCAAAGGGGACGCCACATCGGCGTAGAGAGATGAAAAGTGGTAATAATGGCGAAAGATATTACTATGGTCACTACAGCGGATAATAATAACCACAACGTGCTTAAAACCCAAATGAGAAGCTTCCACGTCATTTTAAACTTTTGAGGTCGCTACACAATTTACTTTCAAACACAGGAAATTCATGTTACTTTAGTATTCTTTGTAGCTAGGCACAGTGACAGTGGGCCAAGGGAAATCATGGGAGGCATTGCAAGCATAAAAGCATGACCAAAGCGGACGAAGAAAACCATTTTTTTGAGGAAATGACTACCATAATAGTGTAACCATAAGCATTCAGCATGAGAGCACTGCTAAGTATACTATAAAGTCAAACATAGATTAAACATGAGAGAGTAGTGCAAGAGCAACATCACCATGAAAGCAACTAGAAGTGAGACCTTGGGTGGTTGTATTAACATTGTTTTAAAAGAAAATAGAGCAAAGTGAAGAAACCCAATAAACTACTTAATCACAATAATATGAAGGGAGAAATTCAAGGCCATATTTCACCATCTAAGGTGTGAGCCTTCACTCAGATTTGGATTATTTTTGCAAAAAGCATATCATTTAGTCATTGGAGGCATGACATTTAAGAACAAAATGCACTACTATTTGGATTTTTCTTTGTAATACAAAGTCATTTTCACATAGAAAAAACAAACCCAAATATTATATTGATGGTTGAAAGAGTATACGATACAAAAAAGAACAAGGGTTTCGAAAGAGTGTGTATTAATTTTAATAACAAAACAAGAGCTCGGAGGACTTGCATAAGAACCTACAAAGGCATGTTCCTTCTTTCTTGAAATGAAATGAATGTACAATGACTAAATATTGACATTTTCCATCTATTTTAATAGAAACACAAAGCATGTGAATGAGCAGCAAGTTGATTCCTTTACATGTACAAAAAAACAAAACAAGATGAATAAACAAAATTTCCCAGAACAACATTTATTAAGTAGCCATACCAAAAAAATTCAATTGATCAAGTTGGGTTTCCTTGATACTTATGACTCAAAGCATTTTTATGCTTCCTTGGTTTGTTGCTAGAGTTATCTCCATCTCTTCATAATGGCCAACTAGGGTTCCAACAAAATTCTAGAAGTCAATCCTCAGAGAGAGACCTCAAAATGGCAAGCAAGGTTGTGGTAAGTTGGCATCCTACTTTCCAACTACCGTATCATGGTTAGAGTCCCAAATGCACCTTGGGATTTGGTGCATTAAACACATGCCTCATCACTTACAAGCCACAACCCTATAATAAACCTTGTCAAATGTCATACCAAATCAAATTTTAAATACTATGAACGTTAAATAATACAATATTTCTTATGCTTGATATGCTTTTGGATAGGTGATCATAGATATCACATACATTCTATATTCAATGTAATATTAAATATATGTTGACTCATGCAATTAACCCTCGTTAATGTATATCCAAGCAATGTGTGGGTGGCCTAAAAGTTGAAATTTTCCAACCATTGAATCTAAATCTTTACATTTTCTACCATATATTAACTATTTACCTTCATGCTTTCAAACTTACTATTAGACATTATTTTGTTCCAAGGTTTATTGAGCAACATTGTTGCTTTACAAGGTGTTAGGCCCCTTTTTTCTTATTCATTATTTTTAACACATAAAGGTCAAGAAAAAATGTGGCCAATCATGTAGTGTTTATAGAAACTCTACAATCAACCTTGTAAATATTGCATTATTGTCATTGACTTGTCATGCAAAGAAGAAATATATTCATGTGGTAATTCTATAAGGAAATAAATAACAAAGATGTTGAATGTGCCCACATCCAAACACACATGCAAACTCTTTTCACACATATTATTCCTTTTATCGCCATGTACTTGTATAAATACATAAAATCATGACAAAAATTATTAGATGATGTCACATCCTTATTGCTCTGGTGTAATGCTCCCTCCCACTCCCTTGTCCTCCCAAGCTAAATGGAAGGTGTTTCTCTTCCCTAACTTAATATCCATGGTCTCATTATGGAAATGTGTTTACAAAACTTCTCGTTTTCCCAAATTTTCAAAATAAGATTTGGACTAAACCCACACGTTTGGCTCATTGAGATTTTTTCGGCGATATAAATTTTATTGGAATTATGGCCAGTTAAAGCCTAACTAAATAACCCTCACCACATCAGCACCAAGTGATTTCATGTTGTTTTCATGTTGCCTATGTGTTGTTTCCACATCATCCACAATCCAATTCTCTTCCCTCAACATCACTACAACATATTTCCACCATGCCATTGTGTCGTTCCTCCAGAACTCATCTCACTGGAACCTACGACGCAACAATAATATATTCCTCATGTGATGAGGATGAGTTTCCATCTCGTGCCTTCTGTCAAAACCATGACACCCACTTATAAAAATTATTGTAGTGCACGATCGACGATGATGTCATTTTTCCACGTGACGATCCCCATGAATGCCATGGGTCACTTAAGAACCATCCATGTGGCCCATCGAAAGAGCCCCCTTTTTCCTACCATGTTTCACTTCTTCCATGTGCCACGTCAACACCCTATCCACGTCACCATATCACATTAGCCTGAATACATGTGGCCTTCCTCATGGCCAACCTTGCCCTATGTTGTGTCTCCCACCTAGATTTAGTCTCGAGCCCTACCTCTCATGCAACGCAACACTTTGTCGTTATATTGATTTTTTGAAATTTTCCATGAACCCCTCCTAAGGAACCTCCACATCATCGTGCCCCACCTTTGTTCTGGGACAGAGGCATAGGCCACCACTAAATAGGGTGCGGCATGAATGTGATTTCTCTTGTTTTGTGACGGAAGCTTCTTCCATCTCACAACCTCTATCATCGTGGTGGTACAACAAGCCATCCAATCCATCACGTGCATGATGCAAGAGGAAATTTATTTTCTTTTAAAGGGAGATATTCTCATCTTGTGCCTCTTGTCACATGCCCCGACAACAAATATGCCACTCCACCATGGGAATGGAACACATGAATTTTGGCACCAAATGACGTTAATAACTTTCGTTAAGAAATCCTCCATACTTAGGTAATTTTTCAAGGATTTCTCCCTTGTGCTATGGACAACTACATAACAACAGATCCCATTGGCTCTCATACATGGAGATCACACCTTCATTATGCATATAAGGCAGGGTATTTGCACCCAACATGTCAGTTCCATGGGAAACGTTAGACATAAGTTTTCAACGATATTCATGGGCCTTCACATCCATTACACCATGATTTAACAAATATTCATACAAACTTATGAAGGAAAAACATGCCTAGACAATTTTCTAGTTAGATAAATATCAACATTAATATGTAAATACATATGCATTAATGAGGATATCAACATTACTGGACATATTAAGTCCCTCACAAATAGGATAATAAACTCACAACTCTTTGCATTGCAACACACAAAGATACATATTTCTTAATAATAGTGTTGATATACACCCAATGTTATACAATAATAACATTCAACATTCAAATGAAACAAATATACAACACTTATCTTATTATCTTTGAATTACTGGCAACTGAGGTAGGGATGTCAACTCTCCAACCAGTCATAGGCCAACTACAATGTAATACGTTTTGTAACCATCCACCCCAAGATGGATTCATAGTCTAAGGAGGTATTTTCTCAAGAGTTCTCTCACAAATAACTAGTCAACAAAAGGTAAGAGATAGAGTTCATTTCTTGGGTGATTTGTCCATAGCTCCCAACTATAACACCACAAGGTTTCTCAATCAGTAGCACCAAATCCACAAAATTTCATATAGGGAACAAATATTTTAGGTTCAGTTCAATGAGAAGGATCACATGTGTATAGTGGGAGGTTTATCAACTAGATTAACTATTGTAGGAGCAAATATTCCACTTCTCCAAGCAGTTTATCATCAGGTGCTAACACCAATGTTATTAGCACCAAGGATGCACTTAGGGTTTATCAGTCCTAGCTGGTATATGAATATATTAGTCTGTCTAGTATTTTTTCAGCCTAATAAGTTTCAAGTAGTTTATCAACCCCAAGGAAACCCACTACTTAGGTGGGTTATCAATGAGCAAGCCATTATGGGTTTATCATCCCAACAAGAACATAAGTATCAGAACTCCACTGAATTTTCTCTAGAAAAATAACACACATATGCTAGAAAAATCCTTAACAAGACACATGGAATCCACCCCAAAAGCATAGAGC
Source organism: Pinus albicaulis (assembly GCA_034641835.2). NCBI lineage: Eukaryota > Viridiplantae > Streptophyta > Pinopsida > Pinales > Pinaceae > Pinus > Pinus albicaulis. The sequence continues at coordinate 869,389,640 of CM076575.1, read as the reverse complement.
GCAAGCTTAAAGAAAGGTTAATATTCCAAGTAGATTCACAACCATTACCCATTTTGACCTTTGTGTGATTTTGCTCAATACACTTCCTTTATTTTTTCCCTTGATAGAATCATGCACAAATCATAATCCCCCCCAATCACATTCCATTGTCTTGGACTTCTCTCCATCTTTTACGTCAGGCGTGTTGACCACTTCCCACATTTCTACGAGAATCGAGGTTGAAGCCTTGTCCTCCACTCAAGAGGCCCATTCCCTCTATTCAATGTTTTCACTTAAACCAACAAGGATATTGGTGATGAAATAACTGCAAAGCTTTGGTTTATAAGCAACTCCTCCTCCTTAGTCCTTTGAATCTGTATCCACTTCCTTACCCAGTCAATGTGTTACATTTCCTTATTATTTACATTAATAACAATTAATAATAATGTTTACAAGAGGGATTAGTAGAGGGGTTGTCACAAACCACACCCCCTTAGAGGAACACAGTCTCCAGTGTTCTATACTCGAACACACAATTTACAAGATATTTATATACACAACTCTCTACATTCATTTACACATTAGGGGAATTTTAAGGTCTAAAATGGGTCTCCTAAGAAAAAAGTACAACCAAAATAAACTTTAGAATAACCAATAAGATTCAAGATGATGATTTCAACCATGGGGGATGATTCACCATTTTTGGAGTAAAAAAGTAAAAAATATTAAAAAGTAATAAAATAATAAAACTACTTTTTCAACTCGTATTTTCAACTTATCTCCCTAAGGTTTTACTCAAATTTCGAGCGGGAGTACTTGTTGGATGAAAAATTTAATTCCCCATCCAAGGAGTACCCATGTTGCATACTTTCGATGGACTTCGCTACACGAAAAATGAGAAATACATGAAAAAAATGTCATTGTAATCACATTTTTGATGTATTTCTCATTTTTCTTGTAGTAGGATACATCGAAAGTATGCAACATGGGTAATCTTTGGATGAGGAATCAAATTTTTCATCAAATGAGTGTTTCCGCTCAATATTTGAGTAAACCCATAGGGAGATAAGTTGAAAATATGAGTTGAAAAAATAGTTTTTTTATTTTTTCCCTCTAAAATTTGATGATGTAATCAAATCTTATTTTATTATTTCCACTATTATTTTATAATTTCCTTAGGAGGCCCATTTTGGACCTCAAAATTCCCCTAATATGATGTACAATTACATTTACAGGTTCTTAACCAACAAAAAAATATAGGTATGATACCCTCATCTATTTAGACATTTCCTAAGTGGCTTCATCTGGTACGAAGTGCTTCCACTACACCTTGACTTGCTCGATTACTTGATTCAAAAGCATATTCTACTTTTGATCCAGAATGCACAGTGTCTCTAGCTATAATTTTCACCCGGATTCCATCTGTATCACACACCAATAAACAACACTATTAGCATTATGTACATACATTTTAATTAAAGACATATGGAAAACATCATGTTCCTTCAATATGGGTGGAAATTTCAATCTATAGAGCATTGGCCCCACTCCTTTTAGACTTTGAAATGGCTCACAAAATTGTGGTGCCAACTTGGCAAAAGACCCAACCCTTAAATAAATATTCCTTCATTTTATGCAAAGATAAACATGATCACTCACTTAGAATTCCTTATTCATCCTCTATTAATCAACATATCTCTTCTACCTATCTTGAATTATCTTTAATTTCTAATTAATCACAATCACTTCCTCTTCCAACTTCTTCAACATATCAGGTTTGATATGCACCCTATTCATTTGATTACTCTGGATGATAGGAGTGTTGCATTTACTACCATAAAGAGCCTCAAATGGAATTAGATTTAATGATTCTTGGTACCCATTGTTATATGAAAACTCTATCAAATGAAAAAACTCTTCCCACTTTGTTGGCTAATGCATGACATACATTCTCAGCATGTCTTCTAGCACCATTTTAACTCTTTCAGTCTACCCATATTTCTGAGGATGTTACAATGTGTTGAAGGCTAATATTGTCCCAAAACCAACAAACAACACCTTCCAAAAATTGGATGTGAACTTAACATCCCAATCTAAGATGTTCTTCTTGGGCACACCTTGCAATCTCAAGATGTATTTTATAAAAACATGGGAAATGTGACTTGCCTTATCAATGGATTTAACGACTATAGCGTGGGTTTCCTTTCTCAACTTATCAAACACCACTATTATGGCATCATGCTACCTACCTTCCCTTGGAAACCTAGTAATGAAGTACATTTAAAAGACTTCCTACTTCCATTCTAGAATGGGGATTAGATGTGGCAATCATGTTGGGTGTTAATGACATTCTACTTTTACTTGTTGGCACTCCAACCATTTGGAAATGTACTTAGCCACATCCTTTTTCACGCCTAGAAATAACATTACTTCTTCATGGTTTTTATCATTTTTTTATTACCCGAATGACCAGAATACGATCTTCTATGAAACTCATCCAAAATGAGCTTCTTCAAGTTTCCCATATGAGGAATATAACACCTTCCTTTGAACTTTATTACTCCATCCTCCATGAGGAAGTATTTCTTACTCAACGCCCATGCAAGCTCTTGTTGCAAGTGTTTTTTTTTATTTTTTTCTAATGCTCATATTCCTACATTGCCTCTTTGATATTTTCTTCAATATTAATTTCACAAGAACTTATAGCTGCCACATGAGCTACCTGCAACCTTTTACTCATTGCATCAACTACCTTGTTTACCTTTCCCTTCATTTATTTAATTTAATAATCAAACTCACTAACAAATGCCAACCATATTTCTTATCTCGAATTATGCTTGGGACTGGTCAAATAAGTACCTTAGCCCTCCATGTTTTGACATCAAAACAAATTTCGTCCAAAGAAGGTAATACCTCCACATGTTTAGTGTGCGGACTATTGCTTCCAATTCTAGATTATGGGTGACGTAATTTTGTTTGTGCTCTTTCAAATTTTTGGATCATAGAATACAACATGTCCTTCTTGCAAGAGGAATCCAACGAGCCCTTCCTTGCATGTATTTGTGCATAACACAAAATATTTATCTATATATGATATCCTTAGTATCGGTGCATGTGTGGGAAAATATTTCAATTTCTCAAAGTTGGCTTCACTTTTGGTTTCCACTAAAATTTTACTCCTTTCTATTGTAATGTTATAAATGGATTCCCAGTCCTTGAGAAGTTTCAAATAAACCTCCAATAGTAACCATATAACCCCGTGAAGGATATTACTTTAGACACATTTTGAGTATTAGGCCACTCCACGATTACCATAATCTATTTTGGGTCAACTACCACTAATTCCTTTGAGAAAATGTGCCCCAAATATTGAACTTGGGTTTGAAAGAATTCACACGTGCCTAGTTTGGTGCAGAGCCTATTCTCTCTCGACAATTGCAACATGGTTTTTAGATGTTTCTCATGCTCTGTTACACTAAAATTTGTTGCCATGACTGTCGATTCGAATATCTCGCCATCTGATGGAGTGTCTCAAGTGAATCCCATATGAAGGTTGAAGTAACATAATACCAGGGATAAGAGGAATTTTGGTTTTCATTTCTTAAAAACCATTTGTGACCACTTGCGCAGTTTTCTTGAACAAAACTCGTGCATGCACAGTTTTTCTGTACAAAAACTGTGCAGATCTGTGCAGTTTTCCTGAACAAAAAGTGTGCAGGTCCACTCATTCACGTAAAAATAAAAAAGTAAATTCTAGAAGCTTTGTTTGAGGAATCTTATCCAAATTAGAAACCTCGAGCCACTACATACTTGCGCCTCATCCCTTGGTTTATGGAACTAATCTCCCTTTCTTAAGGATGATATCCCTTGAGAAGTGGAACTAGAAACCTCCTCATCCTTCCTATAAATTCAGCATAGGAATGGGAATTTGAAGAGAGACTTGGATTGGTAAACTCATGTTGTTGGTTTTGGTTCTAAAGAACTTGTCATCAAGGGAAGGAAAGGAGACCATTGGAAGAGGCTTGTGACATCAAGGCACCAGGTTATAAGCTTCTTTTCCCTTTTTATTTTAATGCAAAGTAATTGTTCGTTCCTAATTGCGTCTATTTTGATGATATTTGTGGGATTCCTTGATCACTCACATGGTTTATACCTGATTATTGATATATTAATATGTTGTATGCTAGACTAAGGATTTCATTTACTTTTCCTTTTATATGCAAGATGCTTTGATCCCTTTGAATGTTTTTGTCTATGCAAATCTCTTTTGGCGCATCATGGAGAAGTTGGGGAAAGCATTTGAAGAGACTTTAAAGCATTAAGGAAAAGCTAGTTATGGAAAGCACCGAAAGAAATTCTACAAGCACTTCGTTAATAGGTAAGTGATCTTTCGCATATTACATTTTTCATGTTTCAGTTATAGGCTAAGGAAAGTGCCATTATTTTGTCTGTTTGTTTCTAGTTTTCCATAAGGATTCTAGGGAGATCGCTCTTGTCTACATGAGGGATTAATCAGGGTAACAAATTGGTGACCATACTGGGGAACGAATTCTCCTTTGTTTCCTTTGATTCCTTTCGACCCATTTAAGAATTGAAATTTTTGGTTTGAAACCGTTGTTTTTTTTTCTTAATTTTATTAACCTGTGCGGTTTCTCGTCAAAAACAGAGTGTAGATCTGTGTAGTTTTTCTTTAAAAATAGTGTGCATGCGCACTGAACTCTATTGTCTACTTGTGCAACCCTATAAAATTTTGAAAATTTTTAAGGTTTCTCTGATTTAAGTCCAGATTTTTGGTTTTTATGATCCTATTAGCATGCTTACAGTCTCATTAAGTCTATGTTAAGTTAATTGGGTGTTTTGAATTATCTTTTTTGATAAATTCTTAATTTGATTTCCTTTGGTCATTACTTCAAGGTTTGTCTCAGTTTCTTGACATTTTTTTCATCTTTTTGCTAAATTGTGTTTGATTGTTAATCGCCTTTGAGTGTTTTTATTTTTGATTTTTGGAATTCTCACCCAATTTTCTTTACTTGCACTTGATTGGTTCTTTAGATTACATTGGTGAAGGAAAATAGTATTGTCATTCTTTCATTGATTTGGAACCATCTTGTGTTTGACAATTCTCTTGCATAGATTACATTTTCATAGTTAGAATTCTCATTTTCAGAATATGAACAAAAAATGTGCATAGATTACATTTGCATAGTTTTCAAGTGAGTTGTGCATAGATTAGAACTGCATAGTTTACATTCTAGAAAAAGCATTAGTTTTTCTTGATGAAATTAGTGCATTAGAGAATTTGTTATATTTTCTCTTATTTATCAATTTTTGCATTGTTGGAAGTGAATGGAACCTCTCTCCTTACTTTAGTTAGGATTCATCGAAGTGAAAATATTACATTATCATATTCGATTGCATTCAGTTTTGGGTCAGGTCATAAAACCATTGGTTTCATATCCATTTACCCTCTGAGTAATAACAATCCAAATAATACAGCGCTTAATAAAATCAATGTAGACATTTTTTTCATTTTCTAAGGCTCATTCCACCAACATAACTTAGGCTAGTGTTTTGGAATAGGTTGTAATAAGCGTTCCAAAACAACTTAAACAAACCAGTAGAATCTTGCGGTAGGGAAATCCAATTGTTTCATTTGTACTCTCGGAAGCTCTTCTTAAAAGAGTCAAGCATGATACCATGTCGGACCCAGTGAGGTAATCATACCTATCTCATTGGAAATGATAGAAGATGTGCACGTAATACACACGGTAAACCTCGGATTAACCATTGTCGAGGAGCCTGGGGTCACTTGTTGGCAAACCTCAGATTTACCATGTCAAGGAGATTTCAAGGGGATTGAGCTTGATACTTTGCCCTTGCATGTATATCGAATCATATATTGTTCCCCCAGGTGCATTTGTCTCCGTTGGTGACCTTAGTGGCCATAATATTTATGATTTTTTACAAGGTGGCGGTGGAGGGAAGGTCTCTATGTACCTGGAGCAGATGTTGACTAGACTCACTTGGACTTTTCGGAGGGTACTCTTCACTTTGATATGGCATAGTGAAGTTACTTGCACCAAACTATTTCATTAAATAGGTTGTCAAGGTAACTATACCAACCGCCATTTTTCCACATTAATTTCTGCAACATTGGATTTCATCACCAATTAGTGATGTTATTGTGGAAACATATTTTTTTTATGTGGTTTGACTCCTAGATTTGAGAGCGCGTGTTCATTTGTTTTTTTTACTTTTTTGAGACCTTAGGTGTGGATTGTGAATTTGAATAGTTAATATTTTTAAATTGTTAATAACACTACAAGGAAAAGACCCTCTAGTGGAGGTTATAAAGGAGGTTTTTAGTGTTATAAAATTGGCCAAAATTGTCAAAAAAACATATGCTACCACATCCGTTTATGGTTACAGAGGTTTTGGTGAAGCTTTTAATGGAAAATCAACACAACCAAAAAAAAAGGGCAGCCAAAGTTTATTACGGATGTTTTTTTCATCGGTGCGCTACTCAGGATTTAACGCATCGGTGCGTACCTGTGGACGGCACCCTGGGGTGGTCGAAGGAGAATGCACTGGGCCGTTAAGGTATAAAACAACACCAGGTGTAGTGTTGGTGATACAACGTATGGGGACGTTATAATTGGTCTTAGGAATTGAGCGATGCCCATAGGTCATATCAACGCGTCGGTGCGTAGACTTATAGAAACACACCAGTGCGTCCTTTCACACAAATGCATCGAGCTTTATAATTGGTATTGGTATTCGTGTGGTGTGAATATGTCATACAAATACACCGGTGCGTATATAATCTTAAATGGCCCGGTGCGCAGTATCACACCAATGCACGGAAATTTATAATTGGTATCGGTATTCATGTGGTGCCCATAGGTCATAAAAAGGCATCGGTGCGTAGGTAGACATAAATGTACCGAAGAGCCATACCACACAAACCCCTCGATTTTTAACCGATTTTGGTATTTGTGCAGTGCCCATAGGTTGTAAAAATGCACCAGGGCGCTTAAGAATACAAGCACACCGGTGTAAGTATACACGCACTCGTTTTCATTTTTTATTTTTTAGAAACATCAACCTGTGACAGTGCAATTATTGTGATTGTTTTAAATTTATTATTCATGAAAAGTCACACATATTATAACAATATTCATATTAATTAAATTTTTATTAATGCATTTGAATGTGATGTTTGGATTAATTTGTTATATCATATCAAAATTATTGTGGTTTTTTAAAATTCATTATTCATCAAAAGTCGACACATATATATCTTAGAACAATATTCATATGAATTAAATTTTTATTAATGCATTTGAGAACGACAATGGAGAACGCAATAGCGATAATAGGGAACGCAATAGAATAAATTAAACCATTTTTTATTATATATATATATATATATATATATATATATATGAATAAGACATTCTTTGTCATACAAAATGGGACAATTATTGGTATTCCTTTATCTTTCAATTGGGACACTATGTCCATTACATTAAAGAAAATGTCTGATTTCACAAACATTTTTCAAAAAATACAATGCCTTGCTTTTGTATCCAAAAATAGTGATCATCATTCTTCGCTTGAATTGTTGTCACTGTTAGAGCTACTTCCATGACTTGGGTTATTTCCAGAAATGTTTTGTTCATGGCGTTGATTGTTTTCTTCTTCTTCACATTCCATCTAGAAACATAAAAATAAACTGTAATGGGTGTATATACATTGGCGAGAATAATGAAAATTGCAATATTACCAATGCAACAATTGACTCATAAACTATACACAATCTTTCAAAACCATGTACAATGCTATCTTTCAAGATTTGATTTATTGGTGCAGTGTCATACTTTGTTTCCTACAAGTTATATACCCCATAAAAAATCATATATTTAATATAAAATATTTATTTTTTCTATCAATTATAGGCGAAGCTAAGTAAAACAAGATCGATAGATGCTTACAAATTCCACAATTAAGTTCTGATATGCCAACATATACGCACAACCCATATTTAACCCAATTTCAATCAATTCCTCTGATGGTTCTTCTTTGTATCTTAGCCCCTGTTTGAAGACATTCAATGGTGATTTTTGTAAAACAACTTAAAAAATACAAAAATGAAATCTGCTTAAGTTGTTATAAGGAAGTAACAACTACTCACAAACTTAGATATCAATCCTTTTCTTCCTTGTTGTCCTGTTTTATGTGCTGAATAGGTTCCATTTTCTTTTCTTTTCTGCAAGAAAATACTTGAAAATTAATATTTAATGCTAATTTTTTTATTTATTTTACCTAATGATTGAAAAAATCAATGATTACATATTCCATTTGAAGCAAGTTGTTGTTGAGATGGCTCCTCTAGCGATGCAATTTTGTCCATTTCTTTGACCATCTCCTTGTACACCTTTTTGGACATTCCTACTGGCATATTTCTGATATCAACTCGTTCATCTTTTGAGATTTTCATAATCTTCCTGAAAATGTAACATGACAATAAACTACATAATTTTTATATTGATATATGAAAAGTAAGTATAGTAAAAGTGATATTTATAAATAATTCTAGACAAACATCTAAAGGAATATTACTTTTTCATTTCTTCTTTTTTGTTGTTGTACATTTTTGCTATTAAAAGTCTTGTTATCACTCAGGTTTTCCTAGAAGTTGTGTAAGAGGAAAGTATACCCGAGGTAACCACAAACCAACCTTTTAGATGCAGAATCTAGCCAATCTGCATCCAGAGAGGGCTCTCTCTTTATTATTTATCTTTGTTCTTGGAAGGTTTTAGGCTAGTTATAGATTCAAAGTTTGTTTTGGGAAAATGGTGGAATCCACAAAATAAGGGCAAGGTTGAGAGCTTTCAGTCCATTGGGCTATGGATTCAAAGGATGGCTTTACTGGATTTCTATTCTAAGCACAAGATGGTATTACAGGGCAAGATAGCTAGACAAAGAACAATCCTTAAAATTTAAAGTGGATGGGATGATTTTGAAGGGATGAAAGGCAGCTAAGAATCTTTCACCATGTCCAAAAGAAAGAAGTGAAATGACTACAAACAAAGAGCAATGAAGGATTCTTTATTATAGTAATCAACAATGTTTAAATTTAGCAAAGCAGGAGCATTTAAGAATTCATGCTTATAGCTAATTTTAGAAGAAAACATTAAGAACAATCACATTTGAAAACAGAGTACAATTAAGCAAATTCTGTTTCAATCCTTTATGTAAATTATTCAGAAATGAATAAGATGGTATTAAAAACTAATATAAAATTGCAGACAAAGGGTAGAAACACTTATTGAACTGTAGTCCAACACATGAATCCTGCAACAAGTCCAGTGCTTTAAATCGTCATCCAGCCAGCCACAAGTAAATTTCTCCAAAAGCTTTTTATTCCGAAAATCTCAATGTTACAGCAGAGTAATAGAATCCACCCTCAATACTCTCTTTGAGGGTTTATTTATACACAAAATAATCTTAAACAATCTTACACTATCTTAGCCAATAATCTAGGCTGACTTAAAGCATATTTTACAAACAAATAAGAGACAAACGGTCTCGTGGATAGAATAATGTGCAACTGCCGATGTGTTGTTCCTTTCTTCGTGGACGTGCTGGAGGTAAGTGCTTAAAATAGGGCTCTGTGCTGTCCTTTGCGTATTTCTTTGGCTTGTTGGACACTCTTTATTCTCACGGATACTCTTTAACCTTTTCACCTGATACTCTTTCATCTGTCTTCCTGTTTTTACCATTTACTTGATAGTAAAGATAAGTTCTCATCCTGAAAGCAACTTTTATAGAACCTCCAACATTTCCTGCCACCATTGATCATCTGGTATCATAGTTCTTCTGAGCTTTCTTAAAGTTTCATCTGCTTCAGTAAGTTTATAAAAAGTGGGCTCATTCGGAAATAGATACTTTATTTCATGCTCTAGATGAAATAAATTCCTCACTTTATCATAGATACTTTTCCCAGTTGGTAATGCAGATTCTGACGAACTAGTAGAACAAACAGCTGTATTTTTAGCATGAGCCTTTATTCTCTTCTCATAGGTTTCCAAGTCTACTATTTGATCTTCTGTGAGCATGGGGCTTGGTAACCCACTATCCAGCAAAGCTTGAAATTTCTCTCTGAAAACGTTGATATCAACCAAAATGTCTGTACACTTTCTTTCTAAATTTTGCATGAAAGTCCTCTTAGTGAAAACTCTTTTTGCTTCCAAAACTGCACCTGTCCTGTCATCAATTCCTAACAATGCAAGCTGTTGTTTTGTTCTGGAATTCAAAAATTGAATGAGCTGACTGGCCTGTTCTGGCCTGCCTCTCAATTCATTCCTGGTTCTATTTATTTCTTCTTGGGCTACCTTAACTAACTCATTTTGCTCAAAAATAGCTTGAATAGAGGGCCAAATACCCTTTATTAATTCAATGATGTTACCCCAAAGAATGTCATTTATTTCCTTTAGAGGCTTTTCCAAAGAAAGATCCTTTTCCAAAGCCTCAACCAATTTTTCCAATCTTTTTATCTCCCTGGTGTTATCAGCAGCTGTCTTTTTAGATGTGTCATATTTTTCCTCCAATTTTACTAATTGCAATTTTGTTTCTTGGAGTTCTGTGACCCTTAGCTGCAAACTCTCCATCTGTTTTATTAAGTCCTCAGAATTCAAATTAGAAGTGTTCACCTGAGATGGTTGTTCCTGCTGCCCTGTGGTTGTAGTACCTGTTGTTGAAGTCTGCTTGATCGTTTCCTGTTCCTGCAATGCTTTTTCCAATTCCTTCTCTGTTTCATTTAGTCGCTCAGTCATATTCAGGAGAAACTCCATCATTTCTTCCTGTGAATTTCCTTTTATAACTTCCTGGGTCTGAGGGTGCCTCAAGGCTGGTAGTTTTAGCTGTTTTCTGAGTGCAGCTATATCATCCTCTTTCTTCTTTACCAATGCTTCAATACCTTTAATGTCTTTGGGATTGTGACCCAAACCAATGATTATCTCTTCTAGAGACTTTATTCTATTATCCTTGGCCTGTGAGGAGGCCTTTTCAATCTTCAATTGTGCAGTAATGTTATTCAAGGAATCTTGCAGCGTTAAAGCTACCATGGCTTTGTTGGTGAGAGTAGAATAAACCATTTCCCCTGTTTGTCTATGTAGCTCTATCTGGTCCAGGGGATGGATATCCTTTGCTAAAACTTCAAAATTTGATCTGATGTAATCTGCTGCTGAAGTTGGCTTTGGCACCTTTGCTTTGAAGTGGCTCATTAGCATTTTACCTTGGGAAAGGTCAAATGCTGACATGAGCCTTTCTTGATTATGAGGAGCCATCTTCATATACTGATCATATACCTTCATTTTCAGTGGATCATTCTTTGTTTTAATATTAATGAAGGTTCTTTTAATGTCTCCAGTATCTATCTTTGGCGGTCTGAAAGAAGATACTTCAGTGCTTAATTTCTTTTGCAAAGCTTTCCCTTTCTGGCTTATGGTTGTTTCACTTGCTGTGCCAGTTTGTTGACTATCTTCTCTTCCATCATCAAATACTTCATCTATAATTTCTACCTCTGGAGGTGGATCTTATTTGTGTTTTTTAGTTTGATAAACATGTGAGGCTCCTTTTGAAGGTGTAGTATCTGGAGCTAGCCTCTTTTTCCCTATTTCCACATTCAGTGGAGTTTGCATCTCTGGAACTTGGATGTGTTTTGCTGGTGTGGGAGAAGCCTGAGATTGTTCCGGTGCTTTGGAAATCTGTGGTTTTTCAGCCATGACCAAAGTTTCAATAACCTGGATTACAGGTTCCTTTCCTTTACCCTTGGGTTCTGCTGCTACTGATGGACTGTCTTCCTGTAATGCTTGTTGTAGGGTGGCTGCTGAAGATGTGCCAATGTAGGGTACCTGCATTTGACCACACGTTTCTAGGTCAAAGTTCTTCTCAACATCTTTCATAATCTTATTCATTCTGTCTGCTTCACTTCCTTCTTCAACAAGAGTTCCTTCAACCCATTCATCTTGATTTGCATACCGTTCTAGATCAGGCATTTTGTGGTGTATATAGGGAGATGATTTGTTTTTTAATCTCTTTTCACAAATAAAACCAAAGGGGTCATAAGGAACCCAACGGAAAGATGTCTGGAACTTTTTCTCTAATAGAAGTTCTGCTTCTCTCTCAGCTTCCCTAGAATTGCAGATGAAAGGACCTAATTGGCTTTTGATCCTTAACTGAGATTTCTTCTTTACATTGCAGAAATGGATCACATCTGAATTGTTCATCTGCCTAAAGTATTCCAAGGCAAAAATTCTCATTGGTACATACCTGGGTAACTTGAATGGATGTAATTCACATCCATAAATCCTGATGACTGTATGGTTTTGGTATAAATACCAATCCCCAACCTTATAACTCTTTGACAGTTTCAAGGTCTTTCTAATTTCATTGCTTAGTCTTAGGGGAGAAATTCCTGTTAATAAAGTTGTTGCTGGATATACAAACTGATCAATGAATTTTGAGTAGGAGTAGGGAGAATCAGAGGAAAAATGAATGATGGGGGACCAAAAAATGACTGACCTGGGATTTTTCTTGGCATCAAGTTTCTGTACAGGGAAAGGGAACCTTTCTGACTGATAGAAGATCATGAGATGATAGATAACTGAGGAGTACTTAAAAACTTTTTCAGTATCTAGCCTTAAGAATTGATCATGGATTTTGCTGGCTATGAAAGAAAGCATAGTCATATTTGATCTCAGGAGGTTGCCCAGGAGTAAAAATGGATAGCAGAGCCAAGGTTATCTCATCTACATATTCACTGGTGTTAAATCCTAGGACAAAAGATATTATATTTACAATGAGCCTTCCCAATGTATTAAAATAGTAAAAACCATAGGGGGGAGACCCTTTTGGCTGATGCTCAGGTAACATGAAATGCTGACACATGGATTTTAGCTTCTCTGGGGTTAATTGCCTGGTTTTCTCAATCAATCCTTCAATGGACAATGGTGCTAACTCTTGGTCTGGTTCAAAGTGCAACATGGCATTGATAGCCTGTGGAGTGATGGGAAACAGAACACTTTGATCAGGAGCTAATACTGCCCTCTATGTGGGATCATAGTTTGAATGACAGTAATGAATGATTTCTGGGAAAATAAGGACTGAAGGAATAAGATACCTTGGGAGATTGGATTCCCACAACCCTATAAGATCTTGCCCCTTTGAGTATTCGTCTCTGCAGCGACAATGGCTCAATAGGGGACTTTCATCAAAATGCAGGTCTTTAATTTGGAAATCTTCATCTATCAGAGGTAAATAGTCCAATTCACGGTGAGGAGCATTCAATGGAGTGATATTAAGAGCTGCCGGGGCCTCCATTTTGGTTCTTGTGGATTCAAAATGGAGGTTTTTGGTTTTCTTCACGGGCCGGGCGGAATTCTTGAAATGAAGGAAATTGGAACAATTTACAGGTTCGGGGAGCAATTTCACAGGTTTTAAAATCTCCAGGGAGGACTCAGTGATGATTTTTAATCACTTTTTCAGCGAAAAAAACAAAGGAAACTGAGTTTTACTTGCAGTCAGGCGTAAAGGATAAATACCTGCTTTTAGACGGAAACTGGTTCTTTAACAGGTAACAGGCAATGGCGGGACTGTTCTTCAACACAGGCGCAGCAGAATTTTGGGGCGAAATGCTCAATTACGGTGAAAATTTGAAAATCGCAGTGGGAGCTCTGTCGTTTTCATAATAACGAAAAGAGCAGGAAAAACACGAAAAATGGCTTTATTCGCAAGTTAAAGTATTTTTTATTTTTTCGAGGTGATGACGTCATCGACGTACGGGGTGACGTAAGCCATCGGTAAGCGGTAAGCGGTAAGTGGTATTCCCGCACCGCTTTTGGTCGAGGATGGTTTTTATCGGAGGGGCAGCGATTCCACAGGTTTCTTGCCACGTGGATGGTTTGACTATTCAAAACCACCCATCCCCCGCGGGTTAAAAAACTTACACGGGATGGGCAGCGGGATCAACGCTGGCCGTTGATCTGCGAGAGGCTGATCCAACGGCTGGGGTGACGGGAAGATAGGCGGGGGTTTCATGTGGGCCCGTCGGACTTTTAAACACTTTTTAACGTTGTTTAATCGCTCCGGGGAATATTAAATAGGCGGACAAAAGGTTATTAATTAGTCCTGTTGACTAATTAATCCCGAATGTGTAAGAAAAGGGTTGCGGAGGGGTTGACTAGGTGGAATGCCACGTGGACGGACCACGGTGGCACAAGACTTTCGCAAAGTTTTATTGATATTTTTTTGGTATTAAACATACGTATTGTATGTCTAAAGTCTGATTTTTCCGTATATATTTTATTATATGATGAATTAATTAATACAATTAATTCACCATAGGGGCGGGATTTATATTATAAAGATATATTTCACCAAAGGGTTTATAAAGCGAGGTTTTATTTTCAATGTGCGGGGATATAATACTTTGGTAAACATTATAATAAATGGGTTTTTGGGATATTTATAAAAAAGGGAGTTATATACTTAGGAAAGGGTATTTCACTAGGGATTTAATATAATAGAGTTAAATGTTAATATGGCAAAGGACAAGGAAAATCAAAACATCTTTGTACCTCTAAGAAAGTGATAACGTATGAAGTAAATTGCAACATTTTATCTTCAACACTTCAACTTAGAATAACAAGTTATTTTGAGGAATTTTTATGGAATTTTGCATCAGTTTCCTAAGTAAAATGTGATTTTACTTAGGAGAAAGTTAAAAATGGAAGATAACAATGATGACTTATCTCAAGTACTTAGGTCTTTTTTGATCATTAGGCCGAGGGTCCGGTCCCTCCAGAAGTCAAGGAAATGCCTTGAGCCCTTTTGATCTCCAAACACCTTAGTACTTTTGGGGGAAATTAGTAAAACCTTTAAGGGGGAAAATGATGAGGGAGGTTAATGATTTTTTTGACTTTGCTTGCAATGATTTTCCATTGTATTTCCTGCTTCAATACTTATGATGAAAGTAAAGGATCAAAAACATGTAGCAGCATCATTCATCAGATAACACTTTGCAGCACCATCTACCTACCCTATCTACTTAACACTACCATTTTCTCTTTTTTATTAGGGTGCATTTAGACTTGCAAACCCTTTTCAATCTTTTTCTTTTTACATGATAAATCTATCTATTTCTACCCTTATTACATCCAAGGGCTCAGATTAAACTGTTGAGCACCTTTTATTCACTCTACCTAGCTACTTATCTGCCAAGATTAAATTGTTTGGCTAGATATTTATTCTCTAATCTATAACATGAAATTGAAATATGACTAAGCCAAGTTTAAACAGTTTGACTTATTCATGAATTGTGGCAAAAGTTTCACAAGCTGCACACAATTGATTTATTACAACAGAGTAAAAAGTAGTGGCATTTGGATTTTCACACTTTCCTTGGTCTATTTTTTGCTTGGGGTTCATTTCTTTCTCTTTTTTGACCATTTTATTCTTTTTACCCTTTGATCTTTCTTTTAGGGTATACCCTCTTTACATTTTTTAAATTTTTTGATTTTTTGGTTTTTTAAGAATATGGAACACCTTTGCTCAAGTAAGAAGGTTTGAACATATTCCATAATTCCATCAAGACAATCATGAAAGATGAAACCTATTGGTATAGGAGTCTAACACTGTCTCCACTTGGGGATGGCTTTTCCTTGTGGAAAGTCAAGAACAGCAGGTCAGATGCCTCAAAATGTCTTCAAACTGAAAGTATGAAATCTTCCTTCTTCTGGTAGCTTTATTTTACATATGATAGTGAAACTTTTGGAACTTAGGGCCTTCACTTCGGACTTCAATTCCAAGAAGTCACCATCTAATCCAAACTGCATTAACAAAAATAAAACAAGAAAACAATATATTATGTACAAGTTAGAAACATTAAAACACTCTAGTAAATTGGATCAAAATAATGCTTGAGCATTCGACCATTGACTGGTCCTTCTTCAACTTCTGAATTGTTCAAGTCCTTCCAAAAGTAAGTGTTGTTTCCCTACAAGGCATGAATGATATAAGGCCCTTTCCACAAGAAATCAAACTTTCCATGTTTCCCTTTTTCTTCTCTTCTAGAATCCCATCTTAGGACCTTGTCTCCTAATTGAAAATCCTCTGCTTTAGTCCTTTTATCAAACATTTTCTTTAGCTTTTCCTGTAAGACTTGTGATCTTTGGTATACCTCTTCTCTGGTTTGTTGCAGGTGGATTATTTGATTAATTCTTCTTTGAATCTCATTTGGCTCCACTTGAGCCTCCTGAAGTAATTTCATAACAGGAATTCCTAAAGATGATGGGAATCTTGCTTCAATGCCATAAACTAACTCATATGGACTAGTCCCAATGGATTTCTTAGTTGTAAGTTTGTCTGCCCATAATGCATTGGTCAATTTCTTGTGCCAATTCTTTTTGTTTTCTTCTAATAACTTTTTGATGATATTGATAAGGCTTTTATTAGAAGATTCTGCTAGTCCATTACCCTGGGGGTAATAGGCTGTTGAATGGCCTAGAGTAATATGATATTTGTGGCAGAAATTAATCATTTTCTTTGATTTAAATGCAGCAGCATTATCTGTTATAATCTTTTCTGGACAGCCAAATCTTGAGAGTATGTTTGTTTCTAAAAACCCTATGATCACAGAATCATTACACTGTCTACATGGGATGGCTTCAATCCATTTAGTGAAATAGTCTGTAGCAGTTAAAATCCATCTATGTTGCCCTGAAGAAGGGGGATGAATTTCTCCAATAAAATCTAACCCCCATTGTTGAAAAGGTCTTTCTGTGGAAATTGGTTTTAAAGGCAGAGGTAACAACTTTCTCTTACCCTCAAATATTTGACATTTATGACAAGTTGTTACAAATTTCTTAACATCAGAGAATAAAGTTGGCCAGTAAAAGCCAGCCCTTAAGATCTTGTCTGCAGTAGATTTCCAGTAGAGATGTCCTCCACAATCCCCTGCATGAAATTCATTAAGCTCTTTATCAGCTTCATCTTTTAATAGACAATTCAATAAAATTCCTTCATGATTTTTCCAAAATAGAGTGCTATCTAAAATACAATATTTCAAAGATGTCATTTTTAAAAATCTTCTTTTGGTTCTGGACAACCCTGGAGGAGCTTGCAGGTTTAATAAAACATGAATTATATCAGTATACCAGGGTGAATCTAAGAAAGCTTGACTGATCTGAGGAGTCGCCATCTCCTGCTCGTTATCCAGCTCATTGAGGTCTAAGGCTTGGCAATTGGTTACTGTCATAAGTTGTGCTAAACCTTGGCCCTTTATAAGTTTTGTTGGCTTGATCTCAATATCATATTTCAAAATGGTAGCTATCCACTTACCTCGTTTACCTTCTATGCCATCTTGAGTCAAACTATCTTTAACTACTGCATTAGGCACATATGCTATCACATGAGAATATAATATGTAAACTCTGAAATATTTGATTGCTTTTACCAATGCAAAAGCCTGTTTTTCCATAATATTGTATTTTAGAGATGCATCCCTCAGTGCTTTACTAAAAAATGCTATTGGCTTTTCACACCCTTGGTCATCTTTTTGAAGTAAAACAGCTGCAATAGTATGTTCAGAAGCAAATGAAAAAATGATAAAGTCCCTATCAAATTTAGGACTCGTCAGAACTGGTGTCTTTGTCAAAGCCATTTTAATTTCCTCGAATGATTGTTTGGCTTCTACAGTCCAGTCAATGCTTGAATCTTTCCTCAACATGTTAGTTAGTAATCTAAGTAACTCTGCTATACTAGAAATAAATCTTCTCAAGAAGTTGATTTTTCCTATGAATGCTTGCAATTCTTTTATGTTTCTGGGGTGGGGTATTTGCAAAATTGCTTGAATTCTTTCTGGATCAATCCTAATGCCATCTTTAGAAATGATATGCCCTAAGAGCTTCCCTTCTTCCAAACCAAACAATGACTTCTTGGGATTCAAAGAAATTCCATATTTTCTGCACTTTATAAATACTTGCCTAAGGTGATCTAAATGTTCTTGATCTGTCTTAGAAAAAACAGTTAAATCATCTAGGTAAATAACTAGAAAATCATGTATCTCTTTAGCAAAAGCAATATCCATTGCTCTTTGAAATGTAGCTCCTGCATTCCTGAGCCCAAATGGCATTTTGACATATTTAAACGTACCCCATGGTGTGGTAAATGCTGTTTTATCCCGATCATCAGGATGAACCAGAATCTGGTTGTACCCTGAAAATCCATCTAGTAGTGATATTCTCGAAGATCCTACTACCCTTTGCAGAATGTGGTCCATTTTCGGCAGAGGATAGTTGTCTTTTAAAGAAACTTTATTCAAATTTCTTAAGTCAACACACAGTCTAATTTCTCCTGTCTTTTTTCTTGTTGGTACCAGGTTAGAAACCCATTCTGAGAATCTGATAGGAGCTATAATTCCTGCTTCAAACATCCTTTTGATTTCCTTTTCAATTGAGGGTAATAAAACAGGATTTATTCTCCTAAGCTTTTGTTTAAAAGGTTTCTAGTTAGGTTTCAAAGGTATAGTGTGTTGAATGATGGATGTATCATAAGATTTGAGGCCTTCATAACTCCAGGCAAAGACATCCTGGAATTATTTTAATAGTTCAACATATTTAACCTTCTGATCTTTTGGAAGAGACTTGGACAACTTGACCATTTTGGGATTTTCTGGGGTTCCTAAGTTGCAGTCTTCCATATCAGCCTTTACAGGTTCCATTTTAGGTTTAAATGGAATATCATTCGAGTCAAACAGATCTTCCAAAGGAGTTAATCCTTTGGGCAAATGGTTATCTTTTAAATTGATGATTTCTGTTTCATCTTCTATGATTTCATCAGATTCCATTTGTTTCAAATTTTGCATGTCTTCTTCAGTGAATGTGGTTGGATGCAGCATATGAATTGCATTTTCTTTTGAAATTTCAAATTTTTGTTCTTTTTCTTGATCAAATTCGTCAATAGTTATGTCCTCATCTATATTACAGTTAGAAAACTCACTTTGAAGTGTCAAAAAATTATTGATTTGATTGTTATTCACAAATACTTGCCAATTCAAAAGATTGTCTGGTATAGCAGGCCTATGCCTAATTTCAGCTGAAAACTGATGATTAGGGTCAAAAGGTAACTTGCATGTACTAGCAAACATGGCGAGGCTGTGAGCATGCAAATTTTGTTTCCTGGGAATCTTGGCAAGTTGAGCTTGTAAAAATGTGTTGAGAATCTCTACAACTGTCTCTCTGTATTGTTTCAGTCTCATGTCTTTTGTTGAACATTCTCCTTTAATCTGTTGAATGATTAATTCAGAGTCTCCTATGATTGATACCCTAATAGCTCTTAACTTCTTGACATGTTTAAGCCCTAATAAAAGAGCTTCGTACTCTGCCATGTTGTTAGTGCATTTGAAATTCAATCTATAAGCATGACCCTCTACATGATTATTTTCAACATTATGTAACCAAATCCCAGCTCCTGCCCCTAGTCTGTTTACTGAGCCATCAAACTCTAAATGCCATAGAATTTCATGTTCATAATATTCATCAATTGTTTTAAAGTGTTTCTTGACAGGAGCTAGTTGTTTAGTTTCTTCAGGTATTTCTTGATCATCTGGTGTTTCTTTGTTTTCAGAGATTTCTTCAATTTTAACAGTGGTTTTGTTTATGATTTCCAATTCTGGAGCTTCTATTTCAGTAGGAAGATCTGACTCAGCATTGTATAAAATAAAAGAATCCATATCAGAATGTACAGAATAAACAGGGAAGTTTTCAGGCTTCTCATGGCTATTCACTAAGTACTTCATCAAAGTTTCTCTATATAATCTTTTAGGCTGACCAAATACTGAAATAGTTGCATATGACAAGTCTAATTGAATAGATCCTCCAAGTTTAGCACCCCAAGATCTAGACAGTAACATACCATATTTAGGTGGAATATCAGCAACTACTATGTCCATTAAAACAGACTTAGCAGGGTATTGTACCAAAGTAACACACAGATCTTTAATTAAACCTAAACATTTTACCTGACTGGAATCGAATGAAAACAAATCTTTGTACGGTCTGGTAATATCTAGATTCAATCTTTCCATTACTGCTTTTGGCATCAAATTGTGAGATGCTCCAGAATCAAGCATTGCATTGTGGAGTATCTTGTCATGAACATTCAGGCTTACATAAAATGGAGGAGTTCCTCCACTTTCTGGTTTGCCATTAACCTCAGGGCCAAAAAGAAGTTTGGGTTGATCATCAAGAATGTTTACTGAATCATCTAATCCAGTAATGTTAATGTTTAGGGACTTGGTAATCTAACTCCTATAGACATCATGTTTAGCCAATTCTGATAAAGGAACAACTATCTTGAGTTTGCCTATTTCAGCCTCTAGATTAAAAGGTTTTTTCGTTTGAGTTTTAGTGTTTTGCACAGTTGGGTTTTCTCTTTTTTTTGGGTCTTCAATGTTTTTCTCTTTTTCATGGGTGAAGTTTTGTTTTGAAGATGTTTCAGGACTAACTTCTACTGTTTCTTCTACATTTCCTATATGAGGAGATGTATTGGATTGTTGTTTGTTGTTTGGTTGGTTGTCCGAGACATCTTCAATTATTGGATTTGAAGGGTTGGGAGTTATTCTAGACAAAATTTGTACTTGGGGACTGTTTTGTACAGGGGGAATGTTGACTTTACCTTTGACATTTTGTTTTGCAGTTTTCTGTTTGCTATTCTCTGGTACATCAATCCGTCTACTTCTCAAGTTGTACTGTTTATGAACCTCATAGATTGCTGTGTCATAGCCTTCCTTGAAATCAAAAGTCTCTCCTGAATGAGTTTGGAATGTTTCAAGGATATGATTCTCTTGATCATCCTGGGATAGGAAGACTTCTGGTTCATCTTTTTCATCATCTACATTGTTTATTTCTACATCTTCTGTAGGTTCTTCAGAGGTTGAACCTTCAACAAAGTTTTCTTGGAAAGGTGGCCTAATGTTTTGATCAGGGACATTCTTTCCAATATTTTGGTTCAGATTCCTCCTAAAGTTTGGGTTTCTTGCAACATTCTGGTTATCAGTAGAAGACTTTCTTTCAATAGTTTCTACTCTGTCACCTAATCTTTCCATACCTTTAATGATTACATCCAGCTTCTTTTCAAAAGCTGAAGGTTCTTCATTCATAGGCATTCTTCTCTCTGCCCTAGCTCTGGCTCGTTTTTCTATCAGATTTGCTTCTACACTCACCACTATGCTTTGCATTTCCTCTAGTGTTTGAGGAGCTCTTTCCCTAAGGGAATAAGCTATATCGGAGTCAAAACCGTCCGGAAATTTAACCAACACGTTGTTAGGTGGAGGTCTTAGGTTTTGAGGAACTGCATTATATGATTCATTGAATCTTATGATGTAATCTTGTACGGTTTCGTTTGGTCTTCTTCTTAATTTTTCAAATTCTGAAAGGATCTGAAGAGGATCCTTCTTTTTCTCCCATCTGTTCAAAAATTCTCTATACAAAGCTTCTAAATCAGCAATACTGTTCGGGGTAAGAGCCCTAAACCAAGTTCTAACTTCTCCAGTAAGACTCTGAACGAAAATTCTCATTCGGATATTATCAGTATCAATCTCATAAAACTCAAAGTAATCTGTCATCCTTTTGGTGTGTTGTTGAGCTGTGTAAGTGCCTGATCCATCAAAAGGTGTGATCTTACTTTGGTAATCCTGAGGTAAAGCTGGAGGGTTGGCTGGTAATTGTAAAGGGGCATATCGATTGGCCATTGGAAGATAAAGTGGGATAACAGGAGAAGATGGTCTAGCAGGAGGAGAAGATGATCTAGCAGGAGGAGATGGAGGAGTAGAAGGGATAACAGGTGTTTGAAAAGCTTGGGAAAAAACAATTGAACTTGCAGAAGCTTCAGTAATTACAGAGATGTTTGAACTTTCTTCAAAGGTTTGCTCGGTCTGAATGGAATTATGCAATTCTCTGTCAAGATGATGTGAAACAAATCTGTATTGCAAATCCTCAAAGAACAAAGGATCTGGAACTAATCTAGATAATTCAGTCTCAGAAAAATTTACAAACAAAGATGTTTCAAATCGTGCATCAAAAGGAATGTCATCAATATAAATAATTTTCACAGGACAAGAAGCAAATCTAGAAAGTGGTCTAGAACTTCCCGTACTCTCTTGACTTCCTCTTTCAGAACTTTCTTGACTTCCTTGTCTTCTAAGAATCCTAGGAATCAGATTAGGATTTTCAAATATTGGTGGTGGATTAGGGTCAGGGTTTGACCTAGTATGTCGAATCCTTTCTGAAGCCAGTTTTCTTAGACTATGTGTTTTTGGATTTTTGAATTTTAATTGAAAAATAAATACAACTTCTACAAATTCTTCAAGAAATAATGATATGTGATTAATATTTCCTCAAAGATTTGTTTAAACTAGAGAGTCTGATTGAAAAATTTGAAACTAAGATTCAATATGTAAGCTAAATCAGAGATAGACTGAAGCAACAATTTATTTACTTTTGCAATTGCAGAGCAAAAGCAATTTCAAAGGCTACCTGGCTGATCTTCAGACTCTGTCTATAGCTTATAAATCAAACAATGATATCAATAAAATGATTCAGATCCCCAGTGGAGTTGCCACTATGTAAAACAATTCTGAAGAGAAAGTTAGTTCTTCAGGAAACTAAATTTTTGTGAATTTTCAAAACAACTTCTACAAACTCTTCAAGAAATTTAAGATTTTTAATTAAAATTTTCTCAAATATTTGTTTAAACTAGAGAGTCTGATTGAAAAAAACCGTCCTCGACCAAAAGCGGTGCGGGAAAACCACTTACCGCTTACCGCTTACTGCCGGCTTACGTCACCCCGTACGTCGATGACGTCATCACCTCGAAAAAATAAAAAATACTTTTAACTTGCGAATAAAGCCATTTTTCGTGTTTTTCCTGTTCTTTTCGTTATTCTGAAAACGACAAAGCTCCCGCTGCGATTTTCAAATTTTCACTGTAATTGATCATTTCGCCCCAAAATTCTACTGCGCCCGTGTTGAAGAACAGTCCCGCCATTGCTTGTTACCTGTTAAAGAACCAGTTTCCGTCTAAAAACAGGTATTTATCCTTTACGCCCGACTGCAAGTAAAACTCAGTTTCCTTTGTTTTTTTCGCTGAAAAAGTGGTTAAATATCATCACTGAGTCCTCCCTGGAGATTTTAAAACCTGTGAAATTGATCCCCGAACCTGCAAAATTGTTCCAATTTCCTTCATTTCAAGAATTCCGCCCAGCTCGTGAAGAAAACCAAAAACCTCCATTTTGAATCCACAAGAACCAAAATGGAGGCCCCGGCAGCTCTTAATATCACTCCATTGAATGCTCCTCACCGTGAATTGGACTATTTACCTCTGATAGATGAAGATTTCCAAAGAAGGCTATGACACAGCAATCTACGAGGTTCATAAAAAGTATAACTTGAGAAGTAGACGGATTGAGGTACCAGAGAATACCAAACAGAAAACTACAAAACAAAATGTCAAAGGTAAACAAAACATTCCCCCTGTACAAAACATTCCCCAAGTACAAATTTTGTCTAGGATAACCCCCAATTCTTCAAATCCAATAATTGAAGATGTCTCTGACAACCAAACAAACAACAAACAGCAATCTACTACTTTTCCTCCTGTAGGAAATGTAGAAGAAACAGTAGAAGTTAGTCCTGAAACATCTTCAAAACAAAACTGTATTCATGAAAAAGAGAAAAACATCGAAGACCCAAAAAACAGAGAGAACTCAACTGTGTAAAACACAAAAACTCAAACAGAAAAACCTTTTAATCTAGAGGCTGAAATAGGCAAACTCAAGATAGCTGTTCCTTTATCAGAATTGGCTAAACATGATGTCTATAGGAGTCAGATTACCAAGTCCCTAAACATTAACATTACTGGATTGGATGAGTCAGTAAACATTCTTGATGATCAACCCAAACTTCTTTTTGGCCCTGAGGTTAATGGTAAACCAGAAAGTGGAGGAACTCCTCCATTTTATGTAAGCCTGAATGTTCATGACAAGATACTCCATAATGCAATGCTAGATTCTGGAGCATCTCACAATTTGATGCCAAAAGCAGTAATGGAAAGATTGAATCTAGATATTACCAGACCATACAAAGATTTGTTTTCTTTCGATTCCAGTCAGGTAAAATGTTTAGGTTTAATTAAAGATCTGTGTGTTACTTTGGTACAATACCCTGCTAAGTTTGTTTTAATGGACATAGTAGTTGCTGATATTCCACCTAAATATGGTATGTTACTGTCTAGATCTTGGGGTGCTAAACTTGGAGGATCTATTCAATTAGACATGTCATATGCAACTATTTCAGTATTTGGTCAGCCTAAAAGATTATATAGAGAAACTTTGATGAAGTACTTAGTGAGTAGCCATGAGAAGCCTGAAAACTTCCCTGTTTATTCTGTACATTCTGACATGGATTCTTTTATTTTATACAATGCTGAGTTAGATCTTCCTACTGAAATAGAAGCTCCAGAATTGGAAACCATAAACAAAACCACTGTTAAAATTGAAGAAATCTCTGAAAACAAAGAAACAACAGATGATCAAGAAATACCTAAAGAAACTAAACAACTAGCTCCTGTCAAGAAACACTTTAAAACAATTGATGAAGATTATGAACATGAAATTCTATGGCATTTAGAGTTTGATGGCTCAGTAAACAGACTAGGGGCAGGAGCTGGGATTTGGTTACACAATGTAGAGAACAATCATGCAGAGGGTCATGCTTTTAGGTTGAATTTCAAATGCACTAACAACATGGCAGAGTATGAAGCTCTTTTATTAGGGCTTAAACATGTCAAGAAGTTAGGGGGTATTAGAGTATCAATCATAGGCGACTCCGAACTAATCATCCAACATATTAAAGGAGAATGTGCAACAAAAGACATGAGACTGAAACAATACCGAGAGACAGTTGTTGAGATTCTCAACACATTTTTACAAGCCCAACTTGCCAAGATTCCCAGGAAACAAAACTTGCATGCTCACAGTTTAGCAATGTTTGCTAGTACATTCAAGTTGCCTTTTGATCCTAATCATCAGTTTTCAGCTGAGATTAGGCACAGGCCTGCAATACCAGACAATCTTTTGAATTGGCAAGTATTTGTGAATAACAATCAAATCAATAATTTTTTGACACTTCAAAGTGAGTTTTCTAACTGTAATATAGATGAGGACATAACTATTGACGAATTTGATCAAGAAAAAGAACAAAAATTTGAAATTTCAAAAGAAAATGCAATTCATATGCTGCATCCAACCACATTCACTGAAGAAGACATGCAAAATTTGAAACAAATGGAATCTGATGAAATCATAGAAGATGAAACAGAAATCATCAATTTAAAAGATAACCATTTGCCCAAAGGATTAACTCCTTTGGAAGATCTGTTTGACTCGAATGATATTCCATTTAAACCTAAAATGGAACCTGTAAAGGCTGATATGGAAGACTGCAACATAGGAACCCCAGAAAATCCCAAAATGGTCAAGTTGTCCAAGTCTCTTCCAAAAGATCAGAAGGTTAAATATGTTGAACTATTAAAAGAATTCCAGGATGTTTTTGCCTGGAGTTATGAAGACCTCAAATCTTATGATACATCCATCATTCAACACACTATACCTTTGAAACCAGACCAGAAACCTTTTAAACAAAAGCTTAGGAGAATAAATCCCGTTTTATTACCCTCAATTGAAAAGGAAATCAAAAGGATGTTTGAAGCAGGGATTATAGCTCCTATCAGATTCTCAGAATGGGTTTCTAACCTGGTACCAACAAGAAAAAAGACAGGAGAAATTAGACTGTGTGTCGACTTAAGAAATTTGAATAAATTTTCTTTAAAAGACAACTATCCTCTGCCGAAAATGGACCACATTCTGCAAAGGGTAGTAGGATCTTCGAGAATATCATTACTGGATGGATTTTCAGGGTACAACCAGATTCTGGTTCATCCTGATGATCAGGATAAAACAGCATTTACCACACCATGGGGTACGTTTAAATATGTCAAAATGCCATTTGGGCTCAAGAATGCAGGAGCTACATTTCAAAGAGCAATGGATATTGCTTTTGCTAAAGAGATACATGATTTTCTAGTTATTTACCTAGATGATTTGACTGTTTTTTCTAAGACAGATCAAGAACATTTAGATCACCTTAGGCAAGTATTTATAAAGTGCAGAAAATATGGAATTTCTTTGAATCCCAAGAAGTCATTGTTTGGTTTGGAAGAAGGGAAGCTCTTAGGGCATATCATTTCTAAAGATGGCATTAGGATTGATCCAGAAAGAATTCAAGCAATTTTGCAAATACCCCACCCCAGAAACATAAAAGAATTGCAAGCATTTATAGGAAAAATCAACTTCTAGAGAAGATTTATTTCTAGTCTAGCAGAGTTACTTAGATTACTAACTAACATGTTGAGGAAAGATTCAAGCATTGACTGGACTGTAGAAGCCAAACAATCATTCGAGGAAATTAAAATGGCTTTGACAAAGACACCAGTTCTGACCAGTCCTAAATTTGATAGGGACTTTATCATTTTTTCATTTGCTTCTGAACATACTGTTGCAGCTGTTTTACTTCAAAAAGATGACCAAGGGTGTGAAAAGCCAATAGCATTTTTTAGTAAAGCACTGAGGGATGCATCTATAAAATACAATATTATGGAAAAACAGGCTTTTGCATTGGTAAAAGCAATCAAAGATTTCAGAGTTTACATATTATATTCTCATGTGATAGCATATGTGCCTAATGCAATAGTTAAAGATATTTTGACTCAAGATGGCATTGAAGGTAAACGAGGTAAGTGGATAGCTACCATTTTGGAATATGATATTGAGATCAAGCCAACAAAACTTATAAAGGGCCAAGGTTTAGCACAACTTATGACAGAAACTAATTGCCAAGCCTTAGACCTTAATGAACTGGATAACGAGCAGGAGATGGCGACTCCTCAGATCAGTCAAGCTTTCTTAGATTCACCCTGGTACACTGATATAATTCATGTTTTATTAAACCTGCAAGCTCCTCCAGGGTTTTCCAGAACCAAGCAAAGATTTTTAAAAATGACATCTTTGAAATATTGTATTTTAGATAGCACTTTATTTTGGAAGAATCATGAAGGAATTTTATTGAATTGTCTCTTAAAAGATGAAGTTGATAAAGTGCTTAATGAATTTCATGCAGGGGATTGTGGAGGACATCTCTACTGGAAATCTACTGCAGACAAGATCTTAAGGGCTGGCTTTTACTGGCCAACTTTATTCTCTGATGTTAAGAAATTTGTAACAACTTGTCATAAATGTCAAATATTTGAGGGTAAAAGAAATTTGTTACCTCTGCCTTTAAAACCAATTTCCACAGAAAGACCTTTTCAACAATGGGGGTTAGATTTTATTGGAGAAATTCATCCCCCTTCTTCAAGGCAACATAGATGGATTTTAACTGCTACCGACTATTTCACTAAATGGATTGAAGCCATCCCATGTAGACAATCTAATGATTCTGTGATCATAGGGTTTTTAGAAACAAACATACTCTCAAGATTTGGCTGTCCGGAAAAGATTATAACAGATAATGCTGCTGCATTTAAATCAAAGAAAATGATTAATTTCTGTAGTAAATATCATATTACTCTAGGCCATTCAACACCCTATTACCCCCAGGGTAATGGACTAGCAGAATCCTCCAATAAAAGCCTTATCAATATCATCAAAAAGTTATTGGAAGAAAACAAAAAGAATTGGCACAAGAAATTAACCAATGCATTATGGGCAGACAGACTTACAACTAAGAAATCCATTGGAACTAGTCCATATGAGTTAGTTTATGGCATTGAAGCAAGATTCCCATCATCTTTAGGAATTCCTGTTATGAAATTACTTCAGGAGGCTCAAGTGGAGCCAAATGACATTCAAAGAAGAATTAATCAAACAATCCACCTGCAACAAACCAGAGAAGAGGTATACCAAAGATCACAAGTCTTACAGGAAAAGCTAAAGAAAATGTTTGATAAAAGGACTAAAGCATAGGATTTTCAATTAGGAGACAAGGTCCTAAGATGGGATTCTAGAAGAGAAGAAAAAGGGAAACATGGAAAGTTTGATTTCTTGTGGAAAGGGCCTTATATCATTCATGCCTTGCAGGGAAACAACACTTACTTTTTGAAGGACTTGAACAATTCAGAAGTTGAAGAAGGACCAGTCAATGGTCGAATGCTCAAGCATTATTTTGATCCAATTTACTAGAGTGTTTTAATGTTTCTAACTTGTACATAATATATTGTTTTCTTGTTTTATTTTTGTTAATGCAGTTTGGATTGGATGGTGACTTCTTGGAGTTGAAGCCCGAAGCAAAGACCCTAAGCTTCAAAAGTTCCACTATCATATATACAATAAAGCTACCAGAAGAAGGAGATTATATGGTTTAGTTTGAAGACATTTTGAGGCAACTGACCTGCTGTTCTTGACTTTTCACAAGGAAAAGCCATCCCCAAGTGGAGCCAGTGTTAGACTCCTATACCAATAGGTGTCATTTTTCATGATTGTCTTGATTGAACTGTGGAATATGTTCAAACCTTTTTCTTGAGCAAAGGTGTTCCATATTCTTGAAAAACCAAAAAATAAAAAAAATTTAAAAAATGTAAAGAGGGTATACCCTAAAAGAAAAATCAAAGGGTAAAAAGAATAAAATGGCCAAAAAAGTAAAAGAAATGAACCCCATCAAAAAGAAAGGCCAAGGAAAGTGTGCAAGTCTAAATGCCACTAATTTTTACTCTGATGTAATAAACAAATTGTGTGCAACTTGTATTTTATGCCACAATTCATGAATAGTCAAACTGTTTAAGCTTGGCTAGTTCATTTTTCAATTTCATGTTTTAGAATAGAGAATAAATATCTGACCAAACTGTTTAATCTTGGCAGATAAGTAGATAGGTAGAGTTAATAAAAGGTGCTCAACAGTTTAATCTGAGCCCTTGGATGTAATAAGGGTAGAAATAGATAGATTTGTCATGTAAAAGAAAAGAAGATTGAAAAGGGTTTGCAAGTCTAAATGCACCCTAATAAAGAAGAGAAAATGGTAGTAGTAGATAGGGTAGGTAGATGGTGTTACAAAGTTTGATCTGATGAATGATGCTGCTAAATGTTTTTAATCCTTTACTTTCATCACAAATACTGAAGCAGGAAACACACTGGAAAATCACAGCAAGCAAAGTCAAACTCATTAACTTCCCTCATCACTTTCCCCTCAAAAGCTTTACTAATTTCCCCCAAAGTACTAAGGTTTTTGGAGATCAAAGGGGCTCAAGGCATTTCCTTGACTTTTGGAGGGACCGGACCCTCGGCCTAATGATCAAAAAGACCTAAGTGCTTGAGATAATTCATCATTATAATCATTCATCTTTAACCTTTTCCTAAGTAAAATCTCATTTTGCCTAGGAAAATTATGCAAAATTCCATAAAAATCCCTCAAAATAACTTACTATTCTAAGTTTAAGTGTTGAAGATGAGATATTGCAATTTTACTTCAGAAAATATCACTTTCTTAGATGAGCAAAGTGTTTTGAGTTCCATTGTCCCTTTGTCATATTAATGTTTAACTCTATTTACTAAATCCCTAGTGAAATGCCTTATCCTAAGTATATAACTCCTTTTTATAAATATCCCAAAAACCCTTCTATTATAAAGTTTAACCAAAGCAATTATTTCCCCGTTCATTAACATAAAAGCCCACTATATAAGCCCTTTTAGTTAAACTATATCTTTATACAATAATCCCACCCCTATGGTAAGTTAATTATATTAATTGATTTATCATATAATAAAACATATATCAAAAAATGAAACTTTAGACATACAATATGTATGTTTAAACCCAAAAATACAAAACCCGAAGTTTTATTTTCTAAACTAAACTTTGGAAAACCCCGCGCCAACGTGGCTCATCCACCTGGCATCTAACGCAGCATTTTAACACCCGCGCCTAACAAAATCCCTCCACGACTCCCTTTTCATTATAAATACGGGATTAGTTAATTATTTGAATTAACTAATAACCTTATTCTCCACCTATTATACATCTCCCGGGGTGATTAGATTAAACCTTAAATTGTTTTAAAGCCCGACGGGCCCACACCTGAATCCTCCGCTTATTTCCCCATCGATTCAACCGTCGGATCAACCCTCCACAGATCAACGATCCACGTGAACCCCGCTGCCCATCCTTTGTGAGAACTTTAACGAGCGGGAAATGGGTGGTATTTGAATAGTCCACCGTCCACGTGGCAAACGCTTTGTGGAATCGCTGCCCTCCCGACTTAAACCACCCTCATCCAAAAGCGGTGCGGGGTTACCGCTTACCACTTACTGCCCGACCTTCGCTCACGTCAGCCCGTACGTCGATGATGTCACTCCTCGAAAAAATAAAAACCCTTTTAACTTGTAAATAAAGTCAATTTTCGTGTTTTTTCCCGTTATTTTCGCTGTCAAACGCAACTGCGCTCTCTGCTACAATTTCGAATTTGCATTAAAATCCACTGTTTCAGTCACTTTCGCTCCATAAATCCGCCAGACCTGCGTTCAAGCGTCCTCCTGCTACCGGTTAAAGAACCAGCTTGCTTCCAAAGACAGGTATTTATCCTACTCCGCCCCGAGCTGCAAGTAAACTCTGTGTTCTTTGTTTTTTCCGCTGAATTAGTGATTAAAATCGTCACTGAGTTCCTCCCCTGAGGTTTTAAAACTGGGTAATTGCTCCCTAAACCTACAAATTGTGCCAATTCCTTTCATTTTAGAAATCACGCCCGACTTGTGAAGAAAACCAGAAACCTCCGTTTTGAATCCACAAGAACAAAAATGGAGGCCCCGGCAGCTTTGAATATCACTCCACTGAATGCCCCCCACCGTGAATTGGAATATTTACCTTTGGTAGATAAAGATTTCCAAATTAAAGACTTGCATTTTGATGAAAGTCCCCTATTGAGTTATTGTCGCTGCAGAGACGAATACTCGAAGGGGCAAGATCTCATTGAGTTGTGGGAATCCAATCTCCCAAGGTATCTCATCCCTTCAGTCATTTCTTTCCCAGAAATTATCCACTACTGCCATTCTAACTATGATCCAACTCAAAGATCAGTAATGTCCCCTGTCCAGAGTGTTCTTTTCCCCATTACTCCCCAAGCTATCAATACAATGCTACATTTTGAACCTGATCAAGAGCTAACTCCTTTGTCTATGGAAGAATTGCTTAAAAAATCTACTCGGTTGTCCCCTGAAGAGGTAATCAGAAGATCACATCCTTGGATAAACAGTCTTAATACTAGTCATAAGATTTGTTTACTCCAATATTGTTATCAAATCTATTCAAACAGAGGTTAGAAAGCATAACAACTAAAGAGTATCAGTGGTTAAAGTGTATCAGGTAAAAGTCAGTGAAAGTTAAAATGAAGTTACAGAGCAGTCAAAGGTAAACAGTAAAAGTAAATACAGAAGGCAGTGAAATGGTAAAAAGAGATGAGAATACTTTCACCAATAGTGATTTTTGTCTAAAGTGAAAGTAAAACAGTCAAAAGAGCAAGAAAGTAAAAAGATGAAAAAACATAACAAGAAGGAAATTTTTTGCAGAAATTGCATATTTTAGTCATAGTTTTGCAGAAACTATTGTGATCAATCAAATATGGATTTTATAAAACTGAAGGAGGTTTATGTTCTTAAGAGGGCCATCTACAAAAACCTCTCTCACCTTTCTAACAGCCATTATGGTTTTGGAAATATTAAACAATGTTGGAAAGCACTTTTGCAGAAAATTCCAGTTTAAGTCATCATTTTTCAAAGAGGATTGTGGCTAATCCAAAATACTTCCTACAAAAATGAAGGAGATTTCTGTTCCTAAGAGACCCATATACAAAAACCTATCTCAGTTTTTTCACAGTGGTTTTATAATGAGAGATACATGCGCATATTTACAGGCCATTTTTCAGACTCTGTAAAACTCTGTTTTACACATATTTGTTACAGAGACTATTTTGCATAGCTGGAGATGAATTTTGGGAAACTGAAAGAGGTTTATCTCACCAACATATTTATCTACAATAACCTCTTTCACTGTTTACATATATATTACGGATTGAGAAATACAAAGATATCATTGGACCCCAAGTTTGCAGAATTGTTGGAGCAGAATTCACAAAAAAGGGAAGCAGTTAGTGACTTGGATGCCTCATCATCAACTAAGAGTTGGATCAAATTCGAATTCTCCTCTTTTTCATCACCTATCCATACAAAATAGTGCCAAATAGATGCATTAGTTTGAGTGTCCTTTAATTAAGTTCTATTTATGTAAATAGTTGGAGAGTTTTGTGAACCAATTTTGATATTTGTTTCAAGATATTTTAGTTTAGAATTTGTATAAATAAACCCTCAAAGAGAGTGTTGAGGGTGGATTATATTACTCTGGTGTAACATTGAGATTTTCAGAATAAAATATTTTGGAGAAATTTTACTTGTGGCTTACTGGATGACGTTTTAAAGCACTGGACTTGTTGCAGGATTCATGTGTTGGACTACAGTTCAATAAGTGTTTCTACCCTTTGTCTGAAATTTTATATTAGTTTATAATACCATTTTATCCATTTCTGAATAATTTTCATAAAGGATTGAAACAGAATTTGCTTAATTGTACTCTTTTTTCAAATGTGGTTGTTCTTAATGTTTTCTTCTAAATTAGTTATAAGCATGAATTCTTAAATGCTCTTGCTTTGCTAATTTAAACATTGTTGATTACTATAACAAGGAATTCTTCATTGCTCTTTGTTTGTAGTCATTTCATTTCTTTCTCTTGAACATGGTGAAAGATTCTTAGCTGCCTTTCATCCCTTCAAAGATCATCCCATCCACTTTAAATTTTAAGGATTGTTCTCTGTCTAGCTATCTTGCCCTGTAATACCATCTTGTGTTTAGAATAGAAATCTAGTAAAGCCATCATTTTGACTCCATAGCCCAATGGACTGAAAGTCCTCAACCTTGCCCTTAGTTTGTGGATTCCACCATTTTCCCAAAACAAACTTTGAATCTATAACTAGCCTAAAACCTTCCAAGAACAAAGATAAACCATAAAGAGAGAGCCCTCTCTGGATGCAGATTGGCTAGATCCTGCATCTAAAAGGTTGGTTTGTGGTTACCTCGGGTATACTTTCCTCTTACACAACTTCTAGGAAAACCTGAGTGATAACAAGTCTGACATGTCTCATTGACCAATTCTCTGGAAACTCTTCCTGTATTTTACATAAAATTTGTTTTTTGGAATCATTTGATTGGTTTTTGTATTGTGAGAGGAAAGAACATCTATACATTCGTTCCACTAGATCCCTCAAACTTTTGTGAAAAAAATTCCCCCTTTCGTTAACCTCCATCACCACTCCAGATGAGCTAAGGACCAATTCATTTTCATTTGCATGTTCTATTTTTTTTCTTTTCTTAGAACAACATTCCTTTTCTGAGTTGTTGGTCCCTGTATAACATTAAACATATGTGAATTAATAGAATTTTTCACACATGTTATTTAATAATTTTAATTATATTATTAATGAAAACTAAAAAAAGAAACTCATATTAGATCGATAGTATTTTTTCATTCACCTGATTCATCTTTTTGCAATTTTTCCATCAAAATTTTACGCTCTTCTGGTCCTAGATCATAAATAATCTTATTGAGCTTCGTCATTTTGTGGCTCTGCATGATACACAGTAAACAATACATATTAGTTAAACTTACATATAGTTCAAAAATAATTTTTTTATAAAAAATTTACAAAGAACTTACCTTTTTTGCTTTTCTTGATGTGTTATCAGTATTTTTGTTACTTGATCTCTTATTACTCATTTCTTTATCAATCTCAAACCTATACCATATCATTCAATAATATATTTATAAATAAATTGTCAAATTTTCAATTAAAAAAACAAATCTCAAAAAATCGGTGCATCATTCATGGTTTACGCACCGAAGTCGATGCGTGTTTCTCTTCCAAACGCACCGCCATAATAGTATAATAGACCGTATGGTTCTCTACGTTAACAAGGAGCATCGGTGCGTTACATGTCAATGACCTCATCGGTTAACCATGATACAATAATAAAAATTGTCCAGTGTTAGGGGTAGTTTTTATCACATTACATTTTGTGATGCGCTTGTAAAATAAAGAGCAGAGGTGCGCTAAGTTACTCTAGGCGCACCGATAAAAAAATGTGTTTTTTTTAATTCATGCCAGGGCCCACATGGATTGGGATCCAGCTATGCTAATCGTCCCGTCGATTAGATGTCTTAGGTCTATATTTAGCAATTCAAAACCTATAAATCTAAATTGAAAAGCCCTAATTTTGAAATCACAGAAAGAGGAAGAAGAAAGGGGAGAAAAAAAAAGAATGTAAGGTTTGTGTCTTTTGAAAAAAAAAAAAAAATCGAAACAGAAAGTTCGCGGTGCACCATAATGAAATAGCGCACCGACTGCATATTTTACAAATGGCGCACTAAAAAAAAATTGTTTTTCTAATTTTTTATCATAGTACTTGCATGGTGCGCTTTGAGAACAGAGTGCACCGGTGCGCTATTCCGCACAGGGCGCACCAACAACTTTTTTTTTTTTAGTTTACGCAAGGGTCGACATGGATTGGGATCAGACTATGCAGGTCCTCCCGTTGGTTGGATGTCTTAGGCTTATATTTAGCAATACAAACCCTATAAATAGAAATTGAAAAGTCATAATTCTAAAATCACAGAAAGTGGGAGAAGAAAGGGCAGAAAAAAAAATAATGTAGGGTTTGTTTCTAAAATGGTTTTTTTTGCAAAACAACACGTTTGCGGTGTGCCATAATACAATAGTGCACTGGTACCATATGTTACATATGGCGCACTGATAAAAGCATATTTTATTTTTATTTTTTTTTATCATTGTACTTTCGTGGTGCGCTGCTATAATCGAGCGCACCGATGCGTTATGTTACACAGGACGCACCGACGAAAAAAAAGTCTATTTTTTAAAGATTGACGCAAGGGCTGACATGGATTGGGGTCCGACTATGCAGGTCCTCCTGTTGGTTGGATTCCTTAGGCTTATATTTAGCAATACAAACCCTATAAATATAAATTGAAAAGCCCTAATTCTGAAATCACAGAAAGTGGGAGAAGAAAGGGCAGAAACAAAAAGAATGTAGGGTTTGTTTCTAAAATGGTTTTTTTTGCAAAACAACACGTTTACGTTGCACCATAATGCAATAGTGCACCGGTGCCATATGTTACATATGGCGCACTGAGAAAAACATATTTTATTTTTTTATTTTTTATCACTGTACTTTCGCGGTGTGCCGCTATAACCGAGTGCACAAGTGCGCTATGTTAGGTAGGGCGCACCGACGAAAAAAAATCTATATTTTTTTAAGATTGATGCAAGGGCCAACATGGATTAGGATCCAAATATGCAAGTCGTCCCATGGGTTGGATGTCTTATGACTATACAAACCCTATAAATCTAAATTGAAAAGAAAGAGTGAGAAGAAAGGGTAGAAACAAAAAGAATCTAGGATTTTGTCTGTAAAAATGGTTTTTTTATTTTTATTTTTGTTTCTGAAAACTACATAAAAGGTTAAAAAAAACTGCAGAAAAAAAGAAAAAAGAAAAAAAAAAAGCTTTGATTTTTTTATTTTACTTCATAAAAAAACTACAGAAAAAAGTAAAAAAAAAACAATAGACTTTGATTTCTTATTTTACTGCATAAAAAAAACTGCACAAAAAAGCACAAAAAAATATAAACTTACTCACATCATTTGAAATTCTATGGTACAGGGTTTGACTAACCAGAGGTTTGGAGTTCTGATTGTCTGAATACTTCTGTTCGAACGTATTTCCCTGCTCCACAGTGCTCTCGTGCTCTTTTTGCTCCAGGTATATATCCTGCAAATCTGTGCCTGAAATTTTTTGTAAAAATAGTGAAATAATGAAAAATGTTTAGTATTTAAAGAATTGTTTTATGAAATTAGATTTTCGAAAATATTTTGCCACCCATTTTTCCATTTACCGTTTTTTTTTTCACTTAAAGAAAATAGGGTTGTGCTTTTTTTATTTGCGATTATTCATTTACTGGTGCATCCTTTAATTTAACAGCACCGGTGCATCGTGTTATAAAACAGCACCAGTGCACAAAATAAAATAAAAAACTCACCGGTGCGGTTATCTGTACATTACGCACCGGGATGACATTTAAGTTTGTGCACCAAAATTTATTTTTGTTTTGCTCAAATTCAAGGAGAAAATATCATATATTATATGGAATGGACAATTCTTCAAAATCCAGCTCGTTCCATAATATTTCTCAAAGTCCATCGTGGAGTTCTCCCTATCCATGTGGAGACGTAATATTTACTTCATACTTGTTTTATTTTTTCACTGTCTTATTAAATTTATATATGTTTTTTATCCATGCAGTCAATCACGCACAACTTAATTAAATTTATAATGTATATAAATTTGCAGGTTCATGCAGATTCAACATCAAGTTCATATGCACAAAATATTCAAACTGCTCCAAAACGTTAGAAGTTCTTATCAGGGGCTGCATATCGCAAGGCGCATTTGGTAGATGAAAATGGACAGCCGCTTCACCCTGCCAATTGTAACAATATTGCATCTTCTAGCCACAATCCCGAGACAATGATAGTAATTATAGTTATAATTGTTTGGTATATATATTGATTAATATGTAATTATTTCAACATCAAACCAATTTATAATCATGCAATATTGTCAACGTGGTTACTAATTGATATCATATATTTTGTACTAATCATGTTCAATTTTTTTTTTTTTTTAATTATTATTATTCTAGTAATGATGAATGACCTACCTACCATCTTCTGTTGCACCCCACGACAATGTCAAATCAAGAGAAGACTGAATTAAGAGAAAAAATTGGAGAGGAACAATAACAAGAATGGTTGAATCAACCACCGATTCAATTCCCGCTACGTCTAGATTCACCAATTAGGAATGACTACAGCAATAGTAGTTCTTCACAAGCTGGAAATGAAGGCAATCAAACAGAGGTTGGTATGGATGATTACTTAAGGGATACGACTGCCATGGAGACAATGTTGTTATATGCATTCCAAAATGATGATCAGCTAGGGGATGATGCTCATATTACTGACACCTTTTACGAAAGCCTTAAATTTGCTTCCACCACCCCTCTCTTTGGACCTGGCGGTCAGTCAAAGTCTACCCAGTTAGGGACAATAATGCTACTGTAAAACTTGGAAGAAAATTTTGGCTTGTCGAATACATGTTTCTCGAAACTTTTGAGGTAAGTTACCATAAAGTACTACCCTTATATAAATTTGAAATATAATCAGTACACTGCAATGAACATTACAAATTTTAAATTTTATGAAAGTTACTAATTATATCGAAATTAATGTACATTTAATATCAATATATTTTTCCATGATCACCAACTACAAGTTATTCAAAGATAAGGTTCTTTCGAGTGATAATATCTTGCCCGATAGCTACGAAGAGGCAAAGAAATTGTTGAAAATGTTGGGTGTTGAGTATATATCATATCATGCATGTCCAAATGATTGTATTCTATATATAGGAGAATATGCAAACAAAGAGATGTGTCCGAAATGTGGGCATGACAGGTATGATAAATCAAAAAATAAGGGTAAATCACGTACTGGTCCTCCTTTTAAGATATTGAGGCACATGCCTATAATCCCAAGGATTCAAAGGCTCTTTCATTGCAAAGAATTAGCTATGTTGCAGGGATGGCATGCCTCACATAGAAGTGAGTTGGGAGTTATGAGAATCCCAACTGATTCAATAGCCATGAAGCATATAGAGGATACATGGCCCGAAAAATTCAAGATTGAAGTACGAAGTCTACGACTCAGCATAGCCATGGATGGCGTCAACCCATATTCCCTCCAGAACACCAACTATTTTGTTTGGCCTGTAGTAGTGATCAATAACAATATCCCCCCATGTTTTTTTGTGAAGAATGAACATCTTATGTTGGCTCTTATAGTCCCTGGTATAAGAAAAGTGAATAATATGGATGTCTACTTACAACCACTAGTAGATGAATTGAAGGAATTATGGGATGCGAAAAATTTATATGATGTATCAAAACCCATCGTAGCAAAGAGGAGTTTTATGTTTTATGGCATATGTGCTTACATGACACATGATTATCTAGGCTTAGGAGTTTGCTCTAGTAAATTACATGTTGAATTTATTGATTTGTTTATATATAATGTAACAATATTCTTTCACATATTAGTTATTTAATTCGTTGTAATAATATTTGTTCTGATCTTCATGATATTCTTTAACGTGCCATGCATATTAATTAATGTATACAAATATAATCTCGTTGGTCTTGTAACAAAAGGGTATTTTGGATGTAAATGTTGTAGACCTTCTCTGAAAGCTAGATGGTCCAAGGACCTACGAAAGCCAGTGTATGGTTGCTCCAGGATATTCCTACCAGAACAACACCCTTACAGAAGAGCAGCATCCGCTTTCAATGGTAAATGAGAGAGAACCCAAAGGCCTCTAATAATGACACCAACTGAATGGCTTAGAGCATATGAGAGAGAGAAGGAGAAGGAGTTCATAGAAATGTTCGATTCAAATGGGGAGCCTAAGTTCGATGATCCAAATTTCTTCAACACCTATGTTGAGAAATTTCCCATTGGGATGAAAAGGAAATCTATCTTTTATGACCTCCCATATTGGGAGAATCTTAAGATTGCCCACTTATTAGATCCCATGCATATATTTAAAAATGTTTCATCTTCTTTATGGAGGCACATATCATCGAAACAAAGTGACACATTGGTTGTTAGGAAAGATCTTATTACTTCAAAAACTAAAAATAAATATTGGCCAAGACGATTAGAAAGTATGGGATTAGAGGCAGGCAATGGTCCCTCTAATTCATGGTTTTTCAAAGAAGGTGATGTCCCATGGATTTAAAAAAAAGATGATATATCTTTGGCAAAGGAAGTTATAATGGATGTGAGGGTGCCAACTTCATACGGGTCTTCACTACGACACTACTTCACTATGAATGACCATTTTTTGGGGTTGAAATCGCATGACCATTTGAATATTCTAAGAGTACGTATATTGTCAAAAGCATGATTTCATTATTTGTTATATTAATAAATTTTATCCCATGCGGGGATCATAAAACATAACTAATTTTGTATATTATTGCACGTGTTTATAACTTTGCAGTGTCATTATCCTTTGTTTGTGCATGGGTGTGTGAAACATGAATTCCCTCAAGACCTAGGACATGCCATTTCTAAATTATTTGCATTTGTACGTTGGATCATGTCAAAGGAGATTCATGTGGCTAGCATTCCACGGTGGCGTCAAGAGATAGTTGAGATTGTTTGTATGTTTGAGAAGGAAATGTCAATGAGTTTCATGGACTTATAGGTTCATCTTCTAATCCACCTAGTATATGAGGTTGAATTAGTTGGGGTTGTTTCTTGTCGTTGGACGTTCTTCTTAGAGAGATACATGGAGAAATTGAAAGGTTTTGTTCGACAAAGGGCAAAAACCGAGGGGTCTATGGCAGAGAGGTACATATCGTATGAGTCTTTCTACTATGCTAGTGAGTACATCAAGCAGATCGACAACAGACCAGGTGCAGTGATTGGGGACGATCAAATGGATGAAGACAAAAGATAAGGAGATTTGCTCCAAACGAGTGGAAAAAAGCGCTTGGTAAAGAGTAAGCGACTTATAATTTTTCAAACTTACAAAAAGTAATTAATATTCATGTTGAACTTCGATATAATGTATATTTTTATCTCTAAGTACTATATAATGTTGGTTTGATTTCATCAGCGAATGCAGAAATTGAAGCAATCAATAAATTCATTCTTTACAATTCTGAAGCAACACAACTGTGGATCGCATTGTACAAAAAAAATAGGATGAAATGGGATACGGATAGGAAAGAATTCAGATGGTTGAATGGTAGAAGTGTGCCTTATCCTGATCATTTAAAAGAAAATATGCCAAAAATATGCCCCAACATTTGGGTTGTTGACCAAGTCAGAGAGAAATACAGTGCTACCAGTCGTTACCCGCGTGCTGAAGAGGATGTGCGAAACATAGGGATTGGGTGGAGCAACTCGATAATAATCTTTTTAATTTATTTGTAAAATTGAAAATTATATTAAGACATCTACATTTCATATTTTAACTATTGTTGGATTATTATTTATAAGACACATGACACTATGATTTTTTTAACTTTTTTATAAT
Source organism: Pinus albicaulis (assembly GCA_034641835.2). Taxonomy (NCBI): domain Eukaryota; kingdom Viridiplantae; phylum Streptophyta; class Pinopsida; order Pinales; family Pinaceae; genus Pinus; species Pinus albicaulis. The sequence continues at coordinate 869,349,216 of CM076575.1, read as the reverse complement.
AGGTGCATTTGTTCCCATCTATGTGGGCATATGGACACCATTTTCACACAGAAAATGTTGATGCTGGAAACATCACAGAAGACTGTGGAGTGGAAGTCGAGTTTGATCAATCTAGTTGATCTAGCCACCGTGATCAACAACTAGTACGAGGGACATTAGGTTACATCGGAAAGATACAAGAGATCATTGAAGTGGATTTTTCTTCTTTCCAATGTGTTATTTTTAGGTGCAAGTGGTGGGACACCTTTGATCGAAATAATGTAAAGGAAGATTGTGATAGTAGGCTGATATGTATCAACTCTAGAAAGATGTCGGATGAAGCTAAGGAGCCCTATGTTTTCCCTAAACACTGCAACCAGGTGTTTTTTTACCCAGATGTGTTGGATAGGGATTGGTGGTTCGTATTGACACATGACCCTATGTTACACCATTTTTTGGTCATCTAACCTATTATCATTAGATGGACCCAAGTACACCATGTAAGACCAATTTTACCCTAAGTAAAATTGCCTTCACTACATTAAATAACTTAATAAACCACATTTATTAGGTTGTTTATGGTCCAAACAGGAAACCCCAAAAGGAAATATTAAACAAACCTATATTTGTTTGATTTTCCTCATGGAATAATTAATTAAACCATAGATTAATTATTATTCCCAGTCATGTTTAACCCAAAAACAAAGAAATTAATGAGATAAACCCTTATTTATCTTACTATTTTCTAGGAATAATTATTAAATCTTATTTAGATAATATTCCTTGTTAAATATGACCAAATCACCCACCAATAATCAAATAAATCATTATTTATTTGATTATCTTCCAACCACTTCCTTAAAAAGATAAATAAATCATTTATTTATTTATTTTTCACTAATCAAGGGATTTGACCCAAGTCAAACACCCTTTACCTCCAACAAATATAATAAAGTATTCCATAAAAGGTGGATCTAGATTTGGTTAACATTATTTTAATCATGCACCAAGATCTAGAATGACCCAATATTTTGTTATAAATAGGAGGGTTTTCCCCATCATTCCTCACCTTTTTTTTCCTACTAGATCACTCTGGATCTATACACTTGGTCCCATTTTTTCATCATTTGCTCCCATTGAGCTCCATTTTTTGCATTGGGTTTTCTACGCCAACAAGAGAGAGAAAGCTTAGATCTGAAGTGCTGAGGACTTCCAAGAACCCATCCCACTGAGGAGAATTGGATACACCTTCTTGTTTTCCTCCCAGGTGCCCGATTAATATAAAAATTCTTTCAAAAATTGTTCTTGTCTTGTCTACTGGTATATGGAGCAAACCCTTACTTTTTCTGCTTAATGTCTTTCCATGCATAGATCTGGCTTTTGCAGCTCTTTTATGTCTAACTAACCGCAGATCTGAAGATATTGGCAGCCACTCTTATTGTTAGGGATATTAGTTATGCGTAGCTAAAGTGGTCCTTTTTCGTACACTTCGACAAAGGATTCATACTAACAAATGGAGTCCCCTTCTTCCGGTTCTACAGAGCCTCTTTCGACAACCAATGGTCCCTTACATATCCCTCAACCCAAAGTTGAGGTTCATACCAAGATTCCTAAAGGACCATTACGCCGAAATGCTGCTTCTGGTCGAGCTGCTCATTCGTATAGCATAGTAGATGATTTGGTGCAATCTCCTACTGCCATTTCCACATTGGAACTCCTCCAATCGTGCCCTCCCCAAAATAAGGCTTTGCTATTTGCCATGGGCTCTGTAGATCCTGCTAATGACCAAATGATTGTTTTCGACGCCACTCAATTGGACCATCCCCCTCTTCCTCCTTCCATCGCCTTCCAAATCCCAGTCAAAATCCGGAACGCCAACGTGTCCCGGTGTATCATTGATGAGGGGGCATCCACCTGCGTGATGTCCGCTTCAGTTTGGAAGCAACTCAGATCCCCTGAGCTGGCCCCTTCCATGATCACCCTTCGAGCGTGGGACGATCATGCCTCCCAGCCCATTGGCATGTTTCGTAACTTTCCTATCACCCTCGCCGGTATGACTGTTTGCGTTGACGTCTAAGTCATCGACGCCCCGCTAGACTACAACATTCTATTGGGGCGAAGCTACACCTATGCTATGTCTGTTGTCCCATCCGCGATTTTCCGCAAGATGTCTTTCCCCCATAATGGAAATATCGTCACCATTGACCAGTTGACATATCATGAGCCAAAATCTCAAACCTCACCTGAGACGACTATCTCTTCTGTAGCCATCAAGCAAACCGTCGACTCCTTGACCAGTGTCTCCCCTGGCGTCTACAAAGATTCCTCCCTGCTTGGAACTTTTCCTACTCTTCCTCCTCCTCCTATCACTGACCCCAGCTCATTGAATGTTTGCATGATGCAATCGTCTCGGGCTGCTCTCAAGCAACTTGCTTCAGCTAGTCAGCAACCTTGCCCTCCGCAACCTGCTCCTAGCCCTTCACCTGCAGTTGGTAGTCATGAGCCCTTATATCCCCCTGGCATGGTTCCTCCAAGCCTTAGCCATTTAGGAGTCGTCCCACCTGGCCATTACCCCTCTGGTCAGATACTGTTCCTAGCTCCTCCACCAGGAGTGTACACGGTACCAGTCATGGCCACCCTCTCTCTTCCTAACTTGACCCTTGGGATTCCCGTTTGGTACCTTGATCCTCCAGCCCCCACCTTGCCTGGTCAGCCCAAACCTTATATCGCTTTGACCTCAGTTCAACCGGTCCCCATGACTTCTTCCGCTGCATCAGTACCTCAATCACCTCAACAGGAACCACCTCCTGTTGTGACTGCTTCGGGTAAGAAGGGAAAAGCTCGCAAGGGGGCATCACAAGGTTGCCCCGACAAACCCTGCTCCTCCTCAGCCTCCAAGGCATACCATCCCGTGTGCTTTGTGTGATGTTGTCAGTCACACCTCCCATACCTGTCCTAAATTGCTTCATCTCAAGCCCATGGTTAATGTCACGGTCCCTGAGTCCGCGGTCCCAGAAGCCTCTGTTCCTTCAGCGACCGCGGCCAAGAACCCCAAGACTATTCACACCAACCACCCCTGTGCTTTGTGTGATCTCCATGGCCATTACACCCATCTTTGTCCCTGCCTCGAGGACTTCTGCACCTCTATCACCGCGGTCCACCAATTCGAGGCCAAGCGCAATGAGTCCACCTCTCCCCTATTTGTGCATTCTGCTCCAGCAGACCTACCAGATATGACTGCTCCCATTGACATTACCCCTCCTGATGTCGAGATGACGGAGCCTTCGTCCAGCATTTTCTACCTATCATCATCCATGAGACCCTCAAGGAACATTCCATCTAAATCCTCCCCTGTTGTTTCGCTTGACCTTCCTTCAGCGATCATCTTGGGCTCAACATCGGTAGATCCTTTGTCTACTTACTCTTCGGTCACCCCTTGTGACGATGCGCATGTGAACCTCTCTTCTCATGATGATGATTCAGGTCGCTTCACCACGTCAGGTGGTCTTTCTTCCACCAGTCACCCCAACTTCTATCACAATGACGAAATTATGGAAGAAATCCCCACCCCTAACTTTATCTATTCCCCCTTACATAAAACCCATGCGTTCACACCACATCCACCTTGTGGCCATTATATCGCAAACCAATGTTTGGGTAAGGGGGCACCCACATTTGAGAGACCAAGAGAAGCAATTCTCCACCACTCTCCTAGTGTATCTGGTCGTGTTGACTTTAGTCCCAGTATTATTCCACATTTAGAAGAACCTCTAGAGTCCGATATCACTTCAGATCACTCTAGGGATGATACCCCTTATCTTTCCCTCATCTTACATCAGCAACCCAATCTCTTAGACATTATTGTTGACCAACCTATAGCTTTTCTACGAGAGCATCAGTTCATTATCTCCAAATCCTCTTTTTGGGATAGTGGCACCAGGTATGCCAACTCGGAAACTTAAAGTCCATTTGATCCGTATATACAGTACCAAAAGAGATTGGTAATCCTCCATTTCCTTTCTCAAATTGCATAACCATAACAAGAACAAATGGCACACCACATCCTTAAAATGTGTTTAGACTCCCCTTTTTCTAAATACATTTTGGCATGACCACACCATGCTCGGGGGCACCCATGCCCCGCAACCATAACCCTCCTCACCTCATTTTTGGAGAGGAGGTTGTCTTACCAATCGAGTGTGAAATCCCTTCCCTTCATCTGGCTGTTGAACTTTTCCCTGACACCCAACCTCTAGAACAACGACTTATCCTGCTTTAGCGTGCCTCTGAAGACTGCCGTGTTGCATTGCAAACCATAGAAGCAGCCAAGAAACACACCAAAGCTCAATATGACCGAAAAGTCCAGCCTCGTCCTTTTCATGAAGGTGACCTTGTTCTAGTATATGACCAGGCCCATGACGTCCTTGGTCACGGGAAGTTCGACTCATTATGGCTAGGCCCTTACGTCATTAGTAAGGGTCTTGGTAAGGGGGCATACTTTTTAGAGGACTTCAAAGGCAATCCTCTTCCTAATCCTCGCAATGCACTCTATCTTAAGAAATATTACCCTTAGCATTTCCCTTCTGAGATGCGTGTTTTATTTTCTGTTAGATAGCCAGCATCTTTTTTTTCATCCTTCGCCAGGACCTATTTTGTCCAAGAAGGGCCACTTCACCTCCACTTTAAATTGAATTTCCTCACTTACGACACTTGTGCTTGGGGCACTACTTAGTCTCCATACTTGTCCATGTTCGTGTCGATTTTCGTCATGAGTTCCCATCTTGTACTCATGTTTCCATGGTCCCCCATTGGGGCCTTTACTGTGTGGCAGCACCATCGAGTCGCCCTTGTTTAGAGCATCCAAGTTGAGTCATCATTGCATCCATGGAGTCTATACCAAGTCCCTTTGTACCCCACTATAGCCCTCCATCCTTCATTGCTTGGTCTCTCTCTTGTGTTGCACATTATGACCTTCAGTCCCACTATCCCCTATCCCTTATGATCTTGTGTCAGTTGCTGCCATGTCATTCATGCTCTTTATGCTCTAACAAGGAAATTCATCCATTCACTACTCAGTCCTTCCCATTTCCACTATCGTCATTAGTGTCAGTCTGTCCGTCGCCCTACTGTTTTCTCTCGTGCCTTAGTTGAGGATCTCTCATTGCCTCACCTATGGCGGACCTCCTTCTGTCGACATCACCACATTCATTCCAGAAGCTAGGTCTAGAAGGCGGTGTACCTTGGTTCCAGCTTCCACTCTTGTTCGGTGCCTCGGATCAGGCAAGGGGATCTCTCATTTCCCTTTGACTTGATTTTTTCTCCAGCTCCTTTCAGCATGATCGAGATTTGTATACTTGACGGTCCAGTGATCCAGTAGCAGCTCTTGATGATTCCCGGGTGTGTGTGAGATGTCTCAACCCTCATGAGGGGGTGGCCCTGCAGGTAGCCCCCCACATGCCCAGATGACCTCTTCTTTGCAGCCTTCGATGCAGCTCCAGATTTTGATGATGTTGGCCTTAGCCACTTGCAGCACCTCTTTTATTTGCATGTATCAGTCAGATTTTGTGAGCCCTTCCCCATTTACAGGGGGCATCTGGGTTGTATTTATCTCATGTACTCAGATATTATTGTACCAGCCCTGGCTGTTATCCCAGGCACAGCATGTATGTGAGATTCCTCATTGTATTTTTATCTGGCTCATGATTATGCCAGCTGTACTCTATGGTTCGGTCCCTTGTTTACTGGACACACTATTCTTTTGTACTTTGTCTCGGCGGGCATGGGTATGCCTCCCCCGCCGCCTTCAGCACAGGTACCCTCTCATAAAAAGAGACTTGTTGCACCTGCGAGTCTCGTCTCCTCAGGGTCTAGTCCTTCAGCACACTATCTACCTCACCTTTCTCTCTCTGACTTCCCTTTTGTTGTCTAGTGATCGAGTTCTTACAACGTATTTCAGTCATACGATTTCCTCCTGACACTCGCACGCTAGGGGGCAATCTGTTACACCATTTTTTGGTCATATAACCTATTATCATTAGATGGACCCAAGTACACCATGTAAAACCAATTTTACCCTAAGTAAAATTGCCTTCACTATGTTAAATAACTTAATAAACCACATTTATTAGGTTGTTTATGGTCCAAACAGGAAACCCCAAAAGGAAATATTAAACAAACTTATATTTGTTTGATTTTCCTCATGGAATAATTAATTAAACCATAATTTAATTATTATTCCCAGTCATGTTTAACCCAAAAACAAAGAAATTAATGAGATAAACCCTTATTTATCTTATTATTTTCTAAAAATAATTATTTAAATCTTATTTAGATAATATTCCTTGTTAAATATGACCAAATCACCCACCAATAATCAAATAAATCATTATTTATTTGATTATCTTCCAACCACTTCCTTAAAAAGATAAATAAATCACTTATTTATTTATTTTTCACTATTCAAGGGATTTGACCCAAGTCAAACACCCTTTCCCTCCAACAAATATAATAAAGTATTCCATAAAAGGTGGATCTAGATTTGGTTAACATTATTTTAATCATGCACCAAGATCTAGAATGACCCAATATTTTGTTATAAATAGGAGGGTTTTTCCCCATCATTCCTCACCTTTTGTTGCCTACTAGATCGCTCTGGATCTATACACTTGGTCCCATTTCTCATCATTTTCTCCCATTGAGCTCCATTTTTTGCATTGGGTTTTCTACACCTACAAGAGAGAGAAAGCTTAGATCTGAAGTGCTGAGGACTTCCAAGAACCCATCTCGCTGAGGAGAATTGGATACACCTTCTTGTTTTCCTCCCAGGTGCCCGATTAATACAAAAATTCTTTCAAAAATTGTTCTTGTCTTGTCTACTGGTATATGGAGCAAACCCTTACTTTTTCTGCTTAATGTCTTTCCATGCATAGATCTGGTTTTTGCAGCTCTTTTATGTCTAACTAACCGCAGATCTGAAGATATTGGCAGCCACTCTTATTGCTAGGGCTATTAGTTATGCGTAGCTAAAGTGGTCCTTTTTCGTACACTTCGACAAAGGATTCATACTAACAAATGGAGTCCCCTTCCTCCGGTTCTACAGAGCCTCTTTCGACAACCAATGGTCCCTTACATATCCCTCAACCCAAAGTTGAGGTTCATACCAAGATTCCTAAAGGACCATTATGCCGAAATGCTGCTTCTACTCATCAACACTGGCTAGCAACTCTAGTGCATCATCTGATATCCTCGCTGGAAAAAGAGTCTCCTCCCTCTTCGGAATCATCTACCCCCACATGTGCATACGTGCCTTAGTAATCAACCTACGAGGTTGCCAAAGAAAAGAAGACCTCGTCTCTGGAAACCTCCCAAAAAATAAACGAAAAATCTCTGAAGCAAAATGGAAGTTGACCCTCCCTTGTGCATGAGCACGACATCTATCTAATGTAGTACATAATTGTCGCAAAAAAATGGTAGACCACCTGACAAGTCGTGGTTGTTGCAGTAGTAAAGAATCAACATAATATAAAAGCTAGAAACTAATGTGTTTCCCATCACTAGTGTTGTGCGAAATGGTCGAAATGATAAGTGAGAGATACTGGACCTCCTCACAACCAAACGCACCAATATGTAACTGCCCTCCAACGACCTAAAACTCTGCAGGAGATACTAAATTTTCTCTAATGTATCTTTGGGAGTAAACTAACTGATGCCCTGCCACACAGCGAGCTAAAACCTTGTGGAACGAGGGAAAATCCACCCCTCTCCTTGATAGCCCTGTAATAAAATATGCATCCTCCTTAGTGGGCGTGTACCACTGGTTGATACCAACCTGGAAAGCCAGTTGTTGGGAATTCCACCTTCGAATAAGATGTCTCAAAATCAAACTATGGGACTTTAGGGAAGTAGCCTCCTCATAGAACTTAAGGAGGCCTACCTGCCTAAGGATCCCCTGCGTCACTGTTGTAATAGGGCGAGGGTACGCATCTCTCTCCCTCTCTCTTGCCTCCCACAGGTGAACCATGTTATATTGTTCTGCCTGTTATTTTTGTTGTTTCCCCTCTTCTCTCCTTTCATGTCTCTAAATGATTGACATATTAAACTGAATTTTTTTATTAAATGACACATGTATTTACAAATATACGTATATAATTATTTTTTGAAAAATAAATGAAACAAGAGTCAGTGCACCAAAAACACAGTCATGCACCGGTCCCAGTGCGTCTCCCCACAGAACACATCGGATACGGTGCACCTCATGATATCCACCACACCGGACGCGATGCTCGAGAAAATGTTTTTAGCACACCATTCACTACGTGCGGTGTCAGCAGGCTAGTGCATTGACTTCACTATCCGCCCTGGGCTTATAACTAACTTAGCACACCGCCCTCCTACCACCGTACATAGTCGTCGGTGCAGTATTTTAAGAGGCCGCATCGTTGACCTAGGCCAAATACGGTAAGCCATACGCTAAAAAAAATAGTCGGCCCGGGGCTGTTATCTCAGTCAATGCACCACATCACCACATTTGAACTAGGTCAATGGTGCAGCCAAGTAGCTGACCGCACCGCTCTTTTTAAAGAAATTTAAATAACACGGTGCGCCTTTGGTATCTGCCCCGAAATTGGTGCGGATGCCCTTAGCACTGGTTTACCATCCTGAACCATTAACAATGTCGAATTTCGATTCTGGTGTGCTGAAAAAACTACCCGCCCCCGTGGCAGAGAATTCCATCAACGCACCAAGTTGCCACAAAACGCCATTGTCAATGGTGTGGCCTGGTAACCGACTGCACTGCACTTTTTAAATTTTTTTAAATTAACACAGTGCGCCGCGTGGTACCACGCCGGAACCGGTGCAGATACCGTGAGCACCGGGTATGGTGCGGTCTGTAAATTTACAGGAATCATCGCAAACTGGTGCGAGTCGAACATGTCGAGCACACCGCGCGACAATTTTTTTTTTTTTTTTTTAATAGTTAATTTTAAGGTTTTTTCAAATTATTATCTTCTAAAAGGTTTAATTATGGAAAAACAAGAAAAATTCCTGTACATTTACCCGTTGTGGAGGCATACTGGCTGTACAATTTGCAAAAGAAAATTTGTCCACTGTTTTATAAAATTCAAGTTGGAGATTTGTGGTAATGCACAGCAGCAGTGCGTGCAATAAGTGCAATGTGAGCACGGATGTCAGTGCGGTTCAAACAAGGATAAGTTGCACTAGTGCTTGAGAGCTCTGTAGCACTGATAAAAGTGAAAAATGCAGTTTTTTTGCAGTAACTTTTTTTATTTAACCATGTTCCAGTGCGCGGGGTTTTTATTGGCGTACCGGTGCGTTTGCACTATGCCGCCCTGGGCAGTTTCTATTTTTGCGCGCATTTAGGAGGCACTGGGGTGGCATAGCAGTAACACATCGGTGCTCTTCAGTAATAAGATGCACCGGGCACGCTGTCTTGTGAACCAATGATTTGTGTGATTTTTTGGTCGTAATTTTGTTTTTTTTAAACCTTTTCCAGTGCGTGGGCATTAATGGGGCCCCGGTGTGTTTTCGTCATTCCGCACCAGGCGGTTTCTGTTCCGTGTGATTTTTATGAGACATTGGGGTGGCTTAGCAGTAACGCACCGATGCTCTATAATAATAAGACGCACCGGGAATGTTGTCCGGTGAACCAATGATTTGTGCGGTTTTTTGGGCGTAATTTTGTTTTTTTAAAACCTTTTTCTGGTGCACGGAATTTATGGGGCCCCGATGCGTTTCACTCATTCCGCCCCGGGCGGTTTCTGTTCCACGCTCTTTTTATGAGACACTGGTGCTGACGAGTTGACATGCACCAGTGTTGTTCCTTAATAAAAGGCACCAGGCGAGTGTGTACGGAGTGCACGGTTTCTGATGTGCCAATGTTTTATGTGGTTTTTTTGCCATAATTTTTGTTATTTAACCATCTATAGGTGCGCACATTTTATGGATGCCCCAGTGCATTTTCTTTATTCCATACCGGGCAGTATCTGTTTTCGTGCACGTTTTCAGAAGCACCAGTGAGGTAGGCATGTAAGGAACCGGTGTTGTACATGAATATGACGCACTGGGCAAGGGTGTTAGGAGCGCATGGTTCCCGGTGTGCCTATGTTTTTTGTTACTTTTTGGTTGTAATTTTTTATTTATTTAACCTTGTGCCAGTGCACGGGGATTTCAGGGCGACCCAGTGCATTGGCGACCCATTGCGTTTAAGGGCGACCTGAGCGGTGTTAGTTTTCACGCATTTTTTATGCGGCACCAGTGCGAAAGTTATGTAAAGTACCAGTACTCTACAGAATTACAACGCACTGGGCGGGTGTGTATGGAGGGCACGATGTCCGGTGTGCCAATATTTTAACCGCACTGGTGCTATGTCATCTTGAATGCACTGGTGCATTTTGTGGTGATAAGAGCACCAAATGAAATACATCCGCAAAAACCTCCGCCCGCCAACCTCCTCTAGGAACCTCCACTAGAAACAGATTTCTGGGGTATTTTTATAAGGGGTTCCTCAAAAACATCTGCAAGAGGGTCTTTTACTTGTAGTGTAAAATTCACTGAAGTTGAATCTAATGGAAACTTTTCCGGAATTTACCAACCAAGGAACCCCTCTTAACAAGAATCATAGTACTTTTCCTTGCTTTGGAAATGTTGGTCCTCCTTATATGGTTACATTTTCATTACCTGTATTTACCATAGGTTTACCAATATGGTTATTTTCAACTTCGTTGGCCTCAAATACTCCAATTGTTCCACCTCAACCGGATGCTTCACCTCAACAGAGTTCACCATCTCAACATCACCAACCTCATGTTGACCCTTTACCTTCTTCTCCCAACATGTATTCCTCCCTTTCTTCTTCTTCTCTTGGTAAAAGCCTTGATGCTATTAACCAGGTGACCAAGAAGAATAAGAAAGGGAAGAAGAAGCAAGATAAGAAAGAAGTCAACCAACCAACCATGGTTGTAAGTGTTAGTAATGTTGAGGAAACCTCCAACATGCATAGTAAACCCAAATACCCTTGAAAGCTTTGTAAGGGCGACCACTTCCTTATCAATTGTCCTCGTATTCCTAAGGTCTTGGAAGTATGATCAGAAAAACCTCAACTTACTGTTGATCCATCAACTTGTGATTCTCAGGTTCCTGGGGAAAAGGGTAAAGTTAGGTTTCCTTGTAGGTTATCCAAAGGGAGTCATCAAACTCACATTTTCCCTCACATGGATGAAGCCTCAAAATTGTTGGAAAACCTTACTGTTCCACAACAACAACTTCCAAGTGGTTACAGTAAACTTTCTCCCAACCTACCGTCAATTGGCGAAGTGATTGATCTAATTCCAAGTACATTCAATACCACTCTTCCATTAGAGAGTGAAACTGATATCACTCAGGTTGATGATCCACAAGCTGATCAAGTGGTCAACTTGATTTCACATTTGTTCGATCCCACTGTCCTTGTAGAGAGTGAAATTCATACCACTCAGGTTCATCTTGTTACATCAAATTCTTCTATGCTAGGGGGCATTTCACCTGTTTCTACATAACCCCCTCCAAGTACTGAGGTATTTTCCTTTGATTGGAATAGACTAACAGAACCTCATCTTCCTTCCTCCATCCCTTTCCAAATCATCGTAAAGGCTTTCGATAAGAATGTGCATCACACGAATGTAGATGAAGGTGCTTCTGTTAGTATTTTATCCTCAACTACTTGGCAAGCTTTGGGTTCCCCTCCGCTTGTACTTGTTACACAAAATCTATCAGCTTTTAACAGAACCATTAGTGAACCTTTAGGGATCCTTCCTAAGTTTCATATTACCTTGGAAGGTAAAACTATTTATATTGATCTTATGGTAGTCTGAGGCCCCTTGGATTTCAATTTGCTCCTTGGGCGAGACTATGTCTATGCAATGAAAGCTATCATATCGACACTCTTTCGCATGATGTTTTTCCCTCACAATGGAAACATTGTGACTGTTGACCAGATTTCGTTTGTTATTCTTGATTCAACTACCAAACATCCAATACCCATGAATTTTCCTTATATGAAAGTGGTATCTACCCCGCCACAGGTTAATTATGTGGCAACTAGTCCCATGTTTTTAGTTACAGATGCGAGTGAGCCTCTCACTGTTTGGTTGACTTCCTTTTACTTAGATCCAATAATTGACATGATGAACCCTATGGGGGTATTTGAACAAGATGTTCTTATCCTTATTAATTCCCTTGACATGGGTTCCTTCCAGAGAACTGTTCTTCCATCTGATGAAAACCTCTTAGAAGCCATGATCGAGGTTTGTCCCTTGACATGTGTTCCTTCCAGTTGGAAGCCATGATTAAGGCTCTCTTAAGGATATTTCATGTTACTGTGTCAACCTCGTTAAAAAATAAAATAGGTTTCCATGAGGAGAGTTCTTGTTACTGTGTCAACTTTGTTAAAAAATTAAACATGTTTCCATGAGGATGGTTCTTTTACTGTGTCAACCTCTTTAAAAAATGAAACAAAACCTTATGAGGAGAGTTCCTTTCCTGTGTCAAAGTCATTAAAAAATGAAACAGGTTCCCTAGAATATAGTTCCTTTTACTATGTCAACCTTGTTAAAAAATGAATCAGGTCATGAGGATAGTTCCTTTTACTTTGTCAACCTCGTTAAAAAATGAAACAGATGCCATGAGGAGAGTTAATTTTACTATGTCAACCTCGTTAAAAAATGAATTAGATCATCATGAGGGGAGTTCCTTTTACTGTGTCAACCTTGTTAAAAAATGAATCAGTTCATCATGAGGAGAGTTCCTTTTACTGTGTCAACCTCGTTAAAAAATGAATCAATTCATCTTGAGGATAGTTCCTTTTACTATGTCAGCCTCGTTAAAAAATGAATCAGTTCATTATGAGGATAGTTCCTTTTACTATGTCAACCTCGTTAAACAATGAATCAATTAATTTTGAGCATAGTTCCTTTTCATGTGTCAAGCTCGTTAAAAAATGAAACAAGGTTCCATGAGCATAGTTCTTTTCATGTGTCAAGCTCGTTTAAAAAATGAAACAAATCCTCTCCTAATTAAGTCAAGCCTTTCATCTGATCTCATAAATGAACCTTCATTTCATTCAGATATTAGTAACCATTAGTCTACTTATGTGAATGAAATGAAGCTTGGGGGGCATGTGCTCTTGGAAGTTACACTTGGGGGGAATTCAAACTTATCTCAAGCACAATTTTTTCTTTGTTTCAAGCTTGTGTAAAAATGAAACAAACCTATCTCAAGCATAGTTTTCCTTTGTTTCAAGCTTCTATAAAAATGAAACCTATCTCAAGTCCATTTCAGTTATTATTTCAAGACTCATTAAACTCATGAAAATCCTGAGATTATTTTGCTACCTTTCATTCTCGTAAAACACATGAAAATGCCGAGTTTTTTCTATCTTTTCCTACTCGTAAATTAAATTGAAATTCGGCCATATGAGTACACTTTTTATCACTTTTCGAACTCGTTAAAACTTACAAAAAAGAGAAACCATGGAGTTCTCTTTTAAGCCCTTTTTAGACTCTTTAAACATGAAAATATTGACGAGCACTTGACTATTCAAACTCGTAAAAGTAAATGAACAGTCGTCTATTCAGTATAAGTTTACCCCTTTTCTAGATTGAATTAGACTATTTAAGGAAATGGTATACGTTGACTAATCATGGTCAATAGAGTTCTATCCTGCATTATTTTATCATTTTTCAGGCTTGAGGGACTAAATTCATGAAAAAGAACATTTGGAGTTTACTTATGTTTTTCTTCTGACTCCCCAAAAATGAAAAACACCAAGTTTTACTTTCTCTGGGCTCGTTAAAAATTTATGTTGAAAGAGCTGAATGAGTTTTTATTTTTGTGTGTTTTCAGACTCTTTAAACAGGAAAATAACATTGAGTTAACCCTACACTGGACTCGTAAAACTTAATCAGTGTAGGACCCGTCAATTACAACGGGACCGAACCACTCCTTTCTAGGGTTCGTTAAAAATACTTTGGAGGACTCGTCCGAAGGATGAGCTTATATGATAAGAAAATGTTATCCTCCTCAAGATTGACCAAAATAAAGAGGTACTTTCCAGTAATGGTGGGGGGAAATTGGGAAAGAACATTCATTTTTGTATTACTAAAGGCAGTATGTCGCTCTTGAACATAACACTCTGTCACATATGTGTCTGGGTTGGGAAATCCATTTGTCTCACACTTAATCAAACCTCATTGAAAGTCTTCAGTTGGTTTTGGGTATTATTGTTCAGTCAAATTCTGCCAAGCCATGTGTCGTCTCGCCAATATGTTCAAGAGAAGTCGAACCTCAATAAAAATTACCTTGCTACTCATAACCTTTAATTGTGTCGGTCATCCCTGAGTCAGTCCTCAATTACTTCAACTTGTTCTTCAAAACTTGACATGAGTTTTGTGTCGTAGGCCCTCCTACGACGGATCGCTTCCTATCGACTTCAACTCATTATCTAGGAAGTTGATTTAGAAAATCTCTTGTTACCTTGGAGCCTGCATGCCTCAATGGTGGGTTTCTTGCTTTCGATGATAGGTTCTCATCATTGACCTTCAATCGAATGATTCTATGAGTGTTCAACTTCAAAAAAATTAATCGCACTTCATAGATTGTACCGAGAGTACCTTGAAGACCATTGACATTATTGGTGGTTTCTCTTGCACTTTTTAATGGTTCACATCATTGACTGATAATCAAGTGGTTTCTACCATGTTCAACTTCAATACATTCACTCACATGGTCAAATTCGTGCATCGATAGAGATGGAGATCAAGACCCTGGATTTAGTTTCGTCCATCCAGGCTGCATGGAGTTATTAAATATTAATGATTGTAAATATAGATCCATTGATGGATGTGTCCATACTACGTCTACTGTTGACATGGATCTTTGTGTATTTCCCTACTAGTTCATTGAGTTATGTTTACTCTGAGTATGGAAATGCCTACCTCAGTGATGTTTATATGAAAGCATGATATGGTAATCCTTGATTTTTTTTTTCCGGTCTTCAACCAATTGGTCTCTGATCCAAACCTTTGACATGATAAAGCGCTTCATTCATCAAAAAAAAATTTGGCTTTGAACTTAAGGGGGGAATTTGTTACACTAAAATTTGTCACCATGACTGTCGATTCGGATATCTCACCATCTGATGGAGTGTCTCAAGTGAATCCCCTATAAAGCTTGAAGTAACATAATACCAGGGACAAGAGGAATTTTGGTTTTCATTCTTAAAAACCATTTTTGAGCACCTGTGTGGTTTTCTTGAACAAAACCCGCGCATGTGCAGTTTTTTTGTACAAAAACTGCACAAATCTGCGCAGTTTTCCTGAACAAAGAGTGCGTAGGACCGTTCACGCACGTAAAATAAAAAAGTAAACTATAGAAGCTTTGTTTGAGGAATCTTATCCAAATTATAAACCTCAAACCGCTACATACCTGCGCCTCATCCCTTGGTATATGGAACTAAACTCCCTTTCTTAATGATCATATCCCTTGAGAAGTGGAACTAGAAACCTCCTCATCCTTCCTATAAATTCAGCATAGGAATGGGACTTTGAAGAGAGACTTGGATTGGTAAACTCATGCTGTTGGTTTTGGGTCTAAAGAGCCTATCATCAAGCGAAGGAAAGGAGACCATTGGAAGAGGCTTGTGACATCAAGGCACTAGGTTGTAAGCTTATTTTCACTTTTTATTTTAATACAAAGTAATTTTTCTTTCCTAATTACATCTATTTCGATGATATTTGTGGGATTCCTTGATCAGTCACATGGTTTATAACTGATTATTGATTCATTTACATGTTGTATGCTAGACTAAGGATTTCATTTACTTTTGATTTTATATGCGAGATGCTTTGATCCCTTTGAATGTTTTTTTCTATGCAGATCTCTTTTGGCACATCATGGAGAAGCTCTGGAAAGCATTTGGAGAGACTTTAAAGCATTAAGGAAAAGTTGGTTGTGGAAAGCGTTGAAAGAAATTCTACAAGCACTTCATTAATAGGTATGTGATATTTCACATACTACATGTTTCATGTTTCAATTATAGGCTAAGGAAAGCACCATTATTTTGTCTGTTTGTTTCTATTTTTCCATAAGGATTCTAGGGAGATCGCTCTTTTCTGCAATAGGGATTAATCTGGGTAACATGCTCCTCCTTGGTTTTTGAATAAACCAGAAAGTCATCAACAAAAACTTGTACAAAATTTTCCAAATATGGGCATAAAACATTATTCATAAAATTCATGAAGGTCGCTAGGATGTTTGCAAGCCCAAACGATAAAACTACAAATTCATAGTTCACATGCCTAGATTTAAATGTCATTCTATGCATATCCTCATATTTAATGTGAAAATTATGGTATCTAGAACTAATATCAATTTTTGAAAATACTTGTGCCCCTCTCAGCAGATCACATAGGTCATCAATCACTAGCAGTGATTATTTGTTCTTAATTGTATCCTTATTGAGATATATTTTGTATTCTATATATAACCTCAATGTGCCGTCCTTCTTTACAAACAATATAGGTTCTCCCCACAATGACACGTTGGGCTTGATATATCGTTTATCCAACATTTTTTTTAACTTCATCTTCAACTCTACAAGTTTTGGGGTACTCATTCGATATGGTGATTTTGATACTATCATTGATCCCAATTGCAACTCAATTAAAAAAAAAAATCCCTCCTTGGCAGAGGTCCTCAAATCTCTCCAAGGAAAACATCACTAAATTTTTTTATGATTGGTTTCCCTTCCACTCTGTCTTTATCAACATATGATTTGATGTTCTCTTGCACAAAAAAAAGTGTGCATCCCTTCTTGTTGCACCTTTTTAACTACAATGTGTTGGCTTTCCCGACTATCACAAGCTTCCCCTTCCTTTGCAACATCATTTTTCCTATGTTGTCATCAGGAATTGGATTGAATTGCTGAAGAAATCAAATGTTTTCTTATGCCTTGCCAACCAATATATGACAATTATCATGTCATATGAACCTAATGGTAGCATGTTCAAGTCAAATTTCATAGGTATTTCGTCCATTACAAATGGACATGGCTTTACCACATGATCGACCTACTTCTTAGACCTAGTTGCCATATGGACCAACCAAAAACTCTCGCATCCTATGCTCTTCAATGCACTATTCTCTAAAAATAATCGAATCACATAACTAAAATTTGAGCCAGGGTCAATTAAAACTAAAACATACTAGTTATTGAGCATGCCTTCCATTTCTATTGCCAATGCTTGGTGATTGGCTTGACTATTTTCTAATGTTACATAGATGTTGTGAGATACTTGGAGATACATCATTTATTGTTTTGACTCCCTATACATTTTACATTCGTGGAGAATTCCTCTGTAGGTGAGGACAATCGCTCAGTAAGTGGTCCTCCCCACACTTCCAACACTCTATGGGTTTCCTCCTCGACCCATCTATTTACTCTCTTGCAAACTTAGAGAGTTGGTCTTAATTATCGGTAGTGGGTTTCTACTAAAACTCACTTCTTACAAAAGTGGTGAAACTCACACTTTGACCTTTTTTGCATCCTGCAATTTTCTTCCCCTTTCCTTTAAATTTGGACTTTCCCTTTACTTTCCAATTAGCCTTGTACTTCAACTTGTGCTTGGATTACTCGTAGCAATACTTTAGTTTCCTAATAGAACCCTCTATAGTTTGTGGCTCATCAAACTCTATTATGTCCCTTAATGGTTGTGGCAACCCATTGAAATACCTTCAAATCTTTTGTTTCTTTTCCTTGAGTTAGAGCACATACCTCAATAACTCCAAGAATTTCGTTGTATATTCATCAACTGACAAATTCCCTAAATTTTGTTCATAAAATTCCTTGGCCTTGTTGTCATAGTACCTCTAAGAAAGTTACTTTTCCTAGAAATTTCTTTCAAATATCCTCTAGGACAACTCTTCCTCGTGAATGTTCTTGATATCATTCAAGTATTCCCACCAAATATCAACCTTTCCTATGAGATTTAAGGTGGATTTTCTTGCCTTTATATTTTCAGATTAATTATGGAGCCTAAAAAATTCTTCATTCCAATAAGTCTTTCCTCTACTTCCTCATCCTTCTTCACTTCTCCGTAAAATTTGAGAGGTTATTCCTTCTTTAATTATTCCAGCATGAAGTTTTTTCCTTTCCTTTTCTATTGGTAGTTCCTTTTAGTTACAATAATAGGAAGTTGCTCGTAACTTCATACCCTTATTTCTATGATACTTAGAGGAGTTCCTACCCTTAATGTATTTTCACTTCCCTGTCTATATCTTTCCTCGGATCTATTGCCTTTTGCACCATCAATCTTCAATTATTGTCTTCCAAGTCCCAATGATCTCTATTCTAAATTATAGTTGGTACCTATCTCATTTTATCTCTATCTTTACAGATCTAACAATATTTGTAGTATGATTGGATTCAATCTTCCCTACTTCTCTTGAGCTCTGGAAATATTTTCATTGCCTTCCTTGTAGCTTCTTAACTTAGCTCTTAGACTTCTAAGAGTATCCATCCAATCAAGGGAAACTTCCTCTTTCCCTTTTCCGATAGAGTCCTCTTCATGTCCATGATGATATTTATCAGTGTTATACTGCACAATTATGCTACTCATTCATTTTATTTTGTTGCATTCCTTGGTGTCTTCTTATGTGTTGTCATACACATACAACTGTCAAAAAATACATATTTTCATGCATCACCTTGGTTAAATTAATATAAGTGTATTGGTGTATAGATTTTTGTAACATCACACCTCAATTTAGCATGCTTGTTAGAAAATAATAACCATATAAAAATCATCATGCAATCCACAATCATATTCTGCAAACAACATCAATAAATACAACTTCTTACACTGTAACAAAGTTCTAATACTCATCCCTTTTGGTCCATTCAGCCTAAGTGTTGAACTATTCTCTTAACATCATTCTACAACAAACTATAAAACATTACCATACAGCATCAGAGTCCCAAATTTTATCTCAATATGTCCAATGTTTAATCCTCATCTCTGATACCACTCTGTAACACTTCCTCCCACCCCCTTTTCCTCCCAAGCTAAATGGGAGGTGTTATTTTTCCCTAACCCCATCTCCATGGTCTCATTATGGAAATGGGGTTACAAAATTTATCCTTTCCCCAAATTTAGTAGAATTAACTTTTGACTACACCATCATATTTGGCTCGTCAAGAGATTTTCGATGATATAAATTTTATCGAAATCGAATACCCAGATCAAAAATTATGGCCATTTAAAGCATGACCAAATAACCCTCACCACATTAGCACCAAGAAATGCCACATGGATTTTTTGTGGCCTATGTGGTATTTCCACATCATCTACAATCCAACATGGAACCCTCCATGCCACTTCTTTGTTCCTTTAGAACTCATCCCGTTGGGCCCCGTGGAACGATGGTAAAATATTTTTCAAGAGATGGGGATGAGTTCCTATCTCATGCCTTCCATCAAATCCATAACGCTTGCTTATCAAACTTCATGTATTCTACGCTCTCCAATGGCGTCACTATGCCGTGTGAAAATTCCATAAGATGCCACATGTCACTCAAGAACCATCCACTTTCCCCAATGAAAGAGCCCCTTTTTACCTTCCATGTCTCATGTCATCTATATGCCACATCAACACCCTATCCACATCACCATATCATGTTAGCTTGAAAAATGTGGCCTTCCTTATGGCCAGCCTTGGCCTATGTGGCAACTACCACCTACACTTAATCTTGGGTTCCACCAGGGGCCCGACCCCTCATGCAATATGGCACTTTGTCATTATATTGATTTTTTGAAATTTGTAGTGGACCCCTCCTATGGAAGCTCCACATAATCATGCACCCTCACCTTCATACTAGCTAAGAGGCACAAGCCACTACCCAACAAGGCACAAAAAAAATGTGATTTGTCATGTTTAGTGAAAAAAATTTCTTCCTTCTCATGGTCTTTGTCATTGTTGTGGTACATGAAACTTTCCCCTCCATGACGGATGTGACACGCTGAGGAAATCTATCATCGTGTAAAGGGAAATATTATCATTTCATGCATCTTGTGATGTGCCTCGACAATGAACATGCATATCTGCCATGGGCATGGTGCGACATGAATTTTGGCATCAAATGATAATAACACCTCCACATGTAGAGAATATATTAGGTATTTCTCCCTTATGCTATAGGCAATTGCATAACAACAAAGTCCATAAAACATCATACATGGAAATCACACCTCAATTATGCATACAAGGAAATGGATTCACGCCCATTATGTTAGTTCCATGGGAAATGTTAAACAAAATTTTATGATATTATTCATAAGCATTCACAACATTTACACCATGATTAACCAAATATTCATACAAGCTTATGAAGGAAAAAAAAATCTAGCTAATATGTTGGTTGGAAAACCATCAACATGAATATGTAAATACATAAACATTCATGAGCATCTCAACATTAAAGGACTTATTAAGTTCCTCACAAATATGATAATCTGCTCACAACACTTTACATTGAAACATATAGAGATACATGTTTCCTTATAACAGTGTTGATATACACCCAATGTTATATAAGAATAACATTCAACATTAACGTGCAACAATTATACAATTAAACATGTATCTTATTATCTTTGAATGGCTAGCAACTGAGGGTGGGACTCCAACTCTCCACCCAATCGCAGGCTAGCAACACTTTTATCTTTATTGTAATTTTCCACCCTCGATATGAATTCAAAGTATGAGGAGGTAATTTCCTAGGACTTCTCTCACCAATAACTAGTCAACAAAAGGTAAGCGATAGAGTCTATTTCTTGAGTGATTTATCAAAAGCCTGAAATTGTTATACCACAAGGTTTCTCAATCAATAGCACCACAACCAAAAGGGTTCATTCAAGGTGAAGAGAGTCCATATTCATTTCTAAGAGAAGGATCGCATGTTTATCATTCCTAGTTAGTACCTAAGGGTCTCAACCTAACCAGTAGTTTGTTATCCCTACAAGTTACCAGTGTTTTATCAAACCTAAGGAAATCCACTTCTCAGTTGGTTTATTAGTGTGCAAGCCTTTACGTGTTTACCAACTCAATACACACATAAGTATCACAACTCCACTTAATTCTCTCTAGAAAAAAAACATGTAGGCACAAGCATGAACCTCAACAAGACACAAGGAATCCAACCCACAAGCATATCAAATTGGTTTAAAGGAAGGTTAATATTCTAGGAATATTCATAAACATTTCCTAATTTGAGCACTGCATGCTTCTACTCAATGTGCTCCCTTTGTTGTCTCCCTTGAAGGAATCATGCAAAAATAATAATCCCCCCAATCATATTCCCTTCCCCAATACTTCTCTCCATCTTGTACTCTAGGCGTGTTGACCACTGCCCATGTTTCCATGAAAATCAAGGTTGTAGGCTTGTCCTCAACTCAGGAGGCCCATTCCCTCCATTCAATGTTTGCAAATAGTGTCATTAAATGATCTAGGGGATAAAAAATATGCTTAAAACTCTAAGTGTTAAAAATATTCTGAAACTATGCCAAATTGTAGATCTAGTTGTTCTGATTCCAACGACACTTGAATCACCTCAATATGACATTGTATGTGAATTTTATCATGTTCTGGAGTTTTTGGAAAACAGCTAAAAAATCAACTTGCAGGGTTGACTAGGTTGCTAACTAGGAATTCACACGATGATGTGGCGTTGACATCAGTAGGTTGACTATGCAGGTATGGTGGACAAATGGGCCAATATCGTGTTGATATATGACATGATTGTACAGGGTGATTTAGCATATTTGTATTGGTTGTTGTGATTTGGTGTGAGTAAATCAGAGGGTGACATGTGTCCCTAGAGAGGCGTGTAAATTTATCATTAGGTGACTGGCAACCTCGGCTAGAGTCGAACCCACAGCCTCACCATTAACAACAAACCACTACATCGTTGAAACACTAGAGCTGCTTTTTAAACTATATGGGCCAATTATATTTCTTGAAAAATTGTTGGCGGATTGGGGGGGGGGGAGGAGTTAAGCCCCAACCTTGATTCCAATAAATTGCACTAGACCAAAGGTGGGGGTTGTGGAGAAAGGGGTGATGCATGGCCCCTAGCCTGCGACTACATGGATCATCACATGACTATGAGCGAGGAATTCAACAGGTGTGTGGCCTCTAGCCCACGCCCCTGGATACATTGAACACCATGTGACCAAACCCGAGGGTTAAGGAATGTGCGTGTGACCCTATTAGCGTGATGAATGATTTGACAAATTGCACCATTTGCGATGTAAATTTCAGTGAACCCACATCAAATTTCTGCCTGGAGGATATGCCAAAGGAGGAATTCATTGCCAATTTTACTAGTTTGGTCCTTTTGCAGGACAAATAGTAGAGAAAGGAACAAGGAGACCTATCTTGGCCGTTTTTCAGCCTTTTGAGCCCAAGAAGAGACTACACAGGGGGTTTTTGGGTGTTCTGGACATAATGGAAGAATCACTTTTGTGATTTGAGCATTTAATGTTGATGTAATTGAAATTTGGGAATATAATTTAAAGCCAAACATTGGAAGCTAGACCTGAAGATGTAGCCTAGGAGGGGTGAACTTTGTCATCAAATTGTTATTTTGTGATGTTGCATGTTGTCTGTTTTTCTCTGGTTATATATGTAAACTTAACTAAAATTACTAAGTTTATGTGATTTTTCAATTTTGATCCATTTCCCACTAGACATAAACTAGCTTGTAAACTTTGTCAAGAAACCTTCAATTTTTAATTTCAGATCAGTTTGGTATCAGAGCATGGTTTTTTTTAAGGTTTGAAAATTTCTATAAAAAAATTCTTGAATTATTACAAGGTCTGATTTGATAAGAGGAGAAAGAGTGCTTGAAGAACCAAACCCTCAAATTGTTTCAAGGAGGTCCTAAACTCTAAAAACTTCACCAGTCATGGCACATGAAGAAGGACCAGAGTTGATGTTGAAGGATGAGAGAGCTTTCAGGAATGACTTATATGATATGTCTGAGATGGTGAATTTTATGTACAATGAGAGAACAACTAGGTTACAAGGGGACATTTCAAATCAACAAAATGGATATGGTGGTGATGGGATCAAGCCTCTTTTCCCTCCAACCCCTCCTTCACATCCATCCTCATCTCCTTATTCACTTCATATACTCCTCCTAGATATCTTCTTATGAATAGAGAAAATTGAGAAACACCTTAACATCCATCACACTATTGGCCATTCTCTGAGCAACAACCAGGTTTCAATCTAGGTTGCAACAATAGACTCAAATCCTACTTCCTAGATTATTTTTTTTTGTCTTTATATATTTAGTCCTCTGATCATTTTACTTGGCTTCATGGTCATGAAAGGCCAAACAATAGTGCATATATGAATTATTTAGAAATTTTTGAAAACTTTCTTGATGCTCTCTTAAAAGAATGCACTTTTAAATATGGTCCAACCTTCCTAATGATAGATTGGTGTAAAAATACTATTTTAATATGTAACTCGTGTTTTGAAGGAAATACAAATTTACTGTAACAACCCTAGTGAAAATTCCATGTATTAAAATTTAAAAATAATAACCATGGTTAACAGGACACTTATTCCAAGTTGAATGTTGGGAAAAACATCCTAGTGGGTGTTCATTTGGTTTAATATGGTTAAGGAAATTGGCAAAGGAAAAGGGTAAAGGCTTCGGAAAGGAAAAATGTCATATTTGGCACATTTATTTATGAAAATAATGGAAATTAGGAGAAATGGGAGATGAATGGTCACAGGTTGCATGTGAGGAGGAAAATGAAGGAAAATAATGGAAAATGAAGAAAATAGAGGCCCCATCAACAAAAAGTGAGGATCAGTTGGTACCTTTTCTCAGTTTAATTTTGGAGCTATCTCATTATTTTATCTCTCTCTCTCTCTCTCTCTCTCTCTCTCTCTCTCTCTCTCTCTCTCTCTCTCTCACACACACACTCTTAGACACTTAGATTTTTCTTGGAGCACTTTGGAATTGGAGCAAGAAAGGAAAGAAAGAAAGAAGAAGCAGGAAGCAATCAAGGAGGAGAAGGAATCAAGCAGCTACAACAAGAGTCTTGGGAGGTATCGATTTGTATGAGTGTTTTCCTTGCTAGATCGGGCATGCATGGTATTGCATGTGTGTTAATTTTGGGAAAATAGGTCCAAAATCCATGTTGCACTGCACATATGATGTTGGTCATATTTTTGTTGGATTCCTCTTCCGGAGAGGTGCAAGATTGATCTAAAGATCATCTTGTTTGGATGAGCAGAACATATATTTTGAATTTATTTTCCACACATGTGCAAGGTCGGCCAAATTTGTAATGTAGGCTCACATGCCTAATAGATGTTTCACACACCCACACTGATGGATATAAATTGGAGAGACTTGGAGGTCATTTTCTCATCATCTCATCAAGCATCTCTCATTGTGATCTGATTGGTTCAATAGCCTTTGGATGCCTCTTCCCTTCACACGTGCGGAGCTGAAGTTTCTGAAATTTGCGGATATTTTTAGGGTTGTTTTTGCAGAGCATTGACCGTGGTCAACCCTTGTCCGTTTGACCTCAAATTTAAGCTGAAATTCCAATTTTTAGAGGCCATACAGCTGGGCACAAAAATCAAGGGAAAAGGAGTAGTTTGACTGAAGCCCTAATCTGATGCATTGACTTTATGTTGACTTTTGGTTGCCCAACGTTGACTTTTGATGAGGTAAATTTGAGGGTTGTGGGTGTGAAACTTGGAGGGTTCATTGATCTAATAAATAATTTGTTGGTTGAAGCATTATGTTAACTATCCTAATGCATACCATCCCATATCTTTGTTGGACATGAAGAATTGTAAAATCTGATCTATATTATTGGCTTGTCTTCTGTTGATTTATTATTGTGTTCTATCAACATTTTACTTTCTTGTTTATGTGATTGCTAATTTGAATCGGGCCTAAGGAATATTGAAGTAAATTTTCATTAAGCATAGAACACTGCATATTGATCTAAATTTAACATGGTTTCAGAGCTGAGGTGAAGACAAAGTCCAAGCTAGTGTGAGAAGCAATCTCCGAAGAAGAAATCCTATCAAGGACCAATGGCCTCCTCCACATATAAGGGTTTCAAGTATGATGATAAATTTCATGATAAATTTGATTATCATGCATGGAATATTTCCTTGGATTTGGCATTAGAAGATCAAGATGTCATGGATTATGTGCACAGGAATATTAAAGAGCCCCCATCAAATGCAGTTGCTACCACAAAGACGAAGTATAGAAAAGGGGAAATAAAAGCAAAGATGATTATCCGAGATTCTATTCATAAGCACTTGGTTACTTACATTTCTAAGTTGAGAACATCTAAAGAGATGTATGACAAGTTGGTTAGTATGTTCAGGCCTAGCAATGCTAATCAAGTTCTTTTATTTAAGAATCATTTGAAGAATATCAAGAAGGGCAAGGATGAATCTATTCAATCCTATTTTATGAGGATCACTGAAATCGGGAACAATCTTCTAGCTATTGGAGAAGAAATAGTTGATCGAGAGATGGTTCCCATTGCACTTGGAGGTATCCCCCATGATTGGTATGTATTCAATACTACTATTATTAATAATAATGTGATTCCTGATTTTGGTGAAATTTTGATGAGATGCACTCAAGAGGAGACAAGAATGATGGAGAGAGATCATCCCTGTAATGGAAATGGAGGTGACCCTATTGCCTTCACCGCTCATGCAAAGAATAGGAACAATGGAGGTCCAAGAAATCAAAACCATGGAAGAGCAAGGCCAAAAGGAAGGAAGGGAAGATGTTACACTTGTGAAAAGTTTGATCACTATGCAAGAGAGTGCCCTAATAGAAGGGACTCTCCCAGTGATGATGACAACAACAACCCTAGGGGGAATGGAAATCAAAGGAACAACAGCTTTAAAGGAAAAATGAAGGCTACCTCTGATCGTAGTGAAAATGGGAAACCTTTCAAGATGTCAAGAAATTCCAGGTATGATGAGTCTAATGGTGTTGATAATAAGAGAAATGAATTTATTATTGTATCTACCCTCTCTGTTGCATCTCCTCCTAACACCTTAGATGTCTGGTTGATTGATAATGGTGCTTCAAGGCACCTCACTGGTTATAAAGAAGCCCTCTCTAATTTTATTGAGAAGGATACTAATCTAGAAATTATCCTTGGATATAATGCCACCTATCCCGTGAAAGGGACATGGACTGTGACCCTTCATTTATCTCAATGTTAAGTCCTTCATTTACAAGATGTGTTATACGTACCTGATTTGAAGAAGAACTTTGTGTCTATTTCAGAATTGGAAGACAAAGGGTCCAAGGTGGCATTCGTTGATGCAAAAGGTACTCATCTAGAAGAAGAACTTCAAGGAAGCTCAAACTATTGGCTTTAGAGTTTATACACTCTACCAGGTTGGAGGAAGTCCATTGGGGGCTATTTCATGTGATACAACTCGTCAAATAGAGTTATGGTACTGGAGGTTTGCACACCTTCATTAAAAATCTCTTCCCAAAGCAAGGAAGGTGGTGACAGGGATGCCCGAATTTAGAGATGATCATGAAGGTATATGTCAGGGTTGTGCTAAAGGGAAGCATACAAGGGGACCATTCCCCTCAAGTGTCACAAAGACAACTGATATCTTGCAGTTGATACATTCTGATTTATCTGGTATGCTTCCTGTGACATCCTAGGGAGGATGTTCCTATTACATTAATTTTACATATCGCTTCTCCCATAAGACCTGGATATATTTCTTAAAGAATAAGGATGAAGCATTCAAATGGTTTCGTACCTTTAAGGCCTTGGTCGAAAATCAAACTGAGAAGAGAATAAAAGTTTTGAGGACCGACAATGGGATCGAGTATGAGTCAAATGAATTCAATGACTTTTGTAGAGAAGTTGACATTAAGAGGGAAACCACAACTCCATATACTCTTGAGCAAAATGGTGTTGTTGAAAGAAATAATAGGACCATTGTGGCAGATGCCTGTACCATGCTATGTGACCAAGGTATTTCGAAGTTTCCATGGGGAGAAGTTGTGAACACTGTTGTGTACATTCAAAATAGATTCCCACATTCCGCTCTAGACTCCAAAACTCCCAAAGAAGTTTTCTCTGGTAAGAAACCTGATGTTTCTCATTTTAGAGTTTTTTGTTGTCCTGTTTATTTTCAGGTGCCAAAATAAAAGAGAAGCAAGATGGATGCTTCTGGAAATAAGGGAATGTTTGTGGGCTACATTTAAACTTCGAAGTCATATATAATCTATGTGTCTAGTTAAAAATAAGTGGAGATATGCCACAATGTCACCTTCGATGAAGATGATGCCCTCAAAAAGTAAGAAATATTCCTAGCTCCAAGGAAGACAAAGAATATGAAGAAGAAGGAAAGCAGGAAGAGCCGAAGGATGAACTAATGCTTGATGTTGAAGGACCCATGGATCCTATTGATCCACCTCCTTCAAATAAGAGAAGACCCTCATGGCTTAGGGATACTCTAGTAGATGTCGAGAGACATATTTCCCCAAGAGGGACATTCCATGAAAGCAAGAAGCCAAATACATACCAAGGGTATCTAGCAACCATGAGTACAATAGAAAAATATGAGGCTGGATCATTTGAAGAAGCCTTAAAGCATCAAGTTTGGAAGGATGTTGTGCACAAAGAATATGAGTCCATTATGAAAAATGATGTCTGAGAAGTGGTCCTGAGACCAGAGGACAAATTTGTTGTCACCTCAAAATGGCTCTATAAGATTAAGAATGGATCTGATGGAAATGTTGAAAAGTACAAGGCAAGATTTGTTGCTCGAGGCTTCTCTCAAAAGGAAGGCATAGATTATGATGATATTTTTGCACCTTTGGCCCGCTATACCACCATCTGATCTATCATTTCCCTTGCTGCAACACAAGGATGGAGTATCCATCAGATGGATGTGAAGACCTCTTTTCTGGATGGTTCTATAAAGGAAGAGGTGTATGTGGAGCAAACTCTGGGGTTCAAAGTCCAAGATAGAGACACCTATGTATGCAGGTTGAAGAAAGCCCTTTATGGGTTGAGGCAAGCCCCTAGGGCTTGGTATGAGAGGATATATAGATACTTGATGAAGTTGGGCTTCACTCAAAGTAATGTTGATCAAAACCTTTATTTTAAGGTTGATAGAGAAAGACCTCTCGTTCTAGTTCTCCATGTGGACGATCTCTTCCTGACAGGTGCCGACCCTCTCATTCATCAATGTAAGAGGGAGATAGCTTCTGAATTTGAGATGAAAGACCTAGGACTGATGCATTAATTCCTAGGCTTGGAGGTCTTGCAAAGGCCAGGCGAGATTTTCCTTTCTCAAGGAAAATATGTCGTGAAGGTGTTGGAGAGATTTGGTATGGTGGACTGTAAGTCTATGTCGACACCAATGTAACTAAACTTTAAGAAGTTATGTGGAAACGTTGTTGGGCCCGTACTGGAAAATCATACCGATTATTGACAACTCGTTGGGGCCCTGATGTTCTTAGTGAACTACCATCCAAACGTATGTTTTGTTGTGAACGCTTTGAGTCAACATATGGTTGATCCTCATCACACTCACTGGATTGGTGCCAAGAATCTATTGAGATATCTTCGAGGCACAATCAACCATGGACTGAGATACACTGTCGGGAGTTTAAAACTCCATGGATATACTGATGCCGATTGGGTTGGCAGTGTGGTGGATCTCAAGAGCACATCTGGATGTTGCTTCACCTTGGGTTTTGATTCGATATCTTGGATGAGAAGGAAGCATAAGTCGGTGGCTTTGAGCACCGCTGAGGCCAAATACATTGCAGCGAGAATCCTATGTTCCATGATTGATCCAAGCATATTTATATTAGGTACCACTTTATCTGGGATATGGTACAGCAAGGTGTCGTAAGGCTCGATCATATAGAAACTGATGAGCAGGTCACAGATATTTTCACAAAGCCTCTTGGGAAGGTCAAGTTCCTAACCTTCAGTGAGAAGCTTGGAATCATGGAAAGACCATATTCTGAGGGTATTGAGTTGGACTATGAGCTCTGGGAGATCTAGGGGGCTTGGGGATAGCTTCTTGGAGCTATAAGCACACACTAGGCTAGGCTTGTCAAACCTTGTTGTGCTTCTACGCCACCGTTATGATATTGACCTCTCTGTGATCTATGCCATGCACGCATCCTACCCATGGAATTTCAAAATCATAGGAAGTACCTCTCATTTGGTCAATGAGGTGGGAAATGTGGATAGAGACCAATAGAAATACTGATGGACGCATCAGAGATTGTCATACTCTTTATGTCTATGGTGGCATGTGTCTAACACCTTGATCTAGGATCAAGTATGATGAGGTTCTTACCTCTAAAACTGACTTCGGGTTAGTATGTAACTCTTTTTTAGTCTATTGAGGTTCTATCCTCTAAAATGACTTTGGTTCAGTAAACTAACTTTGGGTTAGTGTGAGACTCTTTTTGAGTCCAAGAGAGGTTTTAACCTCTAATTTGACTTCGGTTCAGCTGAGCGTGATGTCTTTGTGACTCACTTTTTGTTATATTTGAGAAGAAGAGCCAACAAATCAAGTTAGGATAGGATGATGCACGATTCTAGATGGATGACACTTGTGGACAAATGGAGTTCTCCCTAGTTGAGAGGGAGTGTTTATTTTAGGCAACTAGGTCCAAACTCCATGTTTCACTGCTCATATGGTGATGGCCATATTTTTGTTAGATTCATCTTTCGGAGAGGTGCAATATTGATCTAAAGATAATCTTGTTTGGATGAATAGAACATATATTTTGAATTTATCTTCCACACATGTGCAAGTTCAACCATATTTTTAATGTACGCTCACATGCCTAATAGATGTGTCACACACCCTCACTGATGGATATAAATGGGAGAGACTTGGAGGTCATTTTTTCATCATCTCATCACACATCTCTCATTGTGATCTAATTGGTTTGATAGCCTTTGGAGGCCTCTTACCTTCACACGTACAAAGTTGAAGTTGCTGAAATTTGAAATTTTGTTTAGGGTTGTTTTCTAAGAGAGTTGGCCAGTGTTGACTGTGACTAACCCTTGTCTGTTTGACCTCAAATTTATGCTAAAATTTTGATTTTTAGAGGCTGTACAGCTGGGCACAAAAATCGAGGGAAAAGGAGCAGTTTAACCGAAGCCCTAATCTGTTGCATTGACTTTTTGTTGATTGTCCTGCGTTGAATTTTCTGCGTTGTATTTTGGTTGACCAACGTTGACTTTTGATGAGCTATCTTTGAGGGTTATGGGTGTGATACTTGGAGGGTTGGCTGATCTAACAAATATTTTTTTGGCTGACGCATCCTGTTGACTACCGTAACGCACAACATCCCATCTCTTTATTGGACAAGAAGAATTGTAAAATATTATCTATACTATTGGTTTGTCTTATGTTGATCTATTATTTTGTTCTATCAGCATTTTTCTTTCATGTTTATGTGATTTTTAATTTGAATTGGGCATAAGGAAGATTGAAGTCAATTTTCATTAAGCATAGAACACTCCATGTCTATCTAAATTTAACAATGTGGTTCTTTTTTGTCATGACATGGGTTTTCCGTATAGATTTGATAATATTGGGTTCTTATACTTCGGTTGAGTTGAGTGGGTTGGATTTCCTAAATGAAAAACACATGGCCTAGTGGTCCCTGAACTGGACTATGGATCACGGTAAAGCCACTAGCCCAGTAACCCTTGAACCAAATTGTGCGTTGTGGTAAAGCCAGGTTGTGTGCCTCAGTGGGCCTAAGAATCATTGCTAGTAAATGGTGGAATATATGGTAAAGCCAAGAGGTGTATTTCTCTCCATTGGGCCTAGTAGTCACAGGATGGGATGTATGGTAAAGCCTAGAGAGTGGGTCTCGGTGTAGGGCCTAATGATCGTTGGATCAGACTGTGGATTATAGTAAAGCCTAAGAAACTAGGATGAACTCAAATTCCTCATGGTATAGGTGGAGAACTCTGGTAGCATTCATGCTTATTTGGTTCCTTTTTTTTGGTTATGAGTCCCAAATTCATGCTTGGAATATGGCACGGGTGTGATTGGCTGAAGAGAGATTTGGCTAAGAAAATATATGTTCAGGTGGAACGTGGAAGTCCCATCTCTGGTTAGTTTTTACATTCATTAATGAGAAGCTCATTCCTTTGGCATTTGATGTATAAATTCACTAGTTTATATGTGGATTTTATTGTTGTTGTATCCATGGTATTTTTGTTGTTATGATGCTAGTTATAAGCATGTATTTTGATAGTAGAGATGTATGGCTCTCTCCATGTTTTTATTTGTAAATGAATGCACAATGTATCTATGGTCAAATAGATTGTATTATTGTTAATGATGTAAGGCTTAATCTTAGAGATTCTCAGGTATTTAGTATGAGACCCCTATGCTAAGATTTGTTGTTTACACCTATAGTTTCAATGTTTGTGACGTGTTTGACAAAATTTCTGTCATTTCTGGGAGGGGTATAGATGAGTTATTATTGATGTGATTGCTTTCGTATCATTGTATTATTGTTATTTATCATCTTCGAACTTTTCATGAACTTTTGGGTAGATAATTGGGTTATAGGCCTAAAAGTGGCTCAAATCCCAGGGATGCTTGCATAGAACTGAGGAATTGAGTCCCTGGACACTGGCATGCAGTGTCATGCATGCGTCTATAGACTCTGGGGCACTGGCTTGAAAGCATGTGCCTATGTCTATGGCTCAAAATAGGTCAAAAGGTTAGTGTGACCCAAGGGTAAGAGGCATGAATGGTTGGGTTACCTCCTGGAGGTGTTCTTGTTGTTGTACAATGTCTATATGTTGTGCTTCTGTCGGTTCCAATTCCTTAAGGTCACTTAGGAGGTTGAATCTCATTATAGTAGCCTCTCTTCGCATGTTTACCCTGATTGATTGATTACTTGGCTAGATGTGGGAAGAGGGTGTCTGAGAGTGGTGCTAGATCACGGTTCAACCCTTGGACTGGATGGGCAGTGTGTTGGTCATGCTTTTGTATTGGTTGCATATGTGTTTCTCATCACTACGGTGTGTGTGTTTGTTGCATGCATGTTGTGTTGGCCATGGTGGCAGTGGTGTCTCCATGGAAGGGTTGGTGGTGTTGTTGTCAACATGTTTTTGTTTGGTCTCAATCTAGTCTCCTAAACTGAGCTCATTTAATTGTCAACCAGGATTTGTAAACTGCTGAAGTGAAGTGTACTGTATGTACCTAGGTGCTTGTTTCCTAATGCATTGTGTGTAGTGTTTTGTGATGTTTTTGGTCTTTTGTGATGATTTATGTTTGCAGGAAAAATGCCTAGAAAGCTAGTGGAAATGAGCTGATGATTACAAACAGAGTTAAACCTAATTGATGGATAAAAAATGGAAAATGCAGTTGGAAACACTGAAGCTGAATCTAAACTATGACTAAATAAAAGCAAAGCTTGATAATGACTTTCAAATAGATGATTCAAAACACAAACTAAACTTGAGAAATGATCACTAAGCATGCAAATCCTCTAACTTAAACAATGAAACAGCTAACTTTCAATGTTGCAATATTTTGTCCTTGATTAGAGATTTGAAACATATTTAGAGGAAAAACATTGTTATCATCATAAGATCTTGTATTCTAGAACTAGTTCTTATCTCTATTCTGCAATTTAATTGACTGTCACAAAACCTTTCCTCAAGAGTTATTGAGTTTATTGATTTCTTTCCAAAGTAGTCTTTGAGGAATAGCTCTGTTTATAAAATGATGAGGGAATTGCAGAGGTACTTCAGGCCTTAAAATGATGTTGCCTTCTGTCCCTATGGTTATAGATCAATTATGGATTTTAGAACAAGAAGAGGTTTGTGAATAATGAAGGCTGTCTTGTTAATCCTAAAAACTGAAGTAATCTATTGTGCAATGGATGACAATTTGAATATGAAGTGCAAGTGCAATGGGTTAATCTAAAAATGAACTTAAGATGGCACTAATCTAAAACAATGCTGAACTATAAGTCATCATCAAACTTGAAACAAAGTAACTGATCATGAGTTAAGTGCAATTAAACTCCGGAGTATCCTAACTATGCTATCATGCATTATTCTATGAAATTACATAATCTGTTTGTCCATCATTAGTGATATTTTGGAAGAGTTCCTTCTTTTGGGAGAGCTAGAACAATTCTGACTGTGTAATTGAGTGCAAATGAAAACAAAAAGGACTGAAAGCAATGAAAAACTAAGATATCATATCCATATCCTACTCGTCATTATGATGTCTTGGGCAAGCGTTTAAGAGCAAGAACAGAGATGATACTTAGTACAAACACACAACTAAATCATTCATTATCATGGTCATGTCTTGAACTTCTTAAGAATTTCTTGGAAGAGTTTCTTCTTGTGGAAGAGTGATTAGACCAAGTGTAACTGTGATAGTGAACAACAAAAACTACAACTAAATCCTACAGTACTATAGCCATTCATCATTCATCATTATAATCTTTTGGAAGAATTTCTTCTTGTGGAAGAGTTAGAATGAATATAACTACAGTAGCTAATTAATAAACAACTATGAATTCAACTCCTAATCCTACAATACTATAGTCATTTCCCATTCATCATTATAGTCTTTTGGAAGAGCTTCTTCTTGTGGAAGAGCTAGAATGAGTACGACTACAGTGGCCAATTAAAACAACTATTAACTCAAATGAAAAACATAAAGGCAGCTAGAAAACTTATCTAATTTACGCAAAATAAATCCATGCAAGAGGCAGGGGCCCTCTACCACCTGACGGCATTCAACTCTAAATTAAATCACGCTTTCAAAATGACACGGTCTGCTCCATTAAAGATGAAATAGTTTGAACATAACACTCTGCGTTTTCAGGAATGTAGCACAGAGTCTAAACAAAATCTAGCATCAAATCTAACATAAAATCTCTAACATAGCTCTCGGTCTCCCGAGTGTTTATAAAGCAAATGCACGTAACAATATTTGCAACAATTCAGGAACATTGCCTTTCCTTATCGGAATCACGTTAGGACTCTTTTGAAGTGGCTGCGTGAAGAGGAAAAGACATCTGGACTGAGACAGTCCTAATAGAAGTCTGCTTCCCTAAATATGTTCCCACGTTCAAAAACCATACGAATACATATGGAATTCAAACCTGAAGAAGAGCAGTTCCATTTTGTCTTTCTAAACTAATGCTCCATTGTCCCTAGAATTCGTTTCTTCCTCCATGATGAGCAACGAACCATGTAGACATGACGTGGATCATGCCCATATGTGGTTTTCCTCAAGAGGCCACCTGGAACATACTCAAATGTGAAGGCAGCTGCAGAATCGTCGGTTAGCTACGGAATTTCTGCATTCTGCAGCTAGTTCCGGTCAAAATGCTTTTCAATGGCAAAAATCACAAAATTTAACAAGTCAGTTATGTAAATCATTCTAGAAGCAATTTTAACTATATTCATTGATCAATTGGGTCTAAGATAGCAATGGACAAGGGAAAAATGAGGTAAAATGAGGTGAAGGAAAGCACAATTTTGAAGCTCAACATACCCCTACTGCTGTCTCTTTGCATGTCCTCATGCAAATTATCCTATGAATTCAGAGGCTTCTGCAAGGACATCTAGTCCTCTCCTTGTCCTTTGTCTGGAAGCTAGAGGTCTTCTGGGTTTTCTGAAAACAAGTTTGAACCTTAGGTTTGTGAGTGCCCTCATTAGCTTTTTGTTCCTTGTCTTCAACTTCTCATTGGTCCTCTCCATTTTGTCTATATGCAGGGATAAGGTTGAGTTCATATCAGATTTGAGCTTGACTTGATCCTTGAGAATTTCATTCTCATTTTTGATGTGTCTATTCAGTAATTCTAACTCATACTTATCCCTTCTTAATATATCTATTTCAGACAGTGGAGGACTGGGGGTTCTCTCTCTGCTTTCTGAAGCTTTCCTCTCCAAAGTTTCCACATAGTCATAAATTTCCTGTTGAGCAGGGTCAATTTCAGGGGTTCCTTCATAAAATTCCTCTTCAACATCTTCTTCCATGGATGTTTCCTCATCTTCTATATCAATCACTCCTGTTTGTTTGATTTGAGTTTTCTTTAGTTTTCCCTTTAATCTGTGGCTTCTCCTAGGCTGAGAAGATCCTTCTCCTTTTTCCATGGCAGATTTCTTGATTACTTTTTCCTCCTTAAGTTGCCTCTTGATTTGGGTCAACTTCTCTAAAATGATTTCCTCACTGCTCTCTTGGACTGGTTTGTCAATTTCAACTTTTGAGGTCCTCCATTTCCTACTTCTCTTTGTAGGCTGTGGTTCAGGTGATGGTTCTTTTGCTTCTTCAAAATGATTTCTTATTAAGAAATCGTCCCATGTATCATTTGCTTTAGTTAGATGATGTTCAATCAGAATTTTGACCAAACCATGATGATATAGGGTTGTCTCTAAAAATTGAACCCTTCTCTGAACACAGGAAGCCATCTTCTTCAGACTTTGAAGCAAGAAATATGGTAGGTTTAAGTCTTCCCCCAGAAAATGCATCATTAATCTAATGTGGTAGACATAAAATGTTCCATATCTACCCTCACATGTAATAAACTTTTGCAAAAGAAGTAGTATGTTTCTCCATTTGTTTTTCAATGCAGAACTGGGAATTCCTTTCTTAAATACACTGACATCCATACTTGGTGATTTTAAAATTTGTTTCCAAGAGTCATTGTGGAATTCTCTATTTTTAAACCATCTCTCTCCAGTTTTGAGCAATCCTGTAGCCTCTGCAATGAAAACTTTAGTGACAGTAAATTTCACATCTCCTACTTCAACTTCGGTTCCTTGAAATGATCTTGCAAATGTTTTAGTGACTTCCTTGTGGAAGCCATTAAATTTCTCCAAAAATTGAATCCATCCTATTTTTTGTAACATTTCTTTGCATTGTGGGTAGCCTTCTAAATATTTTGAACCTACTAGTTCAGTCCTTACAATGAAACCCATGATTGCTTCTTGAATTTTCAAATTAACACTCTTTTACCCACAAAAACAATGACTTTCACTTTCGGATTGAAATGGCTTCAAGTTCTGAAATGGAAATGGCTTTAATTTTGGAATGACATACCTCTGATTTATAGTGGCAACAGCTTCAAAACCTCTGGCTGATATGCCTTTGTTGACGGTGAAAATAGCTTCAAAACTTTGGCTGATATACCTTTGTTGACAATTGAACTTTGGACTGATATGTCTCCGTTTAACAGTGACAACTGGCTTCAACTTTTTCACTGCAATGCCTCTAGCTCTTGGTAGCAAATGGTTTCGAATTCAACACTGCAACACCTCTATCTTCTAGTGACAAAAGACTTCAAACTCCACACTGCTACGCTTCTGTGTTTATAGTGAAAATACTCACACTCTGCCCACAGTGATATTTTGTCTGTCCACGGAATCAAATGGCTTCAAATTCTCACGCTGCTATACCTCTGAGTTCACTCTTTTGTTCTGCTCTGAGTTTATAATGCTCAATGCTATTCAAACTGATATCCTTTGGCTCTGTTCTCGGTGATAATAATATCTCTGTCTACGGAATAAAATGACGGCTACAGAATGGAGTGATAGCAGTGGTCACGGAATGGAGTAGTGGAGTGAGGTGGATGGAATGAATTAATGATTGAAGAGACGGCGGAGGATTTTACGACGGAAGAGGGAATCATCATTGAATGATTTGGTTAAGAAACGTGGAGAATTCAAACACCTCGGCCATTTTAACCGCTCATATGATATTGGATATGAAATTTGAATTGAGGAATTTTAATCCAAAGTCTGTGGAGGGTTTATTGGTATTGATCAATAAAAATAATTAAAAACAACCTTTTCAAACAATCCATAACTAAAACTATGCTAAAATTTAATGAAATGCCATTTAAACTTGTTACCTCTGCCTTTTCATTTGATTTTTGTAGTCTTTGTTTTTCTCTGCTCACTTTTGGAAGAGTCTTCATAATCTTCTTGATGCTTTTGATTCATGGATACTCTGGGTCTTTTGTTGCAAATTCTAATGTCTGCTGATTGATGCCTTCAGGGTTTGTAGCTGCAGAAAGATTGTCTGGCTGCATAAAGGATGATCAGCTGCAGAATGTCTACTGAGCTGCAGAATGTTCCTGTAGAGCACTTTAATCATGAAAATGGAGTGTTTTTGGAATATGGGTGAAATGAAATGAAGGTGGATGATGGATTATGATATGTATGAAGTGGATGATGAAATGGAATGGATTCAGTTTATGAAATGGAGTGAAAGAACATAAGAACTGTACTGCAATTCATGACATGTTTTATTCACTTACAGCAAAACATAAAATTTTGTATTTTGTCATGGAAATGAGATGGATGGAGGATGAAATGAGATGAATGAAATGTGGAATGGAGTGAAATATGAATGGTGAAATGAAATGGAGTATGGATGAATGAGTAAATGGAGTGAAATGAAATGAAATGAATCATAAGCACTATGGAACTGAACTTATGATTTTTGTAACAGCTGCTTCTAAAAACAAGAATGGGAAAAGTTAGAGTGTCAGAGAGACTCTGATTTTCACCCTATCTTTTCTGTATAAACATGCCAATCAATGATTGGTTTTCATGTTTATACCTTTATTTATTTATTTATTTATTTTTATTTTTTTTCAAAAAGAACTGCTTCAGAAAATTTAATCAAGTTGATGAAGAAGAGAGACTCTTCTTCATTAACTTCACATCATTACTTCCTTGGAACTTCTTAACAAACTCTTCCCTTGAGAGTGGCTTGTGGTATAGCTTCAGTCTATGACCATTCACAAGAAAAGTGACCTTTTCTTCATCTATAGTTCTGATTTTGACTGCCCCATTATCAAAAATTTCAACAATTTCATATGGCCCAAGCCAATGTGTCTGAAATTTACCTTGAAAATCCTTGAATTTTGAATCAAACAAGAGAGCCCAGCCACCCTCTTTGAATTTCTTCTCTTTGATGTACTTGTCATGCCATCTAGCCCTTTGCTGTTGGACTAGACTTGTTTTCTGAACTACATCTTGTCTGATCTCATCCAATTCATTAATTTGCTCCAGTCTATGCTTTTGTGCCTCCGTTAGATCAAGTCCTAGTTGAACTGCCATCTTGAATGTTTGGATTTGGAACTCTATAGGAAACAAAACTTGCTTTCCATAAACAAGCTCATAAGGAGTATGGCCTGTTGTGTTTCTCCATGTAGTTCTATAGGCCCACAAGACTTCAGGAAGCCTATCTACCCAATCTCTTCTATGTAGATGAACAGTCTTTGTTAGGATTCCTTCAATGACTTTATTAGTGGATTCCACTTGACCATTTGCTTGTGGATGATAAGGAGTAGATGTTCTATGTCTGATTTTATACTTCTCCATCATTTGCTCCACTAGCCTTGATGTAAATTGAGCTCCTTGATCTGTAACAATTTCCCTTGGGACACCAATACGAGTAAAAATATCCTCAAAAAGAAAAGTAACTACAGATGATTCATTAGCAACAAGTAATGGTTTAGCTTCTACCCACTTAGTAACATAATCAGTGCAAACTAATATATATTTCTTTTGTCTTGATGGAGGACTAATAGGACCTACAAAATCCAAGGCCCATTTTTCAAAAGGTTCAATGTGTACCTGAGGTTGTAATGGCATCTCACCTGAAGGAGAAGGTTTCCCTACCCTTTGGCAACTATCACACCTTTTGACATACTCCTTCGCATCTTTAAACAAGGATGGCCAATAATATCCTAAGTTAAGGATCTTATAGGCTGCCCTCTTATCTGCAAAGTGTCCGCCACAAGGTTCATCATGACATGCCTTGAGAATTTTAGGCATCTCATCTCCACGAACACACCTTCTAATGATCAAATCTGGACCTGTCTTGTACAACTCATTAGCGACCCATGAATATCTTGCACTATCATTAATGATTTTTCTTTTATTCCTTGCATTCATAATTGAAGGAAATTTTCCTGAAACTAAATAATTGGCAATATCGGCAAACCATGGAGTTTGAGTAGAGATTGCAAAAAGATATTCATCAGGAAATTGATCTTCAACCAGAGTGTCATCTTTGATATTTTGGATTCTAGATAGGAAATCAGCCACAGTGTTTTGTTTTCTAGGCCTATCTAGAATAGTAATGTTGAATTCTTGCAATAGTAACAACCATCTTATAACTCTACCATTAGTGATTGATTTATTCATTAAGTATCTAATGGCAGAATGATCAGTGTGAACAAAAGTTTCATAGCCTGTTATATAGTGTCTAAACTTGTTTATGGCATGAACAACAGCTAAAAACTCTTTTTCAGTTACAGTATAGTTTAACTCTGCAGGAGTCAAATTTTTACTGATATAATAGATGGCATAAGGAATCAAATCTTTCTGTCCCAATACTACTCCTAGAGCTGTATCGGAAGCATCTGTCGAGATATGAAAAGGTAACTTCCAGTTAGGTCCCCTTAATATAGGTGCTTCAGAAATTTTGGTTTTCAGGGTTTCAAAAGCTAACTGGCAATCCGAAGTCCACTTAAATTCACAATCTTTGGTGAGTAATTTGAAGAGTGGAGATGCTATTTTGGTGAAGTTTTCTATAAATCTCCGATAATACCCTGTAAATCCTAGAAAACTTCTAACATCTCTTTGACAACTTGGAATGGATAGGTTAGAAATGATTTCAACTTTTGCCTCATCAACTCTAATCCCATCCCCTGAAATGTGGTGCCCTAAAACAATACCTTCAGTAAACATCATAAAACATTTTTCATGACTAAGTGAAAGGTTTGCTTCTTGACATATTTTTAAGACTTTTTCCAAATTTTCTAAAGCCTCTTCAAATGTGTCCCCGTAAACTGTGAAGTCATCCATGTACACCTCTACACAGTCATGTATTAGATCCGAAAAAATTCCTAATACTGCCCTTTGGAATGTTGCAGGTGCATTGCATAATCCAAATGGCAATACTCGGTAGGCATAGGTACCCCAAGGACAAGTAAATGTGGTTTTATCTTGGTCTTCAAGTGCTACTTGGATTTGATTGTAACCACTAAACCCATCTAGGAATGAAAAATACTTTTTGCCAGCTAATGTATCTAATACTTGATCTATGAAAGGTAAGGGAAAATGGTCTTTAAGAGTAGCTTTATTCAGTTCTCGGTAGTCAACACACAACCTCCATTTTCCATTTTTCTTAGGTACAATTACTAAAGGGGAAACCCACTGACTATCTGAAATAGGATAGATGAAGTTAACATTTAACAATTTTTGTAATTCTTCCTTGACAATTTCTCTAAGATTTGGATTCATCCGTCTTTGAGGTTGTCTGATTGGTTTGCAATTTGCCTCTATATAGATGTGATGAGTACAAGTCTTGGGACTTATCCCTTTCATGTCAGTGTATTCCCATGCATATGCAGAAGAATGTCTCTGTAATACTTTGACTAACTCTTCTTGTTGAGATTTTTCTAGGTTTTTATTTATATTCAAAGTTTTGCCTGGAAAAATTTCACTTGTAGAGCTGCCAAATTTGTCCATAGAATGAAGAGACATCTGCCTAGATGAAAAAAATTCAATATTGGATCCCTCCTGAAATGATTCATGTTTATGTTCTGGAGAAGATTCAAAGTTTTCTAGAGTATTCAGAATTTGATTATCTTCACTAATTTCTGAGATTGTGAAGAGTGGTTGTAAATATTCTTCATCCTCTATCCATTGAGTGTCATCTAGATCTGTAATTGTCCTAGCTGGAGGATATAAAGTGAATTTTTTTGTTGAACTACCATCAGAAATATACATATCACCGGACCTACAACTAATAAAAGCATCAGCTGTAGCCAACCAAGGTCTTCCTAATATAACAGGATGGCCTCCTAGATTATTCTTGGGAGTTAGAATCATGAAATCCACAGGGTATTCCCAAGAATCTAGGGACACTGGAGTGTCTTCTATTACCCCATCTGGTTTTATCACCGATCTATCTGCTAATTGTAACAGTGTGGGTGTAAAGAGAAGATTAGGAAGTTTTAGTTTGTCCATGATTTGTCTACTCATGATGTTTATTGCTGCTCCTAAATCAATGAGTGTGTTTTGAATTTCAATTCCGTTGATGTGAATTTTGACAACTGGATTTCCTGGGTCAAGATACTTTGGAATAGCAATCTTGCCCATCATAATGTCTGCTATTTGTCCTACTAGTTGGATTTTCTTTGTTTCTCTTATTCTTTTTATTGTTGTCTTCATACTCAACTCCTTTATTGTTTTGGCTAAAATTGGGATTTCCTTGATGGCTTGCAATAATGGAATTTTAATGCAAACATTTCTCATTTCATCTAAGAAATCATAATTAGGTACCAAGATCTGTTTTTCTACACCTCTATCAATTTGTAATCTTTCCGGAAAGGGAGGTATAGAAGTAGATGTGGATGGTTGCTCTAATACAGGAGTTGGATTTATTAGATCTTTTTGTTTTAGTTTTTCAATGTTTTGGTCTTGAAAGGATGTGTCTTCCTCAAGACTTTTATTAACCCGTAGGGAGTCTTCCTCAGAATTATCTTGTTCTTGTATGATCACAGAAGGTTTCCTCTTCTCAAGTATCCTTCCAGACCTAAGTTAAACATCACTAAGGTCTAGAGGAGTAATTAAATAAGTTGGAAATTGTTGTCCTTCTATCATGTATGTATTCTGAGGGTTCTTATTATTGGGGTTTGGTATGGGCTGAGCTGGCAATTGATTGGATTTTTGAGGGAATGGTAATGGAAGTGGTTTATTTTGATGTGGTTGGTTCTGATGATGTTGTTGAGGATTTTGTTAAGAATTTTGAGGAAAATTTTGTTGAGGATTTTGAGGATAAAAATGTGGATATGGTGGATAAGATGGTGGATACTGATAATATGGAGAATATCTTCCATAGGGACTTTGTGTTCCTTGTGCCCAGGATTGAGATTGATTTTGAAATTGGGGCCAAGGTTGCTGCCAGGAATTCCAAGGTGGAGGTTGATTATACATTTGATCATGGAATCCTTGTGTCTGAGGTCCCTGCCAAGGTCTTCTAGATACAAAGTTAAGAGATTCTGTGAGGTCTGTAGAAGTTTCCTCCTGAAATACAGCTTTGAGACCAGGGAGAGAAGGACAGTTCTTGGTCTCATGTTTTTCAGAGCAAATGACACAAGTATCTCCAACTTTTACATCTAAAGGACATTCTCTTAAGGCATGTTTCTTTCTATATTTGGGACAAAAGATTGCCAAGGCATCAGATTCAGCCTTTTTCTTGTTTTGTATCTTGAGGGTGTCTATTTGTTCACTAAGACTCCCTAAGATGTCAGACTTAAAATCATCAAGCATGTGTCCTATTTCTGATCTACTTACTGTCCCAGAAGCAGATTTACTTGCCCTTGCAAGAGCAGGATCTCTTGGACCTTTGGCAGTTTTAGATTTCCCTCTTGAAAGGTTGATACATAACTCAGATATTTCTGGTAATGTGAGTTGTGATATATCCCCTTTTCCCATCATGTTTAGGATATCCAACCATTCATCCCTAATTGCTTTCAAACAAAGAAAGTTTTAAGGTGCCTTGATCTGATTTTCCATTTTTGCCCCTTTTACATGGGAACAACCCTTTCCAACAAATCTTCCAAATTTTCATCTTCTTTTTGTAACATCTTGAACACTTCTTCTTATGATTAACCCAAGATATAATAATCCAAGTATCTCTCTCGAAATGCTTGTTTCCTGTCTTCCCATGTTCTAATAGAGCTACTGATTAGACTCATAAACCACTTCAATCCTGCTCCCTTCAGAGTTGAAGGAAATAATTTCAATTTTTGAGCATCTTGTAGATAGTCATAAGTTCTACACAAAGATCAAATTTGAATAAGAAAGTTTTAGGATCCTCAGTTTTAAGTCCATAGAAGTTCGCAAGGACAGAAGGTGAAATGTTTTTCATGGTTGTATTGGTTTCTTCATCAAGTATAGGGAACCCAAAAGATCTTCCTATTCTACCTCTTCCTCCATCTGCACCTCTACCTCCTTCTCCTCTTCCTCCTTCTCTTCTACCTCTACCTCTACCTCCTCCTCCAAATAATGTGTGTTCTCCATTAAAAACTCCTCCCCCTCCTTCTTCTACCATGGTTGACTCTCCTGTGGAAGTAGAAAGGTTTGTATCCCCAACAAGAGTTTTTGGATCTTCTTCTATGGCAGGTTTAGTGGATGAAGTGGAAGGTTTCTCTAATGGAATAGGTGACCTTAGATCTTCTAGAAGTCCAGGATGAGGAGAGGATGGAATATGGGTATGAGTTGAAGGTGTGCTGGCTCTTGGTCTTGGTGAAACAAGTGGTGTTCTAGGAATCAAGCTTCTGCTTCTTATGAATCTACCCCTTGAGTCTCTTTCTCTACGCATGTCATTGTTTTTGGGAGGTAAGAAACAAAACTACCTAGTTTTCACTTCCCCGACAATGGCGCCAAAATGTTTGGTCTCAATCTAGTCTCCTAAACTAAGCTCATTTAATTGTCAACCAGGATTTGTAAACTACTGAAGTGAAGTGTACTGTATGTATCTAGGTACTTGTTTCCTAATGCGTTGTGTGTAGTGTTTTGCGGTGTTTTTGGTCTTTTATGGTGATTTGTGATGTTTTTGGTCTTTTGGTGGTTTTATGTTCACAAGGAAAATGCCTAGAAAGTTGATGGAAATGAGCTAATGATTAAAAAAACAGAGTCAAACCTAATTGATGAATAACAAATGGCAAATGCAATTGGAACACTGAAGCTGAATCTAAACTATGACTAAATAAAAGCAAAGCTTGATAATGACTTTCAAATAGATAATTCAAAACACAAACTAAACTTGAGAAATGATCACTAAGTATGCAAATCCTCTAACTAAACAGTTAAACAACTAATCTTACAATGATGCAACATTTTTGTCCTTAATTAGAGATTTGAAACAGATTTGGAGGAAAAATATTGATACCATCCTAAGATCTTCTATTCTAGGACTAGTTTCATTCTGTCTGCAATTTAATTGATCACACATAAAACCTTTCCTCAAGAGTTATTGATTTTATTGATTTCTTTCCAAAGTAGTCTTTGAGGAATAGCCGTTTATAAAATGAGAGGAATTGCAGGTACTATGTGCCTTAAAATGATGTTGTCTTCTGTTCATATGGTTATGGATCAATTGTAGATTTTAGAACAAGAAGATGTTTGTAAATAATGAAGGTTGTTTTGTTAATCTTAACAACTGAAGTAATCTAATGTGCAGTGAATGAAAATCTGAATGTGAAGTGCAAGTGAAATGAGTTAATCTAAGAATGAACTTAAGATGCCACTAATCTAAAACAATGTTGAACTATAAGTCATTATCAAACTCAAAACAAAGTAACTGAACATGAGTTAAGTGCAATTAAACTCCGGAGCATCCTAACTATGCTATCATGCATTATTCTATGAAATTATACAGTCTGTTTGTCCATCATTATTTATATTTTGGAAGAATTCCTTCTTTTGGAAGAGCTAGAACAATTCTGACTGTGTAATTGAGTGCAAATGCAAACGTAAAGGACTGAAAGAAATGAAAAACTAAGATATCGTATCCATATCCTACTCGTCATTATGATGTTTTGGGCAAGCGTTTAAGAGAAAGAACAG
The DNA here is from genome assembly GCA_034641835.2 of Pinus albicaulis. NCBI lineage: Eukaryota > Viridiplantae > Streptophyta > Pinopsida > Pinales > Pinaceae > Pinus > Pinus albicaulis. The sequence goes on along the minus strand of CM076575.1, from coordinate 869,304,455 downwards.
AGATGGTACTTAGTATAAACACACAACTAAATCATTCATTATCACGGTCATGTCTTGGACTCCTTAAGAATTTATTGGAAGAGTTTCTTCTTGTGAAAGAGTGATTAGAACAAGTGTAACTGTGATAGTGAACAACAAAAATTACAACTAAATCCTACAAACACCATAGCTATTCATCATTCATCATTATTATCTTTGAAGAGTGTCTTCTTGTGGAAGAGTTAGAATGAATATAACTACAAAGAGCTAATAAAAACAACTATGAATTCAACTCTAATCCTACAATACTATAGTCATTTTCCCCATTCATCATTATAGTCTTTTGGAAGAGTGTCTTCTTGTGGAAGAGTTAGAATGAGTACAACTAAAAGAGCTAATTAAAACAACTATTAACTCAAAATGCAAAACGTAAAGGCAAACCTAGAAAACTTATCTAATTTACGCAAACAAAATCCCAGGTAAGAGGTGGCTAGCCCCCTCTACCACCCGACGACATTCAACTCCATGACGACATTCAACTCTAAATTAAATCACGCTTTCAAATGACACTACCTGCTCCATTAAAGATGAAATAGTTTGAACATAACACTCTGCGTTTTCAGGAATGTAGCACAGAGTCTAAACAAAATCTAGCATCAAATCTAACATAAAATCTCTAACATAGCTCTCGGTCTCCCGAGTGTTTATAAAGAAAATGCACGTAACAATATTTGCAACAATTTAGGAACACTGTCTTTCCTTATCGGAATCACGTTAGGACTCTTTTGAAGTGGCTGCGTGAAGAGGAAAAGACATCTGGACTGAGACAATCCTAATAGAAGTCTGCTTCCCTAAATATGTTCCCACGTTCAAAAACCATACCTAGAATTCGTTTCTTCCTCCATGATGAGCAACGAACCATGTAGAAATGACGTGGATCATGCCCATATGCGGTTTTCCTCAAGAGGCCACCTGGAACATACTCAAACGTGAAGGCAGCTGCAGAATCACCGGTTAGCTACGGAATGTCTGCATTCTGCAGCTAGTTCCGGTCAAAATGCTTTTCAATGGAAAAAATCACAAAATTTAACAAGTCAGTTATGTAAATCATTCTAGAAGCAATTTTAACTATATTCATTGATCAATTGGGTCTAAGATAGCAATGGACAAGGGAAAAATGAGGTAAAATGAGGTGAAGGAAAACACAATTTTGAGGCTCAACAGTTTTCATGAGTGTATGACTGGTTATGTGTTGTTCTTGTTTATGTATTTTTCGTGCATGCTTGCTAACATGTTTCTACATGTTTTATATGCATTTCTTGCTTATTCTAGGGTTACATATTGGTCATACTTGTGTGTTTTCTAGGTATGCTTGCTTGTGTGATGTTATATGCTAAACATGCATTTCCCATTCATGCTTGGTTACATGTTTCTTATTCTTGTGTATGGTCCATGCTTGTGATTGTGTGTGGTCAAGTTACATTGGTATGGTTGAGGTTGTCATGCATTACGTCATGATGTATACTTGCCATGGTCATGCATTGATGACTAGACTCTAACTATAATTATGTGTGCATGATGATATAGTAGGTGTTACGAGTTTATATACTATTATAATTATGTTTATACTTACATCGCACTAATTGTTTCATCTTACAGGATGTATCCTCCGAAATTACACTAAGGTACATTGGTTTATTATGATTTGGTTTAGTTCACATATTATGCTTGGCAGGAAAAGAGATCATAGATGGATAGAAAGATGGTAGACTATAAAGACTCTCCCTATGATTCAATATATGAGGAGCATGGTGGGAACTCTTATGATTTGGCAGACACATTGAGAATCATAAAGGAATAAATAAGGAGTTTTAAGGTAGAAAATGACAGAACCATAGAGGCACAAGAGAAACAAGTAGAGGTAAATGCAATACTTCTTTAGAGCTTGTCAGAATTGCAGTGGCAAGCGACACTTTGGATCATCCATGGATAGGAGGAAAAAACTAATGGGGCATATGGAAGTAGGTATCCTAGTAGACACATGTTAGATAGAGCTTATACAGTCAAATATGTTAGGTTGTTGAACACTCCGGATAGGATGAGTGAGTACAGGTACCATTCTAGTTTTGGTTCGGATAGACATCATGATCATCATCAGTATCATCCTTACAAGATGAGTGAAAGGGGATACTTTCCAAATGAATTTAAGAAATCAAAACCACCTAACTTTGATGGAGACTTGAAGAAACCAGAAGATGCGGAGGCTTTGATACTTGGAATGAAAAAATTATTTGAGTTGCATGAGTACAGATATAATATGAAGGCCATGATTTCTATAGTTAGTTTGAAAGATAAAGCAGACATACGGTGGGAATATTTGAAGTAGGTCAGAGATATCAGGACAGAGGACTTGAGTTGGCATGATTTCGAGAGGATTTTCAGGAAGAAGTACTTGTCAAAGAGGTACTATGAAAGTGAGGCCAAGGAATTTTATGAGATAAATATGGGGTCAATGATAAATGAAGAGTACACAACTAGTTCCTGGAGCTACTGAGCTATGTGCCATATCTTAAGGATGATAAGGCTAAATTTTAGAGATTTTTCAGTGGTTTTCCATTATAATTTAGAGACCGGATTGAGTATGATGAGCCTTGGTCACTTGAGGAATTCATTGGGAAGTTCAAGCATTGCTACAAACATTCAAAGCACAAGAATGAGTCACAACAAGGATGGAAGCGGAAATATAATGGTAAAGGTAAATGGAAACCTAAGAGACAAAGTCCTCAAAATGCAAATGAGAAAGAGAATGTGGCACCTCAAAATTATTTTAATGTAGCTAGACAGGGACATGAATCACAACAACAACTTGGTGGTAATGGTACGGGGCAGTTGGAGTGTTAGACATGTGATGAGGAGAACCTTAGGAGAGATTGTCCGCAGAACCAGGGTGGTAGGCCTAATATATACATTTCACAAGAGGCACAGAATATTGGGGATGGTGGGAAAATCATTCCTCATATTTATGTAGTTATGGAAAATAGGGAGGAAGAGCACTAGGAATCTATCATTGAGATGGACGGTAAGCTTTGTGATAAAGTTATTTCTAATTTTATTGATCCTGGATCTAATTATAGCTATGTTAGTCCTGACTTGGTGAATAAGTGTGGTTTGAGTAAATAAATGCATGTAGAATCTTGGTTAGTGCAGTTGGCTATAGGTACGAAGAAAAGAGTTCACCATTAGGTAAAGAGCATATGCATTTGAGTTAAATGGCATGCCTACAACAGTGCACTTGAACATATCTCCACTGGGTTCCTACAATATCCTATCGGGTATGGATTGTTTATACCTTCACAGAACCAAGGTAGATTGCTATGGCAAAGCTATTGAGTGCTTGGATCACAATGCGGAACCAAAAATATTACAAGGAAAGAAGAAAGACACATCAGTTAGGATGGTAACAAGCATGCAAGCCAAGCGCAATCACAAGAAAGGGTGTGAGCTATTCATAGTTCATATCTCTATTGACAAAGGTAAGGAAGTTGAGGATGCAGAAGTCTTAGGCAGGTATCCAATTTTGCAGAAGTTGTAGGATGTGTTTCCAGCTGAGAATTCCGAGTTTCCACCTCACAGGGAGGTACAATTTCAATTGAATTGGTGCCAGGGGCACCTCCAGCGTCAAAGGAACTTTATAGGATGAGCACACCTAATTTGGTAGATTTAAAGTTGCAGCTGAAATAGATGCTTGACAAGGGATACATTAGGCCAAGTGTATATCCATGGGGTGCACTAGTGTTGTTCGTGAAGAAGAAGGATGGTACTCCAATATTGTGCATTGATTACAGATATTTGAACAAAGTGACCATCAAGAACAAGTAGCCATTACCTCGGATTAATGATTTGTTTGATCAGCTGAAGGGAGAAACAATGTTATCTAAGATCGAATTGAGATAGGGATGTCATCAGGTACGCATCAAAGAAGAGGATATCTACAAGACTGCATTCAAGACCATGTATGGGAATTATGAGTTTGATGTAGTTCCATTTGGTGTGACTAATGCCCTAGCTACATTTATGTGTTTGATGAACAGTGTGTTGTGTCCTTATTTGGACAATTTTGTGATTTTTTTTATTGATGAAATATTGGTGTATTCTAAAAACGAGGAAGAGCATGTCGAGCATTTGGCAGCAGTGTTGAGGCTGTTGAGAGAGCATCAATTGTATGCTAAGATGAGAAAATGCAGTTTCTTCCAAAATGAGGTACACCACTTGGGACATGTTGTCTCCGAGGAGGGAATTGCAGTATATCCAGGGAAGATAAGGGTCATCATGGAGTGGGTAGCTCCTAAGAATGTAGATGAGGTGAGATCATTCATGGGATTGGAAGGTTACTACAGGAGGTTCATCAGGAGCTTCTCACGTATTGCTTATCCTATTATATCATTGCAGAGGGGAGGTAAGAAGTTTGATTGAACAAAGGAGTGTGAGGCTAGTTTTGAACATCTTAAGTAGTTGTTGACACATGCTCTAGTGTTAAATATTGAAAATCTAGACAAGGAGTTTGAAATATGTACAGATGCTTGCAAGAGAGGACTTGGTGGGGTCCTTATGCAGGATGGATAGGTGGTATGCTATGAGTCACGGAAGCTGAATGAGCATGAGCATAACTAGCCAAAACTTGATCTTGAGCTAGCAGTGATCATTCATGCACTGAAGATGTGGAGGCACTACCTTCTTGGTAGGAGGTTTGTATTTATGAGTGACCACATTGGGTTGAGGTACTTGTTTGACCAATCGAATTTGAACGTCAGGTATGCTAGATGGTTGGCCACAATTAGTGAGTTTGACCTCGAGATTAGGTACATCAAGGGAAAAGATATCAATGTCGCATATGCTCTTAGCAGTTGGGTAGAGATAAATCACATAGCAGCTATGAGATCCTACGGGACAGAATTACAGGACAAGATCTTACAGGCAGGTCAGCAGGACCGCAGGTATATGGAAATTATGCACGAGTTGCAGTAGGGTACACGTACAGGTGGTAGCACAGGTACATGTATAGGTATAGGTGTACAAGGTCTATATTACCGTCTCACAATAAATGGATTGGTCAGATTTAGAGACAGGATATATGTGTCAGACAATAGTGAGCTCAAGAAGGTGATATTGAGGTAGTTTCATGCGAAACCATATTCGAGTCACCCAGGATACTAGAAAACATTTAATGCAGTAAAGAGGTTCTACTATTGGCTGAATATAAAGAGGGATGTGGCAGAGTTTGTAGCTAGATGTTTGGATTTTCAAATGGTTAAGGCAGAGTGTAATTATCCAGGTGGACTATTATAGCCTATTTTTATTCCAGAGTGGAAATGGGAGGTCATTTCCATAGATTTCATCATAGGTTTTCCTAGGATAGATAGACAGCATGATTCCATCATGGTTGTGGAGGACAAGTTGACAAAGGTTTCACATTTCATTCCAGTGAAGACTACATAATTAGTTAGCAATGTATCATAAGTGTTCATGAGATACATATTCAAATTGCAAGGTTTTCAAAAGAATATTGTGTGAGACAAGGATACAAATTTCACTTTCAAGTTTTGGAAGGAGCTATTTGTAGCTTTGGGCACCGATTTAGCCTTCAACACTGCTTATCATCTGCAAAAATATGGACAAACTGAGAGGGTCGACAGGATACTGGAGGATATGTTGAGGGTGTATATGATGCATCAACAATGCAAGTGGGAATAGTATCTTCCACTAGTAGAGTTTTCCTACAACAACAGGTAGCAGGAATCCTTGAAGATGAGTCTATTTGAGGCTATGTATGGGCAGATTTGCAACACTCACATCAGTTGGAGTGATATGGTTAACAAGGTATTGATTGGACCAGATATGTTGGCAGAAATGGAATAGGAAATGCAGGTTATCAAGGAGAACATAAAAGCAACGCAGGATAGGTAGAAGATTTATGCATACAGGAACAGGTTGTTCAAGGAGTTTCAAGTTGGGGAAAAGGTGTACTTGCACATCAATCCCAAGAAGATATCCTTACGGATTGGATCATGTGCCAAGATGGCACCACGGTTTTGTGGATCCTTCAGGATCATTGAGAGGATCAAACCAATGGCTTGTCAACTTGCATTTCCTTCCACAGTGAAATTCCATGATGTTTTTCATATATCATTGCTTAAAAAGTATGTTAAAGATGTTGGTTATGTGATTAATTGGTTTGTATTGCAGGTGGAACCAGATGGAGAATTACAGCTGGAGCCTCAATTGCAGAAAAAGGTGTTCATGCTTTGAAATCAAGCAATAGAGCAAGTTAAAGTGCAATGGAATCACTTTGGGCCCGATGAAGCTACATAGGAGATTGTGGATTAGATGTGAGTCATGTATCCTTCCTTGTTTTCTGGTTGAGGCAAAACAGTATTGGTGTGATGTTTGTATTTGTTTGGCATATGTTTTGATGGTTTTCTGATATATTTTTTGATGTGATGTTCGGGTATATGTACATATGTATATGAATGTAAATGCCAGCCATGAGTTATGTTATAAATCTCCAATAAGCAGTATGGGTGTCATGTCAGTCTAGGTATCATGTTGTTATGATGTCATGTTGTTATGTTTTCATGATGGATTGATTTACAGTAGGTTGATCATTATAAATACTGCATTGAGCTATGATATAAAGCTCCATGAGAAGTATGTTGTCTTCCAGTGGTTTTAATGAGGTATATGTGTGATTGAACACCGAGGAAGGTTTCCCCTAAGGGGGAGGCTTATGTAGCAGCCCTGGTGAAAATTCCATGTAATAAAAGTTAAAAATAATAACCATGGTTGATGAGGAACTTATTCCAAGTTGAATGTTGGGAAAAACATCCTAGTGGGTGTTCATTTGGTTTAATATGGCTAAGGAAATTGGAAAAGGCAAAGGGAAAAGGCTTTGGAAAGGAAAATGGCATATTTGGAACATTTATTTATGAAAATAATGGCAATTAGGGGAAAATGGAGATTAAAGGTTACAAGTTACATGTGAGGAGGAAAATGAAGGAAAATAATGAAAAATGAAGAAAATAGAGGTCTCATCTATAAAAAAAGGTTTTTGATGATCAATTTGTACCTTTTGTTAGTTCAATTTTGGGGCTCTATCATTATTCTCTCTATCTCTCTCACCCTTGGACATTTATAGTTTTCTTATAGCACTTTATCATTGGATAAAGAAAGGCAAGAAAGCAAGAAGAAGGAGGAAGCAAGAAAGGAGGATCATGAATCAAGTAGCTACATCAGGATTCTTGGCAGGTATCGATTTGCAAGTGTGTTTTCCGTGCTATATCGGGCATGCATGGTATTGCATGTGATTCTTTTCTATCATGTCATGGGTTTTACTAGGTGTGACAGTGTTTTTCAACCTAGCCTTTCCATTTCTGTATAGCTTTGATGAGATGGGTTTCTCATACTTCAATTGAGCTAGATTACCAAATGGATTCAAAGATGAGTGGGATGGATCTCTGAAATGACAAACACATGGCCTAGTGTTTCATGAACCAAACTATGGATCACGGTAAAGCCACTGGCCTAGTAACCCTTGAACCAAATGATGGGTTGCGGTAAAGCCAGATTGTGTGCCTCGGTGTAATATTCCAAAATTTGCATACAGCAAATTGGAATATTAATTTTTTCTTATATCATCTAGGAGGTGAATAAAATGGGTAAATGACCCCTGAGTAGGAATAAAATCCCTCATAGTGTGAAAGGGATCAAGGGAGTAGCTTTATTTTTCACTTCCAGTGTGAAAAAGGGACAAATGCATGAGGACAAGGTCAAGTTTGACTAAGTCAACAACGTTGCCTTAGAGGGTGTGGCTTGCTTGGGAAGACAACGCGGTTTGAGAGGGAGAAATATTCCTTGTGGAAGAAACCTTAATGTGTGGGGTCCAGGACAAAGAGACATTCACTTGCATAAAAGGAGGAAGATGCAACCATAGAGAGACATGTTTGAGTATATGATTATTGATTTTATGTCTGCTTAGACTATTTGCAGTCTTCGGCTGTTTAGCTAAGTTGAAGTGTCGTTTAGCACGATGGATTCCTGTTTAGGAATTATTCTCCTTCTTGAGAGGCCTCTTGAAGGATTTCACTTCATTTCTCCACATCTAGGCTCAAGGCCAAAGCCACTTCCTTCGGTCACTATGTTATTTCTGCTGAAGTATAACGTAGTGTTGTAGGGTGTTACAGTGGAGGGTTCCACAACACCATTCCTTGGCTCATATTTTAGAGGAGGGAGCTTCTATTCCTCAGGAATGTTAGTGAGGAATGTTTCAGAGCTGATTTCACATCTTTGGCATCAGACCAAGCTTCTCCCATCACCAATAGCGCAGTCCCTTCTCTAGACTGCTTTATTTCAGTGAGTACATGTAGTGGGGGTTTGCACCATCATCTTGGAGGGAGAGATCTTCAGTGCTAGGATTAGCTTTGCACTCAGGAGATCCATCGAAGGAGGTTTACTTCAGATTGGATATCATATTTAGCCATCTCCTTCTAGTTCTATTTTTTGTTGCAGCTGCTACCCTGCAACTCCGGCATTTCTGCAGATTTGCCATTTGTATCTATATTTCAGCCAATCCTTCTTAGGATTGTTGTATTATTGTTTTCAGGGGTTGAGAGCTTGCTCCCCCACATTTATTGAGCCATACATTGTATATCTTTCTATTATTATACAGTATGATGCAGTGTCTCATATAAACTGCGTCCTCTTAGCCTACAGAAATACATGTGTAGTAGTGTTTCTCTATTTTCATGTACATGTCCCTTTGAGGTTGCATTGCTTTGCTTGAGTGAATCTTTCCTCAATGATTTGTATACCATTGATGCTATAATATACATTTTTTTTCTATCTGCATATTCATGTGCCTAGGCTTATAAAAATAACGTTGTTGTTCCATCTCTTGTTCAAGAATTGTTTGCAGTCCCTTCATCAGGCATTTTCTTAAGACAACTAGGTGTGGGAGATCTATTTAACCCACCTAGAGGGATTTCTTTTTAGCCACCTCTTGGATTTCCATATTATATGCATTGATCTAAGGGATCCAGGTCTTGGTTTCAAATCTTGTAGCAGCCATTCTTGGAACATTCTTTTTCCAGTCATGCCTTGCTAGTAGATCCCTTTTTGGGATATTACAGTGGTATCAAAGCTACAATATTGGCTTAGCCTGTGAGTCTCATCCAAAGAAGAGTATGGGCTTTATCTCATCATATTTAAAATCCATGAAGAACCTCCCCAAGGGGGATAAGCAGAAATAAGAGGAAGGACCCTGCACTTCCTATTCTCATCGGGAAGGAGATAAAGAGATGAGCAAGAAAAAGACTCCATTTTCTGAAGGAGAAAAAGGGGATAATCTTACAAAGCTTCTTCCTAAATCTATACATAATATTCATGAATATTTCAAGAATATAAGGAGGGAGATGTATGAATAAGCTCCGAAATATTTTCGATCTAAAGAAAACTCTAGATTGTCATATGAGGAGTGTGAGCCAGTAGTCACACACTCTAACACACAGCACAGTCACATGCTCAGGATTGCCGGGAGAGAGATGGAAAGAGGAGAAGAGGTTGCTAGGAGGGAAACTCTTAGTGATTTCCTAAAAGAGTATGAGTCTCAAACTCAGAAATCCTGAGATTATCTTAGTTTTTCAGAGTTTTGCAAGATCAAGGTGAAGGGAAGAGAGCAGCAGGATAGATTTCTTCTATCTACCTTTGAAGGTTCACCTACATGTTCAGCTAAAGTTTGGCTGGAGGAGCTAGATACCTTCTTGTAGCACCACCAAATTCCTGAAGATGAAGCCATCAAAGTTCCGGCGCTGCATATGAGAGGTAAGGCCTATGCCTGGTGGATCTTTGAATCATTTTCTTTAAGAAATGTAAACATCACATCTTATGCAAGTTTCACTAAGGCCTTAGTGAAAATATTTGATGGAAGGATTCATGAGACACACATGGTGGATCTAAACAAGGAAACTCAAATAAAACCCTTGCATGAAAACGTAATTCCACTTCAGAAAACCATGAAGGAGGCTGAAAATTTTCACCATACCTTTCCGGAAGAAAGACTTTCATCTCACACCTTTGAATAAGGAAGCATGGAGATCTCTTTTTCAAAGAGGGATCCAATCATTGGGAGGTTGCCCATTCATGTTAAGGAGATTGAGGGCAACAACACTGTCACATATAGATATTATCTAGTGCCTCGTGCAGAGGAAGGAGGAGCTCTTGCTCCAAGTAGAGGGATGCTTGCATCTTTGCAAGGAAGTCCCCAGGATCTCATGTGTGGAGATCAAGGCAAAAGTCATGTTCTATGGAGCTATGGAGATACAAGGAGGAGATAGGGAGGATGACCAGCATCATGTGATGAGGAGCACACATCCCTATCTATTTCATGAGGTTGATGCACCTAAGAGGGAGACTAGATTGTGTAGTGAGAGCAGGGAAAGATTTGTCCATCTATATATGCAGTCACCTTTTGATGATGATGTCTCATTATATGGAGACATTTTGCTGAGGATACCATTGGATCAGCAGAGGAGGATGGAGGCTTCACTAGTTGAGGCACCACTCATTGATTTTAGAGGAGTGGAGACCTTGGGAGAGCTTGGTACAATGTTGGGAGTCTTGGGTAGACTCAAGGAGAGAGGGAGAATTCTCTCAACATCATCATTACCCACTTCCATTTCAGATTATGTGCTGTGGCAGAAGCAGCAGGGGAAGGATAGCAGTCTTCCAACCTACATCTTTGCCATGGGAGATGTCAAAGAAGAGGATGACCATATGACAGATGTTCTTCATGAGAGATCATCAGCGCTATCACTATGGAGGATAGATCCATATTGGAACTCCCAGTTGTCGGTGGAGTATTCCAAGGATCTTTTCACTTGTATGATATTGGATGACCAGTTGCATGAGGAGGGATATTCAGTTAGAGATGGGGTCATCTTTTATCATGGTATGATCTTCTTATATGGAGCTTCCAAGCTCAAGGAGAAGTTGCTACAAGCAGCTCATGAGGATTTCCTTTTCAACCCCACTTGTTCTATGAGAGCATACCACACCATCATGGAGGGGTATTCTTGGAAGGGTTTTGAGGAGGAGATATATCATCATATGAGGAGATGCATGGATCATGTGCAGATGGAGGAGATACATAACTCTCTGGAAGAGTTAGCACAACCACCTCTTTTCTCTTTGAGGATGAGAGGAGACTCATCTATGAGCCACTCCATTTGTATGAGAAGAACATATGGTAAGGGTGATGATTGTTTACAAATTATTTATATGATGTATGTATATATCCCTTAACCATATATGTGCAGGATGTTGCTCCAAGGAGGAGCATTCTTTCTTTTAGGCTTCATGGTCTACTTGAGGCCATAAGCATGATTAATGGCCACTCCCTAGGAGGACTTGGGGGAGAGGCATATTATGGAGGACATACTCATGGTACACCTTGCATCATTCACTTCCTCCACACTTATGAGGAGATTGGAGCAGTAAGCAAGTGGTTGAGAAGCCACACATTATATCAGTCTCTATTGCAGTTGAGAATCAAGCTGCGTTGGTTGCACTTGAGGGACCATTTTCCTTCTCATTTGTTACATTTGGTAGCAAGAATTATTCTCATTTTTGCTCCCTATGGTTCTATTGTTTATGTATTTATGAGGAGCATGCTTGGGAGAAAGACACATTGGGTGAATGTGTCCTTTGAGGGAGAATCCTCCCACACTTTTTGCACTACATGTTCTAAAGGGAGCATGGGATATGGTATGGTCACCTTAACAACACATTTGTTTCCTTATGAGGTGAGCCATATGATGGAGGTGATGCCATATGATGATGATTTCCAACTCATCATATACGGGGATATTTGGGCCAGCGTGATTTGCAACATTGGAGGAGAGATCTTTGGAGATCTAGTCCTCATCTTGCCACTTGAGGGAAATATTTTTGCAACCCAAGATCATCCAACACTCTACACTTATCATAATTGGAGAGATGGATAGGGTGGGGTATGCCACCTTGCCTACCATGTGCAGAATTTCAGCCCACCTACTTTGCCGGAGCCAAAGGTGGAGGACAGTTTTCGGGAGTTGTCGAGTTGGGAGGTGACTCATTTTGCATGGCTAATAGCTTGGGGATGGATGATCCATATGGGAGAGATAATTCCTATTATATTTCAGATCCCATTCCTCAAGGGGACCTCTAGACATCACTTTGCTATCCTCTTGAGTATTTCACCTTTACATGATGATGGTTTGATAGCTGACTTGCATGCTGAAGAGGAGCAATGTGGAGGCTTGATTGATGAGATAACATCTCTTTACTTGGAGGAGATCATCATACATGGATGCTACAGGGAGAGGAGGAGAAATAACTCAGTCTATCCTTGCACTTGCTTGAGGACAAGCAATCTTTGAGAGGGGAGGACAGTAATATTCCAAAATTTGCATACAGAAAATTGGAATATTAATTTTTTCTTATATCATCTAGGAGGTGAATAAAATGGGTAAAAGACCCATGAGTAGGAATAAAATCCCTCATAGTGTGAAAGGGATCAATGGAGTAGCTTTATTTTGCACCTTCTAGTGTGAAAAAGGGGCAAATGCATGAGGACAAGGTCAAGTTTGACCAAGTCAACAATGCTGCCTAAGAGGGTGTGGCTTGCTTAGGAAGATAGCACAGTTTGAGAGGGAGAAAGATTCCTTGTGGAAGAAACCCTAATGTGTGGGGTCCAGGGCAAAGATACATTCACTTGCATAAAAGGAGGAAAAGGCAGCCATAGAGATACATGTTTGAGTATATGATTATTGATTTTATGTCTGCTTAGACTATTTGCAGTCTCTGGTTGTTTAGTTGAGTTACAGTGTTGTTTAGCATGAGGGATTCTTGTTTAGGAATTATTCTCCTTCTTAAGAGGCCTCTTGAAGGATTTCACTTCATTTCTTCACATATAGGCTCAAGGCCAAAGCCACTTCCTTCATTCACTGCATTATTTATGCTGAAGTATAATGTAGTGTTGCAGGATGTTGCAGTGGAGGGTTCCACAACACCATTCCTTGGCTCATCTTTCAGAGGAGGGAGCTTCTATTCCTTGGGAAGGTTAGCGAGGAAGGTTTCAGAGCTGACTGCACATCTTTGGCATCAAGCCAAGCTTCTCCCATCACCAACAGCACAGTCCCTTCTCTAGACTGTGTTATTTCAATGAGTACCTACAGTGGGGGTTTGCACCATCATCTTGGAGGGAGAGATCTTCAGTGCTAGGATCAGCCTTGCACTTAGAAGATCCATCAAAGGAGGTTTACTTCATATTGGATATCATATTTAGCCATCTCCTTCCATTTCTATTTTGTGTTGCACTTGCTACCCTGCAACTCCAGCATTTCTGCAGATTTGCCATTTGTATCTATATTTCAGCCAATCCTTCTCAGGATTGTTGTATTATTGTTTTCAGTGGTTGAGAGCTTGCTCCCCCACATTTATTGAGCCATACATTGTATATATTTATGTTATTATTCAGTATGATGCAGTGTCTCATATAAACTACATCCTCTTAGCCTGCAGAAATACATGTGTAGAAATGTTTCTCTATTTTCATGTACATGTCCCTTTGAGGCTGCATTGCTTTTCTTGAGTGACTCTTTCCTCAAGGATTTGTATACCATTGCTGCTATAATATACATTTGTTGGCTATTTGCATCTTCATGTGCCCAGGCTTATAAAAATAACGTTGTTGTTCCATCTCTTGTTCAAGAAATGTTTGCAGTCCCTTCATTAGGAATTTTCTGAAGACAATTAGGTGTGGGAGATCTGTTTAACCCACCTAGATGGATTTATTTTAAGCCACCTCTTGGATTTCAGTCTTAGATGCATTGATCTAAGGGATCCAGGTCTTGGTTTCAAATCCTATAGCAGTGATTCCTAGAAAATGCGTTTTCTAGTCATGCCTTGCTAGCAGATCCATTTTTGGGATATTACACTCGGTGGGCCTAGCAATTTTTTCTAGTGAATGGCGGGATATATGATAAATACAAGAGGTGTATTACTCTCTGTTGGGCCTTGTAATCCCAGGATGAAATGTACGATAAAGCCTGGAGAGTGGGTCTCAATGTAGGACCTACTGATACCTGGATCAAACTGTGGATTACGATAAAGCCCGATAGACTAGGAGGCACTCAAATTCCTCATGGTGTAGGTGGAGACTCCGGTAGCATTCATGCTTGTTTGGTTCTTTTTGGTTGGTTATGAGTCCTGCATTCATGCTTGGAATATGGCATGGGGGTGATTAGCTGAAGAGGGATTTGGCTCAACCAATCTATGGTCAAGTGGAACGTAGAAGTCCCATCTCTGGATGGTTTTCACATTCATTAATTATAAGCTCATTCCTTTGGTATTTGATGTATAAATGCATTGGTTTATATAAGGATTTATTGTTGTTGTATCCATGATATTTATGTTGTTATGATGTTGGTTATAAGCATGTATTTTGACAGTAGTGATGTATGGCTCTCTCCATGTTTTTATTTGTAAATGAATGCATAATGTATCTATGGTCAAATAGATTGTATTGCAACTAATGATGTAAGGGATAAATGCTTCTTAGCGATTCTCATATAAGTATGAGACCCCTAAGTTATTGTAGTCTCCGGATGTTTAGCTAAGTTGCAGTGTTTTTTAGCACGAGGGATTCCTATTTAGGAATTCTTCTCCTTCTTTAGAGGCCTCTTGAATATTGCACTTCATTTCTCCACATCTAGGCTCAAGGCCAAAGCCACTTCCTTCATTCACTGTGTTATTTCTACTGAAGTATAACGTAGTGTTGCAGGGTGTTGCAGTGGAGGGTTCCACAACCCCATTCCTTGGCTCATCTTTCAGAGGAGGGAGCTTATATTCCTTGGGAAGGTTAGTGAGGAAGGTTTCATAGCTAATTGCACATCTTTGGCATCAGGCCAAGCTTCTTCCATCACCAACAGCGCATTCCCTTCTCTAGACTGCGTTATTTCAGTGAGTACTTGCAGTGGGGGTTTGCACCATCATCTTGGAGGGAGAGATCTTCAGTGCTAGGATCAACCTTGCACTTGGGAGATCCATCGAAGGAGGTTTAATTCATATTGGATATCATATTTAGCCATCTCCTTCTACTTCTATTTTGTGTTGCAGCTGCTACCCTGCAACTCTAGCATTTTTGTAGATTTTCCATTTGTATTTATATTTTAGCCAATCCTTCTCAGGATTGTTGTATTATTGTTTTCAGGGGTTGAGAGCTTGCTCCCCCACATTTATTGAGCCATACATTGTATATCTTTATGTTATTATTCAATATGATGCAGTGTCTCATATAAATTGCGTCCTCTTAGCCTGCAGAAATACATGTGTAGAAATGTTTCTCTATTTTCATGTACATGTCCCTTTGAGGCTGCATTGCTTTGCTTGAGTGACTCTTTCCTCAAGGATTTGTATACCATTGCTGCTATAATATACATTTTTTGGCTATCTACATCTTCATGTGCCTAGGCTTATAAAAATAATGTTGTTTTTCCATCTCTTGTTCAAGAATTGTTTGCAGTCCCTTCATCAGGCATTTTCTGAAGACAACTAGGTGTGGGAGATCTGTTTAACCCACCTAAATGGATTTCTTTTGAGACACCTTTTGGATTTCAGTCTTAGATGCATTGATCTAATGGATCCAGGTCTTGGTTTCAAATCCTGTAGCAGCCATTCCTGGAAAATTCGTTTTCCAGTCATGCCTTACTAGCAGATCCCTTTTTGGGATATTACACTCGGTGGGCCTATGAATTTTTTCCAATGAATGGTGGGATATACGATAAATACAAGAGGTGTATTACTCTCCTTTGGGCCTTGTAATACTGGGATGAGATGCACGGTAAAGCCTAGAGAGTGGGTCTCAATGGAGGGCCTACTGGTACCTAGATCAAACTGTGGATTACGGTAAAGCCTGAGAGACTAGGAGGCACTCAAATTCCTCACGGTGTAGGTGGAGACTCCAGTAGAATTCATGCTTGTTTGGTTCTTTTTGGTTGGTTATGAGTCTCGCATTCATGCTTGGAATATGGCATGGGGGTGATTGGTTGAAGAGGGATTTGGCTCAACCAATCTATGGTCAGGTGGAACGTAGAAGTCCCATCTCTGGTTGGTTTTCACATTCATTAATTAGAAGTTCATTCCTTTGGTATTTGATGTATAAATGGATTGGTTTATATAAGGATTTTATTGTTGTTTTATCCATGATATTTATGTTGCTATGATGTTGGTTATAAGCATGTATTTTGACAGTAGTGATGTATGGCTCTCTCCATGTTTTTATTTGTAAATGAATGCATAATGTATCTATGGTCAAATAGATTGTATTGCAACTAATGATGTAAGGGAGAAATGCTTCTTAGCGATTCTCATATAAGTATGAGACCCCTATGCTAAGATATGTTGTTTAGACCTATAGTTTCAATGTTTGTGACATGTTTGAAAAAAGTCTGTCATGGCTAGGAGGGGTCCAGATGAGTTCGTATTAATGTGATTTCTTCTATATCATTGTCTTATTGTTATTTATCATCTTTGAAATTTTCATGAAGTTTTGGGAAGAGCACTGGTTATGGGCTTGGAAAGGTGGCTCAAATCCTGGGGACGGTGGCACAGAACTGAGGAATTGAGTCCCTGGAAGCTGACATACAGTGTTATGCTTGTGTCTATAGCCCCTTGGACGTTGGCTTGCAAGCTTGTGCTTGCATCTATGGCTCAAAGAGGTCAAAAGGGTGTAACCCAAAGGTAAGAGGCCTGAGTGGTTGGGTTATCTCCTGGGGTGTTGTTGTTGTTGTACAAGGTCTATATCTTGTGTTTCTGTTAGTTCCACTTCCTTAGGGTCACCTAGGAGGTTGAATCTCATTATAGTAGCCTCTTGTCTCATGTTTACCCTGGTTGGCTAGTTACTTGGGCAGATGTGGGAAGAGGGTGTTACATTTACCTCACAAAACTAAAAATAAAATAAAATTTGATAATTTATATTTATAATAAATCATAATAGATTCTAAGTAACTTGGCTAAGTTTAACTAATAGACGACATAACTTTTACGTCGAAATCAAAATACATTTTTGAGTAGGATTGTGATTGTTTATTGTTTAAAATGCACTTTTGAATGCATAAATGGACTCGTCAACTTAGAAAACTCCTAGGGCACTTGATCTTTGCAAATTAAACTACCTAAACATGTGATTTTTAAAAATCTCTATTGGATTTTGGATAAAATTGACCAAAAAAAGTGTCCAAAAAAGGTCCATTTTTCCTATTAATTAGACTAGGTGTATATTAACTATTAGTATATATTTTTAATAAATAATATTAATTAACAACTATTAAATAGAGAAAACCACTATATCTTATAATATTAAATAGAATATTACAAATTAACTATTTTATAACTAAAACATATATATAGCATAATTAATTAATACCTGGAATCACTTTTGTTTGGCACTTTTTCTAGTTAATATTACTCAAAATTTAGTAGAACTTTTTTAAAAACATAATTTTAAGTTTTTATTATTCAAAGTTTAGTAGAACTTTTTAAAAAATATAAATTTAATTTTTTAGTTTTTAACTAATTTTTTTTAGAGTGTTGAATTCATTTATATAAAAACCAAACAATCACAATTTTCTTAAAATACGTTGTAAAATTCCAAAAAAAAATCATTTCATTTTATTATATTCAAATTATGCAAAAAGACAAAAAAGAAAAAAGAAAGAACGAACGAAAAAGAAAAGAAGATTCGATTCCAATCCATAGAAGCAAAATGTAACTTTTCAACGACAATCCTGACAATAAAATAAAGTTGAAGCTTTTACAAATTTCAAACTAAATCGAGAAAAAAATACTTCGATGTGATGATTAAATTTAACTTTTTCAGCTTACTGTATAGTTTTGACATTTGAGAGAAAACGATTAAAAATTTATTGATTAAGATATGTACCACAATGCGCGTGAACGTCAACACACTTGTATGCCGTCAAAAAAACTAACAGTTTTATAACGATATTATAAAGTATTTACATCATTTAAAATTAATTAAAATATCCAACTGTATTATTCAATCTCTTACTAAAGCAGTCTAAACACCAACTTAAATATAACATATAGATGATACAGGTTCGTATAAATTAAACAGTCTTTTTCGGCATATTTTCTAGTCTAGTTTGCCCGGAATTTGGTAGGATTTTTGGAATCATAATTTTGAGTTTGAATTCTCAACCTTTTGAATGCTCCACTTGAATTTGAATTCTCAACTTTTTGACTGTTACAGTTTAGAATTTGATAAGATTTTTGAAATCATAATTTTGAGTTTGAATTCTCTACCTTTTGGTCGTCTCAGTTATTTTTTAGGGTGCTAAGAAAATCTGATTCGCACATATAAAGATTCAATAAAAATTTTATTCGCTAAATGGTAACGAAAAATCCAAAACCTATAATGATTTGACAACGCCAGTGGATACATTTGGACGGCGTATCTAGCGGGTGGGCGAGAACAAGTCGCAAATTCGGAATGAATGATTCAGGTGCCAGTCTTCGTCAACTCGGATGCAATGGTGCAATGTATCAAGGAAAACATGACACATTTTTCCTTGACCCATTCGGTTTCCCCAAGATCGTTTGCTAAAGAAACTCGTTATATACTGTAATCAAGGAGAAATATATTATGGAGTAATTTCCTCAAAGCAAAGATAAGAAATCAACAAAACAAAGAACTGGATGATATCATGTTTAACACATAGTTAAATTCGATACAGAAAAAATTCGAATCTATAAAATTCAATACGAAAAAAATTCGACACCATAGATCTTACAAATAATTAAATATATTAATTTTTATTTTATCTTTTTATAAATTTAAAGGAACAATCATTATTAAAGAAAATATAAAAGTTATAAAGTTAAATTTTTTCCAAAATAGAAGTTATTGTTTTTTATTTTTTTATATAATTATTGATTTGCAACAGATTTACAACTAATATGTTATTTTATAATTTTGTTTAAAGTAGGAATTATCTTTTTTTGAATTGAAATTTCTTATTTTATAAAATTTTCTAATATATAAATTACTGTTTTTAATTTTTTTTTCTTATTAAGAATTACTAATTTGCTAATTTTTATATATTATAAAACATTTTTTTCCATTAAAAATTACCAATTTGCTAATTTCCAAATTGATTAATTGATTGTTTTATGTTAGAGATTAAATAGATTCATCCAATTATTTGCTGTTGCATAGTTCAATGTTTTCCAAATTACCTCCTTCAAATAAATGCAATGGCCATGTCTTCATGTTGAAGCACTCTAAAGGTTAGAGGCAGAGAGTGTCTTCCTGCACTGTTGAGACACGAAGCAGGTTGCGAAGTTACACTAAAGGTTGAGAGGTCTGTTGAGACACGAAGCACGTTGCGAGGTTGGAGACAGCGCCTCCATGTTGAGGCACAGTTGAGGCACTGAGCACACTGAAGTTGGGAACCAGTCGGTGAAGGTGGGAGACGGCTGGTGGAAAGCTTTGAAAAAAACTCTCAAAAAAATAAAACACCGAACCGAATTTGAAATTTCCGAATTAATCGCCGTACCGAACCGAATCCACGAATTTACGAATTTTTTTCGGCAATACGGCCGAACTTGGTAACTATGGTTTAACATAAATGTTTGGTTGCCTTGAAAACACACATAGGAGACAAAAGAATTGCATGAGGGAAGGGATTTTTGTACATGCAATCATGAGAAATGTTGTGAGTACTATGAACTTAAGATAGAATGAGGCAGATTGATAGAAAATGTAACTATTTTCTATCTTCATAATTGTCATTGTACTTGACATGTCATTATGTATATTAGTATGTAACAAGCAAAAGAAGAAAGAAAAACATTATTTTCAAAACATGGGTTTCATGCTCCTTTTAATTGGTCATCTAGGTCAAGCATGCATTTCATGCTCCTAGGGTTTGTCAAGTCAAAAGAATAATTCTCATGAGTCAAAAAAGTCATTATCATTTGTAAAGACCCATTTGAGCAAGTTGTAACATGTAAAAGATATTATTTATGTGTCTAGTAAGTCAAATTTAACATCCAATACCAAGTCAGCCCTGCCTCATGAAATCAGCCCAATATGTGGTAATTTGACCTCCATAAATGGGTATATATAAGAGTCGTTCGACAACATTTGAGACAAACTTTTGAAGTTTGATCTCAAGCAAGAAAGAAGAAGAAAGCAAGAGCTAAAATTCAAGGAAGCAAGAGATTCAAGACCAAGCCAAGGAAAATTATCCGAAATATTATATCTTTGCCCACACGTGCGAAAATTAGGGTTTCTGTAGCTATTAGGAGGCTCAGAATTGCAGGTTTGAAGTTGAGGGCCAAAACTCTGTTTTGACCAAAATCTTGAAGTTTGACTTTCATTGAATAGAGCTTGTTTGTGCTTGGAGGAGGTCTTGGTCTTGAAATTTGGATCTTGGTTTTCTCATTTGATCTTATTCTATAAGAAAAGAAGAGATTATTTTGGGTTTTTCCCTTTGGAGGGGTTTTGCCTTAGCTTAGAGCCTACTTCTTGTATCTATTGTCTTTATTGTTTATGCTCTTACTAATTGTTTAATAAAAAGAATCCATAAAAAATAATAAAAATATAACATAAGTTCACAAAATTTTACAAAGATAAAGGAGAGAATTATTTGTTAATTACTCTACTTATTTCTCCAACATAAACAACAAGAAGGCACTCATCGTTATATCTATGCATGCAAATTTCTTGAAACATCTTTATGACATCATGAAACATTACTCAGAATATATAACATGAAACAATACTCAAAATATATAGCATATATGGTATTAAGACATGAATGTACAATATTGTCCCTATTCCATATATAGTTGCAATAACTATACATGCAAATTTCTTAAAACATCATCATCATGACATCATGAAACATTACTTAGAATATATAACATGAAACAGTACTCAAAATATATAACATATATGGTATTAATGATAGAAATAACTAAAAATCATACAATTACTAAAAAACACTCATATATTATACACAAATGGTAAACACACTCACACACGTATTACATTCAGAATACTCTATTAAATAGAGTTTCTGAGATCCAACTTATTCCTAATTTAGAGAGAGAGGTTGAGAGAATTTCTCAACCTTCACAAACCAACTTCTCAAATATAGAATGTAAGCATTAACTCCAGCATCCCCCCTTAATGATTACATTACATGAATTTATTGAAATCACTCACAAATAACAAAATAATCAATCATTCTTTAGCTTATCAGTAGATGCTCCATCAAGTTGACTCATAACCCTCGTAAAGGTGTAGTTGGTAAGTTGGATTCCTGAGTTCGCTTCCTCTACTCCCGAATCAAGGACCTCCCGAAGTCAATTATTGGACAACATCCCAATATGTCGCATAACCTCATTAGAAGACCACTCTACGTCTTCAACGAATGAGGGATCCTTCCCTAGATCCGCAACTGCCATACTATCTCGACAACCATCCATATTGAGCCTTACTGCCACTTGATCTTTTAAGTACTAGCTTCAGACACATAGCTGAACTGCTAGTCATTTTATGGACGAGCTCCCGTCTACCAAGATACATGGGTGCAAACCGTTTTATTCGCTAGTTATATAGAAGAGTCGTCTAAATACGAAATGTATCTAGATTCAACTATTACATCAAGACCTTCTTATCTAATTTGAAAAATCATCCTCACTTAATTTACAAATAATTTATAATACTAGAACCACAAAGAATTTCAATAGACGTGAAAAAAATAATATTGGTACAACTCCAGCTATATGCACATGTCTCTCAACACACAGATCTATGCTTTGAAATCCTTTTGAAAAATCTATATGTATCATTTCAGCCTGGAATTCAGCTCCTTTCTCCGTTAACTTACGCTTACGCTTAATCCGGCTCATCTCTTCTCACAAATCACAATTTTCAGACATCATTGACTGTTTGTCTCTACAGAAGAGGCTCCATGGCTTTCTCTGCACAAATGTTTCTTATATAGTACAAAATTTTCCAAAGGAGGCAGCAAAACATGTGCATAATCAACTCCGCCAACATAAGGAATAAAAACTATTAAGTGATTACCATGAAAGTTGCGTACTAACGCTATATTGATTCTGAGATTGTACGAATTTCTGGAATCTTTAAGAAACCAAACAAGTTTCTCTAAGAAAAGAGTTCGCTTTCTATTGCGGCAGCTTGTTGATCTTGCGATGCTTGAATTCTGTGTATGTTTTGGGGTTGAACAATTGAGGGTTGTTTTCATTGATCAATTCCTTCATGGGGCCGACAACGGTGTCAAGAGGTGGGCTGCAGAACACTGGCCACAACATCCTCACCCTGTCTTTGCTCACCACGCTCTTATATTCCAAACGCCATCATCGTCCATATCGGGGACCAGCTGGAGATATTGAGCAATGGGAGATACCATAGCGTTTTGCATTTTTTAAATCGAATCACATTCCGTAACAGAGTGGAGATGTAAACCAAATGATCGTAGCGAGATTTGTTTTAATTTGCGAGGTGCAGGTGTTTGGAAACACTCAGCGTATGGAAATATTGAGAATATAAGTCATGTCGAAGCACGCGCTAGAGTCATCTCGCCACAAATTATAGAAATAACTAAAAAACACTTACACACAACACACAGGCCTCTCATCCTGTGCTTTGATACCATGATAGAAATAACTAAAAATCACACAATTACTAAAAAACACTCATATATTATACACAAATGGTGTATGTGTAAACACACTCACACACATATTACATTCAAATTACTCTATTAAATAGAGTTTCTGAGATCCAAATTATTCCTAATTTAGAGAGAGAGGTTGAGAGAATTTCTCAACCATCACAAACCAACTTCTCAAATATAGAATGTAAGAATTAACTCCAATAATTAAGACATGAATGTACAATATTTCCCCTATTCCATATATAGTTGCAATAACTAATAAGCTAAGTAGAGTTATATATGTGAGAAGTATGACAAGAAATTAAACCAAGTTGCCAGCCATTCATTTGTATTACAACCCATAGTCATGCTAGGAATCTAAACTAAGCAAATATAAAAGTACAGCAGAAAAAATAGTAGAGTTATATATGTGAGAAGTATGACAAGGAATTAAACCAAGTTGCCTGCCATTCATTTACATTACAACCCATAGTCATGCCAGGAATCTAAACTAAGCAAATATGAAAGTACAACAGAAAAAATAGTAGAGTTATATATGTGAGAAGTATGACAAGGAATTAAACCAAGTTTCCTGGCATTCATTTATATTACAACCCATAGTCATGCCAGGAATCTAAACTAAGAAAACATGAAAGTACAACAGAAAATATATTTATTTCCGATTGTAGTGAATTATGAGTCAAATTGATATGATCATGTGAATAAAATAGGACAGAAGGTTGTGTTAAAAAAATTCAATAATTTATGATGAACACAAGGCCATGCCAAAGATATAATGGCACCTGTAACTCATGGAAATAGGAACATGCAACTAGGTAAGTATCCGACAAAAGTATATACAGAGCAAAGCATGTTCAAAACAATACGAAGAAGAGAAAATGAGAGAAGTTTGTCTTGAACCCTTGAATATATGTTGACTGTGTCAAAAGAACCTTTTAATTTTTTATTTACAGGATTTACAGGAGACACGTATATATGTATATATCATGCAAAATCTATTGTACATAATTCCTTTTAAAATAGACATCCTTCCGGCCTTGCGTTTTACATTTGAATGTGATACTTGGCTCATTTATAAATAATGTTTATTGGTAGACAACTTCAGAATGAGCCAAAGGGGACGCCACATCGGCGTAGAGAGATGAAAAGTGGTAATAATGGCGAAAGATATTACTATGGTCACTACAGCGGAGAATAATAACCACAACGTGCTTAAAACCCAAATGAGAAGCTTCCACATCATTTTAAACTTTTGAGGTCGCTACACAATTTAATTTCAAGGACAGGGAATTCATGGTACTTTAGTATTCTTTGCGGCTAGGCGCAGTGACAGTGGGCCAAGGGAAATCATGGGAGGCATTGCAAGCATAAAATCACGACCAAAGCGGACGAAGAAAACCATTTTTTGAGGAAACGACTACCATAATAGTGTAACCAGAAGCATTCAGCATGAGAGCACTGCTAAGTATACTATAAAATCAAACATAGCTTAAACATGAGAGAGTAGTGCAAGAGAAACATCACCATGAAAGCAACTAGAAGTGTGACCTTGGGTGGTTGTATTAACATTGGTTTAAAAGAAAATAGAGCAAAGTGAAGAAACCCAACAAACTACTTAATCACAATATTATGAAGGGAGAAACTCAAGGCCATATTTCACCATCTAAGGTGTGAGCCTTCACTCGGATTTGGATTATTTTTGCAAAAAGCATATCATTTAGTCATTGGAGGCATGACATTTAAGAACAAAATGCACTATTATTTGAATTTTTCTTTGTAATACAAAGCTATTTTCACATAGAAAAACAAACCCAAGTAGTATATTGATGGTTGAAAGAGTATACGATGCAAAAAAGAACAAGGGTTTCGAAAGAGTGTATTAATTTTAATAACAAAACAAGAGCTCGGAGGACTTGCAAAAGAACCTGCAAATGCATGTTCCTTCCTTCTTGAAATGAAATGAATGTACAATGACTAAATACTGACATTTTCCGTCTATTTTAATTGAAGCACAAAGCATGTGAATGAGCAGCAAGTTGATTCCTTTACATGTACAAAAAAACAAAACAAGATAGATAAAAAAAAATTCGCAGAACAACATTTATTAAGTAGCCACACCAACAAAATTCAATTGATCAAGTTGGGTTTCCTTGATACTTGTGACTCAAAGCATTTTTATGCTTCCTCAGAATGTTACTAGAGTTATCTCCATCTCTTCATAATGGCCAGCTAGGGTTCCAACAAAATTCTAGCATTAAATCCTCAGAGAGAGACCTCAAAATGGCAAGCAAGGTTGTGGTAAGCTGGCATCCTACTTTCCAACTACCATATCATGGTTAGAGTCCCAAATTCACCTTGGGATTTGGTGCATTAAACACATGACTCATCACTTACAAGCCACCACCCATATCCTCTATAATATTTGCAAAGTCTTTTTTGATAAATCATACAACATACTATCATGTAATAAACCTTGTCAAATGTCATACCAAATAAAATTTTAAATACTATGAAACATTAAATGATACAATATTTCTTATGTTATTGTGAATGTAATGCTTGATATGCTTGTGGATACATGATAATAGATCTCACATACGTTCCATATTCAATGTAATATTCAATACATGTTGACTCGTGCAATTAAACCTCGTTAATATATATGAAAGCAATGCATCGGTGGCCTAGAAGTTGAACTTTTCCAACTATTGAATCTAAATATTTACATTTTCTACCATATATTAACTATTTACCTTCATGCTTTCAAACTTACTATTAGTCATTATTTTGTTCGAAGGTTTATTGCGCAATGTTGTTTCCTTACAAGGTGTTAGGCCCCTTTTTTCTTATTCATTATTTTTAACACATAAAGGTCAAGAAAAAATGTGGCCGATCGTGTATTGTTTATAGAACCTCTACAATCAACCTTGTAAATATTGCATTATTGTCATTGACTTGTCATGCAAAGAAGAAATATATTCATGTGGTAATTCTATAAGGAAATAAATAACAAAGATGTTGAATGTGCCCACGTCCAAACACACATGCAAACTCTTTTCACACATATTATTCCTTTAATCGCCATGTACTTGTATAAATACATAAAATCATGAAGAAAATTATTAGATGATGTCACATCCTTATTGCTCTGGTGTGACGCTCCCTCCCACTCCCTTGTCTTCCCAAGCTAAATGGAAGGTGTTTCTTTGCCCTAACTCGATATCCATGGTCTCATTATGGAAATGTGTTTACAAAATTTCTCATTTTCCCAAATTTTCAGAATCAAATTTGGACTAAACCCCCACGTTTAGCTCATTGAGATTTTTTTGGTGATATAAATTTTATTGGAATTATGGCCAATTAAAGCCTAACTAAATAACCCTCACCACTTCAGAACCAAGTGATTCCATGTTGTTTTCGTGTTGCCTATGTGTTGTTTCCACATCATCCACAATCCAATTCTCTTCCCTCCACATCACTACAACATATTTCCACCATGCCATTGTGTCGTTCCTCCAAAACTCATCTCACTGGAACTTGCAATGCAACAATAATATCTTCCTCATGTGACGACGATGAGTTTCCATCTCACGCCTTCTGTCAAAACCACAACACCCACTTATAAAAATTATTGTGGTGCACGATCGACAATGACGTCATTTTTCCATGTGACGATCCCCATGGATCACTTAAGAACCATCCATGTGGCCCATCGAAAGAGCCCCCTTTTTCCTACCATGTTTCAAATCGTCCATGTGCCACGTCACCATATCACATTAGCCTAAATACATGTGGCCTTCCTCATGGCCAACCTTGCCCTATGTTGTGTCTCCCACCTAGATTTAGTCTCGAGCCCTACCTCTCATGCAACGCAACACTTTGTCATTATATTGATTTTTTGAAATTTTCCATGAACCCCTCCTAAGGAACCTCCACATCATCATGCCCCACCTTCGCTCCAGGACAAAGGCATAGGCCAACACTAAATAGGGTGTGGCACAAATGTGATTTCTCTTGTTTCGTGACAGAAGCTTCTTCCATCTCACAACCTCTATCATCGTGGTGGTACAACAAGCCATCCAATCCATCACGTGCATAATGCAAGAGGAAATTTATTTTCGTTTAAAGGGAGATATTCTCATCTCACGCCTCTTGTCACATGCCCCGACAACAAATATGCCACTCCACCATGGGAATGGAACACATGAATTTTGGCACCAAATGACGTTAATAACTCTCGTTAAGAAATCCTCCATACTTAGATAATTTTTCAAGGATTTCTCCCTTGTGCTATGGACAACTACATAACAACAGATCCCATTAGCTCTCATACATGGAGATCACACCTCCATTATGCATATAAGGCAGGGTATTTGCACCCAACATGTTAGTTCCATGGGAAACGTTAGACATAAGTTTTCAATGATATTCATGGGCATTCACATCCATTACACCATGATTGACCAAATATTCATACAAACTTATGAAGGAAAAACATGCCTAGACAATCTGCTAGTTAGATAAATATCAACATGAATATGTAAATACATATGCATTAATGAGGATATCAACATTACAGGACATATTAAGTCCCTCACAAATAGGATAATAAACTCACAACTCTTTGCATTGTAGGACACAAAGATACATATTTCTTAATAACAGTGTTGATATACACCCAATGTTGTACAATAATAACATTCAACATTCAAGTTAAACAAATTACAACACTTATCTTATTATCTTTGAATGACTGGAAACTGAGGTAGGGATGTCAACTCTCCAACTAATCGTAGGCCAACTACAATGTAATACTTTTTGCAACCATCCACCTCGAGATGGATTCATAGTCTGAGGAGGTAATTTCTCAAGAGTTCTCTCACTAATAACTAGTCAACAAAAGGTAATAGATAGAGTTCATTTCTTGGGTGATTTGTTAATAGCTCCCAAATGTAACACCACAAGGTTTCTCAATCAGTAGCACCAAAGCCACAAAATTTCATATAGGGAACAAACATTTTAGGTTCAATTCGATGATAAGGATCACATGTGTATAATGGGAGGTTTATCAACTGGATTAACTATTGTAGGAGAAAATATTCCACTTCTCCAAGTAGTTTATCATCGGGTGCTAACACCAATGTTATCAGCACCAAGGATGCACTTAGTGTTTATCAGTCCTCGCTAGTATCTGAATATATTAGTCTGGTTAGTATTTTGTCAACCTAATAAGTTTCAAGTAGTTTATCAACCCCAAGGAAACCCACTACTTAGGTGGGTTATCAACGAGCAAGCCATTATGGGTTTATCATCCCAACAAGCACATAAGTATCAGAACTCCATTGAATTCTCTCTAGAAAAATAACACACATATGCTAGAAAAATCCTTAACAATACACATGGAATCCACCCCAAAAGCATAGAGCGCAAGCTTAAAGAAAGGTTAATATGCCAAGTAGATTCACAACCATTACCCATTTTGACCTTTGTGTGCTTCTGCTCAATACACTTCCTTTATTTTTTTCCCTTGATAGAATCATGCACAAATCATAATCCCCCCCAATCACATTCCATTGTCTTGGACTTCTCTCCATCTTTTATGTTAGGCGTGTTGACCACTTCCCACATTTCTACGAGAATCGAGTTTGAAGCATTGTCCTCCACTCAAGAGGCCCATTCCCTCTATTCAATGTTTTCACTTAAACCAACAAGGATATTGGTGATGAAATAAATGCAAAGCTTGGGTTTATAAGTAATTCCTCCTCCTTAGTCCTTTGAATATGTATCCACTTCCTCAGCGAGTCAATGTGTTACATTTCCATATTATTTACATTAATAACAATTCATAATAATGTTTACAGGAGGGATTAGTAGAGGGGTTGTCACAAACCACACCCCCTTAGAGGAACACAGTCTCTAGTATTCTATACTCGAACACACAATTTACAAGAGCTTTATATACACAACTCTCTACATCAATTTACACATTAGGGGAATTTCAAGGTCTAAAATGGGTCTCCTAAGAAAAAATTACAACCAAAATAAACTTTAGAATAACCAATAAGATTCAAGATGATGATTTCAACCATGGGGGATGATTCACCATTTTTGGAGTAAAAAAGTAAAAAATATTAAAAAGTAATAAAATAATAAAACTACTTTTTCAACTTGCATTTTCAACTTATCTCCCTAAGGTTTTACTCAAATTTTGAGTGGGATTACTCGTTGGATGAAAAATTTCATTCCTCATCCAAGGAGTACCCATGTTGCATACTTTCGATGGACTCTGCTACACGAAAAATGATAAATACATGAAAAAATGTCATTGTAATCACATTTTTCATGTATTTCTCATTTTTCTTGTAGTAGGATACACCGAAAGTATGCAACATGGGTACTCCTTGGATGAGGAATCAAAATTTTCATCCAATGAGTGTTTCCGCTCAATATTTGAGTAAACCCATAGGAGATAAGTTGAAAATACGAGTTGAAAAAATAGTTTTTTTATTTTTTCCCTCTAAAATTTGATGATGTAATCAAATCTTATTTTATTATTTCCATTATTATTTTATAATTTCCTTAGGAGGCCCATTTTGGACCTCAAAATTCCCCTAATATGATGTACAATTACATTTACAGGTTCTTAACCAACAAAAAAATATGGGTATGATACCCTCATCTATTTAGACATTTCCCAAGTGGCTTCATCTGGTACAAAGTGCTTCCACTACACCTTGACTTGCTCGATTGCTTGATTCCAGAGCATAATCTACTTTTGATCCAGAATGCACAGTGTCTCTAGCTATAATTTTCACTCGGATTCCATCTGTATCACACACCAATCAACAATACTTTTAGCATTATGTACATACATTTTAATTAAAGAGATATGGAAAACATCATGTTCCTTCAATATGGGTGGAAATTTCAATCTATAGAGCACTGCACCCACTCCTTTTAGACTTTGAAATGGCTCACAAAACTGTGGTGCCAACTTGGCAAAAGACCCAATCCTTGAAGAAATCTTCCTTCATTTTATGCAAAGATAAACATGATCACCCACTTGGAATTCCTTATTCATCCTCTATTAATCAACATATCTCTTCTACCTATATTGAATTATCTTTAATTTCTATTTAATTGCAATCACTTCCTCTTCCAACTCCTTCAACATATCAGGTTTGATATGCACCCTATTCATTTGATTACTCTGGTTGATAGGAGTGTTGCATTTACTACCATAAAAAGCCTCAAATGTAATCAGATTTAATGATTCTTGGTACCCATTGTTATAGGAAAACTCTATCAAATGAAGAAACTCTTCCCACTTCCTTGGCTAATGCATGACATACATTCTCAGCATGTCTTCTAGCACCATGCTAACTCTTTCATTCCACCCATCTTTCTGAGGATGTTACAATGTGTTGAAGGCTAATATTGTCTCAAAACCAACAAACAACACCTTCCAAAAATTGGATGTGAACTTAGCATCCCGATCTGAGATGTTTTTCTTGGGCACACCTTGCAATCTCAACATGTATTTTATAAAAACATGGGAAATGTGACTTGCATTATCAATAGATTTAATGACTATAGAGTGGGTTCCCTGCTCAAATTATCAAACACCACTATTATGGCATCATGCTACCTACCTTCCCTTGGAAACCTAGTAATGAAGTACATTTAAATGACTTCCCACTTCCATTCTAGAATGGGAATTAGATGTAGCAATCATGTTGGGTGTTAATTACATTCTACTTTTACCTGTTGGCATTCCAACCATTTGGAATGTACTCAGCCACATCCTTTTTCACGCCTAGCAATAACATTACTTCTTCACGGTTGTTATCATTTTTTTATTACCCGAATGACCAGAATACGGTCTTCTATGAAACTCATCCAAAATGAGCTTCTTCAAGTTTCCCATATAAGGAATATAACACCTTCCTTTGAACTTTATTACTCCATCCTCCATGAGGAAGTATTTATTGCTCAATGCCCATGCAAGCTCTTTTTGCAAGTGTTTTTTTATTTTTTTCTAATGCTCATATTCCTACATTTCCTCTTTAATATTTTCTTCAATACTAATTTCACAAGAACTTATAGCTGCCACATGAGCTACTTGCAACCTTTTATTGAGTGCATCAACTACCTTGTTTACCTTTCCCTTCATGTATTTGATTTAATAATAAAACTCACTAACAAATTCCAACCATCTTTCTTATCTGGAATTATGCTTGGGGCTGGTTAAATAAGCACCTTAGCCCTCCATGTTTTGACATCAAAACAAATTTCGTCCAAAGGAGGTAATACCTCCACATGTTTAGTGTGTGGACTATTGCTTCCAATTCTAGATTATGGGTGACATAATTTTGTTCGTGCTCATTCAAATTTTTGGACTCATAGCATACAACATGTCCTTCTTGCCCTTCCTTGCATGTATTTGTGCATACCACAAAATATTTATCTATATATGATATCCTTAGTATTGGTGCATGTGTGGGAAAATATTTCAATTTCTCAAAGTTGGCTTCAATTTTGGTTTCCACTAGAATTTTACTCCTTTCTATTGTAATGCTATAAATGGATTCCCAGTCCTTGAGAAGTTTCAAATAAACCTCCAATAGTAATCATATAACCCCGTGAAGGATATTACTTTAGACACATTTTGAGCATTAGGCCCCTCCACGATTACCTTAATCTATTTTGGGTCAACTACCACTAATTCCTTTGAGAAAATGTGCCCCAAATACTGAACTTGGGTTTGAAAGAATTCACAGTTTCCTAGATTGGTGCAGAGCCTATTCTCTCTTGACAATTGCAACATGGTTTTTAGATGTTTCTTATGCTCTGTTACACTAAAATTTGTCACCATGACTGTCGATTCGGATATCTCACCATCTGATGGAGTGTCTCAAGTGAATCCCATATGAAGTTTGAAGTAACATAATACTAGGGACAAGAGGAATTTTGGTTTTCATTTCTTAAAAACCATTTGTGAGAACTTGCGCAGTTTTTCTGTACAAAAACTGCACAGATCTGCACAGTTTTCCTGAACAAAAAGTGTGCAGGTCCATTCATTCACGTAAAAATAAAAAAGTAAATTCTAGAAGCTTTGTTTGAGGAATCTTATCCAAATTAGAAACCTCGAACCACTACATACTTGTGCCTCATCCCATGGTATATGGAACTAATCTCCCTTTCTTAAGGATCATATCCCTTGAGAAGTGAAACTAGAAACCTCCTCATCCTTCTTATAAATTCAGCATAGGAATGGGAATTTGAAGAGAGACTTGGATTGGTAAACTCAAGCTGTTGGTTTTGGTTCTGAAGAGCTTGTCATCAAGGGAAGAAAAGGAGACCATTGGAAGAGGCTTGTGACATCAAGGCACCAGGTTATAAGCTTCTTTTCCCTTTTTATTTTAATGCAAAGTAATTGTTCTTTCCTAATTGCGTCTATTTCGATGATATTTGTGGGATTCCTTGATCACTAACATGGTTTATAGCTGATTATTGATTCATTTAAATTTTGTATGGTAGACTAAGGACTTCATTTACTTTTCCTTTTATATGCGAGATGCTTTGATCCCTTTGAATGTTTTTGCCTATGCAGATCTCTTTTGGCGCGTCATGGAGAAGTTGTGGAAAGCATTTGAAGAGACTTTAAAGCATTAAGGAAAATATGGTTGTGGAAAGCACTGAAAGAACTTCTACAAGCACTTCATTAATAGGTAAGTGATATTTCGCATACTACATTTTTCATGTTTCAGTTATAGGCTAAGGAAAGCGCCATTATTTTGTTTGTTTGTTTCTAGTTTTCCATAAGGATTATAGGGAGATCTCTCTTGTCTGCAAGAGGGATTAATCCAGGTAAAAAATTGGCGACCATATTGGGGAACGAATTCTCCTTTGTTTCCTTTGATGCCTTTCGACCCATTTAAGAATAGAAATTTCTGGTTTGAAACCTTTTTTTTTTCCTTAATTTTATTAACCTGTGCGGTTTCTCATAAAAAAACAGAGCGCAGATCTACGTAGTTTTTCTTTAAAAATAGTGTGCATGTGCGCTGAACTCTATTGTCTACCTACGCAACCCTGTAAAATTTTGAAAAACTTTAAGGTTTCTCTTATTTAAGTCCAGATTTTTGGTTTTTATGATCCTGTTAGCATGTTTACAATCTCATTAAGTCTATGTTAAGTTAATTGGGTGTTTTGAATTATCTTTTTTGATAAATTCTTAATTTAATTTCCTTTGGTCATTACCTCAAGGTTTGTCTCAGTTTCTTTACATTTTTTTCATCTTTTTGCTAAATTGTGTTTGAGTGTTAATCGCCTTTGAGTGTTTTTATTTTTGATCTTTGGAATTCTCACCCAATTTTCTTTACTTACACTTGATTGGTTCTTTAGATTACATTGGTGAAGGAAAATAGTATTGTCGTTCTTTCGTTGATTTGGAACCATCTTGTGTTTGAGAATTTTCTTGCATAGATTACATTTTCATAGTTAGAATTCTCATTTTCAAAATATGAAAAAAAAATGTGCATAGATTACATTTGCATAGTTTTCAAGTGAATTGTGCATAGATTAGAGCTGCATAGTTTACATTCTGGAAAAAGCATTAGTTTTTCTTGATGAAATTCATGCATTAGAGAATTTGTTATATTTTCTCTTATTTATCAATTTTTTAATTGTTGGAAGTGAATGGAACCTCTCTCCTTACTTTAGTTAGGATTCATCGAAGTGAAAATATTACATTATCATATTCGATTGCATTCAGTTTTGGGTCAGGTCATAAAACCATTAGTTTCATATCCATTTACCCTTTGATTAATAAAAATCCAATCAATACAACGCCTAATAAAATCAATGTAGACATTTTTTTCATTTTCTAAGGCTCATTCCACCAGCATAGCTTAGGCTAGTGTTTTGGAATAGGTTGTAATAAACATTCCAAAACATCTTAAACAAACAAGTAGAATCTTGCGGTAGGGAAATCCAATTGTTTCATTTGTACTCTCGGAAGCTCTTCTTAAAAGAGTCAAGCACGAGATCTTGTAGGACCCAGTGAGGTAATCATACCTATCTCATTGGAAAAGATAGAAGATGTGCACGTAATACAAATGGTAAACCTCGGATTAACCATTGTCGAAGAGCCTAGGGTCACTTGTTGGCAAACCTCAGATTTACCATGTCGAGGAGCCTTCAAGGGGATTGAGCTTGATACTTTTCCCTTGCATGTATATCGAATCATATACTGTTCCTCAGGTGCATTTGTCTCCATTGGTGACCTTAGTGGCCATAATATTTAGGATTTTTTCCAAGGTGACGGTGGAGGGAAGGTCCCTCTATACCTGGAGCAGACGTTGACTAGACTCACTTGGACTTTCCGAAGGGTACTCTTCACTTCGAGATGGCATAGTGAAGTTACTTGCACCGAACTGTTTCATTAAGTATGTTGTCAAGGTAACTATTCCAACCGCCAGTTTTCCACATTAATTTTTGCAACGTTGGATTTCATCACCAACTAGTGATGTTATTGTGGAAACATATTGTTTTTGTGTGGTTTGACTCCTAGATTTGAGAGCGCGTGTTCATTTGTTTGTTTTTACTTTTTTGAGACCTTAGGTGTGGATTTTGAATTTGAATTGTTAATATTTTTAAATTATTAATAACACTACATGGAAAAGACCCTCTAGCAAAGGTAATGAAGGAGGTTTTTAATGTTATAAAATTGGCCAAAATTGTCAAAAAAACATATGCTACCACATCCATTTATGGTTACGGAGGTTTTGGCGAAGCTTTTAACAGAAATTCAACACAACCAAAAAAAATGGGCAGTCGAAGGTTATTACGGATGTTTTTTTCATCGGTGCGCTAATTAGGATTTAACGCACCAGTGCGTACCTATGGACGGTGCCCCGGGGCGGTCGAAGGAGAATGCACCAGGCCGTTAAGGTATAAAACAGCACTGGGCGTAGTTTTGATGATACAACGCATGGGGCCGTTATAATTGGTCTTAGGAATTGAGCGGTGCCCATAAGTTGTTTCAACGCACCGGTGCATAGACTTATAGAAACGCATCGGTGTGTCCTTTCACACAAATGCACCGAGCTTTATAATTGGTATCAGTATTCGTGTGGTGCGAATATGTCATATAAATACACCGGTGCATATAGACTCTTAAATGGCCCGGTGCGCAGTATCACACCAATGCACGTAGATTTATAATTGGTATCGGTATTCGTGTGGTGCCCATAGGTCTTCTAAATGCACTGGTGCGTATAGTCACACAAACGCACCGAGATTTATAATTAGTATATGTATTCGTGCGGTGCTAATAGGTCGTAAAAAGGCACCGGTGTGTAGATAGACATAAATGCACTGGAGAGCCGTATCGCACAAACCCCTCGATATTTTTAAACGGTTTTGGTATTTGTGCGGTGCCCATAGGTCGTAAAAACGCACTGGGGCACTTAAGAATACAAGCACACCGATGTATGTATACACGCACCAGTTTTCATTTTGTATTTTTTAGAAACATTGACCTGTGACAGTGCAATTATTGTGATTGTTTTAAATTCATTATTCATCAAAAGTCGACACATCTTATAACAATATTCATGTTAATTAAATTTTTATTAATTCATTTGAATGTGATGTTTGGATTAATTTGTTATATCATATCAAAATTATTGTGGTTTTTTAAAATTCACTATTCATCAAAAGTCGACACATATACATATTATAACAATATTCATATGAATTAAATTTTTATTAATGCATTTGAGAATGACAATGGAGAACGCGATAGCGACAATAGAGAACGCAATAGAATAAATTAAAAAAAAAAATATTA